>QLOC01000025.1:0-660050 GCA_003413675.1 Phytopythium vexans
TTCGAACTCTTTAGAAGGCTCACATGTGGTGCGGCGCCGTATGACGCTAGACATTTGCGGGTCGTCTGCATCATTTCCCACGCCTGTCATCCTGCGCGACTGAAACGAGCGTATCTATCGACTCAATCAGTATCCGAGGAACGAACCGAACTGCCACCATGTCAGTCGCGAGCATATCGCTGCGAAAGCCGCGGGGTCGCTGGACGCTCTAGCGCTGCAATCAACTGCGACCGTGACCTCTTCACCTTGACTAAATCATGGCCCACGAACCAGGAGCCCCATCGTCTATCGCGCGTCGCATTGGACTCTCCGCGCCGCAAACGGGTCTTCTCGCAATTGGACGACATCTAAGAACTCGACGATAGCTGCACTTCCGCATTGTGGGGAATGATACACTCGCCATCGCGCTGTCCGTCCACGGATAAATTGAGTAATGCACGCGATTCCCCTCGCACTCTGTCGGCGCTGGAGAGTCAGCGGATACCGAGGAACTCTCAGCTATTCTCCTAGCGTGTGCCATCGCCTTCACGTTGAGAGCGTCAGCTTGAAGCTGCCAACATCGCATTTCAGCCAATAATCGACCGCTAAACATGTTTTCAGCCAATCATGAGGGCTGATCCACATCGACAGCAAGGAACAACAACCGATCATGTTCAGCATCTGGCGGCGGATATGCCGAGCTGCCAGGCACGTTGGCCACGATGCGGCGCCGTCGGTGGCTGGACGGAGGCTGTCGACTGCTTCGCACTGAAAGCGGACGCCAGCGTCGGATCTGTTCTGTACAGCGGTGCATAGGCGCTCGTCCATCGGTGCCAATCTTTCCAAGGCTGTCGCCTAAGATGAGCGGTGACTAATGGCGACGGTCGCGGGCGCCACGAGAGTACCCAAGCTTCAATAACACGGATCTCTCCCCCGTCTGCGTGCGCTGAGCCAGACTCCTAATCAGTCTGTCGCCCGGCCTGTCGATCGATGAAGAGTGCGCCTCCAGGGTGTCAGAAGGTGGCGGCCGAGTCAGACGGCGAGAGGAGCTGCTGGCTTTTGATCGCGCTAGGTTGGTCCAGCGACGAAGCAGAGACTAACTTCTGTACCACGTGAGGCTCCTAGTCGAGCGAGCGGCAGCCTCAGCATCGGCACAGTCGCGCGTGGAAGTCCTTAGACATGACGGGAAAGCTTCGATTGTGAGTCGCCCACATAGCGGCGAAGGCTGCCAGCTTGGCAGAGCCGAACGTTCAGAGCGGCCAGTGGTCGATCGACTCACCGGCCAGGCTCGGCAACAGACGCTCACCTGAACCCAGTACGCGCTCTCTTGCTGCATTTCGCACCGCAACGCACGCTGGCGACAAACGACCCACGACGTCGGCCATTTCTCGATTCTCGGCCTCGACGGAAGAGACAACCGACTGACGTGGGCAAGCGATGGCGGACGGCTCCGGTAGTGGCAATAATACGGTCGGCTCGCTGCTCGGCACCGGCTTCGCCGAGGGCGTGGTGCATGTCATCACGGTCCGGACCACCTGAGCGCCATCGTCGTGCTGACGGCCGGGACGACGACACTCGTGGCGACTCGGTGCCATCTGGGCTTCGGCCACTCGCTCGCCATGGTGGTGCTCTCGATCCCCTATGTGGTCTCGAACGAGGGCTTCGACATCGACACGCTCGGCTTCTACTTCGACTTCATCGTCGGCATCCTCATGATGCTGCTCGGACTCTGGGGCTCAGCCACTACATCCAAGTGCGCGACCATGCGCGCGACAAGTGGATCACGAACGAGATGGCGGTTGGACGCGGCGCATTCGACCCTCGCGGCCGCGACCTGCAGGCGGTGCAAGAGAACGACACGCCGGCCGCCTCGAGCCACAACCACGTTGTCCACGAGCAGAACGTGCCGGAGCTCGGTGGCGACGACTACTACCAGCGTCTGAGCCAGCAGCAGCGCCGGCCCATGAACGCGACGGACGAGATGGCGCTCGCCGGCTCGTACTCGTACTGCCACGCGTGCGGCGGCATCTCGACCGACATCACCAATTCGACCACGATGCAGGTGATGGCGCTCGCCTACGGCTTCGTGCACGGTCTCGCCGGCACTGGCGGCGTCATTGGCGAGCTGTCGCACGACGTGACCCACACGGCCGGCAAGCTGGCAGCCTACCTCGGCATGATCTCGATCGGCTCCATCTTCATCATGAGCGTGGTTGCCGCCGTCTACGGCGAGCTCTCGGGTCGCTTCATGGTGCGCAGCGACGCCAACTTCTACTACGGCGGCGTCTTCTCGTCGACGGTGTCCTTTTGCGTCGGACTGCTCTGGATCGTGCTGTGTGACACCCAGCAGCTCGACAACGTGTTCGGCTGAAGGAAGGCCACGGTTAGCTCCGAGTTGTAGCGGCGTTTGTCCGTGTCCCTAATCCATTAATCGCCCGTGAATATAGTGGCCCCGTGTTGTCTCCCGTCGCGCCAGTGTGTGCCGTCGTCTCACGCAGTGTCGACGCGATCGAAATGTCTGTCCCGAGTCGCCAGACATATCCAGTTCGAGTCGGCCGGGTTCTTTGGTCGCACCGAGGGACTGTCCGCCCGCGAGGCGCAGGCTGAACGCATGGCCGGCTGTGTGGTGCTCTGTGGCGTTTGTTCAGCTGGACTCGTCAAATTCGCGACCTCAAGAGTCCGGTGGTTGCTCCGACGGCGGCGGCACTGTCGCTTTGGTGGAGCCGATAGTCTGGACGCATGAGGACTCCTTCGCCGCTACACGCGGGACGGGCAGCCTCATTTGGTTGATGCAGGCCAGTTGAAAGTGCTGTAATCGACGAAGAAGCCAAGACTGCGGGGGCGGAACGCGTTGAACCTGGTGGATCATTAGTGAAATCGAAATCGAACTCGACAGACCGACTGGGCCACCCATCCAGCGCTGCAGCGCCGCACTCCTCAATCCGCTGCGTTCCTGCTCGCCTGCCGCGATGACCGACCACAGAGATGGCTCAGCTAGCGCAATGCTCGGCCACGGTTTCGTCCATGGGTTCATGCACGTGCTGGAGGGTCCCGACCACCTGAGCGCGCTCATCGTGCTGAGTGCCGGGACCTCGTGGCGAGCGGCCAAGCTCGGCTCGTTCTGGGGCATCGGCCACTCGCTGGCGATGATCCTGCTGACGGTGGTGTACCTCGCGTCGGGCGAGGGTTTCAACGTCCACGGGATGGGAGACTACCTCGAGTTCCTCATCGGCATCCTCATGATCCTCATCGGTCTCTGGGGCGTCCACCACTACATCGAGCTGCATCGACGTCTGCGCAACAAGCGCATCGCCAACGAGCTCGTGCTCGCGCGGGCGTTCGACCGAGTGAGGGACCTCGACGTCGTCCAGGAAGTCGACGAAGCCGCGGTTGCGGCCGGTGTGGATCTCGAGACTGACCAAGACGTCTCGTACCAACGACTGACCCTCCGCGACACGCGCCGCGTGTCCAGCAACTTCTCGGTCGCCATGGCCGCCGCGCCGTGCAGAGCGTGCATCGGACTGACAAGCGACATTACACGGTCTGGGGCGATGCTGGTGACGGCAGCAATCTACGGATCGATCCACGGGTTCGCGGACACGGGTCACGTGCTCGAGGGGCTCTCAGAATCGACCCTGCATGACGCAGGCAAGGTCTCCGCCTTCTTGGCGGCATACACGGGCGGCGCCATCCTCGCGATGACGCTCTTTGCCGGGGTGTATGGCGAACTGTCCGGTCGGGTCATGCGCGCCAGCGCGCTCTCGCTCTACGTCGGCGGGCTCTTCTCGTCGCTCATGCCACTCTGCGTCGGCGTGATGTGGCTCGCGCTGGTCGAGTCGGGACAGCTCGACAATGTGTTTAGCTGAATATATCGGCACGAAGCAGCGGCCTCGCTCACGATTGTCGGAGCGTCGCCCCACTGCTGTCGATGCCAGTAGGAGCCTCATATAAATTCAGTGTCGTCGACTCTGTCGTTGCATAGGAGCCTTGTGGCGATGCGATGCCATATCTCTGGGATCGAGCCGGAAAGAGGCCAGCACGCGCCACGGACCCACCTTTGGCTCGACGCGTGCGACGACAGCGCCTTGAATGGTTCGATGATCGCTCTACTACCATCAAATACTTAGGCGCTGCATCCACCGCGACGATTCTCAAAGTCGCAAACCAACACCCCCGAGGAGTGTGGCTATGAAGCGCCGACATCAAACTTCATGGATGATTCAAGTGGACAAGACTAGCTAAGCGGCCGGGTCTTGCCCTCCAGATTGTGGTGGTCGTTCACCATGAACCAGAGTCGTGTCTTGGGAGGTCGACGGGGGGGGGGGGGTGTCCGAATTGGACGATGGTGTGACGTCCTGCTCTCTCTGCTTCGCTTACTGGCTCGAATGGACCGACGCCGCGCGTGTCAATGCCATCTTGAGACGACCCGATGGCGGATAGTCGCAGTTAACACTCTGAGTCCACGACGGAGTATTGCTTTCGAGCTATCGCGAGCGCGATTTGAACCTGCTGGCGTCGGAATGAGAGGACAGGCCGTTGGAATTGCGTGGCTCGCTCGTTCGATTTAGCAGCAACCGACCATTTCCGGAACACAACACCACACTGCAGCTGCAAATGGAACCCATTCGACCCGTCTTGTCAGCTCACTGACGGCCAATCTGAGCGATTACTGCGCTGACGAACTCGTACAGTGAAGCCAATCGAGGCGGCAGCCACACCATTCGAGAACTTGCCGAGTCTCCACCACCTCCAAGCCACAGTTTCGGTCTGCTTCCAGTTTGCAAGACGTCATGCCGCTAAGCACGTTCACACAAGAGGAGCTCACATCGGCCACGACAGGGGAGCTAGTCAACGCGGGGTTTGGCGACGGCGTCGTCCGCGTGCTCATCGGGCTGGATTGCATGGGGGCGATATTGTTGCTCAGCACTGGGACATCGTGGCGCGCGTGCGAGCTCGGCCTCCTTTGGGGCGTCGTTCACTCGCTCATGCTGTTCTTCGCCGCCATCATCTACGTGTCGGCGTCTCACAGCTTTGACATCGACGCCGCGAGCTTCATCTTCGACTTCATCGTCGGCCTCATGCTCATCCTGCTCGGAATGTGGGCGTTGAAGCAATACCTGCGAGTCCGCAAGCGCGTCCTGAACGGCGAGTCCATCCACGAGATCCTCATGGACGAGGACCTGCCGGTTAAATCGCCGACCAACCAGTCCCCTCCCTCATGGCTTCATAACTCGCGCCACCTCGAGACCACGACACCCAACAGCTCTCGCAACCCGCACGACACATTCAAGATCGCGGGCAGACCGCGGTTGTGCCTCACATCGGCCGGCGTCACCAACGTCCACACGCTTCGGCTCATCTCGATTGTCTACGGCACTGTCCACGGTCTTGCTGGCGAGGGCGGAACGCTCACTGCGTTGCCCGATGGTGTGGTGGACGACTGGGGTCGCGCGATGAGCTTCTTGCTGGCGTACATGGCCGCGTCCACGCTCACTATGGGACTGCTCGCGGCGCTGTACGGAGAGATCTCGCACCGGATTATGCGCCGCAGCAACGAGCTCTACTACCGCGTGGGCATCTTCTCATCGCTCGTGCCGATCGTCGCTGGTGTCGTCTGGATTGTGCTCGTCGAATCCGGCGAGCTGGATAATGTGTGGTGAATAAACGATTCCAAACAGAGAGAGATGCAATTGTACGATCACCCTCACCTACTCGTTGAAGACTCTAGTGGTGCGCGTGTCCACCACCAAACGCCTTCTCGAGCTCGCCAGTGGCCTGCAGCACAATCCACGCGATCCCCACAGAGATCGAGAGCCACGCCGAGACCGCCGCAACGCGGAGCGCGACGACGGCAGAGCTCTGGCTCGAGCGGCGCGTGGCTTCTCCGTACAGCGCCGCGAAGGCACCCATGCACAGCACAGAGCTGAGGCTGAAGCTGAGTAGGAAGGCGACGGCTGGAGCCACATAATGCATGGCGAGCACGGGAAGCACGCCGAGCATCCCACCAGGACCGGCAACACCGTGCACGAGACCCATGCAGACACTTACGAAGGCTGCCGACGAGCTCCAGGTGGAGTTGCCAGTCCATGAACAGCAGTGGCAGAAGTGGCGGTGGTGCTCGTTGATGTCGTCGTCAGCTTGCAGCTGCACGTACGACGCGTCCTGGCACTTGACCTTGCTCCACTCGGACGGCGGCGGCTTGCTCGAGGCGGCTCGGTACGCGATCACGGCCGTGTACATTGTCCACGTACCGATCACGATCAGGAAGAGACCAGTCAGGTAGTTGCACGCCGTGCGAACTTGGCCCAGGTCCAGTGAATGGCCGATCACGAGCGCAATGACCGCGACGACAGCGATGCCGAGAGAGTGGCCGCAGCCCCACTGGATGCCGAGCGCGAGCGACTGCTGCCATGTCCGTCCGCTGGAGAGCGCGGCAAGAGCGCTCAAGTGATCGGGACCTAGTGAGACACAGCCACACTGAGCTACCACCACAACGATGCCAAACACGATGGCAGACTCCTTATCGCACCAGTGACGACGTGGATGAGGCCGAGCGAGAGTCCCGTGGCGATGGCGTTCGCGACCGTCGAATGGTGGAGCAATTCGGTCGTCGCCATGGCGTCGAGTGGCTCTGTTGACGTTAAGTAGCGGTCGTCGGTCTCCTCGTCAAGGGACGCGAGGATCTATCCGACAGTCCAAATTGGATCCGTCTGACTGCACCACAATCGCATTTACTCGCCAAATTGCTACTGATCCGATTGACAACGTACACTAGTTTGACAAATGTGTCTGATGCTAGACGAGTGTTCTCGACGAGTACCATGCTTCGACTCAAACACTTTGCAGGTTGGAGCTCACTTTTACGCCACACAGTCTATTCAAACACTTCGTCCATGAGCCCCGTCGCCTGGAGAACGATCCAGGCGATGCCCACCACAACCGAGAAGGCGGCCGAGAAAATGCCGATGCGGAACTCCACGAGCAGCGAGTTGCGGCCGAGGCGGCCCGTGATCTCGCCGTACAGCGCCGCGAAGACGCCCATGATGAAAATGGACGCCACACAGAACGACCCGAGGTACGCCACCGATTTGACCCAGTCGTCCAGCACGACGGCGGGTAGCACGCCAAGGATACCTCCCGGACCAGCGATACCGTGCACGATTCCCACCAGCAGCGCCGTGATCTGTCGTGCAACTGTATGTTAGTCATCGGCACGAACACCACCAGCAACAGCAAAGAGAGATAACTGCCGTACTCGCTGAGTTGTCGGGTTCGAGAACGAGGCTGACTTGCACGACTTGCACGGCTTGCACAGCCATCGGCGATGCGTCTGCTCGGTTTCCTCCTTCTCCGATCTCGAGTCCTCCGGTTGGGCGGACGTGGCGCCGTCACTCAATCGGACCTCGCGTCGGTTGTCGCCTCCGCCGGTGCTGTCGACCGTGACCAGGACCTGGAACGCCGCAGTAGGCGTGTCCGGCTCCTTGATTTGATCATCGACCCTGCTGGACTGCGACGACGTCCGCTGCAAAGACGCGAGCGGGGTGACGGATGATGGCACTCGTTCGGACGACGTGGCGCGGGTCGGCAGCAGACACTCGCCGCTGGCGGTCGACGCCGCGATGAGCGCCTCCTTGCGCTGCACCTGGTACTTTCGCCGCACGTGGTGGGCCGTCCAGCCGCCGAGCGCGACCATGAAGACTCCCACGACGTAGTTGCAGTAGACGCCGACGTCGTCGAGGTCGATCGTCTGGCCGGCTGCAAAGAAGATGAGCGCCATGATGATGAGGCCGATCGAGTGGCCGCAGCCCCAGCGCAGTCCGAGTGAGAAGGCCTTCCAGGACGAGTTGGTCGTCATGGCCGCCAGCGCGCTCAGGTGGTCCGGGCCTGCCCATTCCCAGTCGTATTAGAGCGACTGCGAGACATCGCGAAAGATCCTACCGGCACATCCTACCCGTCATGACGTGCACCACGCCGAGCAGCAGCCCGTGGCGATGATCTTGCCCAGCGACGCGTGCGACAGGCTGCTGGCCGTGCTGGCGCTCAGCAGCCGCGCCGCCTGCACGGGCAGCGGCTCGTTCGCCATGGCAGCGCTCGCCGAGACGGAGAGATCGTCACTGGCGAAGCAGCAGCTACCAGAGCTCCTGGCTCTCAAAAAAAGAAGATTTGTGTCTGCCCGCGTACGGTAATATGATGGTGTCCCAGGGGCTACTATTGGAAGATGCGCCGATTATTAATAATCAGAGGGTAAAGTCCAGCAGATGTGATCTGTCGAGCGCTGGTTGGCTGGAGCTGGAGGGTTACGCATGTGACGAGGAGCCGTTAAACCTACAATGCGAGGGGTACGCTGACGATCACTGGATGTTTGTATCGGCGACGTGACGCGCTGGCGTTGACTGTGTCCATTCACGTAACCTCCGGTTACGCCGCATTCGCCAGCTTCAACTTTGCCCAGTCCCGGTCTCGCTTGGCGCTTGCGAGGCCAACCACTGCGCGTCACGGTTGCTCGCGCCGCGTTTGCCTACAGCACTGATACGCTCACGTGTCTCATGGTCGGCTGCGGATAACTCAAGAGAAGGCAGAAGAACACTGCGTAGTGCAACTCCCTGCAGTTGTCAGTGCGATGATGAGCTCGGAGCAATTTGTCAAGGCTGTCAGTCAAGGCGTCGGACATCGACTGCCGATGCTGTGAGCTGGTGGACGGCCTCGCCTGTGGAGTCGATGGCTAGCGGGCATTGATGGCAGCGAACTGGAGGTGGCTGCCCGCCACGAGAGCATCGAGGTTGTCAAGTGGATCTGGAGACGATGGCCCAAGGAGAAGGATCGCCGGATCTACACCGCCAACATCTTTTTGCATGCGAAACTCTCATTCCTCAAGCGATTTATCCAGGGATACATGGAGAACAAGCTCACACTGGAGGCGTTGATAGATCGAGGCGACTTGGAGGTGCTGAAGTGGTATATTAGCCGTTTCGACCATGTGTATGAGACTTATCTGGCAGACCAAGAGCAGAACCACCAAGGAGGCTTGGCACAATGGGGTGCGTTTGGACACCCAGTGCTGCGCTTCCCAATCAAGTGTTGCGTTGATATTGGCGCAGGAGGACTCAGCGTCGTCGAGTGTTTTTTTTACTGCTGATCGGCCGTGGCTAGAGATCGAGGGGATGCGCGAGACGATCCAGTGGGCGGCGCTGGAGGGCCGATTGGATGCTGTGAAATGGCTGCACTACAATCGCACCGACGGATGCACCGCTGACACGATGGACTATGCGGCTAGCAAGGGAACATTTGCACGTCGTCCAGTGGCTGCACGACAATCGAAGCGAAGGATGTACCCAAGAAGCCATGGATGCGGCAGCCGGCAACGGATTTCTGAACGTCGTCCAGTGGCTACACGACAACAGAACTGAAGGTTGCACGAAGGAGGCGATGGACATGGCGGCGAAGAATGGTCATCTCGCTGTGGTCGAATGGCTCCACGAGAATCGCAGCGAAGGATGCTCTGTCAATGCAATGAATGAAGCTGCGCAGGGTGGGTTCGACAAGATCGTGGCCTTTCTCCACGAACACCGGACGGAAGGCTGCACAACCCAAGCGATGGACTCTGCAGCTATCGCTGGCCACTTGGATGTGGTTCAGTGGCTTGGTCGTTACCGCTCAGAAGGATGCACAACTGCTGCAATGGATGGCGCTGCAGCCAATGGCCACTTGGATGTGGTCATGTGGCTCCACACTAACCGAACAGAAGGCTGCACGACGTTGGCGATGGACGACGCTGCAGGCGGAGGCCATTTGAATGTCGTCCAGTGGCTAGCGTCGAACCGATTGGATGGCTGTACGTCGGCGGCAATGGACAAGGCAGCAAGTTACGGTCGACTGCCCGTTGTGCAGTGGCTGCATGAGAACCGCAGGGAGGGATGCACGGTGAAAGCGATGGACAGCGACGCTGGGAACGACCACCTTGATGTGCTGCTGTTCCTTCATCAGCATCGTTCGGAGGGCTGCTCGACCGATGCGTTCGTGCAGGCATACCGATTCAATCACCTGACGTTCTTCGCTGGATCCAATGCAACTATCCTGACCAATGCGACCGACAGCAGCTGACCGTTGACAGATTCGGAGCTACCAGAGAGAGCTACATGAAGCAATGGGTCTTGAACGGCACTTTGCCTTCCACGCGCGACAGCAATCAACAGTGATTTGTAATTATTGGCATGACTCGGCAGCATGTATGCTCTTTGAATGCGATCAAATCGTTTCCCACATATCGATCGAGGTGTTAGCGATAGTGGCAATAGATGAGCATGATCAAGTGAGCAAATTGGCAATAGAAGTATCGAATCTCCAGGCGAAACACTTCTGTACATCGTCGGTCAGAGGATTGTTCGTTGTTGAAATGCTGGCTGAAGTTGCAGCTCGGACATGTTGGAATAGGAGCTAGAACAACTACAGGACGCGATGCACACAATTGAAATCGACCATTGAACCTGGTTGCATCCGCGCTAAACTCTTACAACCCCGGATCTACACTATCCCTAACTCGCCTTCGCCAATACAGCAGCAATGCACACATGAGAATGCAGGCGAGGCTACCCTTCTTCAGACACTATTCACTGACGCAGCGCCTTAATCTTGGCGACGATAGCGTCTCCCGTGGCGGTCGTGCCAACCACCTGGCTCTTGTCCTTGGTCAGGTCGCCGGTACGCAGACCGTCCTCAAGCACTTGCTCGACCGCCTTCTCGATCAGCTGCGCCTCCGTCTCCATCTGGAACGAGTAACGCAGCAGCAGCGCTGCCGACAGGATCTGCGCGATCGGGTTGGCGATGCCCTGGCCGGCAATGTCCGGCGCCGACCCACCAATGGGCTCGAACAGGTGCACCTTGTCGCCGAGACTGGCCGACGGCATGAGTCCGAGCGAGCCGGGGAGCACAGACGCAGCGTCCGAGAGGATGTCGCCGAACATGTTGCCCGTGACGATCACGTCGAACTGCGACGGGTTGCGGATCAGCTGCATCACGGCGTTGTCGACGTACCTGCAGAGTCATCGAAAGTCGGAGTCAGACCGTGAACGCGACAGTGCACAATAGTCTCTCACAAATGAACGTACATGAAGTCGAGCTGAACGTCCGGGTAGTCCGCGGCGACCTCCTTGGCGACCCTGCGCCACAGACGGCTGCAGTCCAGCACGTTGGCCTTGTCCACGACGGTCAGACGCTTGGAGCGCTGTATACAAGTTCCAGCAAGCTCACATGTTAGCATTGAGGTTGTAGCCCAAACAACAGTTAGACACTTACGCTCTTGGCGGTCTCGAAAGCGAACTTCATCGGCTTGCGAATCTGTCAACACAATGCAGGATACGCATCAGCATCAACCCTCGCTCGGAATCACATTGGAGTCGCGATTGTACCTCATCGGCCGAGTACTTCATCACGTCGGTGGCGACGTCGCCGTTCGTCGAGTGCTCGCCGAAGTAGATGCCCGACACGAGCTCGCGCACGATGACCATGTCGACGCCGTTGGCAATGATGCTCGGCTTGAGCGGTGACAGGTCCGGCAGCATCGAGTAGATCTTGGCTGCAGCATTGCCAACGCATCAGTCACCGATGCCATCATCACCGCCGATATCGCTCAGCGTACCAGGACGGATGTTGACCGCGAGTCCGAAGTTCTTGCGGAGACCCAGCAGGCAGTTCTTCTCGGCGTCCTTCCACTGTGCAGCACCAATAATGGTGAGTCAAATCCTACATGATACACGCCCACTCAAGCTCCAAGCACCAACCTTGGGGTCCTCCTGCGCGTCCGTGGGACCGCCGATCGACCCGAAGAGCACAGCGTCCGACCCGGCGACCGCGTCGATCGTCTCCTGCGGCAGGTGCGTGCGGTGCGCCTCGTACGCGGCGCCGCCCGCCAGCGCGTACTGGAAGGCGAACTCGTGGCCGAAGAGCGTGCCGACCGCCTGCAGCACCTTGACGGCCTCGGCGCAGACCTCGGGACCGATGCCGTCGCCCGCCAGCACTGCGATCTTGTGCACCATCGTTGTTGAGAAGAGAGGAAAGGAGGAGCTTGCGCTGCTCGTGGAGGAGTGGCAAAGTGGCCGCCGACTGCAACCCGCTCGGTGGCTTTTGCTGTGCCGGTGTGTGTGTTGTTTGCGCAACCGCATGTTGCAGAGAGGATCATGTGTCGAATATCGGATATCGACATAAGCAGGTTCGACACAGTGTCGATAACGTCGATAGTTGCGATCGTCGTAAATTGAGTTTTCGACAGGAGCTGCCCCCACCGCACGTGTCTTTGGAGTTGACAACCATGGAGCTCGCGCGGGCAGCAGTGGCGCGCACTGCACGGCGCTCGGCGCGCTCTTCGCGGCTGCAGCGCGCGCTAGTAGCGCGTCTCCCGGTGTCTGTGGCCTCTTCCCAGATGCCGCACGCGTTTGGTCGCCAGCAGCGCGGCGTGAGCTCGTCACAGGCGGCGTTGATGGCCAAGAAGTCGAGCGCCGAACCCACCGAGGCCATGCTGGCGCAGCAGATGCTGGACTTTATCAGTCTCGCGGAGGAGGAGGAGAAACACCCAGCGGCAGATAAGGCTCAGGACCAGGCGCGGCACGTGGATGCGGCGGCGCAGGCGCTGCTGCCGCTCTCCGGGTCCGTCATGGACGTCAAGAACAACCTCGCGAGCGTCTCGGGTCTGCGTCACGCGACTATCGGATCGGTCGTGGCTGTGCACGATGCAGCAGCGAGCGACAAAGGCGAGGAGGACGCCGCGACGCCGTCTGGGCCGCCGCTGTGCCGCGGCATCGTGTTGTTCCTGGAGAAGAAGGCGGCGCACGTCGCGCTGTTCGGGTCGCAGAACTACTCGGCCGTTCGCATCGGCATGCACGTGACGCTTGAGGGAGCGCAGCTGGAGATCCCGGGCAGCCTCGCGCGACTGTCAGGCGCGGCCGTCAACCCGCTCGGCGAGCCGTTGTCCGACTTGGAGTTTACCCGCGACGGCGAAGGAGCTGAAGCCACTGCTAACGACCGGATCCCTGTCGCGTGGGGCCACAAGACCGTCCCGGGCCTCATGCAGCGCGCGCCGCTGTCGACTCCGTTTGAGACGGGCATTTTGGCCATCGACTGTCTCAAGCCGCTGGCGTTCGGGCATCGCGTCGGGGTCTTGGGACAACACAACAGCGGCAAGACTCGGCTGGCGCTCGATGTGATCGCCCACAGCGTTCGGCGAGCGCTCGACAACGGCGAAGAGCCGCCGCACTTTGTGTACGTGTGCGTGGCCAAGAGCGCGGCACGCGTGCAGCAGGTCGTGCAGTTCCTCGAGCAGACTGGCGCGCTGGAGTACACGACAGTCGTGTCGGCTGACGCTCGCGACTCACTCGTCATGCAGTACCTCGCGCCGTTCTCGGGCTGCGCGATCGCCGAGTACTACATGGAGCACGGCAAGTCGCACCAGAGTGTCGTGGTGTACGACGACCTGGCCGCGCATATGATGGTTGTCGAGAGCCTCGTGCAGACGATGAAGTTACCCAAGGCCGCACAGCTCAGTCTTGGCGCTCACGCTGTGTTGATGGAGCGCTCGGCGCAGTTCGTCGACGACGACAAGTCGCTGACCACGCTCGCGCTTGCGGATACTCCCGACAGCGCCACAGGTGAGTCGTCCGAGTTCAAGGAGCGCATGACGTCCATTGTCGACGACTGCATTGAGCTCGATGCGTCCCTCGCCGGCCATCGCGTGTACCCGCCAGTGAACGTGCTGGCACCCGGTGCGTCGATCCGCGGTCCGCCGTTCCAGTCGGCGACGCTGTGGGCTTTCATGCACAAGCTACGTCCCAAGATCAACGAGGCCGCACACACCAAGACGAACGTTGAGGTGGCGCGTAAGCTCGGGTTCGAGGTTGAGCCCGAGGACGCCGAGCAGCTCGAGTTCCTCGAGCTGGTGCAGCAGTTCTTCACGCAGAAGATGCTGGCGCCGGCCGTGTCGACACTCGAGAAGGAACTGGGCGTGTTCCTGCTCACGATCGCGCGGATCCGGCGGCTGCCAGCCAACCTCTCGCTCTGGGGTTTCATCGGCGACGTCGTCGAGGCGCTGACCGACAAACCCGAGTACGTCGACTTGTGTCACCAGCTCGAGACACACCCGAGGGACAAGCCGTGGTCGTCGGACCTGCAGGATAGCGTTGCAGCACTGCTACTTGACACTCTTGATGCTCAGCGAGCGGAGCAGCGCAAGCAACAGAAAGAGACGCTACTGCAGGAGATCAAGCGCCAGCAGTACCACAAGCAGCTGCGACAAAACAGGAAAAAGTGATAGACATCAGGCTTTGGGCCACAGGCGAGTCGAGTCGGATTGGGTTTCTCGTCAATATCGGAACTCCTCGCCCTTCCATTCCGCCTATTGCGTGGCAGATCATTTCTCGATTTTGCTTAACGAAGCGAGAACATTGAGTGCAGCCACAAAATGATGACTAGAATTTCGCTTCCAGATGCATACATGTACGGACACTGTGTTCAACTCGACACCTAGAAAACTTCTACTCGAGTTCCATATAATCCCCATCCACGTACACCCGACCGTTGCTCACCCACGACTCCATGTATCTGGCCACAGTGGTGCCACCAAGTAGGAGATGTTGTTTAGCAGTTTCAAACTGCTCAGGATAGTTGAACGCCAGCCACCGCAAAACATCGAAATGGTTCCCCGTATACGAATTCATGAACGCATCGAAATCGCATCCCTCATGGCGATTGTGGCCGAGGAAGAGCAACAACTCAAAGTATCCTCTCGATGCAGCGCCATTCATCGCACTAGTCGTGCAGCCTTCAGTTCGGTTCTCGTGCAACCAGCGCACGACGTGGGAATGACCATTTGACGCAGCCAAGTCCATCGCCATCGTCGTACAGCCCTCTGTTCGATGCTCTGACAGCCACTGGACAATATCGAGATGGCCGCATCCAGCTGCTCCATCAATTGCTCCCGCCGTACATCCCTCCGACCGATGCTTGTGCAGCCACTTGACCACGTCGAGATGACCACAATAAGCCGCTCCATCCATCGCGGCAGTTGTACACCCTTCAGAGCGATTGCGACTCAACCATTTCACCACATCCAAGTGACCGTTTCGTGCCGCCCAGTCCATCGCGTTCGTGGTACACCCTTCGGTTCGATTTGCAGCGAGCCACTGGAAGACCTCTATGTGATTTGTTGCTGCAGCGCCATCCATGGCCGCAGTGGTGCAACCCTCCGTTCGATTTGTGTGGAGAAACTCAACGATCTCGAGGTATCCACACGATGCCGCCTGATCCATGATGGCTGTCGTCCAGTGATCACTCTGATGCTCGTGCAGCCATTTGAGAACACTCAATTGACCATTGAGTACAGTCGCGTATATTCCAAGCGCAGAACAGCCTGCAGTCGTGTTCGCGTGGAGCCACTTGACAATGTCCAGGTAACCACCTCCAGCTGCTCGATCCATGGCGGTCGTAGTGCAGCCTTCGGAGCGGTTGCTGTGGAGCCACTCGAGAACCTCTAGTTGGCCGCCCTGCGCAGCATAGTCCATTGCTTGCAACGTATTAATGTTCAACCAGGGGAAGTTGGCAGCTTGAAGCCACTTGAATATTTCGAGATACCCTTTCTCAGCAGCCCGGTACATATCGCAGCGATATGGGAATAGAGGCGCATGACCATCATCAAGATCGTCTTCGTTCTCGTTGTCACTGATGGCGTCGTCTTGATCAGCATTTTCAAAATCATCGTCGTCGCTCTCTTCTCTATTCATCATTCCTCTTTGCAGACTTTGAGCATCTCGTTGTGCTTGTTGTCGTTCCTGCGCTTGAACTTGAATGGCACGATACTGGTGGTCGAGATGGCCCGCATACCACTGCACGACGTCCATCCGTCCAGCGTTGGCCGCGTTACTCAATGCAGCGCCGCCGTATCGGTACCCATGATCAACGCTCCACCGGAGAAACTCAAAGCTCACATCTCTAAACAAAGCGTCGGATAATACTGTTCGGCCCCCCTCAGGCTGCAACCACTTGACCACGTCGAGATGTCCGTTCTTGGCTGCGGCCGACACCTCGTCCATCCCCAATGCGACAACTTTGTACTCGTCACTCAGCCGCTTTAAAACGTGAAGATGACCGTGCTCTGCCGCCGCTTTCATGCCACCCAACACCACATTACCCGGCGCGTAGACACTCGTGAGCCACTTGATCAGATCCAAGTCACCTCGAGCTGCTGCGATCACCACACTTTGTCTGAACTGCCAGTCTCTGTAGAACCGGTCGATAGGCGGATCTGCGAGTTTCTGGAGCTCGTTCAGACGGATTAGGAGCGGGTACGACGCGACGTCGCATGCCCTGACGATGTTCCAGTCGAGCGATGCGTTGGCAAAGTCGCTGATCAGATCAACGACGTGTGGCAGCGCCGCGAGTTGCGGAGCACGTGCATTACAGACGACGGTGACTCCGGTCAGTGGCGGTAGCTTTGGTGCGTTGATCGACGGGTGGTCGGGTAGGAGAGGCTGGTGCGGAGGCTGGATGAATCGCGGGGGGCCGAAGCCGAGCGCAGTGAACCCTTGAAACATCGCGAGTGCGAGCAATGTGGGTTTGTGATGTAGTGCAAGGAGTTCTGGGTTCAGTGATTGAACTCGTTGAATTACTCTTCTAGCCAATCCTCTCGACTGAGTCATTAGCAGAATTTCAACCAGCTGTTCGTCCGAACCCAACTCCGATCTCCACCATGAACGACAGAACAGAACACCATTGCCCTCAGTCGTGATGGCGTTCGACTTGTCCCGCTTCGGCCCCCCGCGATTCATCCAGCCTCCGCACCAGCCTCTCCTACCCGACCACCCGTCGATCAACGCACCAAAGCTACCGCCACTGACCGGAGTCACCGTCGTCTGTAATGCACGTGCTCCGCAACTCGCGGCGCTGCCACACGTCGTTGATCTGATCAGCGACTTTGCCAACGCATCGCTCGACTGGAACATCGTCAGGGCATGCGACGTCGCGTCGTACCCGCTCCTAATCCGTCTGAACGAGCTCCAGAAACTCGCAGATCCGCCTATCGACCGGTTCTACAGAGACTGGCAGTTCAGACAAAGTGTGGTGATCGCAGCAGCTCGAGGTGACTTGGATCTGATCAAGTGGCTCACGAGTGTCTACGCGCCGGGTAATGTGGTGTTGGGTGGCATGAAAGCGGCGGCAGAGCACGGTCATCTTCACGTTTTAAAGCGGCTGAGTGACGAGTACAAAGTTGTCGCATTGGGGATGGACGAGGTGTCGGCCGCAGCCAAGAACGGACATCTCGACGTGGTCAAGTGGTTGCAGCCTGAGGGGGGCCGAACAGTATTATCCGACGCTTTGTTTAGAGATGTGAGCTTTGAGTTTCTCCGGTGGAGCGTTGATCATGGGTACCGATACGGCGGCGCTGCATTGAGTAACGCGGCCAACGCTGGACGGATGGACGTCGTGCAGTGGTATGCGGGCCATCTCGACCACCAGTATCGTGCCATTCAAGTTCAAGCGCAGGAACGACAACAAGCACAACGAGATGCTCAAAGTCTGCAAAGAGGAATGATGAATAGAGAAGAGAGCGACGACGATGATTTTGAAAATGCTGATCAAGACGACGCCATCAGTGACAACGAGAACGAAGACGATCTTGATGATGGTCATGCGCCTCTATTCCCATATCGCTGCGATATGTACCGGGCTGCTGAGAAAGGGTATCTCGAAATATTCAAGTGGCTTCAAGCTGCCAACTTCCCCTGGTTGAACATTAATACGTTGCAAGCAATGGACTATGCTGCGCAGGGCGGCCAACTAGAGGTTCTCGAGTGGCTCCACAGCAACCGCTCCGAAGGCTGCACTACGACCGCCATGGATCGAGCAGCTGGAGGTGGTTACCTGGACATTGTCAAGTGGCTCCACGCGAACACGACTGCAGGCTGTTCTGCGCTTGGAATATACGCGACTGTACTCAATGGTCAATTGAGTGTTCTCAAATGGCTGCACGAGCATCAGAGTGATCACTGGACGACAGCCATCATGGATCAGGCGGCATCGTGTGGATACCTCGAGATCGTTGAGTTTCTCCACACAAATCGAACGGAGGGTTGCACCACTGCGGCCATGGATGGCGCTGCAGCAACAAATCACATAGAGGTCTTCCAGTGGCTCGCTGCAAATCGAACCGAAGGGTGTACCACGAACGCGATGGACTGGGCGGCACGAAACGGTCACTTGGATGTGGTGAAATGGTTGAGTCGCAATCGCTCTGAAGGGTGTACAACTGCCGCGATGGATGGAGCGGCTTATTGTGGTCATCTCGACGTGGTCAAGTGGCTGCACAAGCATCGGTCGGAGGGATGTACGGCGGGAGCAATTGATGGAGCAGCTGGATGCGGCCATCTCGATATTGTCCAGTGGCTGTCAGAGCATCGAACAGAGGGCTGTACGACGATGGCGATGGACTTGGCTGCGTCAAATGGTCATTCCCACGTCGTGCGCTGGTTGCACGAGAACCGAACTGAAGGCTGCACGACTAGTGCGATGAATGGCGCTGCATCGAGAGGATACTTTGAGTTGTTGCTCTTCCTCGGCCACAATCGCCATGAGGGATGCGATTTCGATGCGTTCATGAATTCGTATACGGGGAACCATTTCGATGTTTTGCGGTGGCTGGCGTTCAACTATCCTGAGCAGTTTGAAACTGCTAAACAACATCTCCTACTTGGTGGCACCACTGTGGCCAGATACATGGAGTCGTGGGTGAGCAACGGTCGGGTGTACGTGGATAGCCAATTTATTGCTGTCGTGTAGGAATCATATCTTCTTGCGGCATTGGTGGAACACTAGCCAACCCTTGCATGCTATGAGTACGCGTGTAATCAGCTAGAATTTTGTTCACTTTGTGTCAAATTGCCTTCGAAAGTGTTCTTATGATCTCTTCACATGTGGCGCCATAGTACTGTAGCAAAGCATTCAGGATTGACCTTCGCCTGCCATGTACAGCGATTGTAAATTCGAGGCGAGTTGGGGAGAGATGGATACCATATGTAAATGTCGACTGGAGATTCAGCTTCGACTTGTTTGAGTTTTCGATACAGCCCTGAGGCTAACAATGACCATGATGTTCTCTTTATCAACTCACACAAATACGAAAGTTATCGAGTGGCTTTTTGATTGCAATTGTCTGTGAATCTTAAACCTGCCAAACGCCTCACACGCGCGTCAAAGGCTAACCCGCCGAAAATGCTGATGGAACACCAAGCGGCTGCACGACAGAAGAAGGAGCAGCAACTCCGCGAACTCGAGCGAGAAATGCGCGTCGAGTTCTCTCGGGAGAAGAAAATCAAAGCTCGCGAGGTACCGCAGACCACCTACGTGGACTCATCGGCGGTGATTGGAGCGAGCGACGGAGCAGAACCTGTGACTGTCGACAAGGAAGCCGTTCGAGCCGAGCGAATTCGGAGACGGTCGCAAGAAATGCTCGAGACGGCGGCTCTTCCGCCACGAATGCAGTTCGTCACCACGGCCAGCGATCAAACTGGAGCACCTGATCCAAGCCGGATGACCATCAAGATGAAGAAGAGGATGATGGAGGCGGCTCTTGAAGAGGCCAGACGACGGCAGCAGAAACCGAAGGAGGTGCCTGACTTTGACAAACTGCACGCTAATTGGGAAGAGACGATGAAGAAAAGCAGATCCTCTTCGGAAACAACCAAGCCGCGCGAGTTCTTTGTGTCGCGAGCCGACAAGCTGGCTGATCTACAGGCTCGGAAAGAGGCCCGAGCACGAAAACTACTGGAGAACGAGGCCATGCAACGGCGACAGAGGAAGGAGGCGCAGGATAAACTCCTGAAACGAGTACAGGCGTCAGCTCCAGTGTCGACAGCGGCCACAGGTAGCACCAAGTATACCAAGACGGAGCAACTCCGAGTGAAGAAAATGCTGTCCGACGTTGCCAAATCGGAGAAGGAAAAGCTGCGCGAGCAGCAGGAAGCCGACGCACGCGAACGCAAACAACGAGAGGCGGTTCGACGAGTGACAGCGCAAGTCAAACAGTCGGAGAATCGACGACGGGGAGAGTTCTCAGGCGCGTTTGTAGACCTCTCGGAGGTAGATGCGAACGCCAAAGACAAGGCCAAGGAGAGCCGCCAGCAGTTTCAGGAGGCGATCAAGCGCAATCGCGAGAAGCTCGTGGCGGCCGTGGCGCTACGTCCTAGCCTCATGGAGCGGTTCACAACCGACCTCAAGCGCGAGGAGCACAAAAAGGCGGCGCTGGAGGCGGTTGTCAAGAACGTATTCAGCAGCAACTTGGCAGCCATGAAGGGTGTGTTGACCGATGAGGAGCAAGAGTTGGCCAGCGATCTGGTGGCGGCTGAAGCGGAAGACGAACGTGAAGACCCTCCGCGAAAGGAGAAGAGCGACGACGACAACTATGACGATGATTGACGACGCAATTCTAGGATGGAGTCTATCGCACCGTCCGATTCTATGACAGAGGTTAGTCGGTGATGAACGATTTGAGGAAGTCGTAGGTGGCGAACTGCACACCCATGTTGGGCATAGCGCGCACGAGCGTCGGCGTGAGGCCGTAGTAGTACGCCGCAAAGCCTTCCGTGCGGGCGAGCTTGATGTAGCAGTCGATCGTGTGTTTGTAAATGCGGGGGGTTCCGCCCAACCCCTGCATCTGCAGCCGCCGGCGCACGGTGTCGTTTGGGTAGGTGAAGATGGTCGCGAGGATGCCGGCGCCACCACCGCACACGATCTTGCCGGCAAAATCAGCCTTCGGATCGATGTCCTCAGGCAGCAGCCGTGTAAGCAGATCGTACGACCCGAACTTGATGCCTTCGTACGGGATGCTGCCGAAGAGCGTGGGTCCGATTCCACGGTACAGCGCGTGGAACCCTTCCTCGCGCAGTGTGCGCACGAACGTGCTAGTGATCCCGTTGTACTGGATCTTGTCCCCGATGTGGCCAGATACGCGCGTGCGGATCAGGTCCAGCGGGTACGTGAGCACCGAGGCGGTGAAGCCCGACAGCGAGCCGGAAGCAAACGCACCCCACGACGGCAGCTCTCCTGGGTGGCTAGTGTTGATCGAGCGGAAGAAGTCCTTGTAAATGTCCGAGAAGCCGAACAGGACGGCCTTGTGCGGCACGACGCGCACGCAGGCGGCCATGTTGCCGCGCCAGAAGCCGTAGAGCCCTTCGTTGGACCAGATATTCTGTTGGGTCGGGAAAGAACAACAACACACGTCACACATCTTGTCTCCATGGCCAACTCTAGCGCGCACCAACCGCACCTTGACGGTCTGCACCATGCCGACGGACTCGCCGGTCTGGCAGACGATCTTGACGCGCTCAAACGGGGCCACGACCGTCTTGGCCACGATTCCCGCGCCGCCGCCCGCCGCCATCTGCTCGAGCTGCCGCCGGTTCCATCTCGACTCGTGTGCCGCGCGCGCGGCCGACATCGCTCGCTCGGCGGTCGAGGGGTGGCGTGGTGGCGTGCGCGAGGCGATCGGGAGTGTGGGCGTGTGCCGTGGCCCAGCGGGAGGTCGTGGCGTCGAGCGGTTGAGCGTCGTGGCCGCTTGGCGTCGCCTCTCCCCCTCACAACCGTACCCAAGGAGCTCCGGCCACGCCGCGTGCGTGGCCAATAGGATGCGATTGGTCGAACTCGACGCGCAACCTTCGCGCAACTCTACGAATATCAAAGTCAACGAAAAGCCACACTTTGCACGTGGAAAAGAGCAATGGAGAAGTTCGTCAGGCGTGGCGGACCGCCGGACGGCACCGACGCGGCGCCGTCGCCGCCCGCGCGGACCAAGCGCCGGCAGCGGCAGACGACCATCGACGTCGGCGGCAAAGTGGTGGGTCTACCATCCTGATTGGCGAGCCATTTCTTTGAAGCGTGACGAGGCGATCAGGTCGTGGAGGAGATGGTGTTCCACCTGAAGGAGGAACTCGACGCCGCCAAGACGGCTGACGACATGCTGCGCGTGCTGGAGGCGCTGGAGCAGCTCTTCATCTCGCTCGAGATGCTCGAGAAGACGCTCATCGGCCGCGCGCTCACGCGACTGCGCCGTCGCGCGCCAACAGGTTCGCTCCATCTTTGCCGAGGGCGTGTCAGCGGCGCCTGACGGATTGTTGACAATGATAACACGGACAGAACAAATTGAGACAAAGGCGCTGCAGCTCCTCAAGACATGGAAGAGCCGCGCGAAGAAGGCGGTGCGGCGTCGTGAGCGCCGCGTCCAGACGTTCGGTCGCAACTTCGCCGAGTAGGCTGCTTCATCCTAGGTTATTGAATGGCACATTCGACGGAAACTAGCGATACCGATCCATCCTTTTCTCTTGAGTACGGCAGGCAGTCGGCGTAGTCTCGCTCATTGGAGACGCCCTCCCTGAAAAGATAGGTATCATTCGCTGACTGGCTCGGCCATAAGATGGTATTTGTTCGTAGGTGTGGGTGAGGTTGACGACGAAGACGTTCCGGACGCTCCGAATCGCTAGACAACGGGTACATGAACACACTAAAGACGTTCCTGGCTGCGTTGACGTCACCGCTTCATATTTACTTATCACAAGCACGGAGCACCAGCGATGGTCCGCTACTGACCACACACGCTATACATTCCAAGCGAACTCCCAGACACCCACAGTTGGGCCAACTCGGAAATCGACGCAACTTCGCTGTCTGACGAGCCTGACAAGCCTAATCGATCATACCTACTTGATCTCTACGGGCTCGGCACGCAGTAGTACCAGGCTCTTGACCCGGTGGTAGCACGCGCGCACGTCCTCCTTCATCAGATACCCGAGGAACGCAAAGTACGCGACGCCGGCGAGCACTAGCGACGACATGGCGAACGGCCCGAGCGCCATGTCCTTGACGTTGACGAAGATCAGGTACAGGTTGATCACGCACACAAACGCGCCGAGCACCCAGCCGATGACGATGGTCGCCGTGTTGTTGACGAAATCGCCCATGAGGTTCCGCGAGCTCGTGAAGATGAGCACGGGCAGCAGCGCGAATGGCAGCTGGATCGACTGGAGGATGTTGAGAAACTCGTCCATGCGGTCGCTGTCCTGCGGGTTCGCCTCGCTCAGCAGCGCCACCGCGAGCGCCGGAACGAGCGACACGCACCGCGTCACGGCCACGCGCTTCCACGGCGACAGGTGCAAGCTGAGGAAGCCCTCCATAACGAACTGGCCGGCGTAAGTCCCCGTCATGGTGGAGCTCTGGCCGGCTGCGAGCAGCCCGACCGCCCAGATCATCTCGGAGTACTCGCCGAGCATCCCGCTCAGCGCCACGCCAGCTTGAGACAGCCCGATACCTTGACACTCGCCCATCACACCGCTCGCGAGCTGGCAAGTTCCGTACGACTCACCGTCCGCCACTCCTCCAGGAACGCACGCTGTGTTGAGACCGTGGGCTTCATACGAATACGTGCAGTCGGTGGAGAAGAACCCCTTGGCGAAGACGCCGAGCACCGCGAGGTTGATCAGAAACGACACGAACAGCGCGCCGCCTGACTCGATCGCAAAATACTTGTTCGCCTCGTGCACCTTGCGCGGATTGGTCGGGTCGACCTGCCGCGTCTGCACAAGCGCCGAGTGCAGGAAGATGTTGTGTGGCATGATGACGGCGCCAACGATGCCGACGGCTTGGACAACTGCATACGACTGGACGCGTGGCACGAAGCCGTCCACAATGTCGGCTGAGGCGACCCCGCCGCGGAGGAAGTTGACACAAAAGCACACGAGCATGATCGCGATCAGCGACACAAAAAAGGCCTCGAGCTTGCGGATGCCGTAGCGGTGCAGCAACAAGAACGTGAAGGCGTCAAAGCCCGTGATCTGTCGACCGCGACCATGTTAGTTGGACCATCATAGCGCCACACACGACCAGACAGACTCACCAGACAGCCGACCCAGAGCGGGAAGTTGAAGAGGATCTGGAAGGCGATAGCCGAACCGAGCACCTCCTGGATGTCGCTGCCGACGATGGCAATCTCGGTCATGATCCAGAGCACGAGCGATGCCCAGCGCGGGTACGCCGCCGTGCACATCTCGGCGAGGTTCTTGCCCGTGACGACGCCGAGCCGAGCGGCCAGCACCTGCAGGAAGAGTCCCATCACGGTCGCGCCGAAGAGCACCCAGATGAGCTGGTAGCCGCCGTACGCGCCGGCCTGCAGGTCGCTCTCGAGGTTGCCTGGGTCCACGTACGCGATGCTCATGAGCCATCCGGGACCTGCGTACGCCCACAGCGTGCTCCAGCTGCAGCCATCCACGTCAGCACTCTATCAACGCTCGATCCACACCCACGACCGACCTGAAGGTATCCGAAATGTGGTCGTCCGGGATGGCCACTTCGCCGATGGAGAGCGCGAGCGCCTTGTCGCCAGTGTCGTAGTCGGTCGAGAGCCGCTCGTGGGCGATCAGCCGGTCGCTCTCGTGGGCCGCGGCCGCGGCTCCGCGCTCCGAGGGCGACGCCGACGCCGTCATGGCTCTCGCGGCGACTCGGCGGGTGGGAGCGAATGGCAAACTGTCCCTGTGCGGCGCCATGTTCGACGCGGCCGTGGGATCGGATGGGATGGGGATGTTTCGGTTCGACATACGCCGACGGCGGGCCGGGATTGGGCGAAATGGTTGAAGTGTCTGATTGGCTGTTTATTGACGAAGTGTGCGCGTGTATTGGGCCAGTCAGATCGCGACACCGCGAAGTAAACCAATCGGATCACGCACCGACACGCGACTGCCGAAACAAAGAGATGCGAAAATGAATCTTCTGCAGCACACCGGCGTCGGATCAGCCGCAGGTGCAACAGCAAAAAGATCGAGAGTCGCCGCACTGCAACCACCCAACACGTCAGTCGACGGCAGAGTGGACAGCGATGCGGGCTGCTCCGATGGCCACAACGGCGCAAAGAGCGACAGCCCGCAAAGACACCGGGCCACGAAACTGTCCATTCATTTGGCGGATCGTGTCTGGGACAAGTGCCCGCCATCGACCGCTGCAAGGTGATGCCGGGTGAGGCGGGCAAACCTCTGTGGGTGGCGATTGTCGAGCGTGGTGGTGCTGCATTCGCGCATTCGTTTGGTTGGCTTTGCGTTTGAGCAACGCGATGGTCAGCAGAAATAATTGCCGTTTTCGAAAACATGCGTACTCTATACTGTAAGCCTCAAAACGTGCACCAGAATACTCATAAGTACATATCACGGTGGAAAGCTCACCGTTTTGAGTGGCTACAGCAACAACAAAGACCGCTCGACTTCATGTACGCCGGCGTAGACAAGTACGGCGGCTCCGTCGTGGGCGAGGCGACATCCACGGCCGCCCCGGTGGGACTGTCGCTCGAGGAGGCGGTGGAGACCGCGGCCGCCGAGGAGACGGTGGTGGTGGACGTGCCGTACTCGTACTATGAGGACGAGGAGGGCCCGCAGTCGCTCGTGACGGGCACATCGCAGGTGCTCCTGAGCGCGCAGCTCAACCCTGAGGCTGGCGGACTCATGTGGGTCGAGCAGGAGAACCCGCAGGCCGCGTACAAAAATGTCGTGGCCATGTCGCAGATGACCTCGATGCTGCGCGACCTGGACCGCAACCGGTGCTACGAGCAGGGCATCAAGCGAGCCATCGCCGCGTTCACTGAGCGGACCGGGCGAGCCCCCATTGTGCTTGACATCGGTACGGGAACGGGCCTACTCTCCATGTTTGCGGCCACCCACGGTGCGGAGCACGTGTTCGCGTGCGAGATGTTCGCACCCATGGCCGAGATCGCCGCCAACGTGACGCAGGCCAACCACCCCGACAAGATCACCGTCTTCCCACTCAAGTCGACGGCGTTAATTGTTCAAGGAGAAGGTCGGCATGCGAAGGACCAATCGATCGAGTTCCATTTGCCGAGGCGAGCGGACATGCTGGTTTCCGAGCTGTTTGACTCGATCCTGCTAGGTGAAGCTGTGCTACCGACCATCCGTCACGCCATGCAGCACCTGCTCGTCCCGGATGCCGTCATCGTCCCTGAGCGGGCGACGGTGTTTGCTCAGATCGTTCAGAACGAGCAGATATATCGGTTCAACAGCGTCGCTGACGTGCAGTTAGCCTCGTCTAGCGACGTGACTGCAGCTACCAGTCACAATACGCCGGCTCAAGACGTGAAGCTTGCTCGAAGCGCCACGGCAAGCCAGTGCACCGGTGGCCGACCAGCGCTGCCGATCCACTACAGCGCAGTTGAAAACGCCTCGACGGTGCTTGCGTCTCCAACCGCTGTCTTGTCGTTCGATTTCACGAAAAGCACCCCGGACGGCAACGCAATCACTCATCACGACACATTGGTGAACGTGACGGCGACTGGCGAAGCGCAGGCAGTCGTCATGTGGTGGGAGGTCAGCTTCGACTCGGAGAACGAAATCGTCTACTCCACGCAGCCTGGAGTGCAAAACTGGCAGGACCATTGGGTCCAAGTCGTGCTGCCGCTGTCGGAAAAGCGTCGCATTATCGCGTCCGAGCGCGTGTTGCTTCGAGCATTCCATGATGACTTCCGCCTCTGGTTCGACGTGCTTCCTGCGCCAACAACGGCTGACGTTGATTCGAAGGCGACCAAGAAGCACAAGGGTTGTGTGGACGACTTTGAAAAGCCGCCGTGTACATGCGGTTTGCACCTCATTTGCAATGCCGAACGTGTCGCAATGCTGACCGACTCGAAGAGATCAGCAGCATTCCGACAAGCGATCGCGGCTGCAGTGTCACATCAACGCGCGCTAAATAGTGATCGAGAGTCGAATGCGCTCAATACTGCGATCTCCTGCCTTGATATCAGCGACGGATCTCTGTGCGCTCTCTTCGCGGCCAAGCAAGGCGCGACGAATGTGACGTCGATCGAATCCAAGGAGGTGTCAGCGCGCATCTTCGAGCAAATCTTGGACCACAACGAGTCGGACGCGCTGGTTCTTTGCTCAGGCTGCAAGGGGCTTCTGCCCGACCACCTGAAGGGCGAGCGGAAAGTGGATCTGCTGGTCGGAGAACCATTCTACTACGCGATGCAGAATCTGCCACTGTGGCAGGCGTTCAACTTTTGGCTCCGGAGAACTGCAGTAGCCGACCTGCTCCAGCCAAGCGCGACAATTGTGCCGCACAAGGCGCGCGTGTTCGCAATGGCCGTTCAGTTTGAGCATCTGCACGAATGCTTCGGTGCGGTTGGGAATGTCTCGGGTTACGACCACGCGTTCTTTGACCAATTTCAAGAGGAGTACTATTCGCGCAACTTCCCGTTCCCGGCGTACATGTACCCGTTCAAGCCGCGGTCGCAACGGATCGAGCTCGCAGTGCTCGACTTGGCCGAACTCGCGCATTCGATCGCGACTGAAGTGACAATTGATCTGTCGGACGAGGTCAACGGTGGACAAACGGCTGCTGCGAATGGCGCGGTCGTCTGGACGGAGTACGCGCTGGATGCTAACGAAGATCACATCATCGTAACTGGTCCCGCGGTTCCCCACTCGAAGCAGCTGATCCGCTTTTTGCCACCAGCACCAGCCGGGACAGCGTGGCAGAAGGTCAACGCGAAGTTTGCGTTCAGCGCTCTGGAAGGTACCATCGATTTAGAATTTGAGGTTTGCTAGACGATTCGAGGCAGCTGGGTATTGTTGGTGATCTTTGTTGGACAAGTACAAGCTGCGGTGCCATGTATAGCCGTGAGATGCATTGAAGCTGTGATTCAAGACACAATGGTCATGGAGAAAGCGAAGTAGGGTCGAAGCGGTTATAATATGGAAAGCCTTCGTGTCGACTGCGTCGAGTGACTGTACCACGTGTAGGTGGCCGTTCAGCGCTACTATGTCCACTGTTACGGTTGTACATCCATCTGATCGATTGCTACAAGTATTTGATAGCGACAGAACGAATGGCACTGGTGGTGCAAACGTTCTTGATCTTTGGAACCACTTGACATGGGTTCATTTTTGCTGCACGGCTTGGGTTCACCAGGTCTATAACCATTGGTAGAAACTATGATCTGAATGCCATTTTATACAAATCAAATTGCAGCCCAATCGGGAGTGAATGTGAGCGAATGGGTACACTTGTTGCCGTGATTGTGCTGTGAAAGCTGCAATTGACAACTCACCCAACAGCGCCGACGAAAGAAGATCGACAATGGTAGCTCTCCCACTCGCCAGCGTCGTCGCCGTGTGCCGAGAGCGCGCGTCGCTTGTTGCAAACCTGCACCACGTACTCGACCATATCAGCGACTACGTTGATGCGTCGAGGGACTGGACGATCAGCCGCGCGAGCAGGACCGGATGGGTCTCGCTGCTGCGCCGAGTAGCAGCTCGCGAAGTTGTAATGAATCCGCCTCTCGACGAAAGCTACCGTCGGTGGCAATTCCAGCGCGGCGTTGAAGCTGCCGCCGCTCGTGGCGATCTGGAGATGGTGCGGTGGTTCACGATCGAGTATCTGCCTGGCACCACAGTCGTTCAAGGCGCCGAGGCCGCTGCAGCGAATGGACACCTGCAAGTCCTCAAGTGGCTCAGCGATGACTATGGACTGGTGGAGATCGGAACGGACCAACTGGCGGCCGCAATTGAGAACGACCACATGGATACTGCCAAGTGGATATGGGAGTCCCACCGCCCTGAAAACGTGCAATTCCGAAATGTTATCGCTACATCGGCCCGACTCGTTTCCAAGCCAGATCTGCAAATGATCGAGTGGGTCATGGAGACACGCTTGATGGATCGCTTTCCCGCCGTGCTTGAAGAAGCCGCTCGGTGTGGTCGCTTGGAGGTCGTGCAGAAGGTCGCACGGTACCTAGATGAGACAATCGGCAAACAGGAAGCGGCCACAACTGACCAAGACGATAACACAACCACTCCTCACACAGAAGCAAGATTGACGCACATTAGATGCGATTTACGCGACGCTGCATGGAATGGGCATTCAGAAGTCATCAAGTGGCTGCTCTCTGCCGACTTCACGTGGCTAACAATCCCGTCGGCCGCCAATTTGATCGATGAGGCGGCCAAGCATGGCCACCTCGAGCTTGTTCAGTGGCTCCACAGCAACGTCCCAAGCATAAGCACTCCTTGCGCGATGAGCGGCGCGGCTTGCAATGGTCATCTAGATGTCGTGCAGTGGCTTCTCGAAAACACGACAGCAGGATGCAATTACCAAGCGATGGAGAACGCCGCGTTGGCTGGACACCTCGATTTGGTTATGTGGCTCCATGAGCATTACGACAACGGCTTTTCGTTATCAATTATCAATCAAGCCGCGAGCAACGGCCATCTCGACGTTGTCAAGTTTCTTCATGGAATTGGCGTGCGCGGCATGACGACGTGGGCTATGGATGGAGCCGCTGCAAACAATCACCTGGATGTAGTGAAGTGGCTCCATACAAACTGTTCGGAAGGCTGCACGACTGAAGCAATGAATGGAGCGGCAGCGAACGGCCACCTAAAAATGGTCAAGTGGCTCCATGAGAATCGGAAAGAGGGCTGCACGACTATCGCCATGGATCAAGCTGCTATGCAAGGCCATTTGGATGTTGTGAGATGGCTTCACACCCACCGTTCTGAGGGGTGCACGACAAATGCGATGGACACTGCGGCAACGAGGGGCCGTTTGGAGATGATCAAGTGGTTGTCGGCAAACCGAACGGAAGGATGCACCCACGCGGCTATGGCTAATGCTTCAGCAATGGGCCATCTACACGTTGTGCGCTGGCTGCACGAGAATCGCCCTGAAGGCTGCACGACAGATGCAATGGACGGCGCAATCTCGAACGGACATTTCGACATTGCGATGTTTCTGCATCGTCACCGCTCGGAGGGCTGCTCGCGACAAGCACACACACGTGCGACTTATGGGAAATTTCGAGAGATTTCGGAATGGCTCGGCACGCATTATGCGGACGTCTAATTGACTACCCCTTGCTCGAAAGGAGTCATTGCCTTTGGGATGAATTGGGTTGACACTACCGCAAAATGCATGCTCGAAGTCTGTGACCCAACATCCTTTGGGATCCACCTGACATAGCTTGAGCCGCGAGTAGCGAGCTTTCTAACCTCGCCCATCGTCGCTGTATGCACGAAGAACATCTGCAGACTTACCCGGCTATTGGCCTCACAGTCGATCCCAACACGAAAAGAATAGCTTAGCCATTTGTTATCAATCTCAGTTCTGTCATTGAACTCGGCAAGGATGTGGGAAAAGTGTTTCATTCCGTTCCTTGACCACCCCCGACGATATATCGAACGTATGGCTCCATGTATGGCTTGGCATACAACCGGCCACAGCTGAGCACAAACTCTCGATCAAACTGCTCAGGATAGTTGGCGTCCAACCACAGCAGAATCTCGAGCTGATTACACACGTATGCCTCTGCGAATGCCTCGCGGGTACAGCCCTCCGAGCGATGCGCACGCAAATATATGAGGACGTCGAAGAACCCGTGAGCTGCAGCGGCATCGATTGCGGTCGTCGAACACCCCTCCGTGCGGTTCTCGTGAAGCCACTGCACAACTTCCAAGTGGCCACGCGCAGCTGCAATGTCCATTGCTAAACTTGTGCATCCCTCCGATCGATTGGACGATAACCACTTCACAATGTTCAAGTGGCCATTGGCAGCTGCATCATTCATCGCTGACACAGTGCATCCTTCGGCACGATGAACGTGCAGCCACTTGAGCAACGCAAAATGGCCGTTGGCAGCAGCCGAATCCATTGCGGCTGTTGAACATCCCTCGGACCGATTCTCGGAAAGCCATTGCACCATTGTCAAGTGGCCGTTTCTCGCCGCACTGTTCATTGCTCCGACAGTACACCCCTCGGAGCGGTTCTGCTGCAGCCACTGCACGACATGCGCGTGGTTTGCACTGGCGCCAGCGTCCATCGCGCGAATCGTACAGCCCTCGGTGCGATGTGAATGCAAGAACTGGACGACGTCGAGGTGTCCATTAGCTGCAGCGCGATCTATTGCCTCCGTCGTGCATCCTTCAGATCGATGTTCATGCAGCCACTCGACGATGTCTAAGTGGCCGTTCTGTGATGCGAGGTTCATGGCCCAGATCGTGCAGCCTTCCGGCGAGTTCGTGTGAAACCACTTCACAAGGTCAAGGTAGCCGCCAGCAGCTGCGTTGTCCATCGCGTGCTTGGAGCATCCCTCTGGCCGATTCGAGTGCAGCCACTCGACGACGTCTTGGTGCCCATTCATTGCGACAGCATCGAAAATGTCGGAGTTTGCGCAAAGTTGGAGCCACGGAAAAGAGCACGAGTGAAGCCACTTGATGACACTCAAATGGCCACGCGCGGCGGCTTTACCGATCCAGCAGGACGAAAACCGATTGAACACTGCGCTGTCGTCATCGACGCTGCTATCGTCGCTGTCGGAAGCATCAAGGTTGTCGTGATCACTAACGTCTGTGCGAAACCCTTCCACCTCTTGTTCTTCGAGGTCCTCTTCCTCCTCGTCGTCGTTGGCATCTCTTGGCCTAGACAGACGAGCGCGTTTCCGTGCATGACTGGCTTTGTACATCTTGTCGAGATACCCCACCAACCACTGCACTACATCCAATCGTCCGCTGCGTATTGCATACGACAATGCGGGTCCTCTCGGCTTCAATCCCTTGTCGACAAACCACTTGAGCAGTGGTAGACTGGCTGACTCAATGACAAAGTCAATAAAGTGGACTTCGTCCAGCGGCGGGAAAACCAGCACTTGCTCCCACAACCATTCGACCATCTCGAAATCGTCCCGGAAGGCCGCGCGCTCGACATCATGGATACTAAGCTCCACGCAGCGCTCTTTGTCTTGGAGCCACTCGAGGATATGCAAATGGCCGTTGTCGATGGCGGCCTCCACCCCCTGACTCACCTCGGTGTGGGGTGCGTACTTGGTCACGAACCACTTGACCATCTCCAAGTCGCCGCGGGCTGCAGCGGACGCCACACCGCGCTGGAACTGCCAGTCTCGGTAGAACACATCGATCGGCGGGTCTGCCGACTTCTCCCGAGCGGCAACACGGCGGACAAATGCAATCGACGCAGAGGAACTCGCGGCGGCGACTGTCGAAGTCAGAGACGGATCCGCAAAGTCGCTGATGAGATGGATGATGTGGGGCAAAGCCGCCACCCGCGGTGCTTGTGCCCGACACGCGACGAGGACGCGCATCAGCGGCGGAACACCCTCCGTCATGGTGGCTGACTTTTTAGCAGAGTGATTGTCCGTTGAATTTGGCTTTTGGCAAACAATGTGGGGTGGTTAGGAGAGGTAACCACGCCGCTCAACCGCTCGACGCCACGACCTCCCGCTGGGCCACGGCACACGCCCACACTCCCGATCGCCTCGCGCACGCCACCACGCCACCCCTCGACCGCCGAGCGAGCGATGTCGGCCGCGCGCGCGGCACACGAGTCGAGATGGAACCGGCGGCAGCTCGAGCAGATGGCGGCGGGCGGCGGCGCGGGAATCGTGGCCAAGACGGTCGTGGCCCCGTTTGAGCGCGTCAAGATCGTCTGCCAGACCGGCGAGTCCGTCGGCATGGTGCAGACCGTCAAGGTGCGGTTGGTGCGCGCTAGAGTTGGCCATGGAGACAAGATGTGTGACGTGTGTTGTTGTTCTTTCCCGACCCAACAGAATATCTGGTCCAACGAAGGGCTCTACGGCTTCTGGCGCGGCAACATGGCCGCCTGCGTGCGCGTCGTGCCGCACAAGGCCGTCCTGTTCGGCTTCTCGGACATTTACAAGGACTTCTTCCGCTCGATCAACACTAGCCACCCAGGAGAGCTGCCGTCGTGGGGTGCGTTTGCTTCCGGCTCGCTGTCGGGCTTCACCGCCTCGGTGCTCACGTACCCGCTGGACCTGATCCGCACGCGCGTATCTGGCCACATCGGGGACAAGATCCAGTACAACGGGATCACTAGCACGTTCGTGCGCACACTGCGCGAGGAAGGGTTCCACGCGCTGTACCGTGGAATCGGACCCACGCTCTTCGGCAGCATCCCGTACGAAGGCATCAAGTTCGGGTCGTACGATCTGCTTACACGGCTGCTGCCTGAGGACATCGATCCGAAGGCTGATTTTGCCGGCAAGATCGTGTGCGGTGGTGGCGCCGGCATCCTCGCGACCATCTTCACCTACCCAAACGACACCGTGCGCCGGCGGCTGCAGATGCAGGGGTTGGGCGGAACCCCCCGCATTTACAAACACACGATCGACTGCTACATCAAGCTCGCCCGCACGGAAGGCTTTGCGGCGTACTACTACGGCCTCACGCCGACGCTCGTGCGCGCTATGCCCAACATGGGTGTGCAGTTCGCCACCTACGACTTCCTCAAATCGTTCATCACCGACTAACCTCTGTCATAGAATCGGACGGTGCGATAGACTCCATCCTAGAATTGCGTCGTCAATCATCGTCATAGTTGTCGTCGTCGCTCTTCTCCTTTCGCGGAGGGTCTTCACGTTCGTCTTCCGCTTCAGCCGCCACCAGATCGCTGGCCAACTCTTGCTCCTCATCGGTCAACACACCCTTCATGGCTGCCAAGTTGCTGCTGAATACGTTCTTGACAACCGCCTCCAGCGCCGCCTTTTTGTGCTCCTCGCGCTTGAGGTCGGTTGTGAACCGCTCCATGAGGCTAGGACGTAGCGCCACGGCCGCCACGAGCTTCTCGCGATTGCGCTTGATCGCCTCCTGAAACTGCTGGCGGCTCTCCTTGGCCTTGTCTTTGGCGTTCGCATCTACCTCCGAGAGGTCTACAAACGCGCCTGAGAACTCTCCCCGTCGTCGATTCTCCGACTGTTTGACTTGCGCTGTCACTCGTCGAACCGCCTCTCGTTGTTTGCGTTCGCGTGCGTCGGCTTCCTGCTGCTCGCGCAGCTTTTCCTTCTCCGATTTGGCAACGTCGGACAGCATTTTCTTCACTCGGAGTTGCTCCGTCTTGGTATACTTGGTGCTACCTGTGGCCGCTGTCGACACTGGAGCTGACGCCTGTACTCGTTTCAGGAGTTTATCCTGCGCCTCCTTCCTCTGTCGCCGTTGCATGGCCTCGTTCTCCAGTAGTTTTCGTGCTCGGGCCTCTTTCCGAGCCTGTAGATCAGCCAGCTTGTCGGCTCGCGACACAAAGAACTCGCGCGGCTTGGTTGTTTCCGAAGAGGATCTGCTTTTCTTCATCGTCTCTTCCCAATTAGCGTGCAGTTTGTCAAAGTCAGGCACCTCCTTCGGTTTCTGCTGCCGTCGTCTGGCCTCTTCAAGAGCCGCCTCCATCATCCTCTTCTTCATCTTGATGGTCATCCGGCTTGGATCAGGTGCTCCAGTTTGATCGCTGGCCGTGGTGACGAACTGCATTCGTGGCGGAAGAGCCGCCGTCTCGAGCATTTCTTGCGACCGTCTCCGAATTCGCTCGGCTCGAACGGCTTCCTTGTCGACAGTCACAGGTTCTGCTCCGTCGCTCGCTCCAATCACCGCCGATGAGTCCACGTAGGTGGTCTGCGGTACCTCGCGAGCTTTGATTTTCTTCTCCCGAGAGAACTCGACGCGCATTTCTCGCTCGAGTTCGCGGAGTTGCTGCTCCTTCTTCTGTCGTGCAGCCGCTTGGTGTTCCATCAGCATTTTCGGCGGGTTAGCCTTTGACGCGCGTGTGAGGCGTTCGGCAGCTTCTCTTGCTATAGCTTCTTCCTCTTTGCGCTGACGATCCTTCTCTTCGAAGAACGAACAAGGTTTGCGTACCTCGTACAAATGGCTGCTGCTGTTCGTTCGACTACGTCGCGTCATGTGCGGTGAAGGACTCCTTGAATGCCGCGAGACTTGTGATGTTGGCGTAGTTGGACGAGAACGATTGGTCGGCGCGTTGGACCTCGGTGATGTCGCTCGTCCTCGTGGAGTCTGCCGCAACGAATTCCATCCCGACGATGGTGCCGCATCTGTGGGAACAGGAACACGTGCTGAGTCAGCAAGTCTTCTCAAACGAAGGGTGTTCAGTTCATACCTTGTGCTCTGCTACTCCATTTCGGCGGTGACGGACTACCAGAAGGAGATGACATGGCCTCGGCACCATCACTGTCGTAATCTGGTGGCGGGCTCTCGTCACCAATATCCGCCCACATTGGATCGCATTGGTCGCCTCCGTCGTCGTCGTCGAAATTGGTTGTCCAAGTCCGATTGTTGTTACCGCGACTGTGATATTCCTCGTCATCGGACGGCTCTTCGACAATGAACTCTCTTACTCGAGAACTCGGCAAAGACTGTTGCTGCTCCAGTCGTTCTGCAAGCTGCCGAGCTCGCTGTTCGGCCTGTTCCTTCTCGCGCTTTAAAGTCTGAATGGCTTTGAGGTCCCGATGCTGCGCCTGTATCCGTGCACAACGCTTAGCCGGGCCAAGTGAAAATGACAGCGCAGATAATGTACCTCCTTGAGCTTCTTAAGCTCCAGAAGCACTTGTGACTGAAATGATTTGGATGTCGGATTCCCCTCACGATCCATTTGAAGTGACTCCGGCACCTCTGGTGGAGGATGGAACACGAGACTTCGATTGTGCGTCGATCTGCGCGATGTCATGGTTGGTGACTTGCTCCGCTCCGGGCCGAATGGCTCATCCTCCGCCACCCTCGCTGCCACTGAGGTACGGCGTGAGCGGCTTCCGTCGGCGGACGAAGGCCGTGGGGCGTGTGAACTCTTTGTATTGTGGTCGCGTCTGCTCGTTCGATCTGTTCTGGAGCCGTTTTGTGCCTCTAACTCGCGAATCACTCGCTCTACTGCTTCGGCCTACGAAGAAACGCGCGTAAGCCTCCACATTTACTTTGGACTGACTTCGGCGCTTACCTCTCGCCGCTGCTCGTCATCGTCCAGCAGTCGGTATCGCGACGAATTCGACTTGCTGTGGTCGTCAGAGTCTCGCACTGACGATGCTAGTGTTGTCGCACTCGCACGCGGATTCGCGTAGCGCGACTTGGACGTGAAGTCCGCCATCTTACCCATACGCTGAGAGTCAACACTCCAGCGGTTGCAGGCGTAGTGAGTGAGTTCGTGCGCGAATAGCAATCGCACCAATGCGGCATGGCGTTCCAAAATTAGTTGACATCCTGGCCGGCGGTCCTACTCGTGAGAAATGAATGGATCGGTATTGCTAGTCACCGTCGACAGCGACATTCAGCACATGAAAGCAGCGGAGGGTGGGAAGAAGAATAAATTTGGCTTACTCGTTGGCTTGCCAGCCCCTCGTCGGAGTGATCGCTCGATGCAATCATCCAAGACGCTCAATCAACATGCAACACAACTCCGGCGGCCGGTGCTGTCGACAGTGCAGCACACGACGCGGCGGAAATTGTGCGTCAAAATGCAGAAGGTCGGGTGGTGCCGCCAATCTATTGGACACCAGCCGATGACGCCACGGACGCTTGAGCAGCAGCGAACGCCTTCTCAAAATCCTGCCAGATCACCTCAACGTCTTCGAGGCCGATGGAGATGCGAATCAGATTGCGGTCCACGCCGCAGGACTCGACAAAATCAAGCTCAGTGTAGTGCGCCAGGATCGCGTACGGACACGAGAGCGTGAAGTTCGTGCCGAGGCTGGGACCCTTGGCGATTGTGAGCGCGTCATAGAAGCTCTTGGAAGCCGGGAGACCTCCACGCACTAGAATCGAGAGCAGCGGTCCGTAGCGCGGCTTGTTGGCATCGTCACCGGCCGTGTCACGAAGGAACGGATCGTAGAGCGCGGTAGCATCGCCAAACTCGGCGTAAAACAGCTTCTCCACCTGCGGATGAGTCTTCAGGCGGTTCGCGATCACCGATGCGTTCACGTTGGTCCTCGCCACTCGGTCCGCCAAATTCTCCGACGACTTGGCGATTGCCTTGACATCATCCTCAAACATGAACGAGTCGGTCTCCGGGGACAATTTGTCAAGGAGCTGGTCGTAAATATGGCTCTCAGGGTTCAAGACGAGACTGCCTCCCATGACGTTGCCCACGCCGCAGAAGATCTTGGACAAGCTGGTCACCACTATGTCGGCCGAGTTGAACTTCATCGCATTGACATTGTACGAACCAACCGTGTCGTCCACCACGAGCGCCGTGCCGTTCGCGTGGGCAGCCTTGGCGAGTCGACGCAGATCAGGCAGCGACAGCAGCGGGTTGCTCGGAAACTCGGTAAAGATGCCGAGGATCTTCTCGCGCGCGACGATTTCCTCGACCTGCTTGAGCTCCTCCTCCCCGCACGTCGGGAAGAAGTAGACGCCCTTCGGACACCACTCGGGGCGTTGCAGGATCTTGAGCGTGTCGACGTACGGGAACCCGAACAGGATGCTCTTGGCGTCTCCTCCACGGAACTGGTTCAGCAGTCGAACGGCCGCAAAAATGGCACCCATCCCCGTCGGGTACAACGCCACAGTCTTTGCGACAGCGGGAACGTCTTCCTTGGAGACGTACTGCGACGCAACGCGCGTGCGGATTTCACTATGAGTTGGCGTCCCCCAGATGCTGCCCGCATCAACCGCCTCCCCGCCCTTTTCGGCCTTCAACACCGACAAGAGACGCTGCGCTTGACGGGACGACACGATCTCACCCGAGTGCTGCCAGAACTGGCGCGACGTCAGCTGAATCGCTGCCGGGAATCGCACGATGTAGGCTAGCTGCTTAATGTGGTGCACCGTCACTTGGTTGCTCGTGACCTTGCCCTTGTTGCTATCCACCATGAAGCTCTGGAAACGCGCCGCGGGAGCTTCGGCGGGGAGAGCCGTAAACTGCCAGTCCTCCGGCGCGTCCGACGGGAAGAACTGCGCGCGGACAAACGCCTCGAGCTCGAGCACGAGCGGGTGGCGGAAGAAGCGCGGGTAGCCGCACGCCATGGCGTCCACCGTGGCCGCGTCGTTCTCCTCGTAGCCGACGACGTCGCGCCACGCGGGCATCGACACGCTAATCGCGTGCGAGTCACGAGGAGGGAGTGACTCGCCCAGCGGCTCGGCGATCAGCGACATCCTCTCAACAAAGTCGTCGGTGCTGCTGCTTGTGGTGGGGCAAATGTCGGAATGGAGGCGTTTGGCTTGATGCGCAAACGGGCAGCAGAGTATTGAATGAGATTTGGGCCAATGGATTGCGTGCGCCATACGAAATTTCGACCAATGATGTGTGGCGGATGCTGAACGTGGACTTTGTGCATCACAAGCATGGCGCTTCGCTCGCGCTGCAGTTGTCGCAGGCGATGGTCCAGCGATATCCACGCTCAACCATTGCGCTTGCAATATGCCTGGATTGATCGACGATCGATCGAAGCCGAGACGAAGCGGGTGGTGATACTGACTCTGACGGATAGGTCATAGCGAGACTTCATACTCGGGGACCTAGAACCGAATCGAGATCCCCTTGATATCCCAGCACTGATCGATGAAATGACAACCAGTTGCGCTAGTTCCTCTTGCCGCATATGGGTTGTGAGACTTTGGCGCATGCGTGCGGTCGAGTATCGTACTTGTGCGGTCGGTCTTCATAACATTGCTGCATAGAGCATGATCTCGCGCCGAATTGCACGAGGCTCTGCACAAACACTCTTGATCGCTCGTACACGGAACCTTGTCGTTGGCGCGTCATTGAGGTTTCGGCCGAGAGCGGGCAAAAGTAGAGCTCATGTGTCACCAGGAAGGGACACGCACAATGAATCTCAAGACAAGCAGCAGGTCGCGAGAGTGGATCGACGCCTGCACAACGACTCTCGAAACAATGGACCAATGGAAATGCAGGTGCCAATACGGCCTTCTCACGGCCAACACAGTATCCTAGCGGGAGTTCTCAAGGTGACAGTTGCTTCCGGTCCACACTAAACACCCATCCTGGCACCAGACACCACGAAAGTGTTTCTTGCACTTCTATCGGGAACTCGCTGTTCGCAATGACTAGATCTCTGATGGTTCACAGCACAACGTCAGATCGACGCGATGGCAAAGCTTCTGACCACTGATGAGCGCTCAACATGGCGACTCGAGTTCTCGGCGAGCCGCGTTGGCAACCGCTGCAGAGGCATCACCGAAACGGCTCACTGCCCTCACCGGAGCAACTGCCAGCTTGCCTCGAATATTAACACAAACCTGCCGCACGGGGGGCTTGGGAGATTGTCGGCCGACGTGGTCTGTAACGCCGTGTGGGGCGTTGGCAACCGCCGTTTGCCGCTTCAAGTCCCTGCGCAAATGGCAATGTGCAATTTTGCGACCATGCGCGGCTATCACGGTACAGTATGTACTCTCACCTCCGACTCCCTAAAAAATTATACCTGTCGTCCATTTATACCGAGATCAAAATCAAATTCCAAAGGCTACGCAAATTCTACATGGAGGGTTAATATCTGATGAGAAACTGCCGACACAACGCTCAGGAATTTCTGGCAGCACGTGGGATTGGCGCTACCAATCCGCGGCGACGCGCAGCGCCAGCTATCTCGCCCTGAAGTCGTGGATCGTGATGTACTCTGTCGGACAGAGCTTTTCGTGTTTTGGACTGCACTAGATTCTCGTTTTGGACTAGCAACGCCTAGAAGATTAGATCCATCAAACGAAAGTGTTCGTTGAGTTGAGTGTGTGCATTCATGATAATCATTTGATATTGTATGTCCTAGTAAAATCAATATTGATTAAAAAGGCATATTTTAACCGGGCGTCGGAAGTGAGAGTACATACTGTAATTATCGCCGAGGTTTGTTTTGGGTCGATGATGCCGAACATAGCATTTTAGTTTGGTGAGATTGTGTTATATCGGGCTTCCAGCGACCAGTTTCCTTGGCAATCAAAAAGATCCCGCGGATTCCGAGCCTGGAAATGGTCAAAGCATCGCCGTCGTGACTGTTCGCAGACCGGCGGCGGCTTCCCAATGCGTCGTCGCTAGTCGTGGAGCACCAACCAGCCTGGAGGGGCGGCGCCTCTTCAGACAGGTGGCCGCCTGGTCAAGAGACGATGGATATGGATGGGCTCCGTGGCGACGCGGAAACGGGCCGACGGCTCGACCGCGATGCCTCCCACACGCAATCCGCGGCGGAACTTGACGGGAAACAGCTCGAGGTACCGACTACTGGAGTCGCTCAGGCGGAGGTGGCATGGTTGGCTGCTTCCGTGTGACGGTGCTCGCCCTGCTGGCAGCTCAGGCAGCCGCGCAACGGACTGCGAATGCGTTCGATGAGCCGCTAGACCAAGTCGCACTGCTGGCAGAGGACGACGACGGAGATGTTGGTGGATACGTGATGGCTGCGGACGACGATGGAGACGCTGGAGGCTATGTGAACGATAACGACGATGGCGATATCGGGGGTTACATCGTGGACGGAGACGACGGAGACTCGGATGCGGTCGTCGACGAGGACGAGTACGAAGACGAGGTTCGTCACCAGCGATGGCACGACGTCAACCGCGATGAACCGCTTTATCTGGACTACGAGGACTCGTTCGATCCGATGGACTTGCTGCCAGGCAACGCAGCGTTCATCCGAGCGCAGCGAAAGGCCAAGAGGTGCTGCGACAAGGGGTACGGCCACGGCCGACCTGAGTCTTGCAAGCCGACAGAACCCCCGTACTCGCCACCAGTGTGCACCAACATCTCGGTCGAGCATGATGCGACCTACTGCATTGACGGTCCGATTTGCTCCGGTTCCGGTGGCGCTCCTGCGGGTGACAAGTGTCCTGTGGCGGGGGATGTTGCGGTGGCAGATTGCCACGATTATCTGCTGAGCTACACGTCGAGCGGTGGTTGCGTGGCGCCAATTGATAGCAAGTGCGTCAAGATCCAGAATGGCGCGTGGGGCTGCGTGTTTGACAACTCGACTGCAACCAAGTCGCCACCATACGACCACACACAATCTCCAACTTGCACTGACGTGTCAGTCGAGGGCGACGCGACGTACTGCATTGATGGACCGATCTGTTCTGGTTCGGGTGATACCCCTGCAGGTCAGAAGTGTCCCATCGCTGGCGACATTGCCGTCAACGATTGCTACGACTACTTGCCGAGTTATACGTCCAACGGGGTATGCACGGCGCCAGTGGACAGCAAATGTGTCACGATCAAGACTGGGGCGTGGGGGTGTGTCTTCGACAATACAACTACGCCAACTCAAACGCCGCCGAAAGAAACGACGGCGACTCCAACATGTATTAACGTATCGGTTGAAGGTGATGCGACATATTGTATCGACGGTCCGATCTGTTCTGGTTCGGGGTCGAGTCCGTCGGGGACGCAGTGTCCTGTGGCTGGAGACGTCGCTGTGGCGGACTGCAATGCCTATGTTCAAACATATTCGGCGACAACTGGGACGTGCACGGCTCAAGTGGACGGCAAGTGTGTGCAGATCCATACGGGAGCGTGGGGTTGCACGTTCAACGAGAGCTCGTCCACTCCGGCGGCGACCGCGACTCCGAAGCCGACGACGTCGACTTGTGTGAATGTGTCGGTTGAAGGCGACGCGACGTACTGCATCGACGGTCCGATCTGTTCTGGTTCGGGGTCGAGTCCGTCGGGGACGCAGTGTCCTGTGGCTGGAGACGTCGCTGTGGCGGACTGCAATGCCTATGTTCAAACATATTCGGCGACAACTGGGACGTGCACGGCTCAAGTGGACGGCAAGTGTGTGCAGATCCATACGGGAGCGTGGGGTTGCACGTTCAACGAGAGCTCGTCCACTCCGGCGGCGACCGCGACTCCGAAGCCGACGACGTCGACTTGTGTGAATGTGTCGGTTGAAGGCGACGCGACGTACTGCATCGACGGTCCGATCTGTTCTGGTTCGGGGTCGAGTCCGTCGGGGACGCAGTGTCCTGTGGCTGGAGACGTCGCTGTGGCGGACTGCAATGCCTATGTTCAAACATATTCGGCGACAACTGGGACGTGCACGGCTCAAGTGGACGGCAAGTGTGTGCAGATCCATACGGGAGCGTGGGGTTGCACGTTCAACGAGAGCTCGTCCACTCCGGCGGCGACCGCGACTCCGAAGCCGACGACGTCGACTTGTGTGAATGTGTCGGTTGAAGGCGACGCGACGTACTGCATCGACGGTCCGATCTGTTCTGGTTCGGGGTCGAGTCCGTCGGGGACGCAGTGTCCTGTGGCTGGAGACGTCGCTGTGGCGGACTGCAATGCCTATGTTCAAACATATTCGGCGACAACTGGGACGTGCACGGCTCAAGTGGACGGCAAGTGTGTGCAGATCCATACGGGAGCGTGGGGTTGCACGTTCAACGAGAGCTCGTCCACTCCGGCGGCGACCGCGACTCCGAAGCCGACGACGTCGACTTGTGTGAATGTGTCGGTTGAAGGCGACGCGACGTACTGCATCGACGGTCCGATCTGTTCTGGTTCGGGGTCGAGTCCGTCGGGGACGCAGTGTCCTGTGGCTGGAGACGTCGCTGTGGCGGACTGCAATGCCTATGTTCAAACATATTCGGCGACAACTGGGACGTGCACGGCTCAAGTGGACGGCAAGTGTGTGCAGATCCATACGGGAGCGTGGGGTTGCACGTTCAACGAGAGCTCGTCCACTCCGGCGGCGACCGCGACTCCGAAGCCGACGACGTCGACTTGTGTGAATGTGTCGGTTGAAGGCGACGCGACGTACTGCATCGACGGTCCGATCTGTTCTGGTTCGGGGTCGAGTCCGTCGGGGACGCAGTGTCCTGTGGCTGGAGACGTCGCTGTGGCGGACTGCAATGCCTATGTTCAAACATATTCGGCGACAACTGGGACGTGCACGGCTCAAGTGGACGGCAAGTGTGTGCAGATCCATACGGGAGCGTGGGGTTGCACGTTCAACGAGAGCTCGTCCACTCCGGCGGCGACCGCGACTCCGAAGCCGACGACGTCGACTTGTGTGAATGTGTCGGTTGAAGGCGACGCGACGTACTGCATCGACGGTCCGATCTGTTCTGGTTCGGGGTCGAGTCCGTCGGGGACGCAGTGTCCTGTGGCTGGAGACGTCGCTGTGGCGGACTGCAATGCCTATGTTCAAACATATTCGGCGACAACTGGGACGTGCACGGCTCAAGTGGACGGCAAGTGTGTGCAGATCCATACGGGAGCGTGGGGTTGCACGTTCAACGAGAGCTCGTCCACTCCGGCGGCGACCGCGACTCCGAAGCCGACGACGTCGACTTGTGTGAATGTGTCGGTTGAAGGCGACGCGACGTACTGCATCGACGGTCCGATCTGTTCTGGTTCGGGGTCGAGTCCGTCGGGGACGCAGTGTCCTGTGGCTGGAGACGTCGCTGTGGCGGACTGCAATGCCTATGTTCAAACATATTCGGCGACAACTGGGACGTGCACGGCTCAAGTGGACGGCAAGTGTGTGCAGATCCATACGGGAGCGTGGGGTTGCACGTTCAACGAGAGCTCGTCCACTCCGGCGGCGACCGCGACTCCGAAGCCGACGACGTCGACTTGTGTGAATGTGTCGGTTGAAGGCGACGCGACGTACTGCATCGACGGTCCGATCTGTTCTGGTTCGGGGTCGAGTCCGTCGGGGACGCAGTGTCCTGTGGCTGGAGACGTCGCTGTGGCGGACTGCAATGCCTATGTTCAAACATATTCGGCGACAACTGGGACGTGCACGGCTCAAGTGGACGGCAAGTGTGTGCAGATCCATACGGGAGCGTGGGGTTGCACGTTCAACGAGAGCTCGTCCACTCCGGCGGCGACCGCGACTCCGAAGCCGACGACGTCGACTTGTGTGAATGTGTCGGTTGAAGGCGACGCGACGTACTGCATCGACGGTCCGATCTGTTCTGGTTCGGGGTCGAGTCCGTCGGGGACGCAGTGTCCTGTGGCTGGAGACGTCGCTGTGGCGGACTGCAATGCCTATGTTCAAACATATTCGGCGACAACTGGGACGTGCACGGCTCAAGTGGACGGCAAGTGTGTGCAGATCCATACGGGAGCGTGGGGTTGCACGTTCAACGAGAGCTCGTCCACTCCGGCGGCGACCGCGACTCCGAAGCCGACGACGTCGACTTGTGTGAATGTGTCGGTTGAAGGCGACGCGACGTACTGCATCGACGGTCCGATCTGTTCTGGTTCGGGGTCGAGTCCGTCGGGGACGCAGTGTCCTGTGGCTGGAGACGTCGCTGTGGCGGACTGCAATGCCTATGTTCAAACATATTCGGCGACAACTGGGACGTGCACGGCTCAAGTGGACGGCAAGTGTGTGCAGATCCATACGGGAGCGTGGGGTTGCACGTTCAACGAGAGCTCGTCCACTCCGGCGGCGACCGCGACTCCGAAGCCGACGACGTCGACTTGTGTGAATGTGTCGGTTGAAGGCGACGCGACGTACTGCATCGACGGTCCGATCTGTTCTGGTTCGGGGTCGAGTCCGTCGGGGACGCAGTGTCCTGTGGCTGGAGACGTCGCTGTGGCGGACTGCAATGCCTATGTTCAAACATATTCGGCGACAACTGGGACGTGCACGGCTCAAGTGGACGGCAAGTGTGTGCAGATCCATACGGGAGCGTGGGGTTGCACGTTCAACGAGAGCTCGTCCACTCCGGCGGCGACCGCGACTCCGAAGCCGACGACGTCGACTTGTGTGAATGTGTCGGTTGAAGGCGACGCGACGTACTGCATCGACGGTCCGATCTGTTCTGGTTCGGGGTCGAGTCCGTCGGGGACGCAGTGTCCTGTGGCTGGAGACGTCGCTGTGGCGGACTGCAATGCCTATGTTCAAACATATTCGGCGACAACTGGGACGTGCACGGCTCAAGTGGACGGCAAGTGTGTGCAGATCCATACGGGAGCGTGGGGTTGCACGTTCAACGAGAGCTCGTCCACTCCGGCGGCGACCGCGACTCCGAAGCCGACGACGTCGACTTGTGTGAATGTGTCGGTTGAAGGCGACGCGACGTACTGCATCGACGGTCCGATCTGTTCTGGTTCGGGGTCGAGTCCGTCGGGGACGCAGTGTCCTGTGGCTGGAGACGTCGCTGTGGCGGACTGCAATGCCTATGTTCAAACATATTCGGCGACAACTGGGACGTGCACGGCTCAAGTGGACGGCAAATGTGTCCTGGTTCAAACAGGGGAGTGGGGTTGCAGCTTTGAAGGAGGGGCTGTATCTTCAACTCCGGCGTCCACAGCATCTCCTTCCACATCGACACCGACACCGACAACCACTTCGACTTCGACTGCGTCAGGATCATCGTCGTCGAGTTGCACAGAGGTTTCTGTTGAAGGCGACGCGACGTACTGCATCGCTGGCCCTGTGTGCGCGGGACATGGTGATAGCCCGACAGGAAACCTGTGTCCCGTGATAGACGACGTGGCCGTGAAGAATTGCAACTCGTCATTGGCGAGCTACACTTCGTCGGGTTCCTGCAAGGCACCGATGAACGCCACGTGCACTGAGATCAAGACATCCGTGTGGGGCTGCGTGTTCGGTGAGGCGCAGAACGCGACAACTGGGACGACGTCTTCTCAAGAAGAAACAACGACGACGTCGGGGTCGACGTCGGTGACAGGGACGACTACCGCGGCTCCGGGAACAATGACTGCGACTCCTGTGTCGGACACTACGGCGCCAACAACTACTCCCTCGAGCACTACTGCCAACAACACCGCGTATTCCAAGGCTAGTACGCAGTCCGCGTCGACCAAGAGCAGCACTGGCGGGTCGGGGCTTGGTACCGGAGCAATCATCGGTATCGTCATCGGCTGCTTGGTCGCGGTGGCCGTGGTTGTCGGCGCTGTTGTCTATAAGACGCGAGCCGACGCCCGCAAACGCGAGCAGAACATGTTCGCCGAGCTCGGGGATCACTCGACACTGGAAACCGACTATGCCGCCATGTAGTTGCTGCGATTGCTAATGACCGAGCCTTAAGCGACAAATGGTACTGCTTGTGTTGGGAAGTTGTCGTGACGGCGCGGCAATTGAGACTCGATGCCATTGCTGTGCTGGTCGTGGTCACTCAGTGCTTAGCGAGTGGGATCTGTCCTAACGATCCTGGTTTGTGCTTTTGATGATTGTGCCCAAGGAGAGTTTAGAGGCACTTACAGTGAGGGTGAAGTGGTGCTGTCATCCACACCCTGACTGGGTTTTCGTCAGTGGCACATTGCTGGGAAGTAGGAGGAGGAACGATGAGATCTGTCCTTCTACAGCACGGCACCTACTGTGCTGTGAGGATGTTGATCTCACGGTGAACCCATCTGGGCGATGTGATATGCTCGGACGACTCATTCGCTGGCGGTTTGCCGACCACGCGAGACCCACACGACGCTGGATGAAGCTTTCTGTCCTCCCATTTGTCTCGAAGCGAGATGGTGGCCGCCAACATCACGAACGGACATATCGCTGCTGACCGGCGTGTGCATTCCCCTGCTCCTGCACAAGCCACCTAGGCGCAATCAACTCGGCAATCAATATCGGCATGATGTTTCGCATGTCCCGGCTCTGCCGATCTGTGCAGCCGAGCAACAGATGGCATGCACGGAGCTCGCGGAATAAACGCGCATGCGGCATTCATTGAGCGGGGTGATTCACACATTTCGTGTGTGCCCGCGATGGCCAGCGACAAGATGACTATCGGCGACGCTATACGCGGACGCAAGGCCGTGAAGGCGTTCGCACCCACCCCTGTGCCCGACGAGACGCTTGCGGAGGTCCTGCGCCTGACACAGCGCGCGCCGTCGGCGTTCAACACGCAGCCGTACGTGTGCATCGTGGTGCGCGACCAGGCCGACAGAGACGCTCTGGCGCCGGCCATGCTGCATGCCAACGGCGCCAAGGTCAAGAACGCACCGGTCGTGGTTGTATTTGCCGCTGATCTCGGTAAGCCGACCGTTTGTGAGAACAGTCGGTTGCGTGGTTCTGGTTAATGCGACTGTGCTGTTTCCCAATCAGAACCTGGACGGAATGTCCCGAGGCTACAGGATCTCAAGCAACAGTACGGCGTCCCCACTGCCAAGCTCGCGTCCATGCCCGAAGACGTGCGGTTGTTCTCGCAGCATGGGCTGGACCCGTCAACGCCGAGTCCGCTGGGAGCGCCGACGATTGCATGGGCGTTCAAGCAGACCACGTATGCAGCCGCGACGCTGTTGTACGCCGCGCAGGAGTTTGGACTGGGGACTTGTCCGATGGAGGGCTTCGACGAGGCGCGCGTTCGAGAGATCCTCGAAATCCCTGATCGATATGCAGTGGCGGTCATCACGAGCCTCGGGTATCCGAAGGAAGGAGCGCATTTGCACGATACGCAACGTCTGCCGGCGAGCGAGGTGATATTCGAGGGCAAATTCGGCAGACCGAGCGACAGGATCTTCCTGTGAGAATCGAACGGGAGTGATGCCGGCTCGAGTCTGACGGCCGTCAACACAACTGCTGCAGAATTGATTCCAGCTACACACGATCGCAGTCATACAGCACGGTAAGCTTTGAAAGTTGATGTGAAGGCTGTGCATGTGCGAATGTCTCATGCTGTACAGGCTCACCTGCCGACACTCAGTCGAGATCTTTCGCTTCCGAGAAGGTTTGACCAGCACAGCCATGGCCACATCATCATCCGGGATGGGAGGGTAAATCCAGACTCGCTCAGTCATCTGCATAGTCAGGCTATTTGGCGCTTGCATTATTGCACTTCCGCCGCTCTTCGTGAGCGAGGACAAAACGAGTAGTCATTCTGGGAACTACCTCGTCGCCAATGACAGAGTTCAGACCTGGAGACTATTATGCGATGCTGCTTTTGACCTGAATTGCTCGTATCGCAACAAGGCTGTCCATGGGCGTGTGTGGAGCTTAACTCGTAATCCGGCCTGACACCAAATTGGGAGTTGGAACTCCCGCCGAATACTCCATGTATTGAGAGGCTCGTGCGAGCCGGTTGGTAGTTTTAGTTGTGCCTCACTTCTGCTCGCTCTCCAGCTCGCCGGGGGCGGAGCAGTCCAAAGAGCGAGCGGGCTATTACTCTGAAGACGGTTTCGGTATTCCAAGCTTCTAGTCTTATCAGGGCTTTAGACCCTGACCCGCAACAGAGCTGCTCGAACTCCACCACCATCAAATACAACACTACACAATTGATCTTGAACAGCTGTGAATATTACGCTGTATCAGTCATCTTTCGAGTGTTTACAAACATTCTGAGTGGTGCCGCGTGATCCCGATGACGCTGCCGCCCGCTGGATCGCGCGAATGTTGATCGCTTGTCTGCTCGCGTGCAAGTCCGACAAGGCAACATTTCGCTGCGTTCACATCCTCACTATCCAATTCCCCAGCAAGCAGGCAAGACATCCATCCCCTCGCCCTCGTCCGATTGCAAGCACAAAATGGCCACCCAGCCCATGACCATCGGAGACGCCATCCGCGCGCGCATCGCTGTCCGAGCCTTTGAAGACACGCCAGTGCCTGACGAGACGCTCGCCGAGGTTCTCCGCCTCATGCAACGCGCGCCGACCGGGTTGAACATGCAGCCGTATGTGTGCATCGTGGTACGCGCTCAGGAGGAGCGCGATGCGCTGGCCGATGCCATGTTAAGCACCAACTCGGCCAAGATCAAGAATGCGCCGGTCGTGGTCGTCTTCGCCGCCGACCTCGGTGAGTTCCAGCCTTTCAGTTGTTGTCGAGCGTTGGCCACTTACTAACATTCCAAACTGTTGATGCTACCCAGAACCCGGCCTCGCGGTTCCTCGCATCCAGGATCTCAAGCGCGAATATGGTGTGCCCGAGTCAAGGCTCGCATCCATGCCCGAGCACGTGAAACTGTTCTCGCAACACGGACTTGACCCATCGAAGAAGAGCCCTCTTGAGCAACCGACCATTGCCTGGTCCATCAAGCAGACCACGTACGCGGCCGCGACGCTGCTCTACGCCGCGCAGGAGTTCGGTTTGGGCACGTGTCCAATGGAGGGCTTCGACGAAGCGCGCGTGCGCAAGGTGCTCGAGATCCCCGATCGATACACGGTCCCCGTCGTCACCACGATCGGGTACCCGAAGGAAGGCGCTCAGTTCCACACGTCGAACCGCTTGCCCTCGACCGAAGTCATCTTTGAAAGCAAATTCGGCGGCTCAAGCGACAAGATCTTCGGCCAGCGCTAGGAGTGTATAGAAATGTGTATTCGAGCCCATGCCTCTGCGAATCTGGTGTCTGCTAAACCTGTCTCCACGACAACCAACTAGAATGCACACCGAATCATTCATTCACACACGCTTTGACACGATTTTGCGAAACGGCTCTAAATTTATCTGTCAAACCTTGCCGTTATCTGCCTTGTTCGCACCGGTCCGATGCGAGTAGCTGCTCGCTGAAGAGACGAATGGATCTCGGTGCGCTGTGGAGCCATGAGAAGACGCGCATTAGTGCCAGCCTGAGCAACCCCGCGCACCTGAACGCAGCGGCTGGGTATGCGCTGAAGGGAGGTCACAACACTGCTGCCAACGCGGCAGCAGGGGACATGTCGGTACCAAATATCAGCAATCGCCGAGGCTCCGTCACCTCCACGAGTCCTCAACGCAAGAAAACGGTGGGGATCTTCGCGACGCGTGACTCGCTCTTCCAGCGGCTCGTCCAAGAGTCCGCAACGCCTTCGCCCTCCCAGCAGAACGAGATCGGAAATCGTGCCGCAACCGGGCTATTTGACTTGAACGAATTCGCGGATGAGTACGCTGAGCGAGCGACGTCGGGGCGGGGTGAGGCAGCTGACAACCCTCCGTCGCCTCGAGTGTCAGGCACAACCCGCGGCGGTAATTTGCAGGGAGCTCCAGGAGTGAAGGCTAATGCTGGACCATCACGCACGAACAGCGCAGGTTCTCCAACGTCGGGGCGTCTCTATCGCAGCAATGCGATCTCGCTTGGTCCTGGCGCTGCGCCATCGCCGGGATCCACAAACCCCAAGGTGTCGCTAGCGTCGGCGGTACCTGCTCGCAAGAACGGACGAAAGAAGAACGGCGCAGACTTGACCAATGCAGGCCACGCGTTCCGGCCGTACGTTGGCGACATGTTCGGCACTCGCGGTGACTACGTGGACGGCATGGTCTACATGTCGCGGATGAAGCGCAGCTATCAGGCGACGTTTGGAAACTCACAGGGCGGTGCGCGCCGTCCACAGATAATTGGCGATGACTTCTCGGCAGGGAGAGTATCTTGGGGTGATTTGCCGGGACGCACGGATGGGCGAGGGACGCTCAAGGACGCACTCTCTGATGCGCGTTCCGTAGCTTCAAGCACAGGCTTGAACGGCCACAAGGTGTCTCGACGCACCTCCAAAGCAGTTGACCCAATCAAGGAGGCGAACACAGGCGACGACGACGAGTCGCATCTGGACGACGAGCAGCGGCAACGGAGACGGCAGCGGCAGCGATGTTCACTTACATTGAGCAACTGGAGCGCCAACCCAGCTAACGCTCGACAAATGGTGCAGGAGAACGTGGTGGAGGCGCTGCTGCTGTTGTGTCGCGGCGATGATGACGACCGAGTCACACGACTCAACTGCGTCACGACACTCATGAACCTCTCGCATGTCGTGGAGTTGCGCGCTCAGATGATTCAGCAAGGCGCAGCTCAAACTTTGACAACGCTCGTGGATGCATCGGACGATCGCACGATGCGGACCGCATGCGCGATCGCTCTTTGCAACCTGTGTGGCGTCGATGGACAAGAGGAGGTGCTCGTGGCACATGGCGCCGCGTCAGCTCTGGCATTGCTCATCAACGAGTATCCTCGTGTCGCTCGCATCTGTCGCGGCGCGCTGTTTAACCTCACATGTGTTCCCGCGCCGTACACAAAGATCGAGAGTGTGCTCAAAGTGTTCCTCTCGCTTGCAGCCGCATGTGCATCTTCTCCTCCGGCTCCAAATCGAGAGGACGCGGATCTGCTGACGGCTCGTGCACTGTGCAACCTGTCACTTTTCAAGCGACTTCGTTTTCGACTTTTGGAAGAAGGTGTCGTAGCAGCCATTAGCGCGATGCTCCACCCGTCCGTTCCGCTGATTCAGGAGCTATTATCCTACGTGCTGCTTCACCTTGCCAGTACGCGGTCATGCCGCAGCGATCTTGTCTCCAAGGGAGGACTTGGAGCTCTTGTCGCGCTCACCGGAGCTACTAATTTACTGAGCACGAAGTTGCTGATCGGCAGTGCGCTGTGGCATCTGAGCAAGGAGGGCGAATTGGCGCTTCGTATGGTGTCGGAGGGGCTGCTGCTGCTCATCAATGAACTCGCACGTGGAGTCGCGAGCTCGAATTCAGCGTTAACGGGTGAGGCACTACTGACAGTATGCGCCAACACATTGTACAATGTTTCGAACCGCGAGGACGCTCGAGTCAAGCTGGTGGAGCGTGATGCTGTGGGACTGCTTTCGTCGATTTCCAACCGAGTCGTGCACGTGGATGCGCGAAAGTTGTGTACGCTGGCGCTGTGCAATCTGCTGAGCGTCCAACAAGCAGCCGGGGAGATTCTCAAGACTGGCGCCGTCGGCGCTCTTATCTCGCTCAGTTCGTCAACGACGGAACCACCGCCACTAGCCACACGGCGGCTGTTTGCTCGAGCACTGCATGGTCTTTGCGATCGCGCCACTACTCGGGTCGCTGTACTGGAAGCAGGCGTTGTATCGGCGTTGATGTCTCTGAGTGATATTGGCACAGAAGCCGTTGAAAATGAACATGCGAATTCACTGATGCAGACCGAGGTTCGCGCGCGATGCACCGCAGCGCTGGCGAGCCTATCCGCCGATCCGCGCACGGCGGCTCACGTGTATTCACCGGCGGTTGTGCGGTGTGTGGCACAGATTCTCGCTCGTGAGCGGGGCAACGTAGTGATCGAGCGCTTCTGCTGTGCGTCACTGAGTCTCTTATGCCGCGATGAGTCGTGTGCTCTGCTTGTGGCAGGTGATGATAACCACAGCGATGAGATCGCTGCCAGTGCACTATCCACGGTGCTATCGACCTGCGTACAGTCGCGAGATCGGGAGACCAAGGCTTCTGGCTGTCACGTTCTCGCCAGTCTATCTTGTCACGCGAGCTGCGGTGCATCTCTCGTCCGCGCGGGGACTGTCGCTGTGCTGACTGCACTTGCATCGGTCAAAGAAGATCCAACCATCCCGAGGTGCTGCGCCGTGGCGCTTGCCAACCTGTCGGCAGAACCACCGATCCGACCTGTCCTTGTCGCTGCTGGCGCTGTGGCCCTGCTTTCTCGGCTCAGCAACTCGTACAGCGAGGATAGCCAGCGCGATTGTGCTACGGTGCTGTGCAACCTGTCGTGTATTCCCGGCGGGGAGGCAACTCTGGCAACCGAAGGCGCTGTTCGCGTTCTGCTTATGATCTCGATGGTGCGCGCCGTGAGTCTAGAGACCAAGGAAACTTGCCTCCGCGCGTTACTGAACCTGCTGAATGCCGAAACGATCAAGATAATGGTCGGGCAAGAAGGAATTGTCAAGGTTCTGCCAGTATTTGCTGGACTTTCAGCTGCTAGAGCTCCATCGCTTGTCGCGCTGTTCTTCAGCAAATTGCTCAGCCACCCAATCGGGCGTAATGCGCTGTGTGCTGAGCGTACAGCTCTCCATTCGCTGTTCCAATTGGTGAACTCTCACACAACGAGTTGGGCGATCGATCCTGAGCTTCAGTGCAGCGTCACCTCGCTTCATCAGAGTCTGCTGAGCGACCTCGTATTCTACGAGAACTCACGCGCGCTCAGCGTCCAGGTTGGGATTGTCGACGCTCTGAACAAGGTGGCGGCAGACCAGCTCATGCTGGTGGAAGGGGATGAAGATAGCGAATCTGTCGCTGTACATCGATCCTCCAATTGCCACTTCCTGAAACTAGCCACGATACTGTGCACGCTGGCTAAACACCCGGATACTCGAGTTGCTTTGGCGTCATCACCCGTGATGGTGACGACGCTGACGCGTTTTCTCGAGCCGCATCCTCCGGTAACTGACTGCCAGGGCGGTGAGTGCGCCACTGTCGCGGTCGCAACGCTGTGTATGTTCGGGTGGCATGAGGACACTCGAGAATATGTGGCGACGCCTGATGTAGCTCGGTCGCTCGTACAATTGTTGCGAGTCGCGGTTCACTCTATGACGGCCTGCGGAAGCTCCTCGGCGTCCTATTTCTCGCCAGATACCATCAAGTCGTGTATACTCACGCTGTGCTGCTTATCGTACCAGCCCGACCTGCTCGCTGTGATGATTGCTGACGGGATCATTACCTCGCTGCACGGAATGCTGATGGTTGTCGCGCAGCAACGGAAGCAAACGAATCAGTCTTCGGTCTGCACTGAGTTTGTCGCGCTTGGCTGCATTCTCTTTCGACTGTTGAGCCATGTGCCTGCCTTTGCAACAACCGATCAAGGCCAACAGCATCAACAACAGCGACAGCAGCTCGTCGAGGTGTTTTGCGAGTTTACTACACTCGCAGTGGAGAAGGAGGACGTTGAATCGTGCCTAGACTGCGCTGATGCACTGTGCAGCATCGCGTTCACAGGTTCGAACGTAGTTACGACAAGGGGTGCTTCCCCGACCTCGTCAGTGCTGCGGCAAAACCGACAACGAAAGACATCCAATGGCGCTTCAGCAGCGTCACCTAAACCACCATCCGCTCTCGTTACAGCTCCAGTCATCTCCAGCATTGCGCTGCTAATGACCGACAACCAGCGCTCCGAGACTCGCTGGCGGTGTTGCGCAAGCCTGTGGGCACTCTCCAACGTCCCCGAATACCGCCGAGAACTGGTTGACCTGGGATGCACTCGTCTTCTCGTCAGCGAAGCGTATCGTGCAGTCGAGAGCATGAGTTTGAGCACGTTGCAGTGTTGCGCTGCCGCTCTCAGCAACCTAACGCTCGGGCCAGCTCCTAGCAAACCGGGAGATGTGGCTGCCACCATGGTAGCGGAAGGAGCTGTACCAGCACTGATCGCACTTGGCCAGTCCGACTCCGACAGCGTGCGCGAGTACTGCACGATTGCGCTGTCGAACCTGTCGGGTCCATCCCCTACAGTCGACGCTGGTTCAGTTTCAGCTCTGCTCACGCTCTCGTTGGGGTCAAGTGGATCCCCGACCAAAACACCGACTTCATCGGCTGGGTTACAGTCGGTTCCGATTGTCGCTTTGTCTCGGCCTGCATCGACTATCTGCTTGACGGCTCCGCAAGTGCTGTGCCGACCGCCAGCTGTGTGCAGCGAACGCCACAAGCTGTTCGAGTCCGTCATTCCTAACTTTGAGTTGAAGCCAGCTGACGAACACTACAGCCTTCACGAGCGGAAATTCGAGTCCGATTTGGCGGCCAGTACTCCACCACCACCGCGAATGCCAGCGTTCTCTGCAGTTGAGGTTCAGAGCGACGTTGACGACCAGGACCCGTCGCACCAGAATGTCAATGGCGACCACCAATCGAACGCGGGTGAGTTTGAGCGATCCACGTCAGCGATGCACAGAGAACCTGCTAGTGATCCATGCGATAGCATAGAAGTTCCACAAGCGGCCATGTTTCCCAAGATCGACCCGGCAGACAGCATGCTCGCGATGAGCGTAGCTGAAGGTGGCGAGGAGATGGCGTCGCAGTCGGATGGCATGATCGCCAACAATCAAGCCGAGGAAATGCGTGACCATCGATTTGGAGTCTCTACACCGACGATCGACGAGAATGGCGACGGAGATGGGGACGGCAGCAGCTCGTCGCCACCTCGTGCGGGCTCGTTGCGGTCGTCAGTGTCGTTTGCTTCCCGATCAGGCACAACGTCGCCAGCGTTAGCATCACTGTCGTCGTTGGCTCGCGTGGTTGGCAAGAAGACACAAGCCGTCGCAGCTGTTAAGAAGCTGAAAGAGGTCAAAGCGCGGAGCCACAAGTCGCTGCTGGGGTCAGGATCGCTCCCGTGCCTACCGACAATGCAACGCAGTGGGAGCGATGCAACTCTGAAGCGAACACCATTTCAAAGCAGTGGGTCGGCTACTGCACCAGGGGACGGCGAACAAGCACAGCAGCGGGAAGAACCTGATCCACGAGCTGCCATTGCAGCTGCCGCGGCTGCCGCTCGGCTCTACAACGCACCTCCAGCTTCGACCGTATCTCATAGCGTGACAACCAGCGCTAGTACTGACGCGCCGGTCGCAACGGTCGAAGAGTTCCAGCAGCGAGCACGGACGCTTGGGCTCTGGAGCTAGAAGCACGTCGACAGTTTATGCAATGATGGGACAGACAGACCGCTTAACCATTTGGTGTTTGTCGCCTGTCATGCCAATTGGTTCGAGTAATTTCACAGCTTTTCTTTTTTTGTTGTAAACAGTCAGCCTCACAGCTCAAAGCCTGCGCTGGGAGAGCAGTCGTCGGACGCAGCTGACGGAGGAGGAGTCGACGGCGCGGGTCTGGACGACGCGAACTGAGGCACTTGCGAGGGCAAATAGAACGGTGACAGGCGCTGTGGAGGGATCATCGCCAGCATCGGAGAGGTTCGAGGCAGTACTGTGGAGGGCTGCGGAAACGAAGACGGGAGACCTGAGGAGGGGTTCTCAGCCTTGGATGGCCCAGCCGCCGGGAATCCGACCAGATCTGCGCCACCGATGTACATGTTGGGGGTTGACGAGGGAAACGGCGGGTATGGAGCGCCGAACGACAACAGCGGATGGGGTTGTGCTGAAGAAGAGGGCGGGAAATTGAAGGACAGTCCGGACGTGACGAGCGGCGAGCGACTTGGCATCTGCTGATGACCGTTCAAGCTGCCAGGACGGAGTAGGTCGAGGTATTTCACCAGTACTTCCACCACTGCGGTCGCGTTCGATGGGGGTGGTGACGCACTCAGCATGCAGTTGAAAGCCTCTCGAGCCTGGGTGAGCGAGAAGAGTGAGTGGAGGCGCTGAGGCGGGATGCGCTCGTTCGAACTCGTCATAGCAGCGACACCTGACGCGATGGTCGTGAGCAAATCGGTCGGAGTGCCAGGAGGGACGTCCACTTCTCGCAGCGCAGACATGAGCAGGTCTTGCTCTTGGTTCGAGAGTGCGACCGCACAGTCCGGCACACTATTTGCCATCGTCGTGGCGGGTTCATCGGCTTCCATGTGTCTCGCTCGAGCGGACTGGATGCTCCGAGACAGGCGACCCAGCTGCATTGTCACGTGCTGTCCGCCTTCAATGCGCGCGACGTCATAGCAGAGCTTGCGGTAGCGCTGCTTGAGTGCGCGAGAGGTCTTCCCAGGAAGCCGAGCCGCCATATCCGACCACGGGTAACACGCTCCGGAGCTGTATTCGGCCAACACGTCCTCGAATGCCGCGTCTTCCTCCATAGTCCACTGTGTGTCGATGCTCTGCATCGCCAAGTACTCGTCTCTGGCGGTCGCGTTTGCCTGTTGGAGGTGCATGAAGTACTGCGTCGCGTGGGTTTTCACCTCGGCCACCGCCCGCGTTCGCACTGCGGCGGCAATCGCATGCCAGGCAGCGTGAGCGCTTGTCGCTTGGGCGGCACCGAACTGCTCGAGCGCCTCTAGGAAGCGTCCATGCTCGTCCACCGACCACGGCGGAGACGTCCACGTGCCATTGACAGGCGATTGCAGCGGCGCTTGAGCGTTCATGCGGCTCGCAGTCGATATGTTGTACGTGTTGTGCAGAAATTTGATGCGGGACGCCGACGCCGAGGGCGACGGCGTCGCCTTCTTGCCCATGTTGCCGCCGATCAGAGTTGTCAGCGGCGTGCAACTTTGAGCAGCTCGGTCCGACTTGCCGAATGCAAGCAACAGGTCCGCAGTGGTGACGATCGGCCAGTCCTGGCTGCTCTCCCGTCGAGGTGGTGACCGTGTCAGCGATTTAGCCAGGTGAACACGAAAGTGGCGTTCAGCGAGCAAAGTGCGATCTGGACCGTGTCATCGGCGAGCAGTTTCGCGCACGCCCTACACGGTCGGTGCGTGTGCGTTAGGAAACCGCCGACGTGGGTCAAGCGATCTTGCGCGATCGCCGACACCCCGAGCCGTCAACGGCAATGGCCCATAGTTGAGAACGCTACTATTTTTGAAGCCGGCAGGTGGAACTTTCCCCGCCACGACGAGAATGACTGGACGCTCGCCAAGTTCCGTTGCTCAGTTTGCTTCGTTGCTTGAAAACGAGGATCGCACCGGCATGTCGGTGGTGCCGCTCCGTATCTCGCCGACTGTCCAAGCCATCCCATCAGTGCTCAATCGTCGCAACTACGAAGCGCACCAATGCAGACGCCACTGTATTGCTGGCGACCAAGACACCTGAAGCCCTTCAAAACACACTCGCTGGCCACACAACCCGACATCTCAGCTATTTAGAAGCGGCGGAAAGAGGCTGGAGCGCGGCGGCGCGTCCACTGCGCCTCGACCTTGGCCCAGTGAGCCCACTGCAGGTCGCCGAGCGTCTCCGCTGTCAATTGCGCGATCTTCTCGTCGGTCGCGACCTTCTCCTTGTCGGCCTTCTCGACATCTTGCAGCTTGCGCAGCCGCTGCAACGCCAGCCCGTGCGCATTGTGATGGCGGTCGTGGAGCAGAGCGACGTGGACGTACGGCGTGGTCTCAACGTCAGCCCACTTCTGAAGCGCCGCGTAAGCGAGCAGGAACTCCTCCCACTTCTTGGAGTCGCCCAACGCGCGAGCTTTGCGAGCCAACGCATCGATCAGGATCGCCTTCTCCTTGTCCTTCTCTTGCTGCAGCTTCTTCTGCGCCGCCGGCTGATCGCCAGGCACCGATCGAGTTCCGAAGAACTTGGCGAGCTCGTCCTCATCGATCAGCGACAAGACCGCGTCGGCAGCCGCGATCACTTCAGCCAGCGCGGTCAGACGATCGGCTTCAGCGTCATAGTGGTGCAACTTGGATTGAACGACGGGGAGGTGCGCCGGGTACTCGCTCGCGAGACGTTCCCAAGCCGGCAGGAACTCCTTCTTGCCGATCAACTTTGTAGCACGAGCGAGAAGCAGATCGCGCACGGCCTCCTTCGCTTGATCTTCTTCGGAACGCTCGTCCTTCGGCTCCTCTGGCTCGGGGTCTTTCTCAGGCGTCGGAGCCGGCGGGATCACGTACGAAATGTCAAACCCACCAGGACGGCGGCCGCTTCTGTAAAGATACATCAACCAAAACGAGTGAGTCTCACAGCACCATTCTACAGTCATTCAGAAGACTCACCCTTTGACGCTGCTGTTCTTCGCGCCAAAGTAGATCTTCCCCTTCAACAAATCGCCAGCAGCTGCTCCCGAAGGAAGCTTGTCAAACGCCGGTTCGCCGACAAACAGCGGCACATACTTGCTCGGGTACAGGTTCTTCTTGTCAACCGCCTTGCCGCCAAGCGCAGCATCGTCCTGGTGACCGTACACCGTCGCAGTGACCTCCTTGATGTCCTGATCGAGGAACAGCACCATGTTCTTGAGGCGTTCCAGCTTGCTCACGTCTTCGTGGCGGACCTGCGTGCGAACAACGAACGAGCCCTTCTTGAGCGAGATGCAGTCGCCGAATACATCCGACGACCCAAGGTACTGCTTCTTGTCGTCAAATATCATCGAGAACTGCGCTTCAAACGGAGACTCGTACAGTCGCATATTCAGCAGCGGGAAGCGTGGAATCACCTTGCCGGCTTCCTTCTTCGTGAATGGGTACGTGAGTACAAGCTGGTAAACTTGTCGCTTGTCCGGGAACTGGTCGCGGCTGCTGCTGAGCGGCGAGATCTCGGCCGACTTCGGTCGAATGCGCTGCGCGTACTTGGTGAACGTGACTTGGGGCGTCAGCACTTCGTTCTGCACCGTGCTCGAAACGAGCACTTTGTGCGATTCCTCGCCGCCGGGAACCAAAATCGTGGCTTGGTCCGGCACGATCCCGTGGAAGCGGATCTCAATCTGCACGATCGAGTCGCCCAACGAGCTCCAGAACTGAGCCAAGCAAAACTCCGTCGTGAGCCCGCCCAACAGGTCGAAGCTGTAGATCACTTCCTCGCCAGGACGCAAGTAGAACGCTTTGTTGAACGACGAGTTGCTCTGGCGAACGAACGGCTGGAACTGCAGCGCGTCAAACATAAACAACTTCCCAGCGGCGTTCGACTCAGTCTCACGATCATCGCCAGCGCCAGCAGGAGCGCGGGAGAACACAATGTCTGCCCAGGTTGTCCCGACCGGCGGCGTGACAAACCGCCGAGAAATATCTCCGGGCTGGAATGCCTTCTTGTAAGTAACAACAGGTCCTGCCGACTCGGGCTTGATCACAGACACGGGAATGGTAAACAGCGGCCCACGGCTCTCGTTCTCCGTGTCGTACGCGAGGATCTCCCCATAGTGTTCGCCGGCCGACAAGTGGTTAGTCTGCACGAGGACCTTGAACATCCTCCCCGCGGTCATCAATGCCAAATTGCGGCCGACGTCGAGCCATCGCGCCGACGGAACGAGCCGCAAGTGCAGCTCAAAGTTGACCTTGTCCACCTCGTCGGCGTTCTTGTGGAACTTGGGTGTCACTGTAACGTTCACCTCAGTGTTCTCGTGCTCAAAGTCGGCAGTGTCGCGGAGATAGATACCGCGCGCGTTGCCCGTTCCGGACGATGTCCTCACATCATAGTACAGTGGGAACTTCCGCGTGCCGTCGAATGCGTTGGCGCTCTGGTTCAGGAACTCGAACGCCGGGAGCACTTGGATGAGGCCCTTGCCCTGCACAAACACTTCGACATTCGGCAGCTTGACGGCCGTCTTCTCCAGTGCGCGGCGGATCGAGTACGGCGTGTACTCAATCTTGCTGGCCTTGAGCCCGCTCACGAGAAGCGCCACGTTGCCAGCGCAGTTGGGCGACGACATGGACGTGCCGTTCATCAAAGCCTTCTTGTTGAGCGTCCAGTTCGGCACGGCCGTGATCGCAGCACCCGGCGCGCAAATGTTGACGCCAATGTCGCCGTCGAACGTCGGTCCACGAGACGACCACGTGTAGGTAATGCCAGCCAGGTCGTTCTCGCGCATGATGTACTCGGCCTCCATCATCTTGGGCGACACGTAGGCGCCAACCGAGAGGATGCTCGACGTGGTTCCACCAGGGGCTCCGACCGTTCCGAGAGCAGGGCCGTTGTTGCCAGCGCTGACCACAAACGTGATGTTGTGCTCGTTCACCAGCTCGTTGCTCAGCTCAATGATGCGTCCGTAGTTGTGCTCGGACGCGTACTCGCCGTAGCTCATGTTCACCACGTCGACCTTCGCTTCAATCACTGCGAGGATCGCGCGGCTCAGCGCCGAGCAAGTCTCCATGCTGCCCAAGCGACCGTCCCCGATCTTGACAGCGACGAGCTGCGCGCCGGGAGCCACGCCGTTGCATTCGGGTTGGTCCGGGTGATGAGCAGCCACGATGCCCGCGACGTGGGTGCCGTGCGACCCGACATCGTTCACGATGCTCAGCGTGTTGCCGTCGTCGTAGATGTTGAGCACGTAGTTGAGCTGTGACTCCTTCGAGAAGGTCGCGTACTGGCGCTCGTCCTTGTAGTTGGTCAGCGCCGGCACGCCGGTAAAGTCGCCAGACTCGGCCGTGTCCACCGCCGCGCGCCACTTCGAGCCGTCAAAGAACACCACGCAGTCGTAGATCGGACCGGGGTCTTCGTAGCTCTTGCTCAGCTCCTCGAGCACCGTCAGCCGCGCCTGCAGGTCCTTCTTGGCCCGCAACAGCGCCTGGTCGCTCGTCGTCGCCGCATTCGTGCGGTTCCACGCGGCCAGCTGCTCCTGCACCTCGTTCACCGCCGCGCGCTGCTCAATGTCGAACTTCTCCTTGCGCTCCTTCTTCAGCCGGTCGACGAGTCCGGCGGGAAAGAGGTGGAACCCGGCCACCGTGCCGACGTGGTACTTGCCGTCAGCGCTCGGCGTCCACTCCGGGTTGAGCGTCAGCTCCTTGCCGCCCGCGCCGACCGCCACCTTGCCGTCCTTGGCCTCCACGACCGCGGACGTGTCGACGTCGCCCGCACCCGTGGCGTCCACGATGTCGACGATCTTGGGTCGCCCGTCGGGTGTCGTCTGCAGCCCGATCGCGCCGGGGTCCACGCCCGTGTCGAAGATGGCGACCACGGCGTCGCGGCCGTCGAACTCGGGGTAGCGCTCCAGGAAGAGCGCGGCGAGCGTCTCCTCCTTGGGGAGCAGCGCTGCCGTCGGGAACGCCTTCATGCTGGTCGAGGGGGAGGCGGAAGCTTTTCGGAATGACCAGCATCGGGCGGCGGATCTCCTTCGACTGGGAAGTGACCATCATTCCGATGCGCAGACGCATGACACATCATTGGCATCAAGTGCCCAGAAGTGGGTATGTTTGACCTTGATCAATCTGAGTCCGAGTACCCTATAATGAGTTTTGCCACCACCTGGACTTGGGTAGTTGAAGTTGAAAGGCACCGTGCCCTGCGAACGACTGCGATTTCTGGCGTGATGAGTGGCAATTTCAGATTCGGATTGGAGAACACAGTGACAGAGCTGGGCGTGTTGGTCCGGCGTGTTGCCGCCGTGCACGGCGACTGATATTCCTGCCGCCTGGTCGCGCATTGCTGATCATCGAGCTCAGTGTGATGAATGGCTCGCTCGATGGGGCTGTCGACGATGGGAACGTTTGGGTGGCGAGGCGGGGCGATTATCAGATGAAAATAGCTCACGCAAAACCTCGACACTCGCCAGCCGAATTTAGATGCGATGGCTTGGTTTCGGACGCATTCAGCCGCGCCGTGTCGGTGTGTTTGGCTGCTGGTGACTTCCGCGGCTAGTTGGCGAGAGGGTTGCGACAGCAAGGAGGCAGCGTCATGGCGAGCGCGAACATTTACGCGCTGTCGCTGCGCCACGACCGCGCGAAAGAGGACAAGGGGGCCGAGAAGGGAGTGCCATGCTTTGTGTCGCAGCTCGCCAAGGTCAAGACGAACGTCATGTGCCAGGCCAAAAACCAGCACTTGCTGTTCGAGTACGAGAAGGCGGCCGACGGCATGTTTTCGCCGACCGAGTCGTACCGCAAGCAGGGCGACAACACTATGAACACGGACGCCAACGTGCGCAAGCGTATGCAGCTGCTCGAGGACAAGCAGGTCATCGAGGCGATCGGCAGGTTTTGGTCCACATTTCCGGCCGTTCGTCAAGGGTCTCAACAGATCGACCAGGACGAGTACCTCGACGTATTCATCAAACTGTACAAGGCGCTGGTGGCTCCAAGCGAGGTGCGTTCGGCTGTGTCACTCAGCTGTAAGCTTGAAGTCGTCTAACAGTTGCCTGATGTCGAGCAGTTCTCTATTAACGAGGCCCGCAAGATCGTCGCCAAGGACTGGAACAAGGATGTTGGGGCTGCAGATATCATGTCGAAGGACATGTTCTTCCGCGCGCTCTTCGAAGTGGTAGGCTAGGTCGAGCTTGACTTGGCCAGAGTCGTGGTAGTCCTGACGATTGGTGCGTGCATTCAACAGGCAGACATCTGGACGGATGGGATCAGCAGCAGCGAGTACACGAGCTTTCTCTCCAAACTCTTCAAGCGGGTCACCATGACGGTGTACGACGAGGAGAAAGCGCACTGGGTAACCATCTTCCAGGAGCTGGATGGCATTCACTCGTTGATCACCGACACGGTCGACGGAGCGAATAGCCCGGCAGGAGGTAGTGCTGTCCACCGTAGTGATCAGGCGAAAACCGGAGGAATCGGTGCGACTGGTCCAGCCGCAAAGCCGCCGCGAGCGCCACTGATGAAGAGGAAGTCGCTTGCAAATGATATGGCAAGCTCGCTCAAGAACCCCATCTCACCAGAAGATACCAGATCAACCGACGGTTCCTCGTTCGAGCTCAACGTGCGACGCCAATCGGATCTCCGCGACGCTGCTGCGCTTTCGAGAGTTGATGACGGCTTCCCTGAACAGATGACTCGAAGACTTGATCGCTTCGACATCAATGCCAGCGATGATCCGCTCACCACTCGAAGCGACGTGACGTATCACCGCTCCATTCGACGCCCCTCGTTGAGTGGAGGAGTCGACGAAGCCAGTGCTGATGGTGAGGCTGAAAGCGGCGGAAATACTGATAACAACGCAGATACATTCACAGCCGATCCGTTCAGGAGCTCGCCGACCAAGCGACGGACACGTCGAGCGTCGACGATCGACTCAGACCTGAACGTTGGCCAACTCCGACGTGACAGCACTTCCAAAGGTGCCGCAGTCACAAGTCCAACGCGACCGGTGCTTCCGCAACTGCCTCCGCAGCACATTCATCTGGCCATGCCGAGTATTTACATCAACCCGGAATTCTCGCAGTCGCAGCAGACAACGGAACGAGCAGCACGTCGGCGCGCCAGGAGAAGCGGCAGCATCGCGAACAGACTTCGTAGAATTACGTTCTGAACAAAGAACCGGCTCTTCATTTTGTATTTACCCGCTATTGGTCACACCTGTCTGAGCATGACTCGGATCAGCTATTGTTCAACCCATCTTCTTGAGAGCACGCTCTTTCCGGTGGTGGTTGGCGACCTTGGCCTTGTTCTTGTCCTTCCTGGCGCGAGTTCGTTGCACTTGCTGCGCAGTGGGCGGTTCCTTCTGCTTGTCGTTGTCACTTGGACCAGGCCTTTCACCCTTCTTACGATCTTGGAACTTTCGTCCTGTCGGCAACGGCTCAGCAGTGGTCTTCTTCCTTTGAGCATCCGAGTTGGCCTCTTGAGCGCTGTCCTCGTCGTTTTCTTCGGCGATCAGACGGTGGTTCGGGTTCTTCATGCTCTCCCAGAACGCCTCTTCCTCTTCTTTCGCTCGCATGCGGCGGTTCAGCTCTCGAATCGCGTCCTGGTCGTCATGGCCGCCGTCGTGGACACCGAAGGGCTCGTAATCTTCAAACTCATCGTTGTAGTCATCGTCATACTCGTCGAGAGTCGTGCCAGGAGGGATCCCTCCGCTCGGCAAATCATCCTCATCTTCGTAGTGAGCGACGATTTGCTTCATCTTCTCGGCGAGCTGCTGGTCCTTCTTCCCGATCTGAGGATCGTACTCCTTCTCTAGCGGCTTCTTGCCAACCCACACTTGGCTAGGATCCAGCTTCTTACTGGCCGGAGCAGGAGCGCCGGTAATGCGAGCACGAACTCGCGCATACTCGCCATCCGACTTGGACAATGTCTGCGGAAGCTCAATCAGCTCCGGAGGAGGGTTGCTTTCCAGCAAAAAGTTGATCACTACATCGGGTTGGCGCTTCGACGTCAGCAGGCACAGCTCGATATACCCTTCACCTAGGTCAGGGAAGAAGTCCTTCACTTGAGCCACCAGCGACGCCAGTACGGCTTCGTCGTCTCCACCATTCGCAACTTGGCTGCTCGCCGACCGTTTCTCTTCTTGAATGTCAACTTCCGGCGCCTTTGCCTTCGCCTCTGCTGAAGGACGAGGCTTCCTCGCTGCCGCTTGAGTGTCGATTGGAGCGACAATTCGGCGCTTTGGGAGACCGTCCACCACCATGTCGAGGTACGAGAACTGTTCATGGTCCATTTCGTGGGTCGTAAAATACTCGGCAACGCGGTCCTTCAGTCCGCAGAGGAACCACAGGTCGCTCAGGAACGACCCACCGTCAGCTTCAGCTTTGTCGCTGGAGTGCGCTAGCGCGTGAAGAACCGCCAGCAGCGTCTCCTTCTCGGTCACATCGCCCTGTGCAGCTTGTTCCATCACCAAACTCAGATAGACGTCCAGAATCTGCAGACATCGCAACACAACAACGAATCGTTGGTAAACCGCTAGCCATCTGAGCTGTGAGGCAGTGCGTTTCCGTACCTGAAGCATGGCGCGGCGGGTTTCAGCAATGAGCACCATGTTTTGTTGTGCCTTCTCGCTGAATGTCGCCAGCTGGCGCTGCAGCTGAGGCAGGTCCAGCTCGTAGCACCGCGCAAGCGCGTAGATGATCGAAGTTGCTCGTGCATCCAAGTCAGCTTCGGCGTTCTTCCCGTTCAGGAGCAATGGCTCGGTTGTGGATGGCGACAGGATGCCGAGCAGCTGTCCATTAGATCAAGCGCCGTTGGTAAGCTCGTCCATTACACCTCACACACACGCCATCCGACAATGCACATACCGAAAGGCTCATTTCGTACACGCTGTGCACCAAATCCACCACGTCAGCGCGCTTGGCGCTCTCCACCGCCGCGTGCAATTGGTCGTACCGCTGGATCCACAATCGTTTCGTCAGCAAGATTCAAGCGGTCGGCATGCAGCGCATTCGATCGCTACTCACCTTGCAGTATACCTCGCGCACGGCCGCCAACGAGTCCTGGAAAGCAGAAACAGCCTCAACTAGCGCGGCGAGCAGCTGCCGGACGCTGTCGGGGTTCTTGGGGGCGAACACTTGGCAGAACGGCACGACCCGCGTCACGTGCACCACCTCGCCAAGCAGCGACTCTGCGCTGTCGTTGCTCTCCTCGGAAGCGTCTCGATGCTCCAGCACTGCAGCTACGCGCATGTAAAACAGAAACACGGCGCGAGTATCCGCCTGAAACGCCTTGGCATCTTGCTCGGCCAGCTCCGTGCGGCGCGTCTGGACAGCGGTCGCCTTGCTGAAGAACGCGTCGAGTCCGCACAGCACTCGCTCGCCTTGTTCGTCGCGGGCCGAAGCCGTCGCGATCGCTGCGGCGGCCACGTCCTTTACGCGCAGGAACGGCGCGAGTGCGTCCGCCACCTGTGCCATCTTGCTGGCTAAAAACACAATGACCGAGGTTGGCGGCGTGGGTCTTTCTCACCCGCGAGCATAAAATCCGCGATGCTGGTCAATTGATCCATGAATGTTGGTCTCTATCATCCCTCGATCCACCAAACGAATTATAATTGTCCGATTGTCAGTTTGTGGAGGTTCTATCTGCCTGTGAGAGCGCCAACGTTGGTTCTCGACACGCATCGCATACGTTGTGAGAGGTCGGTTTATCTACTGTACCTCGACAGTTGAACCATCCCGCCAGCGTCGCCAGATTTTGGCGAACATTTTCTCTGTGGTGTCTCGAGGTTTTATCAGCTGATGACGGGATTTGACCGCTTCGAGTCCGCAATCTTGCAAGGTTTTTCGCCCCTTTCCTTTCCCGCACCCGCCATTATTCGAAATGAGTTCTCGGGGGCGAGGCGGACGATACAACCGCGGCGACGGCCATAGCCACGAAGGCGGCCGCGGGCGAGGCCAGGGCGGGCGAGGCCAGGGCGGGCGAGGCCAGCGAGGCCGCGGCCAGGGAGAGCGCGCGCCGCAGAGCCATGGAGGCAGAGGCCGCGGCCCAGCCCAAGGTCGCGGTCAGCCGCACCACCACCAAGCGCCGCCAGCGCCAGCGTCGGTGCCGCGTCAGGCGCCATGGGCGAGCCAAGCCGCCGCCAGCGTCGCACCTCCCCCGCCTCCGCCTCCCCCGCCACCGGCGCGGGCGGCGCCTGCGGTGGCTGAGCTGGCTGAGGAGCTGGAGGAGAAGGCGAGTGTGAGCGAGTCGCGGCTGGTGCGGCCCGTGGTACAGACGCACTTTCCGCCTCGGCCCGGGTTCGGCTCGCTCGGCAAGCGCGTCAAGGTGCACGCGAACCACTTCAAGGTGAACCTGAAGCTGGACGGGGACGTGTACCACTATGACGTAGCGATGGGCGAGGGCGGGTCCATGTTCCCGAACGAAGGCCCGCCCAAGACGCTCGCGCAGAAGATCATCGGCGCGCTCATGGCTGAGCTGCGCGTGCAGTTCCCGCAGCACTCGCTCGTGTCGGATGGCCGCAAGAACATCTACTCGCCGGCGCTGCTGCCGTTCCAAGAGCAGTCGTTCGGCGGGCTGAAACTGCCGGAGGACGGCGGCCGCCCGCGCGAGTTCATGGCGGTGGTCCGCGCCGCCGACCCGGTCGCCGTCCGCATCGACCAGCTGGACGAACTGTTCGCGGGGCGGCTGAACTACACGCCGTACGACGCGCTGCAGGCGCTCGACGTCGCGATGCGCTACACGGCGTCGTCGCGCTTCACGGTCGTGGGCCGCAACCTGTTCTCGAGCGCTGGCGCCAAGGCGATCGGCGAGGGGGCCAACGTTTGGTTCGGCTACTTCCAGAGCCTGCGCGCGACCCAGAACCGGCTGGTGGTGAACCTGGACCTGGCGGCCACGGCGTTCGTGCAGGCGATGGATGTTCTCGACTACGTGTACGAGACTGTGCCGAACCTGCGCGACATGCCTCGCAATTTCAATAAGTTCCAGCACTCGGCGTTCTCCAAGGCGATCCGCGGCGTCAAGGTGGAGATCACGCACCGCCCTGGAGTCCGCCGCAGCTACCGCGTGAATGGGTTGTCGCCGAACGGTGCGGACCAGACGTTCTTCACGGATGAGAACGACAACCGGATCTCGGTCGCGCAGTACTTTGCGAAGCAGTACAACCTCCGTCTTCGGTACCCTGGACTGCCGTGCCTGCACGTTGGCGCGCAGCAGAAGAAGAACTACATGCCGATGGAGGTCTGTCGCATCATGGAGGGCCAGAAGTGTCCTCGCAAGGTGACGGACACCCAAGTGGCGAACATGATTCGCTTCACGTGCACGCCGCCGGACCAGCGCAAGCGCGCAATCGAGCAGAAGTTCCGCGAGGCTGGGTTTAACACGGACCCGACGCTCCGCGCGTTCGGTCTGGAAGTGGACCCCAAGATGATCGTGGCCGAGGGTCGACAGCTGCCACCGCCATCGATCGAATACGCTGGTAACGTGCGCGAGAACCCGCGCGATGGTCAGTGGAACATGCGCAACAAGAGGTTCCAGAGCCCAGCACGATTGACATCGTGGGCGGTGATAAGCTGTTGTGATTCGCGCCGTTGCAGTAAGGCGGATATCCAAAAGTTCTTCAAGGCGATCATCAACCAGATGGGTCAACTCGGCATGTCGTGTCCGAATGTTCTCCCTCCCATTGTCGAGAAGAGGATGCCACGTGATCCGGTGAAGAACCTGTTCATCCAGGCGATGGACGCTGCGCGCTCGACGTTCAAGGCTCCGCCTCAGCTCATCTGGATGGTGAACCCGGTCTTGGACCAGCACGCATACGGTGAGTTGAAACGCATGTCGGACACTGAGGTCGGCGTGGTGTCCCAGTGCATGCTGGCGAAGCATATTCCGAAGTGCAACCCGCAATACATTGCCAACATCCTGATGAAGGTGAACACCAAGCTGGGTGGGAAGAATGCCGTGATCTCAGGGCCGCTGCCGAAGGTCTCGGCGTCGCGCACAATCATCTTCGGCGCGGACGTGACGCATCCGAGTCCCATGGACAAGACGCGTCCGTCGATTGCCGCGGTGGTCGCCTCGATGGACGCGCATTTCATTCGTCACAGCGCGGTTATCCGCGCGCAGGGACATCGCGTGGAGCAGATCACGAACCTGAAGGACATGGTGATGGATCTGATGAAGCAGTTCTACCGTTCGACGAGCGGCAAGCCTGATCGGATCGTGTTTTATCGCGACGGTGTGAGCGAGGGTCAGTTCCACATGGTGAAGAACCATGAGGTGTCGGCGATTCGCGAGGCGTGCGCGGCGTTGGAGAAGGGGTATAACCCTCCGATCACGTTCATCATCGTGCAGAAGCGTCACAACACGCGGCTGTTCCCTGACTCGAGCAACGAGGCGGATCGCAGCGGCAACGTTCGGGCCGGGACGGTCGTCGACAATGGCATTTGCCACCCGATCGAGAACGACTTCTACCTGATGAGTCATGCTGGTCTTCAAGGAACGAGCCGTCCGACGCACTATCACGTTGTACTTGACGAGATCGGCTTCACGGCTGACGAGCTCCAGACTCTGACGTATCGTCTCTGCTACACGTTTGCGAGATGCACGCGCTCGGTGTCGATTGTTCCCTCGGCGTACTATTCGCACCTGGTGGCGTTCCGCGCGCGCTACTTTTCATTTGACGGCAGCGACACGATGTCTCAAGTGTCGAGCGTCAGCGGTGGTGACACGGACACTCGGATGCTGGAGGTCCACGACGCGCTGAAAGGCGCGATGTTCTACGTATGAGGTTGAAGATTGCGTGATGATTCATTGCATTGAGTGACTGGTGTGATCGCGCTAGCAGAGCAGGTCTGCATCTGTGGTGAATGAGTTTGGAGGTGCATTCGTATATCGATACATGAGGATGAGAAACTCAGAAAACTAATCAAAAATGTGTGTGTTGAGTGCTCTCGAAAGTGGTTCACGAATCTGATTCAGTGTTATTTGCAAGGTCATAGGATCAACTGTTGATTAAGGCTGGCAGTAGCGCTCAAGTACTCGCGTAGTGGTTTTCGAATTCTCCAAGAGCTGCAATTTGAGGTTCGTTGCCATCCATTGATTCTTTAGATGCAAACTTGATACCAAAGGGGTAGATCGCAGACCTTCGATTTGTTTTGGTCGATCTGGTTCACACTACAAAGGATATGAAGCATTTGTTGCTGGCCGCGAAATATTCTTGGATTCATTTGATGGGTATGCACAAACAGATTGGCAATGACGTAGCAGAGAATATCAGTGGCCGCGGTTCTTCATCCTAGAGACTCGAAGTCGGTACGCATCCTACGAGCTCGCTCGCGCAGCCAGTCTCTTCATCTCGGAGATGATCTCAGCGAGCGATGGTCTGTTTGCAGGCTCTCGGCTTGTCATTCTCGCCACAAGAGCCCACTCGTCGTCGTCGGTAAACAGCTGTCCCGACCTCGGATACGTTTCTGCGTTGAACTTGGCATCGATCAGATCAGAATCCGACAAGTCACCGAACGGCGTCTGCCCAGTGACCACCTCGACAATGCACAAACCCAGCGAATACACGTCGGAACTTTTGAAGTCGATGCCCACGGTGTCAGGTTGCTGTTGCAGTCGCTCGGGAGCTCTCCAGTGGATCGCGTGGTTGGCTGCCTGCTGCGAGACGACAGCAGATTGGTTGCGGATCACGGAAAATCCAAAGTCCGACAGCTTCGCCGTGTAGTGCCGGTCTTGCTCGGTGGCTCCCTCTTCGAAAACGAGGATATTGCTGCACTTCAGACCGCCGTGCTCGATGCTCAAGCTGTGGAGATACCTCAATCCCTCAGCTGCCTGATGGAACAAGTCCCACAGCATAGCACGGCTCACGTGTCTCGGTGGATTCGAGAAGAAGTTGGCGAAGTTAGCAGTCGCACGTTCGCTCAGGAAGAACTTCTCTCTTGAAACGTGGTTCGCGCCTAGCATGTTGAGCACATTGTCGTGTCTGAGACGACCCCAGACCCTCAGCTCGTGCGAAAAGTTGATGGCAGTGTCGTCAGTGTTGAAGATCAGCGTCTTGGCGACCAAGTCTCTGCGGGTTACTCCGGTTCGTGAATCTGTCCACTCGGCTCGCCGAAGCACTCCGTACGTTCCCCTCTCTGGCATGCCATCGCCGTCGAGGAACGTCACGTCCTCCCTCGGGATGTGCCAGATGAATATCTGATTCCAGTCGTCTTGATTCAAATCGGAATAGTTGGATGGTTGAGGCAATTGCTGCAGAATGCGTTTTGTCAGCTTAAGCATCACAACTGAGCAGCGTGAGTCCAAAAGAACGTCCGTGGATGGTCCTTCAGTAACAGGAGTTGGATTGGAGCTGCCAACCAGTTGTCCCAATTTGAGACGAATCTCCTCGAGCTTGGCTGGGTCGTTCACTTGGATAATCAGAATGGTAATCGGAGTTTTGTCGAGCGTCTCCGTGAACTTGCGCTCCTGCAGAGTACGTTGCTCTGCCCACTCGGCTTGAGTCACAGGATTCTCATCCTGCAATCCCATCCTCCCGTAGATCTCGTCGATCCCCATGTGAGCTTTACTGACTTCTAACACGAGCTGATGATGTGAAGCGAACCAATACAGAAACGGTCGCTGGTGTTGCCATCTCAAGGCAGTGAGGAAGGCGAGCATAACAGCTCTAAAGTCGACGAGGAAATCGGCACGCTCGTTGAGGACTTGAGAGAGAGCCTCCAGTCGCTTGTGCACACGGACGCATAGCTTGCTGCTCGGTCCAACACGGCACTTCTCGCTAATTGATTTGAATATAGTCGGCAAATGTTGATTATTGACCACATGACGGAATAACATGCTCAAACTTAGTTGATATCGGGGGCATCATAATTGTGCTTGGTCTATTGGTTTTGGCATACATGTATCCACGAAGCGTGTCAACGACGACATGCAAAGCCACGCGCTGCTTCCGATTGTGGCAGAGCATCTCGTCAACGAATTGATCTGATCGATTGAATGTCCTTGGAAGCAGGCTCTATCTTGTACAATATCTGTTGTAAAGTCGGCAGACATCGGTGCCGTATGTATTGTTTGATCATTCAACAACATGTGTGTGAGTTACTGATGTCGAACTGTATCGAACTCTGGTGGCTTGTATCGTAGCATCACAAACTGCGCTGAACCACGCTCAGACAGTCAATTCGGTACTCGCGAAGGCAGGCTTGAGTCGAGGCGAAGTGAAGTCGGTGACGGAGTTAGATATGCCTGTGCAATCGCGGATGGCCTTCCTGCGTGACCTGCTAAGGCTCGATGACCCAACTTTCAACGACTCGAAAATCGGTGAAGTATCCAACTTGTGCTGTGCTGCCGACAACAGTACAGGTTGTTATGTGTGGGTACACGCGCGAGAGCTCGAGGAGATGAAAGGCCATCTCACTCCATGTCATTCGCCTAATCCACCGTCGATGATTCCATCGTCTACCTCCACGTCAATCTCCATCCGCGTGACTCGATTACTATGTACGGGTCGTGTGAAGAGTGGAAAGAAGATCTACTGCGAGTGGGAGATCATTCATCATACGAGACGGGTGGCCATCGGCAAAACCGAGGAAATAGTAGATTCTGGAGCAGATATCACGTGGGCGTCTTCACCCGTGCAATTGACTGATGTGTCGTCGATCACAATGCTGCAAGAGAGCACAATGACGGTATTTGTGAGTGAGTGAGTGAGCTTCATTGAGATACTGAAAAGATCTCTAATGGCTAGGCTGGCGGTCTGAGCCACCACCTAAGGGGGGGGGGGGGGGGGGGGGGGGGGGGGGTTATCCTGCTCTCGAGGCGGGCTCTCCGGGTTGAGATCCATGAGGATAGATCGCGTCCTGGTCTACAATACGATTGTGATCATCATGGAGTATTTATGCAATGACTGCGAGAACGATTGATTGAATGTATACAATTACGAAAGCCGCTTAGCTCATAAGCAATGCAATTGTATATATCGATATAGCCAACAGACTTAAGAGCTTGTTGCCGCACTCTTGGTCGTGCTCATGACCATATCTGCCGAATCGAATACGCACAAATGAGTTCTTGTCGACTCTTGAGACCTGTCGATCATGGACAGCTGGAAGCGGCCGACACGATTGAGATTTCGCAGATCACGGTGGAATGCGGAGGAATTTTTTTCCCTTCCAATGCGATCTCGATCTCGACTGGACTCGAAATGCTGAAGTCCACACCAACATGATCCTTGAGGCGCATCTCGCCATGGCCAATCTCCTTGCCGCTATACCAACAATGTCACCATGAATAAAGGTTAGCGACCATCAATTCAGTCGAACAACTTATCACACCAACCCATACTCACTCGAAAAATTTCGCGAATCGATGTGGCTGCTTCACAAATACCGTCATTGTGCTCTCTTGCAGCATTGTGATCGACGACACATCAGTCAATTGCACGGGTGAAGACGCCCACGTGATATCTGCTCCAGAATCTACTATTTCCTCGGTTTTGCCGATGGCCACCCGTCTCGTATGATGAATGATCTCCCACTCGCAGTAGATCTTCTTTCCACTCTTCACACGACCCGTACATAGTAATCGAGTCACGCGGATGGAGATTGACGTGGAGGTAGACGATGGAATCATCGACGGTGGATTAGGCGAATGACATGGAGTGAGATGGCCTTTCATCTCCTCGAGCTCTCGCGCGTGTACCCACACATAACAACCTGTACTGTTGTCGGCAGCACAGCACAAGTTGGATACTTCACCGATTTTCGAGTCGTTGAAAGTTGGGTCATCGAGCCTTAGCAGGTCACGCAGGAAGGCCATCCGCGATTGCACAGGCATATCTAACTCCGTCACCGACTTCACTTCGCCTCGACTCAAGCCTGCCTTCGCGAGTACCGAATTGACTGTCTGAGCGTGGTTCAGCGCAGTTTGTGATGCTACGATACAAGCCACCAGAGTTCGATACAGTTCGACATCAGTAACTCACAAACTCTATTGGAACGACCAAGCAATTGCGACTTTACCGGGTAGCGCCGCCTCCACGGCAGTGCTGGCGATGTCGAATGGAATCAATGAGGAGACAGCTGAGAGTACCGAAATACCGTTCTACTCAACAAGAATAGTTAGCATCGCATCATCCTTCTCCACCAACACTCAGACCATCAATGATCTACCTGAATAAGATCGGCGTGGCGCATAATAAAGTATCTTGGGACAGTAATCCGCAGCGGCGCGTGGTAGCATACACCCGACAGGTCGCTATGTATGCGAAGTTCAATCACCGGTGCTTCGGCTTCATTCGAATACGAGAGCGTCCACAGCGCTGGGAATGGGCGAGCTTCACCGCTGACAGCAAGCTGCTTCAATACCTCCAATCGATGGGGTAACTGAAGAATGATCTTTTGCGCTTGAAGTTGTTCGAGCTTCTCTGGGTTTTCCCACGCGCGCTGGAGAAACCAGTCGAAATCAGGTGGAAGCCTTGACATTATGGATCGCAGTCGCGTTTCTTTGTCTGGGTTATCCATTAGACCGTTCAACACAACGCGTTTACCACTGGGATCTACGATATATCGCTTTAATCTTTTCTGCTTTGTTGGCTTGAGTCCTGGGTAATTGAGCAAAACTCTCTCCATTGCCATTACAAAATCACGCATCTCCGCCCACGCAATCTCTGTTGTTGCTGCAGCCACTTCGATCATGATATCGTCCCAACGCTCAGTCTCATTGGCATCAAAATTGATCACGGCACCAAACTCGCCTCGAACTAAACACTCGACGAAAGTTGCTCCGATTTTGCGAACGACATTTTGTCGGTAACATCGCACCACGAAATTGACATACACTGCCTCAGATATGTCGACGGGTAACGAGTACTGCCACGTTGCGATGACTGACCCAACGACGTCATTTCGTGTCAGTATGGATGGTTGTTTTGACAGCGAAATCACTATCTCTTGAGCAGCTGCTCTCGTCTTCCAATACGTCGGAACAATCATGTCGACTTCATCGAGCTCATCCACGTTGTTTGCTGGGTACGCCAAGTCGAAGTACTGTAGCAAATGCTTGAACAGATGCACCATCTGGTCATCAACTGCTTTCAATGCTTTCCACCACGAGAAGGACATAAGTAGCGTGTGGTGCAATATGCCGTCACGACGAAGCGCTTCGTATGATTCTCCATTCTGTCCTTCGTAATTGTGATTGACGACCTCGCGAACAAGATCGAGCATAAGTTTTGGGTCGAGAATAATCAACTCATACTCCCTAGTGGTTTCGTCTTCGTACCACAAAATATCCCCCAGTTTGTGCAGAACTCGAAGAATCTCACGACACTCGCCTGCGTCTACCAAATCCGGAATATCTCGCTTTAACTTTTTAAACAACTCACTGAATGTCATGATGACTTGCTCCACTCGGTCTTCTGGTGTTGCACTCTCAGAGGCTCGTTTGATCTTAAATATATACTCAAGGACTTGCGAGTACGTCGCTGGCATCATAAAACTGATGTCTGGTTTGGCGATGATCGCTTGCTCGATGGATTTTCGCGCTAGTTTGATCGATTCGACTCGACCAGCACTGGTAGTCACCAGATTGCTCGACCTAAACTCAGCATCCAGTGCACTCTTCACCTCATCTTTTACCCCATCTTTGTCAAGATTGTCCACAAATGAGTTCATACGACAGTTCATGTCATCCAAAATGTCCTCCAATATGTTGCCTCCAAATGCGAGATCGTCTTTTGTTCCAATCACTTTGAACTGAGCACTTGGCTGTCGATACAGGATTGACCGCACCCAGCGGAGCATGTTCTCCTCAAAGAAGCGTTGCAAAATGGCATCTTTTTCCGTCCTCGAGCACGCTTTTACTTCGTCAAGCTTCGTAGCGTACTCGCCCAAATCGACACAGATTAGATACAATGTACGCTCCGAATAAAACAGGCGTGTGTGACATGGTAAACGTCTTGGCCCGCAAAGTCCCAAAACGTCACATCGTGCCGTTTCACCGTTGACGTTGTCCCAGCATTGTTGGTCTCGTCAAACGTGAACGGAAACAAATCGATACCGATCGTTCGGTCTTCAACATCCACCAACCACTGCTCGTTCATAATTATCGACTTGACGAGACTTGTCTTACCCCACTTGCTTGGACCGACAATACAGACCTTGCATCGATAGAGGAGTTGGTCTGAACGAGTCTTCTCCAAATCGATCAGAAACGTCTTGACTGCGTCTTCGCCACCTTCAATAACTTCGGTTGGAATCTCTGTCAGAGGTTTACCATGCTCATGGCATTGATACCAGTGATGCGTGCATGCCAGTAGTCCCATTTGATGACGAACCCGCCACGTTGTGTCCACCGAAGTAACCAAGTTTGGGTTTGCTCCTCTTGAGCAGAGTAAGCGTGCAACTTCTACTTTGTCTTTCAGAACCATTCCCAAATATGACCATATGAGAATACTGAGCGGAGTGTGATACCCCTATGCACACAAACGAGGATCTCAGACGCATACCGACGACGATAACACTGATATTGCCACTGACTGACCGTGTCCACACCATCAACGAACGCCCCTCGATCCAACAATAGTGCCACCATATCCGTCATTGTTCCTGTGATTGCCAAATGAAGTGCGGTCCTGCGATCCTGCGTTATAGAATACCACGAGAAGCCATTACCAACACAGATATAAAACATGTTAGACATTTTTCAGTGTTACAACACGTTTAGCAACAACACCAACAGCATAGCTCCCACAAGCAGTCCTCCACAATACTTACTTTGCCTACAGCATTAACGTCAGCATCTCGATCCAACAAGAAAGGTACCAACTTTGTCCTGCCAAGTTCCATTGCCCTAAGCAGCGGTGTCCTGCCATACTACAATATCACATTCGACATATAAAAATAAAGATTACCGGAATGAATTAGGTCAGACACAATCCATCGTTACAACACCCATTTCCACCACCAACACCACCACTACCACAGCTTCCCCACGCCGTTGTTGACACCACTTACATTGTCTACAGCATTCACTTCGGCGTCTCGAACCAACAATAGTGTCATCACATCTGCGCTGCCAATTTCCACCGCCAAATGGATTGCGGTCATCCCATCCTACATTAGCCCGTTGGGCACGAGATCAACAATATCAAAACACGGATCAGATTAGAAACAGGTCACTATTATAACACACACACTGATGACACCACCACAACTACCGCCATCACAGCAGCTCCCACAAGCCATCCACAACAACACGTACTCTGTCTATAGCATTCACGTCGGCGTCTCGATTCAAAAATATTGGTATCACCTCCGTTCTGCCATAGAAAGCTGAATAATGAAGCACGGTCATCTTTACCTGCATTATCGTATACCAGTATCACCATAAACACATAACAAGTCAGACACGGCCCACCCATAACAACTCACAATCACAAAGCACCGCCCCATAATACACGCCATACTCGACAATACGTACTTTATCAACAGCATTCACATTGGCACCACGATCCAACAACACAGGTACCATCTTCGTCCTGCCGAATTCCACCGCCAAATGGAGCGGCGTCCTGCCATTCTAAATTATCACATTCGACAAGACACCAACACAACCACAAACCCAGATCTAATCAGATTTGAATCCACATTACAACACTCATCCAAAGCACCACCGCCACAGCCCCCCCCCCCCCCCCCCCCCCACCACACACACACACACACACCGTTCTTGACAACACGTACTCTGTCTACAGCATTCACGCTGGCGTCTTGATCCAACAACTGCATCAACACCTCTGTATTTTGGAGCTCCACTGCTAAATGGAGCGGCGTCCTGCCACTCTACATTATCACATTCGTCAAGATACCAAAACATCCGCGACAAGGATCAGTCAGGCACAAACTAACATGACCATGCAATAATATACCATAAAAATTGCAGCTTATAAACCGTACCTTGCCCCTTCCGTCGAGGTCTGCTCCACCTTGAGCCAATGCCTTGACCTCTAAAACAGCATCCTTTTCAAACGCGCACCAGGCCGCCTTCAGCTCGTCCTGTACACCCCATAGTCAGCGAAGGGATCATGAGAAGTACGCTCTCGTTCTTCTTACATAACTCACCTGAGGAATACTCGTAATCTGTTCCTTCTCCAAATACTGCAGTAGCTCAGATATATCTCTTTCAACAATCGCCTGGTATGTATATCATTCGAACAGCGTCACCGCTCCATGAGACCTGTTCATTGTCTCTCAAAACTAAGTAAGAGGGTACTTACAGGATTCCTCAGCGACACCCCTCGCTCGTTAAACCAACAGAGCTTCCTCTCCACAACGCCATTTAAGACTACGTGCAGCGCGAGCACCTCCACCTAAATTGCGTTCCAGGATATACAAGTGCAGCGAACATTTAAAACCCCATTCACAATTTCCCACGCAGTTTTCCCTTACCTCGCCCGCCATGACTGATCACTTGTGGATCTGGAGCGAAATCAAGAACTGTTTTCCCGGGCGACCGCTATCTTACAAAGGCTAACCAATACAGTCCTTTTGGCAATTAGGAGAAACACTTCTTCTGATGTACCTCTACTATTTTATACTAAATATTTTCAACCGTGAAGCTCCAGGGTACTGATCAAAGATTTCAATTGCTAATCCACAACAAAAAACTATATTGCCTTCTGCAACACAAACTGGATTTAAAATATTTGTCGCGAAACGCTTGAGTCATCAAACACAAACTCTAGTCTGCATCCCATCGATCGGGACGAGATAAGGGCGAGCGTATATATACTTACAATATGCGGGACAAGCGAGATTTCAATTAGTGCAAGTAGTACATCATTTCACTCATTAAAGCTGAGATTCCCGCGGCTTGGGAGTGGCGTTTGACTGCATTTCAAATGCTGGTCGCAGAATCAAAACACTTAACACAATTCAATTTATTTAAATGAAAACAAAGCTGTTAAACATCAAATGCCCTTCGACAATCCATAAATCGAACGCGCTCCTAATCGCGATAAATATTGTTGTGGACAATGGGTTCATTCCGTTCCAGTTTGTGTGGAGAACGGGACTGCCCCCTTCCACTTGAACCTCGTCCTGTGTGCATCTCCAGAGGTCCAAATTGTTGGAACCTTTGGCGATATTTGAAGTGCCACCATTGTGATCAGACAGGCGGTGACCTGTGCAACCACCGGCTGTGCCAATCCATGGTAAATGACTGCGCGTTCACAACTCCCTAATTTGTATAAGAGTCATTCGGGGCTCACGTTAATGCAATTTAAAAAAAAACTCGCGCAATTTTTTTCGAACAAATTGTGCATCACACTTATGTTAATATTTAGCCGATGCGTTCTGAAACATTTTCCGTAATAAAACATATTTAGCGTCTGAATACGAATATTCGCAACGTGGGCTGAAACCATAAAATTGGACGAAGTCGTGGTGTATCTTACCGAAACCGAGGATGGTGAGAGTTCTGCGCCACAATCAGAGACGCCTGAAGGTACGAAGCTGAGCAGCGTGAATGGCAAGGACGATCTTACCTCGACCGAGCCTGCACGAGCCAAATCTGAATTTCAGGTACTATATTGATTCTATAAATGCAACGGTATTTTTGTCGTTTTTTACTATGAAAAATAAGTTGCGCGAGTTGCCCTTAAAAAATTGCAATAACGAATTCCAATACAGTCTACCCTCCGTTTTCTACGTCTACTATCTTCTTGTATCCTTTAAAACATAATATTTCAATCGACACTATAGTCAAATATTTTATATTTATTGCTCACTTAATTTGACTTATAACCTTGTGTTATTCATATTTCCGTATATAACAGAGGGTAGACCGTACGCAAATGCTGGACACACGTGCGCGCTGCTTTACAACACTTGTAGTGCTGAAAGACAATGGAATGTGGCTTGACAAAATGGATGTCGCAGTCTCAGTCGAATTGGTTGACATCTGATAGTTCATATTCATTCTATCCAGTCTGAGTGGGTGACCGCTGGCGGTTGCTCGATTGGACCTTTGCAGTCTCGGCGTCAGTGAAGATATGGATACACGTGGCTAGATGGGTGCGCAGGTGGCGTCGGTTCTGTGGAATGGGTGATGCAAGACGAGACGCCGGATTGTACCGTGCGTCATTCTCTGGTTAGCTCAAAGGCGAGTGCGAAAGATATTTGCGTGGCATGGGTGCTGCCAGCAGAGAGTCGTCTTCGTGCCAGTTGGCTTTGCATTTGCGCCAGATGATAAAGTTGAGCTGCAAAAGTTGATGATGTTTCGCGCTACTGGAGTCGCCTCCACAGATACTTCAACTCGTTTCTGTGGATCACCTCGACTCTGTATAACCAAGGGCTCGGATCCTACAAGGTTCATCCGTGATAATTTCTACCATTGACTAGCTCAGCTAGAATGAGCACACAATGGAAGCGTTCGATTATCGTGCTGTTACATTCATACATAGCAGCTCTTTCATGCACACATTGGGGGATCTCCATCCAGCATTATGCAGGATGACTGCATTACGCGACTTATGTCCATCCTTTCACGCCGTTGTCACGTACTCAGCAGCGCTGAACTTGGCGCCGCCGCAGTCTCCACAGAACTTATAGTTATCTGGCATGGTCTTGTTGCAAGTGCAGACATGACCCATGGTGGCGGCAGTAGCGGATTTGACGCCAGTGGTGGCGAGTCCAGCTTCGACATTCTTGTACTCGCAGAGTTTGTCAATGACGACATACAGCGACACACGCTGCTTCCAATTGTGACAGAGCATCCGCTTGACAAACTCCCACTGCTCCAATGGGAGGTTCTGGGGAGCTGGAAACTCGAAGTCACTGTCGAACAGTTTCTCCGTAATCTCATCATCGTCCATCGTGCCAAACGGCGCCTCACCCTCGAACGCTTCCCAGATGCATAAACCGAACGAGTACACATCTGAAGCTCTGCGAGGATTGTAGTCGTCAGGATTGTCCGATTGAAGCATGGTTTCAGGCGCTTTAAAGCGGATCGCCTCAGCCTGAGCCTTCGCACTCATACCGACAGAAGCCGTTCGCACGTAAGAGAAACCGAAGTCACAGATCTTCGCCCTGTTGTCAGTTCCCACCAACAGGTTTGAGCACTTGAGATCACCATGGATGACCTTCTTACTGTGAAGGTAGTCGAGTCCGAGAGCAGCCTCGTAAAACAGCCGCCAAACCTCCGCACGACCAACCTCTCGGAAATAGGACACGAAGTCGCCGTTCTTGGCCTCCTCGCTGACGAAGAATGGGGGTGACACCGAATCGCAAGCACCATACAAATGGTTGATGTGTGGGTGATCGAGGGAGTACCAGACATCCAGCTCTTGCTTGAACAGTCTGCGAGCCGTCTCGTCGTCAGCGAGAAGGACTTTGATGACCACCTCAGCACCTCCAGTCCATGTGCCATGATATACCTGACCGAATCCACCAAGAGCGAATGGGGTCTTGACATCGTAATCAATGTCATTGGGAGATATGAACCATTTCGAAAAGGTCGGTTTGGTAGGGTGGGCGATGTCCTCGATCCCGCTGTACACCCTCTCCAGGTTCGCAATGTGCCTTGCCGGAAGTTCTTGTCGCTTGTTATCGAGCTCGTAGCGAATCATCGTAGTTGATTCAGCAAGTTTCCCTTGTCGAGCCTCGTTACGGAGTGCGCGAGTATCGGAGGCAGTTCGCTCCTGTGCTTGAAGAATATCGGCCACGCCAGCCTCGACGAGTTGCGCGAGATCTGATACCACGGCAAGCATTTGGTTCGCTGTAGCGTTGCCATCTTTCACCTCTTGAAGAGTTTGGTTCCCTGTGGAGTTTCCAAACTTCACCTCTTGGAGGGTTTCGTCCGCGGTGGCGTTCCCAATTTTCACCTCACCAAGGGCTTGATCCACTTTGACGACAACCATAATGTGAATCCGGCCCTCGAACGATGTGATCTTGTCGGTGACGCCCCGGATGTTCGCCATGATCTTGCGATGGCTCCAGAGCCGACGAAAAGGGTTGGAGCCCCTGTACTTGTGGAGGACATTGCGAAACTTCTCGACTTCGTTGAGGTACTCAGTGAGCAGTTCGTGCACATTGCTGCTTTCGGGGAGATCCTTCAGGGAGGATGTCAAAGTGTCGAGCCGACCGCAGAGTAAATCGCAGACAGGTTCGCACTCCCCCCCCCACTTGGTTGTATGGCATGCCAACCTCATGATGCTGAGGAACCATTGGGTCGTCATCATCATCAGATTTTGGCCCTCCCCCCCTCGTGACGTGGTATTAGGTACTGAGCCACCTTGATGCGCGTGACTTCCATGAGCTGCAAGAGCTGCTCATTGTTATTCGGCCCAAGTTTTCTCGCCTCCACCTCCGCATCCAACAGTGCAAGAATCTCGTCGAGCTTGGCTCTGTCGCCAACCTCCATCGCAAGATCTCGCTCGGTCGTGTCGCCAATCGTTTCCACAAACCACCGCTCTTGCTCCGCTCGGTCGCTGATCCACAGTGCCCGCGCGTCTTCTATCGACGTGTCACCATCCAAACTCAGCTTTTCATACAGGTCGTCCGCACGCCGGTGAGCTCTTAGCACCGCGTACACAAACTTCAGGCTCGTCGCGAGCCGATACAACAGCACCTGGTCGGTCTGGAGCTTGAGGTCGTCCAAGACCTCACCCAGCAGCCGTGCAAACTCGGGGAGCGCGCGGTCGCGTTGGAGCTTCATGGCTCCTTCAGTCATTCCAGCCATCGCGGTGTAGAGATACCTGAGACGGTTGTATAAGTGGCGACAGAGCGCCTCGCTTCCTTTCGCGGCTGAGCATTGGTCGCCGATCCGGTTGAGCGCGTCAGGCACCGAAAGGTTGTGTCCCCGCAACACATGCGTCTCCATGGTGACAGGCAGACAGTGCTGGTGGCAACCAAGTGGCGGAATGGATTGGTCTCAGCGGGATGCCTGATTCTTTCGACCGATGGAGCGTGATCCTTTTGACTTGAGGCTTGTATTCTTCTCGAATGTGGAAGATCGCACAGATGACGTGCGATTGTCTATGGTCGTAATGAAGTGTCAGAGGAGGGTTGACAGCTTGATTCTGGATCGCTCTGCTCAGGGCAGCAGATTCATCGCTGTTGATCTGTGTCCGGAGGTGTATGTGCCTAGTGCGGTGCAATTGGAGATCGGTGACTCGAGCTTGCAGAGTTTAAGGTCTGCTTCGAGTTCGCATCCGCTCTGTGAGGTCATAATTCTGTCGGATTGGTGTCCGTGATTTCGGACGCTGCGGATAGTTCTCGAACCCCCGTGCCGATCCCGCGAACTCGAAAGCAGTTTTCAGGTCGAAAGCGACCACAATTGCTCCAGAAGGCAAACAGGTGGCTCCATCGAACATGATGTTAACTCGTCGATTTGTTGTCCGAGAATGCATCGCCTCGGCAATTGTCGTGAAATCGGCAAATCCACACTCGATCTGTCATTCAACCAGGGTGACCCACCATGCCGCCGATGTCGATCCAGCAACACTCAGTCTATCAAGAACTGTAGGTGTTTGCAGGATTCGATGTCACCTGAGCCCGTTGGTGAGGCAACACCAGTTCAATCAAGTCACTGCACACAGGCTATTAAACACCATCGATCGCGGATGATGGACATCAACTCCGAGCTGGCGCACGAGCTATTGCGGGGTGGCGGACCGCTACAGCTGTGGCGAAGGCTACCGTATCATCCTCTCAGCCATCGCGCGACTAGCACGCTTCCACGACGAGCCGGTTGCCAGGATCAAGACCCGGAAGCGATCGTTTCTGGCCAACGCGAACGCACTGTCAATTGGTACCTTTGACCTCTTTAGGTGGCTATGATCTCCTTTGGTGGCACGATGAATGACAAGAACCAATCATCACAACACGCGCACATACACATCTTGATTGATGAATACCAGATATCGCACGCTTCTGATGTGTACAACCCAACAACGCTCTCTCTCTACGGCACAACATCCACGACGCTGCCGCACTTGCCGCAGAACTTGTTGTCGACCGGCACGTCGGCGTCGCACGACGGACAGTGGCGGTCCGCCATGTCGGCGGCGTTCTCCTCGGCCTCGCGCTCGGCGAAGCGCTTCAGCGTGTCGACCACCTTGGAGATGCTGGGACGCTCCGTGTACTCGAAGGCGACCAGCTCCTGCACGAACTCCCACTGGTCGTCCTTGATGTCGTGCGGACGCGGGTGCGGCTCCTGCTCGAACAGCTTCTCCATGATGGTCTCGTCGTCGTCCGTGCCGTACGGCGGCTCGCCCCAGTAGGCCTCGAGGATACACATGCCGAACGAGTAAATGTCGGATGCCCACCGCGGGTTGTTTTCGGCGTTCGGCGTGTTCACGTCGACCTCGGACGGCGGCGCGTCCGTGATGCCGAGACACTCGGGAGCCTTCCAGCGGATCGTGTCGGTCTGCGCCTTGGCGCTCAGCCCGATCGACTGCTTGCGAATGTACGAGAACCCAAAGTCGCACAGCTTGGCCTTGTTGTCCGTGCCGACGAGGATGTTGTTGCACTTCAGGTCGCCGTGCACGACCTTCTCTTTGTGAATGTAGTAGAGACCCAGTGCGGCCTCGTAGAAGAGCCGCCACAGCTGCAAGAGACCCTCCTTCTCAAAGTACTTGACAAAGTTATCGTTCTTGCAGTCCTCGCACACGAAGAAGGCGGGCGACGTGACGTGGCACGCTCCATACAGCTTCACGACGTGCGGACTGTCGAGCTTCTGCCACACCTCGACCTCCTTCAGGAACGAGTCGCGAGCCTTGTCGTCGTCCATGAGCAGGCGCTTGATGACGACCTCGGCGCGGTCCCACGTGCCGCGGTGCACGGCTCCGAAGGCGCCGACCTCGAATGGCGTGTCGACGTCGTACTCGACGTCGTCGCTCGAGATGAACCAGACCGGGATGCGCGGCACCTTGGCTTTCGAGGTGCTCACGATCTTGTTGAACGCCTTCTTCATGAGCGCGACCTGCTCGGGCGAGTTCTTGTCGTTCTTGTAGTCCAGCTCGTACTTGATCATGACGAGCGACTCCATGAGGCTGGCCGACTGGATCTCCTGGTGGATGAGCGTCGTGTTGGAGAGCAGCTCGAGCATCTGCGCCTGCGTCTTGCGCCGGTCCTCCTCCCACTCCTTTTTCCACTTCGCCTGCTCCACGATGTGCACGACGTTGAGCAGCTTGTACAGGTCGTCAATGTCCTCGTGGAACTCCTCGATGGCTCCGACGACCTTGCGGTTGCTGGCGAGCCGCCGCAGCAGCGACTTGCGCACGTGCTTGCTCAGAAACTTGATGAACTTGGCGATCGTGTTGCCGAACATGAAGAGCACGCGGTTCTGATGCAGGATTTCCTCGTCCGCGATCTTGTTGAGCTCGTCCGAGATGAACCGCAGCCGCTCCAGCACTCGACGGCACATGTCCTCGTTCTCCTTCATCTCGCGGCAGAACCCCACGATCTGCTCGAGCGCCTCGACGATCAGGCTGCCGACACCCGGGACGACGAAATCGGCCACGAGCGAGCAGCACGCGGACATGGCGACTGGGATTGACGATCACAGACAGGAAGAGCAATGCGTGCTTGACCTGGATCGGGCCGGTTGGGGAGTGAGGTGGAGGAGGGGCGAGGGAAGCGAGCGGTGGCGGTGGCGGTGGCGGTGGGCTAGCAGAAGAGTGGAACGGTGGCAGCTTTGGACCTGTTCTCCACCCACATGGAACGATCAATGATGCGCATTGCTGGTCTATGTGCGATCATGTTGCTATCTAAGTACTTGGATAAGTTGCAGTGTCGTGAATGCTGTGATTGTGAGTAATCGCAGAACTGAGATAAAAACCGAACCCATCCGCCTTCATGTGATTTGCTCAACCGGAGCAGACGAGGAAGATCGGAGTTGAAGCTGCCGATACTGACCACACGGTTCGCGAGGATCTGGTGGCCACGGCCGATCGATGCCGGGGCTTCCATGCAGCTACGGCCGAGTGCTATCTAGTCGATTGATCTTTGTGCTGCGGCAGGCTCGGGGGAGCGACAACACCTTGACTTGTACCGATTGAGCAACAAGTGCAATGAGGGAAACCAGTCAGTGTCGCTACCGACGTAAATAGTCCAGCTGCATCGCTTCACGCGTTGTATGCGAATACATGTCATGCTGGAGTTAGTTTGCATGAGCGTGGTGACCGCGATGTTTCACCGCATCGAGGAGCTAAGCTCAACTACAGCGGGTCCAGAGTTCAGACAATGCATATTCGTATTTGACTCAAACAACAGCCTCACTCTTGTCCGGAACACGTATATTATCGTCGCGCTCTTTACCACTAACAAGACAGATTGAATGCATACACATGCACGATCGATGCGAGTCCCGCGCAGTTGCAGTATAGTCTGGACGCTCATGACCCAGCGACAGGTTCGAGTTTGTGTCCACATTGGCTGCAGAACTTATCATCGACCGACAATTGGGTTCTGCAGTTCGGGCAGATACGATTGGCATTTGTATCGTCGATTTGAAGATCTTCGATCGCCGGGAAATCATCGGTTTCACAACCACTTGAGGATTCCTCAGCTCGGAATTTGTCCAACTGAGCAAGTACCTCTGGAAGCTTGACCCGCTCCTCCCAGTCATGACACAACATCTGCTTGACGAACTGCCACTGGTTCTCTGGAATGCCATTCGGAGTTGGCATTTCAAATTTCTCGTCGAACAGATGCGCTATGACCTCATCATCATCTTCTGTACCAAACGGCGCTTCGCCCTCGAACGCCTCCCAGATACAGAGCCCAAGCGAATACACATCGGAGGCCCACCGCGGATTCGGAGCGTCGGTGTTGTCTGACTGCATCATGGTCTCTGGTGCCTTCCAACGCACCTCATTGGCCTGGGTCTTGGCACTCAACCCAACCGATGCGGAGCGAATGTATGAGAACCCAAAGTCGCCAATCTCGGCTCTGCCACTCTCCCGCACCAGAAGATTGTTGCATTTCAGGTTCCCGTGGACGACTTTGTTCGCGTGGAGATAGCTCAACCCCTGAGCAACTTCGTGGAATAGCCGCCAGATCTGGGACTTGCCGTAATTTCGAAAATAATGTACGAAGTTGCCTTTCTCTGCTCTCGCGCTGACGAAGAACAGCGGAGATGTCAGATGACACGCGCCGATCAACTTGGAAATGTGCGGGTGCTTCAGCGGGTACCAGATTGCCAACTCTCTGTCGAATATTTCACGAGCGTGGTCACCATTCGCAAGCAGCACTTTCACAACGACGTTCGATCCATCACTGGAGTTACCTTGATACACGCGACCGAACGTGCCTTCGTCCAGCAAGTCCTTTTCCTCATAGTCGACATCATTGCTGGAGCAGAACCACGGCTGAAATGGAAACTCGGTCTGGTTGGTCAAATCTATGATGGTGGTGTACGCGGTCTTCAAGACGTTCAGGTGCTCGCGTGGGCTCTCCGCAGACTTGAAGGTGATCTCGTATCGGATCATCGTCGCCGGTGCCTCGATACTGCCGCGCTGAACTTCAGCACGGATGCCACGTTCGTCCTTTGCCGCTCTCAACTGCTGCTCGTCGACCGTAGCAAAATCTGCTCGCAATTTATCTTTCCATGTTGCTGGGTCGTGCTGAATCACGCCGCTAGCTCCAAATTTGTCCTTTCGCACAGTGTTTATATCATTGTTGATCCTGTCGATCTGCTCGTGGAAACTCTGGAGCTTGGTCATGACCTTGCGATACACCCACAGGCGGCTGAGAGCACCGAGGCCGACGTGCCCTTGGAGAAACTCGTGGAACGCCTTCATCATGTCGCCATAGTCGATGATCAGGTTCTTGAGGCTCTCGTCGGGAAGGTTGTCGAGTGTCGTCGGGATGGCGATGAGCCGTTGGTGAACCGAAATGCACAGTTCCTCGTATTCGTTCATCCGGCGACATATCGGCAGGAGCTCTGGCACGCCGGCGTTCGCGGCGGTGGTAGCGACGCTGGCGCTGGTAGCACCGAGACTGTGCATCGCATTTGACATCGTCGACCTTGCAGCAGGGTAGATAAAAGGAGGGTCGGTATCGGAAAGCCCGCTCTTGTCTCTCGTTCGAGGCCAAAGTCGAAATGACGGGAATGTGCCAGTACCACCTCGCTTGGTTACAGGAGACGGGACTGCCAGCTGCAGGTGACCGAGATCCACGAAGAACGCGGCAAGAACATCCGAGCCATTCCTCGCGTGGATGCTGTGCATTCCATCCAGCCTGAGCGGGAGACCGCTGGCGGTTGCTCGATTGGACCTTTGCAGTCTCGGCGTCAGTGAAGATATGGATACACGTGGCTAGATGGGTGCGCAGGTGGCGTCGGTTCTGTGGAATGGGTGATGCAAGACGAGACGCCGGATTGTACCGTGCGTCATTCTCTGGTTAGCTCAAAGGCGAGTGCGAAAGATATTTGCGTGGCATGGGTGCTGCCAGCAGAGAGTCGTCTTCGTGCCAGTTGGCTTTGCATTTGCGCCAGATGATAAAGTTGAGCTGCAAAAGTTGATGATGTTTCGCGCTACTGGAGTCGCCTCCACAGATACTTCAACTCGTTTCTGTGGATCACCTCGACTCTGTATAACCAAGGGCTCGGATCCTACAAGGTTCATCCGTGATAATTTCTACCATTGACTAGCTCAGCTAGAATGAGCACACAATGGAAGCGTTCGATTATCGTGCTGTTACATTCATACATAGCAGCTCTTTCATGCACACATTGGGGGATCTCCATCCAGCATTATGCAGGATGACTGCATTACGCGACTTATGTCCATCCTTTCACGCCGTTGTCACGTACTCAGCAGCGCTGAACTTGGCGCCGCCGCAGTCTCCACAGAACTTATAGTTATCTGGCATGGTCTTGTTGCAAGTGCAGACATGACCCATGGTGGCGGCAGTAGCGGATTTGACGCCAGTGGTGGCGAGTCCAGCTTCGACATTCTTGTACTCGCAGAGTTTGTCAATGACGACATACAGCGACACACGCTGCTTCCAATTGTGACAGAGCATCCGCTTGACAAACTCCCACTGCTCCAATGGGAGGTTCTGGGGAGCTGGAAACTCGAAGTCACTGTCGAACAGTTTCTCCGTAATCTCATCATCGTCCATCGTGCCAAACGGCGCCTCACCCTCGAACGCTTCCCAGATGCATAAACCGAACGAGTACACATCTGAAGCTCTGCGAGGATTGTAGTCGTCAGGATTGTCCGATTGAAGCATGGTTTCAGGCGCTTTAAAGCGGATCGCCTCAGCCTGAGCCTTCGCACTCATACCGACAGAAGCCGTTCGCACGTAAGAGAAACCGAAGTCACAGATCTTCGCCCTGTTGTCAGTTCCCACCAACAGGTTTGAGCACTTGAGATCACCATGGATGACCTTCTTACTGTGAAGGTAGTCGAGTCCGAGAGCAGCCTCGTAAAACAGCCGCCAAACCTCCGCACGACCAACCTCTCGGAAATAGGACACGAAGTCGCCGTTCTTGGCCTCCTCGCTGACGAAGAATGGGGGTGACACCGAATCGCAAGCACCATACAAATGGTTGATGTGTGGGTGATCGAGGGAGTACCAGACATCCAGCTCTTGCTTGAACAGTCTGCGAGCCGTCTCGTCGTCAGCGAGAAGGACTTTGATGACCACCTCAGCACCTCCAGTCCATGTGCCATGATATACCTGACCGAATCCACCAAGAGCGAATGGGGTCTTGACATCGTAATCAATGTCATTGGGAGATATGAACCATTTCGAAAAGGTCGGTTTGGTAGGGTGGGCGATGTCCTCGATCCCGCTGTACACCCTCTCCAGGTTCGCAATGTGCCTTGCCGGAAGTTCTTGTCGCTTGTTATCGAGCTCGTAGCGAATCATCGTAGTTGATTCAGCAAGTTTCCCTTGTCGAGCCTCGTTACGGAGTGCGCGAGTATCGGAGGCAGTTCGCTCCTGTGCTTGAAGAATATCGGCCACGCCAGCCTCGACGAGTTGCGCGAGATCTGATACCACGGCAAGCATTTGGTTCGCTGTAGCGTTGCCATCTTTCACCTCTTGAAGAGTTTGGTTCCCTGTGGAGTTTCCAAACTTCACCTCTTGGAGGGTTTCGTCCGCGGTGGCGTTCCCAATTTTCACCTCACCAAGGGCTTGATCCACTTTGACGACAACCATAATGTGAATCCGGCCCTCGAACGATGTGATCTTGTCGGTGACGCCCCGGATGTTCGCCATGATCTTGCGATGGCTCCAGAGCCGACGAAAAGGGTTGGAGCCCCTGTACTTGTGGAGGACATTGCGAAACTTCTCGACTTCGTTGAGGTACTCAGTGAGCAGTTCGTGCACATTGCTGCTTTCGGGGAGATCCTTCAGGGAGGATGTCAAAGTGTCGAGCCGACCGCAGAGTAAATCGCAGACAGGCTCGTACTCCCCCATTTCTTTGGCGATCGTGCGAATCTCCTGGAGCAACGTGATCACGAGACCAATGATACCAGTGGGATCCATGACAGCTTGGAGATGACTCGGCGTATCACTTGAGAAGATGGGAAGGGGTCGGTCGCGCGGCGTACTCGGCGAAACGAGGAATGGTGGAGACATCGCTTGACGGAGAGAAGAGCTTTTGAGGCTGGAGATGGGCGGGCGGTGTGGGATCTTATCAATGTCATCAAGGGGAACACAACTGGATGAGGAATGTGCCGATCCGGCAAGTGCGAAATCTCGAAGAAACTGGCACGATGGCGGTGGGCGGCCCCGCAGATCGAGTTCCGGTCAATCGCTTCTCTTCTGAACTTGGAATCTGTGTCAACCCAAGAGGATGTGTACCGTTGGATGGATACAGCAACGAAGAGAGTGTCTCGATGTCAATTCGCACGCCAGGTGATATAAGACGAGACTGCTTGAAGCTTCAACATCAGAGCATCATCATGATGAGCAGCTTCTCGTCGGTCGCAATTGCTCGGTAAGTGAACAAATCACAATTTCGCGAGTTGATAATCACTCTTTGTGTTGAAGAGGATTGCAGCAATGCAGCAATATACAATCGATGAAGGTGCGAGAACGCCATGCTGCATCACAAACTAACAAATTACGCGCTCGAGTCCAAAGCCCACCATTTTCCTCCTGTATCTATGCAGCTGTTACCGCTGCGATCGCTTCCAACCTGACCCCGCACGCCGAGCAAAACACATCGCCGACTCGCGTCTTGGCGTTGCATCCCTGACAGGCATGGATTGACAGCTCCGCGATGGCTTCTTCGAGCTGTTCGGTGCCGTTGGCGGCAGCTTCGGCGAGCTTGAACTCGCGCAGCCTGGCAATCACGTCGGGGAGCAGCATGCGGTCGTGCCAGTCGTGGCACAGCAGCTTGAGCACGAACTCCCACTGCTCGTCGGTGATCTCGTCGCTGTTGGGTCGTGGCATCTTGAACGTCTCGTCAACCAAGTACTCCATGATGTCGTCGTCGGCGTCCGTTCCGAACGGGGGTTCGCCGGTAAACGCCTCCCAGATCGACAACCCGAACGAGTAGACGTCGGATGCCCAGCGCGGGTTGTAGTCGTCCGGACTGGCGTTGGAATCCTCCTGCATCAGCGTCTCTGGAGCCTTCCAGCGGATGGCCTCCGCCTGGGCCTTGGCGCTCAGTCCCACCGACGCCGTCCGCACGTAGCTGAACCCGAAATCGCAGATGCGAGCGCGGTTATCCGACCCGACCAGCAGGTTGGCGCACTTGAGGTCGCCATGAATGACGCGGCACTGGTGGAGGTAGCGCAGTCCCTGCGCGGCTTCGTAGAACAGCCGCCAGATCTGCGACTTGCCGTTCTTGGCAAAGTACTGGACGAAGTTGCCGCCAGCGGCGTCCTCGCTCACGAAGAACGGCGACGCCGTGACGTCGCAGGCGCCGTAGAGCTTGGTGACGTGCGGGTGGTTGAGCATGTGCCAGACCTCGAGCTCCCTGTTGAAGTCGCGCCGCGCCTTGTCGTCCGTGGCGAACAGCACCTTGATCACCACCTCGGAGCCCTCCCCCCACGTCCCGCGGAAAACTTGGCCAAACGCGCCGGCGTCGAACGGCTTGGACTCGTCATAGTCGACGTCGTTGTCCGAAATGAACCACTGCGGCAGAACCTTCTTCGTCTCCGAGGCCGCCTTCAAGATCTGGTCGTACGCGGTCTGCATGACCTCGAGGTGCTCGGGCGGGTTGAGCGAGCGCTTGCTGTCGAGCTCGTACTGGATCATCTTGGCCGACGACTCCAGGTTCGTGCGGTTCGCCTCGGCCCGGATGGCGCGCGTGTCGGACGCCATTCGCTTCTGCAGCAGATGCACGCTCTTTATCTGAACTTTCATCTCTTCCCGCCACGCGACCATCTCCTGGTTGTTCTCGGTCATCTGCGCGCGCATCTCGACCACATGATGCTTCGTTTGGGCCGTCGTGGCCACGAGCACGAGATAGATTCTGTCGTGCAGCTTGTCGATCGACTCGTGGAAGCTCTGGATCCGCGCCGAGATCTTGCGGTAGCTCCAGATGCGGTGAGCCCAGCGGCGCGGCTGGTACTTGACCAGGAACTCGCGGAACGAGTCGATCTCGGCGCGGTAGCTCGACAGTAAACTGTGCAGTTCGCTCTCGGGGACGTCCCTGAGCGTCCCGGCGATAGTCTCGAGCCGGTGGTGCACCGAGATGCACAGATCGTCGAACTCGTTCATCTGCTTGCAGATCTCATAGACCCTGGGGAGCACCTCGATCACGATGCTGATCGCGAGTTCGGCCATGGCGGTCTGTTTGTCGACAGAGGAGTTCGGAGACCTCAGAGAGGTGGGGACGATGCGTCCGAGCGCCAAACGGAGACTGGCATTGCGGTCGCAAAATCCACCGGAGGAGAACGACAGGATCGCTCACTTCTCTCTGCATCCATCCTGGAGAGAGTGGGGCGAGTGAACCCAACGATCTTTCGAAGGGTGATGTGCCGGGGACGAAAATGCCAGGAAGGTCCGCTCGCGAGCGGGAAGGGACCAAACGGGCAAGTGGTGCTGCGTTCAACGAATCACATCTCAGATCACGGTGACGACTCGAAACGCATCACCCGAGGCCAGTATTTGAGCGAACCCAGTGATGCGTCCGATGGGTACACACCACTTCAACAAAGCCCACGAGAAGGACACATCGTATCGATGACGCTTGTTTCCGCAGCACGCTCAGTCGAACACACACAATTCAATGTCATGTTGCTAACGAAATGATCAACAGTACGACCTACATGGAGTCTACCAACCTCCAAGCTCGCGAATTATCTCTTCTACCAATCTAAATTATATGGGCAACCTACGGTAAATGGATCGTGGGATGAGCGGCCTTTCGCAATTAAGAGGATAAGATCAAAGAGGATGGGTGTAAGGCTGGGCATTCAGCAGTATGAATATCTCGTCTCCGTTTGCTAAGTGCGGAGGATATTTGGAATAATTCGATTTCTTGTCATTTCGACTTTGGCCTCGAACGAGACACCAGAGCGGGCATTCCAATACCGACCCTCCTTTCACCTCCCCTGCTGCTAGCTCGACGATGTCGAAGGCGACACACAGTACCAACACTACCAGTACCAGCCTCGCTACCACCGCCGCGAACGCCGGTGTGCCAGATCTCCTGCCGTTATGTCGCCGGATGAACGAGTACGAGGAACTGTGCATTTCGGTTCACCAACGGCTCACAGACATCCCGACGACACTCGACAACCTTCCCGACGAGAGTGTCACGAACCTGATTGTTGACTACGGGGACCTGATGAAAGTGTTCCACGAGTTTCTCCAAGGACACATCGGTCTCGGCGCACTCAGCCGCCTGTGGGTGTATCGCAAGGTCGTGACCAAGATCCGAAGCTTCCACGAGCAGATTGACGGGATCAACGATGCCATCAACACTGCGCGCAATGCCGCGTTTGGAGCTGGCGGCGTGATTCAGCACAAGGGAGTACCATGGCAAGAGAAGATGCAAGCGAACATTGCTGCGGTCGACGAGCAGCAGTTGAGAGCGGCAAAGGACGAACGTGGCATCCGTGCTGAAGTTCAGCGCGGCAGCATCGAGGCACCGGCTACAATGATCCGATACGAAATCACCTACAAATCTGAGGAGAACTCACGCGAGCACCTGAACGTCTTGAAGACCGCGTACGCTACCATTACAGAATTGACCAACCAAACTGAACTTCCATTTCAGCCGTGGTTTCGCTCCAGCAACGACATCGACTATGAGGAAAAGGACTTCTTGGATGAAGGCACATTTGGTCGCGTGTACGAGGGTAACCTCAGTGACGGATCGAGCGTTGTTGTGAAAGTGCTGCTTGCGAATGGCGACCATGCTCGCCAGGTGTTCGACAAAGAGTTGGCAATCTGGTACCCGCTGAAGCACTCGCACATTTCCAAGTTGATCGGCGGGTGTCATCTGACATCTCCGCTGTTTTTCGTCAGCGCGAGAGCAGAGAAAGGCAACTTCGCGCAGTACTTCTTCAAGCACGGCAAGTCTCAGATTTGGCGGCTGTTCCACGAAGTAGCTCAGGGGTTGAGCTATCTCCACGCGAACAAAGTCATCCATGGGAATCTCAAGTGCACGAATCTTCTGGTTCGAGCCGACGGCAGAGCCGAGATCGGCGACTTTGGGTTTTCATACACTCGCTCCGCATCGGTTGGGTTGAGTGCCAAGACTCAGACCAACGAGGTGCGTTGGAAGGCACCAGAGACCATGATGCAGTCAGACAACCCCGACGCTCTGAATCCGCGGTGGGCCTCCGATGTGTATTCGCTTGGGATGTGTATCTGGGAGGCGTTCGAGGGAGAGTATCCGTTCTCGACGAACGACGATGACGAGGTCATGGCGCATTTGTTCGACGCGGACTTCGAAATGCCGGCTCCGAAGAACATTCCAGAGGACCAGTGGCAGTTCGTCAAGCAGATGCTGTGTCACAACTGGGAGCAGCGGGTCAAGCTTCCAGAGGTACTTGCCAAGTTGAAGGAATATCGAGATGAGGAATCCGCGAGTGGTGGTGGTGGTGAAATCGATGATCTCCCGGCGATTGAAGAGCTACACATCGCCGATGCTTCTGCAAGTCGTACCTGCCCGCAGTGCGATACCAAATTGAGGGGCGAAGTTAAGTTCTGCAGCGCATGTGGGCACAAAATGGACAACAATATGGAGAGCAATTCAGCTAATTCGTTGAATCTCTTTTCTAGAGCTGACGTGGATTACAAATCCAAGGATCTCATCAGCAAGGGTCCCCAATTTATTTTGCATCGCGGAACATGGTATGGTATGGACGTCGTCATCAAACAGCTTCTTTGCTCAGCATCCGATATTGATACACGTGTCGCAATTGAGAGGCAAGCAAATATCTGGCAAAGACTTGACCACCCGAACATCATCAAGATGCATGATGTATGTTTCGTCGGCAATCAACCAATCTTCGTGATGGAACATGCCACAAACGGATGTTTTGAGGAGTGGTTCCGCAAGGACAAGACTCAAATCTGGCGTTTGTTTTATGAGACAGCGCTGGGACTCGACTATATGCATCAGCACAAGGTAGTGCACGGTGATTTGAACTGTCGCCATCTTCTCGTTGATTCCAAGATGCAGGCCAAGATCAGCGGTTTCAGCTGTGCATTTATCTCTACGTCTGATTTATCTCCACAGATGACTCGATCGGACATGATTCGCTGGAAAGCACCAGAGCTACTGTCGCGGCCTGGTGGATTTGCCTCGTTAAGAACACCGGTGCCTGCTTCGGATGTGTACTCGTTCGGGATGTGCATTTGGGAGGCATTCGCTGGTCATCCGCCATATGATGCCGAATATCATGAGACCATTGTAGAAAAGATCCTCGATGAAAACTTTACGATGCCTGCTCCAGAGAATCTGTCGGAAACGCAATGGAGAGTCGTGCTTCGTATGCTGGATCGAAATTGGCGTACTCGTATGGGACTTCAAGATGTTATTGCTGTACTTGAGTACTTCAAAACCGAGGAAGCAACTTCAACTGTGGAATTGAACTCTGTATCACATACCCTCTTTGGTACTGACACTATCGTATATGCAAGTGTCAATTTTATTCATTCCAAATTGGGCAATGTGTATATTCCTAGAGACGAGGTCCAATTTGGTGAATTTTTTGCTGAAGGTTCGTTCGGTAAAATCTATCGCGGAATATGGAATATGCTTCCAGTGGTCATCAAATGCGTCGACATCACCTCCGTGAATGACAAGCAGGCATTCTTTCGAGAGATCAAAGTTTGGAGGCAAGCTCGTCACAGACATATTTTACAATTTTATGGAGCTTCCGATATAGGTCCTCAATGCTTCATGGTTTGCGAACACGCAGAAGGAGGAACTTTGACTGAATATCTCCAACGAGAACGGGAGAAAGAATCATGCAAATATTGTAGGGAAATGAAACCAAGACCACGTAATGTTTGGCGGAATATACATGAGGCTGCTCTCGGTTTGTTCTTCCTGCATAAGAACAATATCGTTCACGGCGATTTGAAAGGCAACAACATTTTGGTGAGAAAGGACGGCGAAGTGGTCCTCGCAGATTTTGGATTGAGTTTCGTTGAATCCGGAACAAAACCGAATGTTCGTAATTTGGGAGCAATTCGGTGGCGTGCTCCGGAGTACGTGATCCACGGTATTGATGGTCTCTCCCGTGCTGCCGATGTGTACTCGTTGGGCATGTGTATTGTTGAGGCAGTGACTGGAAATAATCCTTGGTTCCCTCTCCCCGAATCTGCTGTGTCCTTTCACTTGAAACGTGGCAAGTCGCTCAAGCAACCTTCAGGCATGTCTGACGAGGCATGGCAGTTGGTATCGGGCATGTGCTCATGGGAGCCATCAGATCGCACATCCCTGGACGACGTTCTGCGAGTTCTCGATAATTTTGCAGACGCAGAAGAACTACGCATTATCAATCAAGTCAACAGTGACGACAGTTCGACATCCTAAAAGTTGGGTGGAGATACACCACTTGTGGTGACTCACTGAAGGCCCCGATGGTCTCACATTCTCGGACGCTACGCTCGAACGCATGCCGCACCCGCTCGCATCGCGACAAGAGTGCGAACGGCAGGCAAGAGTCGCCCTGGGGACAAAGGAAGTTCGCTTCCACCATCATCCAGCGCTCTCACGGCTGATACAGTTGTTCAAAGAAGAGGGATGGAGCCCGAAGCGGTCGAAATACAAGGAGGTCGTAGCAGCGAGGCGAGAACGAGACGGCAAAGATGATCGAGATCAAGCGATCATTTCTCTGGGCACACAATTGTGATCTACACAGCGCGATGGCACAACTAAAATGGAACGACATACGCGCAATCACTGGCGCTTCGGCAGCAACAGTGCAAACCCTGTTCCGTATCAAGGCAAACAAGCTCAACCTGTGGAACTATCTGCACAATGACTGTTCATTTCCAAACAGCGTGCACCAGCGTGGTGGGTCCGCAACGCTGCAGCACATCTTATGGGAATGCCCGATCGCGGTGACTGCGTGGGGGGACTTCAGTGAGGGATGGCTGCGACTCGGCGACAACGTGACAGAGAACTAATGGAATCGTGCTTCAGCCTCGATTTGCCCGACACGCCGAGACACGCGTGGCTGGCGGTGCAGGACCGCATTGAGACGGCAGAGAATGCACATCGAGACGTCCTGTTCGACGTGTCCAGATCACTCTGGAGACTAACGGCAGCAACAACGATCCATGCAATCTGGTGCGCACGGCTTAGACTCCGACACGAGCCGGCAGCCGAGCAATCAACCTTCCGAGCGGTTGTCAATGCCACAATCGACAACGCGTTACGAGACTTCGTACTTCTGACCTACAAACACGACACAGATGGGCAAGCATCTCCTAAGAGAGCTGTGACGGCCGCGCTTGTTGCACACCTCATGAAGTCAACAGATGAGCCTGTCAGCGCACAACCGCTTGCAATCAGGAGCAACTACCTGCTCATCTTCGATGGAGGCTCAAGAGGCAACCCAGGGCCAGGAGGGTCTGGATCTGTCATCGTTCGTGTCGACGCGGACTCGCACGCAGCTGAGATCTGCTGGGCGGCAAGTATATCGTATGCGCAAGCGGACACGACCAACAATACGGCGGAATACTGGGGTCTTATCCACGGACTGCGTCGAGCAGAAACAGATCGCCTCACCCCGCTCCATGTGATGGGAGACAACGCTATGATCATACAACAACAACGCCAACACCGTCCATCGAGACAACACAGACTCCGACAACTGTACCTGAAGTTAAAGAGGTGTTCTGATACCATGGGCATACGCAGTTGGTCGCATCACTACCGAGAACACAACAAGATGGCCGACAAGGCGGCGAACGATGCGATGGACTCACGTCTGTCACAGCAGACGTCTGCGCACGAGAATCGCCCTATCATCTAATTCAGCACCTGCACAACGACGTACAGTAGTGGCCTAGGTGGGCAGCGGCAAGAAACGCGGACCAACGCGAAGCGGACCAGGACGAGATCTATCCTCATGCATTTCGACCCGGAGAGCCCGCCTCGAAGACAGGATAACCCCCTCCCCCCTTAGGTGGTGGCTTAGACCTCCAGCCTAGCCAAAAGAGATCTTTTAAGTACCTCAATGAAGCTCATTCACTCACTCACACACCACTTCAACAAAGCCCACGAGAAGGACACATCGTATCGATGACGCTTGTTTCCGCAGCACGCTCAGTCGAACACACACAATTCAAAGCCGTGTTGTCCAGGAAATGTTCAACAGTACGACCTACATGCAGTCTACCAATCTCCAATCGCGCATATTCCCTCCCCCAGCCAAACAAGGCCAAGCTCAACCTGGCACACCCGCAACCTAACTGGATCTCGTTAACTTCGACGCCGCAATGAACAGAGCTTGTGTAGGAAGGCGACACGCTTCGCTTGCTACTACGGGCAGGTGCGTTCCGCATCGACACTGTCAGCAAGTTTGTCGAGATTAGCTCCGCATTTCCAGCAGAAGCGCGTATCATGGCCGGTGGTGTCCTCCATATCAACTGCTGCAATCTTGGCAGTCGCAGCTTCCATTTCTTTGAACTCGCGCAGCTTGTCGATGACATCCGGCAGCTTCACACGCTGATGCCAATCGTGGGTGACCATTTGACGCACGAATTCCCACTGTTCGGTTGGCAGATTCTCTGGTGGTGGCACTTCATAGCTTTCATCGAGCAGCATGCCAACGATGTCGTCGTCATCTTGCGTGTTGTTGAATGGCGGTTCTCCTTGGAATGCCTCCCAGATACACATGCCAAAGGAGTACACATCGGACGCCCAACGGGGATTATAGTCGTCTGGACCAGTATCTTCTCCTTGCATCATCGTTTCCGGTGCCTTCCAGCGAATGGCCGCGCTTTGAGCTTGCGCGCTCAAGCCGACAGATGCCGTCCTGACGTAGGACAATCCGAAATCACAGATTTTTGCGCAGTTGTCAGCGCCAACGAGGATGTTCGTGCACTTGAGATCGCCGTGAATAATGCGGTTGCGATGCAGGTAGTTGAGTCCTTGTGCCGCCTCGTAGAACAAGCGCCAGATCTGCGACTTGCCATGGTCCCTGAAGTAGTGAAAGAAGTTGCCGTTCTTGGCGTCCTCGCACACGAAGAAGGGCGGAGACGCGATGTCACAGGCGCCGTAGAGCTTGATAACGTGTGGATGGTTCAAGCCGTCCCAGATGTCCAGCTCTTTCCTGAAGCTCTCCTGACCCTGAACGTCGTTCTGCAGTAGCACCTTGATGACGACCTCAGCGCCATTCATCCATTCACCTCGGTACACTTTGCCGAAGGCGCCTTCGTCAATGTACGAGCTCTCGTCGTACTCAACGTCGTTCTCCGTGATGAACCAGGGCGAAAATGAGGTGTCGATTGTCGTGTTCAGTTTGGAGATCTCATTGAATGCCGCCTGCATGATCTTGATGTGCTCTGGCACGTTCACACCACTTCGGTGGAAGAGCTCGTAGCGAATCATCATTGCTGACATCGCAGCTCCCCTCCGCTGGGCGTCGTTGCGAAGCGCTCGCCCGTCGGACACCAATCTGAATTGAAGGTCGTGCACTTCCCTCAGCCTCATCCGCATTTCAGTCTCCCACTCAGCTCTGGTCTCATCGCGTTTGGCTCGATCCACTTCTGCCTTGGCCAACTGCTCACGTAGGAGAACGACTTGATTCTGGATGTCGGCTGTCATTCCGGCGGTAATGACGCGGATGCTGCTCTCCAGATCGTCGATATCTTCGTGGAACTGCTGGATTCTGTCCGCGAACTTGCGGTAGCTGCACACACGATGAAGGATCCCGTAGTCCTTCCGGCGGTTGAGGAAATTGCGAAACTTCATGACCTTCTCGTTGTATGTCTCGAGCAGTTTGCGCAACTCTCCAGGTGGGATGGTCTCCAGAGCATTGGAGACCAATTCGAAGCGACGGTGCACCGAGAGGCACAGACCCTCGAACTCTTGCATCTGGCGGCAGATCGTGTGCACCTCATTGAGGATGGTGGCCACTATGTCGATCGCAATTTCGGCCATGGCTGCTGTCAAGATGTCGGCGTTTGGAGTCGGAGCACTGTGGTGGCGCGCGTGCTGAACTTGGCGAGTTCAGAAATGAGAGAAGCTGGCTCGCGCACGGTGCGCACAAATGGTGAACACACGCACTCCCCCGTGCAACGAGCTCCTCTCGAGGAGAATGGACCTCGCCGACCGCACAGCGGCCGTTGGACAGGATAGCGTTGGATATTTTGTGCAGTGGACGATCCCTCCCACAATTGATGCGGTTGAAGTGGATATGCTTGTTATTCAGTCGGACACTGTATCGCCTTTTGTTGTGTGAATGGGTTCAGCTCTCGGTTGAAGATGATGGATACACCCGTCTGATATGCCACAGGTGATTTGCACCCGCCGGCCCAAGATCGGATCGTTTTGGAATCTATCGACTTTGCTGGATTATGGAAACGGTCGTTAAATCTATCGCCAAGATCCAAGTTGTCGCCAGCGCCACCCAATGCGCGCCAGTGGTGTTTTTGCCTGTCCCCCCTCGAGCGGCTGGAGGGACCGCACAGTCTGTCAAGAGAAATCCACCGGCAGTGGATGGAACCATAGAGTGGAGGGGCACCTGCGGCTGTGCAGTACGCTAAATCGTGCGGGCTCGCGCTTCGCCACCCAATCCAACGCATTCGTAATTCAACACGGTTCCAGAGCAAGCAACGGCCAGGAACGGACAGGATAGTCTCTGCACAAATAGCGCTATAATACTCGGCTGTGTCAACTCGCGCCGCGGTGTCGTCACCGCTGACGTGCGCTCCACAGTTGAAGTGATGGCACCGCGCGTTTGGATGAACGGGATCGACCGATGAGGCACGAATGATCGAACAATATCGACGAGACACTCTGGTATGAGCCGTTCATTGAACATATGCCTGGTGTTGAAGTGGTCGAGGATGTCAAGGCGCCACCATGTGGCGAGGCCGACCAAGAGCGTTTGCGAGCGCTTGGTTTCGTGCGCGAACCCAGCCAGACCTTTTCGTACCCACTGTACGATCTGTCGCAGGGTGATATATCGAAATGTCAACAAATGATGCCTGTTTGCGTTTTACTGTAGCTTTATTATTTTGCATCGCTTAAGCAATTTGGACATAACTTTTGGCTTGGGTTTGGTTTGGGGATATACAGTATGCAAGTGATTTACACCTAAATCTTCAAATGGACGATTACCAAAATTGATGCTAAACTCGTCGCTTCCGTTTTAACAAAAATGTTGACTTTGTCTGAGAGTTTCCAACAACAAAATTGCGATCTTCCGAGTGAAATGACTCCACACTTCCGCCAAAAGATCGATATGGATGCATAGACGCTGCGCATACAAAACGGCAATCCATTTTGCTCGATTTGGGGCCATTGATTCGGAATTTTACCCTCCAATTTACGTTAATCGATGCACCCCTCCGCTCCGCTCTGCACCCTTCCCCGGCCCACGCTAGCTAGCGCCTAAGCGACTGCGCCACCGGCCACTCTTAGATCTGCGCCGTCTGGACCGCACCTTCACGTCCGGTGCTCGGCCCGAGAATGAACCCAGCGCGCAGAACGCGACCACCCGTGATGGAGATGCACCGCCTCGTGGCGGCCTTCGCCGGCGTCGACGTACCCACCGCCGCCGACTTTGCCACGCTCGACGCGTCGTGCGCCGCGACGGGGGAGTATGAAGCCATTGCGACCGCGGTGAGCGCTCGGCTGCGAGCTCTCGCGGGGATGTTCGGCTACGAGACGTTCTACCGAGACGTGTGGCTGCTGCTGCTCTACCTGCGGGTGTTTCAGTCTTATAGCAAGTTCATCGAGCGACAAGTGAGCAAGATCCCGGCGCTGCGGCTCGCGACCGCGCGGCGCTTCGTCGAGAACGTGGAGGCGACGCACGAGCGCATCGACCAGCTGGCAGCTCGCCTCGACCCAGATGACTCCCGCGCGGGGCGATCCCGATGGAGAGACCAGCTGCAGAGCGACCAGACCTCCATGTTGACCGTGTTCGGTACGAATGCGGATGATCCGCTGTACCTGGTGAGAGGTTGGCCGGAGGAGAAAGCGCTGGAGGTGTTGGCTACGCTGAAGTACGAGATCGACTACCACAGCGGCCAGCACAGCGCCGAGCTGACTAGGCTCCAGCGAGCCGCGTTCTCTGCGATCGTGCGATCGTCCAAGATCCGAGTGCCGAAGATCCCCTCGTTCTTTGTTCTGAAGGACGACATGGTCGTGGCGGGTTCGATCGACAATATGGAGAACGCAGAGTTGCGCTATTTCCGCGCATCGATTTCGAGCGGCATCTGGACAAAGCGGACACAAGTCGTCGCGAAGCAGATCGTCGCCGACCCGGTCACATTTTGCCAGCGAGAGTTCGTCAAGGCCGCCGAGACCTGGGCCGGCTTGCATCACCGCCACGTTGTCAAGCTGTGTGGCGTCTCCCATATCTGCTCACCGGCGATCGTTGCGTTGGAAGACACCGTCACGACGACGTTTCTCCACTACTTTAATGAGAGCGAGGAGAACAAACGACGGTTCTGGCGGATGTTCCACGAAGCCGCTCTCGGCGTTCAGTACCTCCACCACAAAGGCATCAAGCACGGAGCGCTCCGGTGCTGCAATATCGCCGTCAGTGCAGATGGCACAACCAAGATTTGCGATTTTGTCGAGCACGAGATGATGCGCAACATGAAGGGCGGTTCCCCTGCACGCCACACGATTCGCTGGAAGGCGCCGGAGTGCGCTATCGCGAATGGACCAGACCCGTCGTTCGCAGCGGACGTGTATGCGCTCGCTCTATGCATCCTTGAAGCCTGGACGAGTGAACCCCCGTTCGGCTTCAAGCTAGACGACGATATTGCGGACTTGTACCAGGAGGAGCGCATGCACGAGCGTCCACGCGACTTTCCAGATGCCGCATGGAGCGTTATTGAGCACATGTGCGCATTCAACCCAGAAGAGAGGGCGACGATCGATGAGGTGGTTGAACGCCTCCAAGAACTCGCCGAGGAAGAGATGAGAGAGAATACGATGACATCGACGGTCAAGGAAACTACGGCTTGACCGCGAGTAAATGATGCTGAGCGAGGTCTCAAGTCAAAAATGGCGACAATGGAACAGCACGATCTGATCAAGTGTCGAGCACGATAATGTTCCAGGTCGTCGAATTGCTAAAAGTTCGCTCTGATCCATCAAGAGTCGAAGCGAGCTAGAAGAATCGCGCGGACAACCACGGGGACGCCGCGCGAAAGTGAATTCATTTCATCAAGAGGATAATGGATATCAGCCAGCAAGTGTAAGGGAAGGCGGGATCAACGACCCAAATTTTCGTTGTCCAGATTCAAATGTTCATATAAAAAATACTATGTAAACCCGTTCGTGCCGTGTGCGTGCTGTGCTGATAATACAGTTGACGTTGAACCGAAAACGGATTCCAATCAGTCATGCGAGCTGCCGGGCTATATTGAAAGTGTGCACGATTTTGGTGAAATATGCAATGACCCAGGCGAACGCGCGTTGCGTGTGGCTTTACACGCTCGCTTACGTAGCCAGTTTCGTCATCTCGGAGATGATCTTATCGAGCGATGGTCTGTTTGCTGGCTCTCGGCTTGTCATTCTCGCCACAAGATCCCACTCGCCGTCGTCAGGAAACAGCTGTCCCAGCCCCGGATACGTTTCTGCATTCGACTTGGTATCGATCAGATCAGAATCCGACAAGTCATCGAACGGCGTCTGCCCAGTAACCGCCTCGACAATGCACAAACCCAGCGAATACACGTCGGAACTTTTGAAGTCGATGCCCACGGTGTCAGGTTGCTGTTGCAGTCGCTCAGGGGCTCTCCAGTGGATCGCGTGGTTGGCTGCCTGCTGCGAGACGACAGCAGATTGGTTGCGGATCACGGAAAATCCAAAGTCCGACAGCTTCGCCGTGTAGCGCCGGACTTGCTCGGTGGTTCCCTCTTCGAAAACGAGGATATTGCTGCACTTCAGGCCGCCATGCTCGATGTTCAAGCTGTGGAGATAATTCAATCCCTCAGCTGCCTGACGGAACAAGTCCCACAGCATAGCACGGCTCACGTGGCACGGTGGTTTCGAGAAGAAGTTGGCGAAGTTAGCAGTCGCACGTTCGCTCAGGAAGAACTTCTCTCTTGAAACGTGGTTCGCGCCTAGCATGTTGAGCACATTGTCGTGTCTGAGACGGCTCCAGACCCTCAGCTCGTGCGAAAAGTTGATGGCAGTGTCGTCAGTGTTGAAGATCAGCGTCTTGGCGACCAAGTCTCTGCGGGTTACTCCGGTTCGTGAATCTGTCCACTCGGCTCGCCGAAGCACTCCGTACGTTCCCCTCTCTGGCATGCCATCGCCGTCGAGGAACGTCACGTCCTCCCTCGGGATGTGCCAGATGAATATCTGATTCCAGTCGCCTTGGTTCAAATCGGAATAGTTGGATGGTTGAGGCAATTGCTGCAGAACGTGCTTCATCAACTGAACCATCTCAGTTGAGCAGCGCGAGTCCAAAAGAACGTCCGTGGATGGTCCTTCAGTAACAGGAGTTGGATTGGAGCTGCCAACCAGTTGTCCCAATTTGAGACGAATCTCCTCGAGCTTGGCTGGGTCGTTCACTTGGGTTTTTAGGATGGTAATCGGAGTTTTGTCGAGCGTCTCCGTGAATTTGCGCTCCTGCAGAGTACGTTGCTCTGCCCACTCGGCTTGAGTCACAGGATTCTCATCCTGCAATCCCATCCTCCCGTAGATCTCGTCGATCCCCATGTGAGCTTTACTGACTTCTAACACGAGCTGATGATGTGAAGCGAACCAATACAGAAACGGTCGCTGGTGTTGCCATCTCAAGGCAGTGAGGAAGGCGAGCATAACAGTTCTAAAGTCGCCGAGGAGGTCGTCACGCCCGTTGAGGACTTGAGAGAGAGCCTCCAGTCGCTTGTGCACGCGGATGCATAGATTGCCGCTTGGTCCAACGCGGCACTTCTCGCTGATCGACCTGAGTATCTCCGGCACAGGTCGGTTGTCGGTTGCCTTGACGGATCTGCACGACAGACACGTTAGCTACCGCCAGTTCGAACTGTGGTGGTGGCAACCTCGCTGTCGCGGACACACTTACTGCTGCATAGGAGATGAAGAGCAGTGCGGGGTTTGAGGGGATTCCAGAAATGAAGCACTCGGAGGGGCGAGAGCTTCGGGTGGATGGATCCAAAGTGGATCTTCGAGGTCCTGTTCTCGAGTACTTATATAGTATTCAGTAAAATAAGCAATTTTTTGCGTTCAGTACAATCGAAATCCTGCAAAACGCTAACTTTATCGATTTGGAAAATCTCACTTTGAAAAGCTTGCAATTGCAGCATTTTGTTGATAATGACATTTTGCTGGAAGCTTCGAACCATCCGCTCAAATGCTGCTTTGAACCTTGTAGTGCTTGGAACGGCAGAGAAACCTTCAGGGACCATGCAACAAGCAGTCGGCGCAATTGCGCCATGCAAGCGAAGCTCGAAGCTGCTTGGGTATCATCAAGACATGTACATTCAACGCTATCCCTCGTACAAGTCCACATCTAGTCGGCTTTGCGGTCGGAGCTCGCTTTGCTCTGCTTCCTCTTGAGAACCGCAGGCACGAGCATGCCCAGCGCGAGCAGCACCAGCGAGCCGAGCGTGCGTGGGTCGAGCATGTCGCTCGTGCTCCGCAGCGTCGAGAGCATCGCCCCAGCGTGGACCGTGAGGAAGTTGTACGGCAGCAGCCCAACCAGCACCGACGGCGTGAACAGCGTCAGCGGCACCTGCAGCCACGGACTCGCCATGTTGAGGAACCAGTTGGGCGAGAAAGGGAACACGCGCAGGAAGAGCAGCAGGTACGGCAGCTGGCCGGTCTCCTTGGCATCCTCGATCTGGCGACGGAGTCGAGGGAGCTGTCCAGGCAACACGCGCTGGCAAATACCCGCAACGAGCTGCTCGGACGCCAGGTGCCGTGACAGCAGGAAGCAGCAAGAAGCGCCGCACGCCGTGAGGGTCGCGACCAACGGGAACGCGAGGCGGAACGGCAGCATGGCTCCGGCGAACAGGTTGAGCAGCGCTGAGCCGGGGATCGCGAAAGTCTGCTTGAGCACGTAGACGCACGAGAAGCACAGCAGCGCGAGCGGGAACTCGAGCGCGAAGATGTGCTCGAAGGTCGCGCGCGACCGCTGCAGCTCCTCGAGCGACGAGAAGCTGCGCACGGAGAGGTGGTCGAGCTTGGAGGTGGCGAGTCCGGCGGCCGCGTCGTGTTCCCGCACGCTCTGCACCAGGAACCGGCAGAGCGCGAGCGCAGCCGCGACCGACGAGCCGAAGACCAGAGCGAGCTTGGCGACCAGCAGGAGCACCGCGCGCAGAGGCAGCGGCGGCGCCAAGGGGACGGCGGCAGCACCTCCATCCCGGCCGGTTCCGGCGCTGCTGTCAACTCGAGGCGTCATGTTCTGGTGTTGTTGTTGTTTTGCGGTTTGTATTTTCGGGAGTTTATTTGTGGCACTTTTTTGTGCAGAATCGTGAAAGTGTAAATTTGGTTTTGCGTTACAATTTGCAATTGAGGCACTGAGAACTGATTTGTGATTGTATTGAGATATGGTCGGTTCTGTTTGCACCCATCCGCACCCGCCCACCCTCCCTCACCCTTGACCCAATCATACCACAGTACACACCTTGAAGTGGAGGAATCTCCCTGTGAAACGCATCGCACCCATGGGGTCTGCTGACCATGACCGTGTCTTAAGCTGCTGCAATCTGAACCCTTGCGTCGTCTGCAGTCGCTAGATCGGATTGCACCTGCGTGTTGTCAGCCCCAGGATCTCAAGCGACAGCCATTTTGTCTGACCATCAACTTTTCGATCCATTGTGTTCTCTGGAGAGAACGATGCTACGCACAATTCGTCGTCAGCAAGCGGCTCAGATGCTTGTCTGCACTCATGTGCCCTCGCAGCAATTCTGCCTCGGATTGAATCGAGGCCACACGCATCCTAAATTTTCTCCTAATCGCAATCGCCGTCCGCTGCTCAGACGGCTCTTGAATATATACACTAGCTATCTCTTTGTACAAATGGACCAACTTGGTCTTTACCTTTTCCAACCAGCATGCATAAACGCTGTGGGGATGACGCGCGGTTCAACTGCGAATTGTGTGGAAAGTGAACAACAACTGGTGCCAAGCGACCAGAGTCAGGGGTGTTCAAGCAGGATAATGTCAAATCAAGGGATACTTGGTCACACGTCCACCAACCAATGAAACCTATCGAGATTAATGCTGAAAAGAGCTGACAAAGGAAACAATCTGGCGCACTCCACGAGAGCGCTACTGAACCAATGCAATTCAACTCGCTCATTTGGTCGAAATAATACCGTCTTCGTGATCAATTTGCTCGCTCGAAAATGTCCGATATCTTCCACAACCATCAGCACCACATCCATCCACGTGACCACGCGCATAAAAGTATCGTCAATCACACACATTTCAACTCGGCTACAGGTCTGCATCACTTTGGCACATTCGGAAAGGTAATCTCTTGCCGTGATTCTTGCTGCTTCTTGGCTTCTTTTTGGCCAGATCGAAATGCAACATAGGTTCCACCTCCAGAATTGTCAGTGTGGCAATAACTCCGTCAATGTCAATGCGTTCGGCTGGGTTGTTATCACACATGCAGACCAAGAGATCTCGAGCTTTGCCGCTGATGTCCTTAGGCAGCGACACCTTACCTTTTCTCGGCTGCTGGAAATCCTTCACGAGCGAGTCCAAGATACACAGGCCGAGAGAGTACACGTCACCCTGGTACGTCGGCCGCCGATCAGGCGACTGGTATTCGGGAGGACGCCACGGAACCCACGACTTGTCCTTCTTCTTGGCCTTTGCCTGCTGGATGGCCAAGTTCTGCAGCGTCGCGATACCTCGGCCGAAATCAGTCACTTTCACAGTCCCCTCCGCATCCACCAAGATATTGTTGGGCTTTATGTTGCCGTGCACGGTGCGCTCCTCGAACCGGAGATATTTGAGTCCCTCCGCGGCTTCGCGATATTTGCTCCACAACTCGTGACGGTGCTCAGGCATGGACAAGTACTGCTTCAATGTCATCCCCTTCTCTTCTTCCAGCACCAGCAGCGCTGGCGCACTGCAGTGCGACGCCGCCAGCAACTTCACCACATGAGGACACTTCATGTTGAACCACTGCTCGGCCTCGCGACGAAACGACTCGATGCCGTCCGCGTCGATCTCCATTCGCTTCACAATCACGTCCACTGCCGGGGATCCAGCCACTTTCCGGTCGGCATATCGTCCACGGAAAGTCGTCGCGACCACATTGCTCTCGCTGATGGGTTGTGCGCGGTCATAGATGAACAGGTACGGCGGAGAGTACCAGTCTGGGATCTTGGACACGCGGCCATTCGACGATCGCACAATGCTGAAAAACACGATCTTCATGGCGGCCACATGATCCTTCGAGTTCTCCGGCGGCGGGTAGTAGTCGATTTCGAACTTCATCAAGGTGAGCGCTTCCATCGCCTCGTGGCCCTTGACGTTACGAACAAACGGCAGCGTCTGCTTCCTCGCATAGATCATCATGGCGCCTTCTTCCTCGGCCCGCGCTGCTCGCAGTTCCGCCTCCCAACTCGCCTTCTTCAGGTCATCCAGCTCAGCCAGCTCGACCACATGATCCAGATCCTTGTGGATCGCGTGGAGCTCATTGAAGAGGCGCCGCTCGCACGCCATCCGGTAGATGAACACGCTCGTCTTGGAGAACGTCGCTCGGCAATCAAAGTACCGCCGGACGACTGCTTGCAGGTCCTTCACTGCGGCCCTCCCAACCTGCGATGTGCTTCGACTATCCAGCGATCCGCGAGTCTGTTCGGACTCTGTCTGTTGAAGAGACTTGGACTGCTTCGACAGCGAGCGGCGAGCTGCATACTTGTGCGACCCGTGCCGGTGAAAGCCCAGCGCGTGCGAGATCTTGGATGACAGCCGGTGCTCATCGGAGCTGTGTGCACGCCTGGCGAGCAAGTGCGTCTGAAACTTGGAGTAGAACAGGTCGCGCACACTCACGAGGCGGTCGAAGGTCAGCCGCAGCATCAGCTCGTGGTCCTCAAAGCGCTGGCCATCGATGGCCGCGTCCTCGTCGGCCTTGGCGGGGAAGAACGCGCCATGTGGCTGCATTAGCATCGCGATTGACTCCTGTCGTTCGCCGTGTGGGGTTTTACCCAAGTGGCAAAGGAACGTGCCCATCAAAAGATGATGTGTAGGGAAAGACCTCCGTGGAAAAGCGAAAGTGAGTCTATTGTGCAATCGTCCAGTTGGGATCGCCTGATAGAGAGCAAGATATATCGTTTTGTACAGGGAAATCAATTGGGCAATCAAACTCGGTCATCCAAGAGTGCATCTCAAAACAAATATCCGCGCAGAGTAATCATAGCTCTCGCGTTGAGGTTTGATGTGCACGCAAACATGTCAATCATACCTCTGATTTTCGCACAATAACAACACGCAAATGACTGTGGCGCTCGTGGGTGTCAATCGACACAGCAAGACCGAAGGAGAGAAGGTTTGAGTGAGTTTTTATAATCTCCTCAATTTTCTCAGATTTTGAATTGAATATCGTCAGAATTGATATCAATCAATTATATGAAATTAAATAGGATTATGAATTGTGATGATGTTCAATGTGACAATTCGATAGTGTTGTCTTTCTGCACCTGTAAGAACTGACGCCATTTCAAGCTCTTTCTTACACCAAAATTTGGGCAAAATATCCTCATAAGATACTTTTCATAATCCATTATTTACATTTTGTGCTTGAAGATACTTTCTCGTGCAGCTTGGCGAACGGCAAACACTACTTCCACGCTACCCTGTTTCTCACAGCGCCTGCAGCCATCTTCTCGTTGATAGGTAGTGAGACAACCAAGTGCGATATGGTCGTCTACGTTTGTTGAAGCACATGACAGGGTAGAGAACGAGAAACGAATGTCCGGTTAAACTAGGACTGCTCGCAGTCGATTAAAATTGTGATCCTATACACAGTTCTCTAGGCTCTAGACAATCTCTCCCAGTTCTTTGTTCTTAGTTCTTGGTTCCGAGTTCTTGTTTTCTTGATTTTCTCTGCCCTTGAGCCACTCGGGGTTCTCTGGGCTTGCACCCCGAGAAGCATATACGCATGCATTTGACTGAGAAGATTTGCAACTGTTTTCTCTCACTTGTCCTAGATAATGAATTCTTCTGTGAACCTCTTGCGAATGTTAACACCCAAGCTCAGCAGCTGATGCGAGATAGATGTCGTTGACAAACATCGGACGAGTCGTGCGCGTCATGATTGTGTGGCAGAGGCAGATCTCGAGTTCCAGATGGTCGAGCCTGAGTACAACCGGATTATTTCGGAGTGTGAAAGCGCAGAACATCTTGCATTGTCTAATGCTTGAAGAAGGACGCCTGACGACCCACCGAGACGTCAACACAGTCAAGAGTATATTCGTGGTTGCTCGTGCTTCAATTGCCTCGCGATTCGGTGCGTCAGGAATGGCTTCGTCCTCGACTTCACCCAGTCAACAAACAAATCCCATTTTATCGTCGAGTCACCCAGCGGGTGGCAACCTTCTTTCGAGAAGGGTATGTCAAACGAGCGAGCTATCGCGCACTGCCGGTCCATTTCAGAGAATTGCGTGGATCGGCATTCCAGCGGTTCAGATGAGTTGCCATCGACAGAGAAGTTCTGTAACCTGTCTTGCTTGACTCATCGTAAATGCGAGAAGCGACATCAAATACGAAAAACGTCGAAAAATTGAAATTATAATGAAATTAACCTTTCAAAATAGTCTACTGTTTTATGGGAGGTATTGCTCTATACGACAAGCGCGCCAGAGGATGCGACGTTCACACATCCCCTCGTAGAACCTTCTTCGGTTTCCCGTAAAGTTTGCGAATGTTCACGCTCTGCTGTGTTGCAAGAGAACAGAGATGGCTGGATATGTCGAGCAGGTCCTTGTCTTACCGATGTGTACCCAAGAGGCGTGCTTAGGAGCATTCGTAGCAATGGATTTGTGTCTGTTCAAAGGACTGGAGGAATATGCGATCATCGCCATGTGCGATGCAGGGTGTGTGTGGCAAGCATGATCAGCGAGTGGGCACAAGAGTGGATCTGTTGCCCACACGAGCCTGTCACTTCAATAAATGGCATTTTCAATTTTGTCTACAATTTGCGACCTATGTCGACCACAAAAAGCAACAATTCGATTTGTCTTAATTCTAACTGCCACAATCATTATAGAAAGCTTCCAACAACTGGCATTTGTCGTGTACTGACTTTGGAGTTTCGAGATCTGGACCTGCATCCACACCCTCCCGATTTCGAGTGCTGCACTCTTCACAAAAGATCTCGCTTGTGGAGCAAGCGCGTTTCCACCGCACATTGCCGGGTGATCAGCGGTGGCGCGCGGGCGGCACTAACGAAAGCTCCGCTCGAGACTCTGCCGCTTGGCGATCTAGGCACCGGCGGATCAGCTATGGCGTTCGGCCAGGCGTTCGGCCAGGAGGAGTTCCAGATCCCCGGTCTCGGCTCCAGCTTCGAGTATGCGCTGGCTCGCCTCGACACCAAATGCAATGACATGGGCGGCAGCATGCAGCTGTGCCGCCGCGTGTACAGCCGCTTCGGCCGCCTCCGCGGGAAGATGGTCGACATTGGCAGGTCGAAGGTGCAGGAGCTTGTCGTGTTCGCGATCGGCAACGCCGTCAAGGACTTCCGCCGCCTGGTCCGCAAACAGTTTGAGAAGCCGCTGCTGTTCCGACTGGCGACGGCCCAGAAGGTCATCGACGAGCTCCGCCGCATCCACTTCCTGCTCGACGACATCTACAAGACGCTCCAGCTGACGGACGACCCGACGATGACCGAGTGGCAGGAGCACTGGGACTCGGACCGAGAGCTGCAGGCGAGCTGGTTCGTGACCAAGTTCAAGGAGACGCGGCTGAGGGAGGTGATCAACCAGATCAAGGGTCCGCAGGGCTTGGACGACGCGCTCGCGCAGCTCAAGTTCGCTCTCGAGATCCGCGATCGAGACACCAACATCCTTCCGAAACTGCGCGAGGTCATGGACAAGCGGTACAACGACGTGCTCGCGCTCCAAAATATCCAAGGCGTCAAGATCTTTGAGTGGTTCATCCCGCGCGACGACGTGGACATAGAGGAAGACGGCGTGCTCGGCATGGGGTCGTACGGATCGGCGAGTCGCGCGAAGTGGGTGGACTCTAGGCGCGCGGCGGAGGAGAAGGGTCAGCCGAAGGCTGTCGTGGTCAAGTCGCTGAATCTCACCACGGTTGAGACTGCTCGCAAGTCGTTTTCCGACGAGCTCACGATCTGGTTCGGTCTGGAACATCGCAACGTGCTCAAGCTGTACGGCGCCTGCCACGTGGGCTCGCCGCAGTTCTTTGTGTGCGAGTACGCTCAGGACGGCGACATTCTCCAGTTCTTCAGCGATCCGCTCCGGCGGCCGCTGCTGTGGGACATGTTCATCCAAGCGACTGAGGGGCTTCGCTATCTGCACGAGGCGAAGCAAGTGGAGCACGGCGACTTGAAGTGCAACAACATTCTGGTGGCGCGCGGGAACGTGGTCAAGATCTCGGACTTTGGCTTCGCTGTGGTGCGGAACCAGTCGATCGGTGTGAGCGAGAAGTCGCAGCAGGATGCAATCCGGTACAAGGCGCCAGAGCATCTGTCGCAGGACGATGCAACGCGCGACTTTCGCAAGGCGGACGTGTATTCGCTAGGGCTGTGCATCGTGGAAGCAGTGACGCAAGAGGTGATCTTCGGGACGCTGGACGAGGACGATATCATGGTTGAGAAGATGAGGCAGAACCACGTTGTGCGTCCCCCAGACCAGTTCAGCAACTTGGAGTGGGCGTTGATTGCGAGCATGTGCGCCTTCGATCCGGAGAAGCGTCCGTCGACCGAGGAGGTCATCAAAAGTATGGATGCGCTTCGGAAACTGGAGAAGGACAAGCAACCGGACACGGAGCCGGATGCGGAGGTTCTGAGAGGCCTCGAGAAGCTCCACATCGAGCAGCAGGAGGGAGGCGAGTAAGAGTAGGAAGGCTCGAACACAGATGCTCGTCTCGACTCTGCAGCGTCAAATGACCAGTCGTGTACAGCCATTGAATTGGACTAAATGTGTAGGAATCTCAAAGCTGAAAAGCAATACCAAAGCGTAAATTTGCAACGTGTCATATCGTGGCTACTTTGAGACAGCAGGGATAGTGAACGAGTATGACTGCCTCCACAGAAAATACGCTTTGCGAGGAAACTCATGCTGTGATCTGGCTGTGTTCTTGTCGAGACAATTGTGTCAAGACGAGCATTTTGAGAAGCTCATCAAAAGCTTCGAATATGAATTGCTAGGCGATACCAAATCTATAGGATGATTCTTTGCATCGTGCTCTTGTTAATGGTTAAGCTACAAATGCTGTTCGCTCGAATATAGTCTCCTCGCCATCGAGCTCTTCAGATGGGACGTCAAAGTCGTTCGGCATTGATTTATTACCGTGTATTCGCTTGAAAACACCCGGATTGGTGTTGAGCGACATCTCCACCTTCACAGCCGTCTCGCAGCTTTCGCGTCCGCTATGCTTGCATTGTTCTTGCTCCGCCAGTCCGTGCAGAAGTTCGACGACCTCGTCGATGGTCGCCCGATCCTCTCTCTCGAAAGCACATAGACGTTGCAGTATGGCCCAGACGTCATCCGAGATGCCTATCGGTCGCGGATGCATGTCATGCGCGCTGTACAAGTCTGCAATTTCGTCATCGCACAGCAAGCCAAACGGCGGCTCGCCCGTCCAAGCCTCGATGATGCACATGCCGAGCGCGAACACGTCCGCCTCGAATGAGTGGTTTGACGCTTTGTCAATAATGCACTCTGGAGCCTTCCAGCGAATCGTCCGGTCCAGCGAATACGCGGTTCGAACTGCCTCCTCCTCGACAAAGTCGCAAATCTTTGCTGTGTCGTCAGAACTTACAGCGATATTGCAACACCGGAGGGCACCATGTCTGATACCGCTGTGGTGGAGGTACTGGACGCCAAGTGAGGCTTGGTGGAACAATCGCCAAAACCGTCGCCGATTGTCGTCGCTCTCTTTGAAATAATGCACAAAAGTCGTCCTGACATTGTCTTCCCACGCGATTAGCATGGGGGAGGCGATGTGAGAGACGCCAGAGAGCTTGACGACGTTCGGGTGTTTCAGGTGAAACCACTGGTTTGTGGCTTTGACGAATGCTCGCGTCGAGTACATGGACGAATCATTTGGGATATGCTTCATTACAACTGATCGGTTCTGCTTCCACACACCTGGTGAAATGGTGCCGCGGAAGAAGCTCTGCTCCGCATTGCTCATGTGATCGATCGGGCTCAATTCAGTGATCTCTTCTGCCAAGACAAAATACGATGGAATCAGAGGCACTCGCAGTTTGGAGGACCGGATAATCACGGAGAAGGCATGACGCTGGAGCTGGAATATCTCCGGACTAGTTTCGTCGCGATGGAAGTCGATCTCGTATTTGAGCGCGCCGACTGCCTCCAAAGCATGCTGCTGAAGCTTGTCCCCGACCAGATACAATGCGCTGTCCACGTTCTGAGCAAATGCGGCCACCATCAAGTGCAAGTCATTCACTTGTTGTCTTTTCCAATCTAGAAGCGTCGACTTGAAGCCAAGCTGAGTCTCGATCAGGTCAATAATGACATGAGTTGCCTCAATGTCGTTGACAAATCGACGAGTGGTGGCGAGTCGAAGCGATGGGGTCTTGCTTACTTGCTTGTCAATGAAGGCTCGGAAACGGTTTACCTCGCGAACGAACAGATCGAGAGCCCACAAATCTCGATAAAAGCAGTCAATGCCGAACTTGCCCGCGACCGAGTGCAAGCGCTCACCAGCGTGGATCGCCAGGTATTTGAACTCTCCAGTTATGTCGCATGACTCGTGGATCTTCTCAAAATCGCGGTCAGAGGGCAAGTCGGTGCCGGCGAACGCCATCACAAGCCGATGGAGTTCCATGCCGGTGGAGCGCATGGCAGGCTCAGAGTTGTGTGCGTCACGATGGTCGAGCCGATCCATCTCACGTCGCCGCGAGAGCTCAAAGCACAAAGTGATGCCATGTGATTCATCACCGTTAGATGGGATAGTTAGCGATTCGACGAATGGGCCATACTGTACGGTGTGGGGAGATCTTTGCTGGATTTTTCTGGGCTCGATGGAGACAGTCATCTTGCTTCTTCTGCGCCATGAACTCGCTCCTTTGTCGATCGTCAGCTCGTCCAGCAAAACGGAAAGTTTCCACGATGCTCTGGCCGAGCGCAGTGATCACCGCCGCAGTCGGACTCTTGTCGTCATCAACACGCGACGCAACATGGACGCTCCTTGTGCGTTGATTCCGGTAACTGTAGAGAAGGCGGCGCTCGCTCGCGAACGCTTCAGCGAGAATGAAGCCATGACAAGGATCACTCATGAGTGCCTGGTGGGGCTGCACGAACAGCTCAAGGCCGACGAGGACGCGGCCATCGATGGTCAGCGCTTTGAGGACCACGAGCTGATGCTGCGGCTGACCTTCGACCGCCTCGTGAGTGTGCGCGACCTGTTCTACTCCAAGTTTCAGACGCACTTGCTCGCCAGGCGTGCACACAGCTCCGATGAGCACCGGCTGTCATCCAAGATCTCGCACGCGCTGGGCTTTCACCGGCACGGATCGCACAAGTATGCAGCTCGCCGCTCGCTGTCGAAGCAGTCCAAGTCTCTTCAACAGACAGAGTCCGAACAGACTCGCGGATCGCTGGATAGTCGAAGCACATCGCAGGTTGGGAGGGCCGCAGTGAAGGACCTGCAAGCAGTCGTCCGGCGGTACTTTGATTGCCGACCGACGTTCTCCAAGACGAGCGTGTTCATCTACCGGATGGCGTGCGAGCGGCGCCTCTTCAATGAGCTCCACGCGATCCACAAGGATCTGGATCATGTGGTCGAGCTGGCTGAGCTGGATGACCTGAAGAAGGCGAGTTGGGAGGCGGAACTGCGAGCAGCGCGGGCCGAGGAAGAAGGCGCCATGATGATCTATGCGAGGAAGCAGACGCTGCCGTTTGTTCGCAATGTCAAGGGCCACGAGGCGATGGAAGCGCTCACCTTGATGAAGTTCGAAATCGACTACTACCCGCCGCCGGAGAACTCGAAGGATCATGTGGCCGCCATGAAGATCGTGTTTTTCAGCATTGTGCGATCGTCGAATGGCCGCGTGTCCAAGATCCCAGACTGGTACTCTCCGCCGTACCTGTTCATCTATGACCGCGCACAACCCATCAGCGAGAGCAATGTGGTCGCGACGACTTTCCGTGGACGATATGCCGACCGAAAAGTGGCTGGATCCCCGGCAGTGGACGTGATTGTGAAGCGAATGGAGATCAACGCGGACGGCATCGAGTCGTTTTGTCGCGAGGCCGAGCAGTGGTTCAACATGAAGTGTCCTCATGTGGTGAAGCTGTTGGCGGCGTCGCACCGCAGTGCGCCAGCGCTGCTGGTGCTGGAAGAAGAGAAGGGGATGACATTGAAGCAGTACTTGTCCATGCCTGAGCACCGTCACGAGTTGTGGAGCAAATATCGTGAAGCCGCGGAGGGACTCAAATATCTCCGGTTCGAGGAGCGCACCGTGCACGGCAACATAAAGCCCAACAATATCTTGGTGGACGCGGAGGGGACTGTGAAAGTGACTGATTTCGGCCGAGGCATCGCGACGCTGCAGAACTTGGCCATTCTCGTCGGGAATGGCGAGTCGTACTTGCGCTGGCGCGCTCCCGAATATCGATCGCCCGATCAACGTCCCACGTACATGAACGATATGTACTCGCTCGGACTGTGCATATTGGACACGTTGGTGCCGAACTTCGAGCCGCCTCGCGACGGGCAATTGCAACGGCCGAATGGGATCAAGGACGATGCGTGGTCTCTCATCGCACAGATGTGTGTACTCAAGCCGACAGACAGAATTGATCTGAGCGAAGTGATCGAGAAGCTCAAACTTCTAGACAAGGCGTCCGTGAAGGTCCTCGTTCGTAATATTCCAAGCGAACTCGACATTCCCGGCAACTCTATCCAGATTACCCCGATAAGCTCGGTGACTATACAGCGCAACCACATTGGCAAAGGCTCACACGCCTGCATCCACCTTGCTGACTGGAAGGGAGCGAAAGTTGTTGCCAAATGTGTTCCGATCAAGTCAGTTGCCGACAAGCAGGCGTTTGATCGCGAGATGAGCATTTGGAGAAAGGTGCAGCCGCATCCCCATGTGCTGCCGCTCTATGGCATCAGCGAGTCCGATTCTCAATGTATTGCCTTCTGCGAGTTTGCCGCCGGTGAATGTCTCGACAAGTATCTGAGCAAGAATCGCAGAATTCGCATTTGGCAGAAACTGCTCCAAGCCGCTCTTGCAGTGATGCATTTTCACGCATACTTCGTGATTCACAACGACATCAAGTGCAACAATTTCATGGTGCGAGGAGATGGTCAAGTCATGATCGGTGACTTCGACCTGAGCTTCATAGTGAACGAACCTCCTCCGCAGGTTGCCAATTTGAACCCACGATGGCGCGCACCTGAGTGCATCGTCGAGGGCGGTGCTGGTCCGTCATTCGCGTCCGATGTTTATTCGCTGGGAATGAGCATTCTGGAGGCGATCACAGGCGAAGTACCGTGGGGACGACTGCTTGATCCAGCCATTCGCTACCACTTGAAGAAACAGACACCATTGAAACGACCGAGTACGATTACTGACACAGAATGGGAGCTGGTGTCGGCCATGATCAAGTACGAGCCAGAAGAGCGCATCACTCTGGACGACGTGGTACAACGGCTCCAACAGTTAGCGGACGCCGAAGAATTCCCGAGCACCCAAACCAGCTAGAACACACACCACCAGGAGTCCAACTTCATGTATCAGTTAGAGTCGTGGAACTCGTCTCTGCATTTCGCCATGAGTATCTATCACCGCCTTGACAAGCCTGTAGATGTAGCTCCTCAAAGGCGATACTCGCTGGCGACACTTTGTCTGCGTTCAAATGTACGTTAAATGCTGTAATCATATATGACTTCAAAGTCTTGGCATCATCGGTTATCGTGTCATTCCTGGAGAGCAGATCATATTGAAGGTTCTGTAAATCACTCAAGCAACAACAACAATCTTGCCACCGAGGTCAGGAACAGTTTATGAGTGGCACAATCATTTGCACTGATGTTGAATGTGCCTGGTGATAGGACATCCATCACTATGGATCTCCTCATCGTCGCTGGGAAATGTACGAGCCAAGTGTTTGGGGTTATGATCTCATTCAAGCATGTTCAGAATACTTCAGTGCGGCGCTCGCTCTCGATATAATGGCTCTCACAACACGATGCTGCTGTTGATCAATCGGTCACTTCGGACACTTTTGGAGGCAAGACACTCTCTCTCTCTCTCTGAGGCACCGGGAGGGCATCACCTCGCACCGTTTGCATGTACGAAAAGAGTTGCATTGACGATCAAAAGTGGGTGGTGATTACGGGTGTCGAGATTGGAGTGCACTGGGTACAGGCAGGTCGAATCAACTCGGACCGTATGAGGAGGTCGGTGCTGAGAGTTGTCACGAGTACAGCTCATCTTCTTGCGACCACGATATCATCATAGAACCTTTCTCTTCGTCTTACAACGCACGTGTGCGCTCACTGATATTCATCGGGGTCGGATGGCACGTCGAAGCATACGAAGTGAGCTGGCAGGTGTCATTGTATATTCGAGACAGTCAAAGTCCGTTATCAATGTTGGATCACAAGTTTGGCCCCTCAGCTTTGACCGACAAACGTGACGAGACCAGCAAACAGCGAACCAGGATGACGCTGGACAACCGAAATGATCATAGTCACCTGTTCTTGCACTGTTGATACTGCATGAAGCGCCGGATCAACCCGGCAGCGTCAATGCATCTGTCGAGTTCCTCAGCATCCCTATTTGCAGTGAGGCTGTTGTACATTCTACGGAGACCAACCTCCAATTCGATCGCCTTGGTCAATAGCCCGCACAAATCTGCCTGGGACTGCAGTTGCAGCGGCTCAGCTTCGCCGATTTCATCAGTCGTAGCTTCAACTTGCGAGTGCACCAGCTCATTGTTGATTTCGCGTGCCAACTCATGCTGGAGTGATGCCGACCCACAATCGTCGATGTGAATAAAGACGGCGATTTGTCGAGCGATCTCACCGATATCGCTACTGGACGACCTCGTTCCAGGGACCAGCGAGCTCAGCGCAAGCAGCTTCTTCATTTCGCTCACGACCAAGTCCTCCTGCCTCGCAAAACCTCCATCGCCTTCAGAAAATGGTCTGCGGGTGGAGTCATCTCCATCTCGACAATACAGCTGCGCAAATGATGGAACCATATTGGCGCGCTGAAAGCAGGTGCGGAGAACCTCAGCAGGCACTTCGTTCCACGCGCGCGAGATGTAGCGTGCGGTATCGAGCAGCGACGCTGGCTGACCGAATACTACCCCGATCTCTTCCGCGGGAACGAGCCCGCGTCCTTCTGCAAGAACCCGCTTGATCTCACTGGACGAATCGTGATATCCAACAACATCCTTGAGCAGTAGATGCTTGATCCGAAGTTTGAACGCAGACACCACTCCCATCTGCAGCGGGTATCGCCACGGTTGTACTCGCTGATTATCACTGCTCTGATCACCGCCGGCCGATGGAAACTTTACCACGCGTATACCGCCATGTTCAAAGTTGGCTTGGTTGCCTGGTTTGCTCCCGTCAATGATCAATAGCACCTTCTTCCCAGTCGGTCGAGCCTGAACGAACTTGCAAAACACCTCATCAAACCACTTGCCAAATGTCGTGCGATCAACCCATGCGTTTCGTTGATGGAAGTACGGAACAGGAAAGCCGCCGCGACGTTGCAGCGGCCACGGTGCCTTGCCAACCATTCCAACAGGCACCGACATCATTCCCATCGAGTTGCAGCACACCACAAGAGTGATTCGGTTGCGATGACAGCCTCGATCGGATTCGTCGCCATTCAAGACGTCATCTCCCCCACCTGCTCGAGTTCGATCACCAACGACACTCACTCTGCCATCTTCACTGTCAGCCTCGTCGTTTGCAGCTCTTGCCATTGGCGGGAGATAGTCGTAGAACAGCGCCACCTCATCCATCGCGAATACCCAATTGGGATCGTACTGCTCCATCAAGGCGTGCAACCCAGCCAAGGTCACGCCCGAACCGATACTGCGATCCACATCCGTCTTCTTGCCACAATCCACTGTCCCAGTCTCGCCCTCGTCGCCATACACGGGATCTTCTTCATTCCCACCGGAGCCTGGATATCGTAACGCGGCAGTCCACAGTCCGTGGCGCTTCGAAAACTTCTCATACCACCCCCACGACGCCTTGAACTGACCGGTGTCAATCTCCATCGCCTGTGCAAGTCTGCGCGCTTCTTCAATCACAATCGAAGGCGTCACACACCCCTTCGCGCGCTGCTTGGCGTCAATCCACTGCGTCAACCGGCGCTCGAGCTCTGGGAACTTCGGCATCGGCCGGCGAAACGCGTGCTGGCGCTGCGCCAGCGACGAGGACGCCACACGAGCCTCGATCTCGTCGGCCGAGGACACAACGCGCCGGATTGTCTTCTCGTCCACATGGTACTCGCGCGCAAGCTGCCGTAGCGATACGAGCGGTGTCGTCTGCCGCCGCTTGCGGATGATCTCGAGCCGCTGCAGGTCGTTCAGTCGCGGGCCGCTTCCTCGCCGGCGCTTCCCGGATGGCGTCGACTGCGCAGGCGAATCGTCGCCGTGATTGGCATCTTGCTTCTTGGTGGTGGACATCAATGGGAACTAGGATTTAGTTCCAGGATTTAGTTCCTGGAACTAAGATTTAGTTCCAGGAATACAAGCCAAAACCCTGTTTGTGGTGAGAACCTTTATCTTCACATATTTGTTATACCGGAAAATCTACCAATTTATGAAGGCTTTCTATTCCTCCACACTTTCCTGTATACGAGAGATCGCTTGACCGGCTCACACATTATTCAAGATCTATGCCTAGCGACCTTGAAAAGCCAATAAGCTTCAAATCCTATACGAACTCGCACCGTGCAATGCAATAACGTTATTCCATTCCGGTCGGCCCTTCGAGGACATGATAACCCGGTAAATGCGATATATCCGTGATTCAAGTTGGGCTGCGGGACTTGATGCGCTTTGATACGCAGCCAAGCCAACCTTGGGGAAGAAAGCACCGAAAAGCGCGGAAGCGACTGAGACGAGGATGGCGCCAGGCGAGTAGAGCGGAGGCCGGCGCCACCGCCAAGTGTTAGGGGAGGCGGCTCTGTGTTTACGTACGTTGGTGTCTGACGCTGTGGATGGTGGGGTGACAGGCGGTCGCGTGCGCAAGGAGCTGGACGAGTGTCAGCGAGAGCCCGAGGTGTCCGGCGTCACGGCGGTGCCCGTGGACCCGTCCAACCTGAACGACCTCATCGGTACGGCTCGCAGCGGAGGTGTCTGTATGCGTGTGTATCACTGGACCGGTTCTGAGGGCTGTTCGTTGTATCAGGGACGATCAAGGGGCCGCCAGCGACGCCGTACGAGGGAGGCGTGTTCCAGCTCGAGATCAACATCCCGTCCAAGTGAGTCGCTCTATGTCGGCGTCTGTGACTTGGTGTTTATGGGATTAACTGGACGCATGACGGTGACACGCTAGATACCCGTTCGAGCCGCCGCGCATGCGCTTCACCACGAAGATCTGGCACCCGAACATCTCGTCGCAGACTGGCGCGATCTGCCTTGTACGCAGCAGTGTATCCGAGCCAGGCGTGTGGGTCGCCTTCTCACTGTGTGACGTGGGGTTCTAGGATATCCTGAAGGACCAGTGGTCGCCGGCGCTGACGATCAAGACGGCGCTGCTCTCGATTCAGGCGCTGTTGTCTGCCGCTGAGCCGACGGATCCTCAGGTTGATCAGTTGATCCGTGTCCAGATCTCTGCATTTGCGGTGCTGATGTAGTGTTCGTGGTGCCCGACAACGATAGGACGCCGAGGTCGCCAAGATGTACATGGAGGACCACGAGCAGTTTGTGAGCATGGCGCGCTTCTGGACCGAGACGTACGCCGTCGTTCGCTCCTCGATCGACGAGGCCGTCCAGCGACTGGTTGACATGGGCTTCCCTGCGGTAATGGCGCGCTCGCTGTGTGCACTGGCTACGCTCGCACTAACTATCGAATGTTGCGTGCCAACGCTGCAGGATAAAGCCAAGGAAGCGCTCGAGGCGGTGCAGGGCGACGAGAACGCCGCAATCGAGAAGCTCGTGAGCAGCATGTAAAGCGGCGTAGTGTTCGACTCGCATCGGGTCGACTGGTCTCGTACGCGCCTGCGCCTTGAGCATCGCATCTCTCACGCAATGGCACTGCTATCTTCCGCATCCGGTCGTTCTTCATCGCCATGATGCGGCCAGGTGGTGTCCCTAGAGCGGGCCAGCAGGACAGCAAGTACAGTGCAGCCAGATTAACAGCACAACTCACCCATTTATTCGGTAGCGGGCTACTTCTTCTTCCCCTTGGCTTTGGCCGAGCGGCCCGCCGTCTTCTCGCCCACCTTTTCCTCGAGCTTCTTTTTGAGCAGCTTGCGCTTGTCAGCACTGAGTGGCTTGCGCTTGTCGTCTACCGGCCGCGCCATCTGCTCCTGGAAGCGCGCGCGCTCAAACTTGCGCACAGCGTCGCCACAGCCGTGCACCTCTGGCTGCGCATGGTCGTAGCAGAACTTGAGGTTACAGAACTTGCAGACACTGCCCAGCATCGTCACGCTCTTCTTGCAGCGCGACGCGCCGCCCTGGAACGAGCACGCCGAGCTGCTGCTCGCTTGGCGCGTGAGGAACTCGAGCTCGTCCTCGCCATCCTTGAGTTCTGGGATCGGCGCGGTCTGACTGCTGTTTTTCGGTGCTGTTGCTGGTCCCGTCCCCTTGCCGCCCTTCTTCTTCTTCTTCTTCTTGCTTTTCTTTGATGCTGGAGCTGCGGGTGCTGCGGGAGGTTGCCGAGCAAGCCGGCTCAAGTGAAGGTCTTTCAACAGTTCGTTCGCAGATTGCTGGGCTTCACTAGCGACGGCAGCTGATGGCTCGTCTTCGTGCTCGCTTTCACTAGAGCTGTCGCTAGAATCTACCATGGCCTGAAAGACGCTCTGTTTCGATTCCAACCACCCCTCCTCCTCGTCCTGCTCATCTTGAACGTCGTGAACCTGATCACTGTTTGGAATAGGGGATGGTGCTGCTTTGAATTCTACTTCGGAGGAGTCACCGCGTTGTGGAGTCGAGTCATCGGCATCAGCTGCAGATGGAGCAGCCGTCTTAGTGGAGGGTTTCTGAGCAGGTTTTGCCTGATTGGTCTGTCCCTGCTTCCGCTGCTCATTCTTCGAATTGTTCGCTGATGTAACCTTTTTCGGCTTTGCGGTCGACGAGGCTGACTGGGAACTCGATCGACTTGCTTTTGACTCGATGCTTCCCTCCGTAACCGAAACAGCAGCGAAGGCTTCAGCGCTGCCTTCACCATGCACCAGATCGTCATCGAGGTACTCTTGCGCGCTGCGATACTCGCCAAACTCCTCAAAGTGTTTCACCATGTTGTCGAGAAATTTGTGGGCACGGATCGTGTCCGTATCGCACACAACAGCAACGTGACGTTTGGCGCGCGTGATTGCCACGTTCATGCGGCGGTCGTCAGCAAGGAACCCCACTTCCTTTGCGCTGTTAGAACGTACTAAACTCATCACGACCGCTTCCTTCTCGCAGCCTTGAAAACCATCAACTGACCGGATCTCAAGGCGAGGGAACGACTCGAGCAAGAGCGCCTTCAGAGCCTGCACCTGCTTGTTGTACGGCGTGATGACCGCGATCTCCTCCTCCTTCAAACCAGCCTGTAATAACGCTCGGATGTGTTTGCTGACCACGCGAGCCTCGCCTTCGTTGGATTTTGACATCTTTAGCATGCTGTTGCCACCCGTGTCGTCATCACCTTGGTCCTCTTCTAGCTCGCACCCCGCAGTGTCCAGCAACAACAGCGTTGCGTTCAATAAATCATCATCCTTGTCGATGTTTACATGCGGGAGCTCGTGCAGCTTTCGCTTTGCGACGCCTTCGAAACTGCCCAGCTCGCCGTTGTACATGGCTCGCGAGCACCAGTTGCTGATATCTTCGTGCATGCGATATTGGACATTAAGCATCTTGACAATGCTCTGAGTCGTTGGGAAGCGCGTGATGCGATCAAACAACGTCACTTCCAGACCCTGTGACGCGGCCACTTTCGATTTGATCGTTGGCGGCAGCTGCAGGTGATCACCAGCAAGAACACATCGCTTGGACTTCAGAATTGGGATCCAGCACGACGCCTCGAGAGCCTGTGCGGCTTCGTCAATAATAACCAAGTCAAACACCATGTCTTTCAACAGCTTGGACGACGCCCCAACATTGGTGGCGAACACCACATCGCTGTGCTTGACGATCTCGACAACCACATTCTGCTCGCGCTGCCGAATTTCTTTCCGGTTCGCCTTCATCTCACGTCGGAGGTTATACCGCAGGCTCTTGTCTCGCGTCTTCGACAGCTTGGTCTGCATACTCGCCATCTCCTTGCGAATGTCGTTCACGATCTCGGTGCCTTCTGCTGCCTCAATCTTGGCATCGAGACAGTACTTCAAGATCTGCGGCAGTACTCTCGCCGGATGGCCTACTCGAGTGAGCTGCATCTTGCGGATGCCTGAGGTCCGAGCGCACGTGTTGGCGAGCTTCTCGAGCACGTTGTCCACGGCGATGTTGGACGGCGCGCACACGAGCACCTTCATGTTGTACTTGGTCACGGCCTGCAGGATGAACTCCACGACCGTCGTGGTTTTGCCTGTTCCCGGCGGTCCATGGATCAGCGCCAGGTCCTTCGAGGCAAGTGCAAATCGGATTGCTTCCAGCTGGGACTCGTTCAGTCCAGACAAGAAAGGTTTGATCTCTGGCAGCGGCGTCGTCCAGCTCGGCGTCTTCCCCGTAAAAACACTGCCAACACAAACCGTCACACAAATTGCATGGGTGAGTATTGGTCATATGCATCCCACGCGCTGGCGAACCACACTCACATGTCGACGACCGACTGCGCCTCCCCGTAGTCAAATTTGGCGAGCTGATCCAGCGCGCTCGAGATCTTGAGAAACGTGGCGTTGTTGGCGAGTCGGTCAATCACGATGCCACTCCCCATCGACAGCAGATCATCCTCTTCCACGTCCTCATCACTGCCGACGGCGATCGAGATGACGTGCTCTTCAACGCGAGCCACGATGCCAGTCGGCAACTTGGATTCCCCACTCCCTCCCTTCGTCTGCTTCTGGGTGGACGGCTTGCCCTTGGCGCGGATCTGCACGAGGTCTCCGACCGTGAACTGGTGCGGCTTGGGGCGTTGTAGGTGCGCCGACGGCAGCGCCAGCTTGAGCAGCGTGCGGCCGAACAGCGCGGTCGAGAAGCTCGCGAGCCGCAAGTTCGTGAGCACGTTCGGGTTCTCGGCATCATTGAGCGCGCGCAGCTCCTCCTGCATCAGCTGCACCTCCTCCCGCTGCTCCTGCACCAGCAGACGCCGCGTCTTGTCGAGCCATCTGTCCAGCGGCTCGGCCGCCAGCACCTTGTCCTGCTTCCCCATGTTGCCGTCCGTGTCAAATCGGCCTCCAACAAGGTTACACATTTGAGGGTTACGCAGCATTACTGTGTATTGCTTCAACATAATGCCGCCCACTATTTGTGGAGAATCAACTCAGATGGAGATATCGTGGAACGACAATCACTCTCGCAGCGAGTCTGCTGAGGGAGAGAACCCACACAGTCAAGTCGAAGACGAGATGGCGGCGCCGGACGAACGCGTGGCGAGTGCCAACGCCGACGACGCCGGGCTGCGGCGCCGCAACGTGGCCCGCGACGCGGCGGAGCTCCCCGCGGAGGCGAACGGCGACGCGGCCGCGCACTCGGAGGCGTCCACGCCGCGCGCGCAGCCGGCGCGTCGCCAGAAGGGGTTCGTGGAGCTGCTCTTCTCGCCGTTGAGCTTCGTGCTGGGCGACGGCGAGCCCGAGGACCCGCAGGTGAGCCATGAGGAAGAAGGTGGTAATGGTGTGGTGCGATGTGGTTTGGCTGACGGAGAGCGTGTTGCAGGTGTCGGCGCGCGCGTTCACGCGCAGTCTGCGCCGCCGGTACGGCGAGGATGTGACCCCTCGCTTCGAGCACTTGTCGTTCCGCGACGCCGTGTCGACGGCGCGCACGGCGTCCAAGTTCCTGCTGGTGTTTCTGCACTCGAACATCCACGAGCAGGCCGACTCGTTCTGTCGGTACGGTTGATGACGACATGGGAGTGCTCTGCTGCATTTGAGGCTGATGGTTGTGGTGATGGTCGTGTGTTGCAGCAAGTCGATGTGCACGGACGAGATGAGCAACTACCTGAACAACAGCGACTGCATCGTGTCGTGGGCGGGCTGCGTGCAGCACGCGGAGGGCTTTGGTGTGAGCCTCTCGCTCGGGTGCGCCAAGTTCCCGTTCCTCGCGCTGCTCACGTGCGTCTCGCGCGGCATCAACGTGGTCGAGAAGATCACCGGTGCGCTTTTCTGTCACGTCGCAATGCAGTCCCGTTGCAGTTCACTGACTAATACCTGTGTGGATGAACTACCTTAATTCAGAGAACCTGCCGGCCAGCGAGATCATTGAGAAGCTCGAGACTGCGGCTCAGCGCAACAACCAGATCCTCGCGACTGCGCGCCACATCCGGCAGCAAAGGTGACCTGGCTGCATTGTTCACTTTTCGGATCGGATGTGCAGTGCTCACAACGAATCGTTGATGAATACAGGACTGAGGCTCAGCTGCTGCGCGAACAGCAGGATCTCGAGTACCAGGAGTCTCTCGCTGCCGATCGGCGGCGTGAACGCGAGACGCAGCTACAGGAACAGCGTGAGCTCGCCGAGAAGCAGCGGCAAGAGGAAGAGGCTCGTCGCGCCGAGGAGGAAGCCAAGCGCGAGGAAGAGCTGCGGAAGCAGACGATCGAGGCGAAGCGCCAGCGGGTCGCGGATGCGCCGCCGTCGCGTGTGCCACCGCCCGGAGCGGACTACAAGACGGCGATGATCCGTTTCCACCTGCACAATGGCACTAAGCTCGAGCACGTGTTCTACGCGCACGACACGCTCCAGACTGTCCGCGACTTTATCGACGTGGAGTTTTTCGACCGCGACATCCCTATTACTAACTACGAGCTGGCCACGAACTTCCCCAAGAAGGTGTACGGCCCTGATCTCTTGGACGTGACTCTCTCCGACGCGGTGCGTGCAGTGTATTGAACTTGTCGCTTGCATACATTCATGTGAAGCTAATCGTTGTTGTTGTTGTGTGTGTGGATATTGCAGGGCCTGGCACCGCAGGCGCTTGTGTTTGTACAGGACCTGGACTCGTAGGCGGCATTCTAGTCACGCATCGTGCTCTCCTCTTGTCCATGAGCACGCGACTGAATGTCAATTTGGACACCAAGGTCACGGAATGAAAGTCTATAATCAAAAGCCAAGTTCGGAAGCGTAGCTACAATGGTGTCAGCCATGGTTCCATGACTGCATACAGTCCGGTCCAGTCTACAGGCGCAGCGATCGCAGCTTACCCGAGGCGGCGCGGAACATGCGGTCGTACAGCGCGGCCGCGTGCTCGTGGTCCTCGTCCTTGACGCCCGTGACGACCACTCGGGCGACGCCCGGCACGCTCTCGGTCCACCGCAGCGCGTCGAAGATGTTGGTCGACGCCTCGGACACGTCGCCGGCCGCAGACAAGTCGCTGTACGCGAGCGCGCGGGGCTTGAGCGCCGCCAGTCGACCGCCAAAGTCGAGCACGACCCAGCGGCTCACGTCCTCGTCAACAGTGGCGTCCAGCGCCTCGACTGCGTCCGACTGGTACAGGTACGTGTCGACATCGGGAGCATAATGAGTGAGCAGCTGACCTGGCGCCTGCTGCGCCTCCTTGGTGTCGTCCTTGGCCTCCTTCTGGATCGTCACGATCTTGTACGAGGCGCCGAGCGCGGCCGCGTTCTCGTCCAGCACGTGGCGCAATGCCTGCTCCGAGACTCCTCCGCGGCGAAACACGATCAGCTTGTGCTCCTCCGGCACGATCTTGACGACCGTCGACTCGATCCCGACGTCGCAGCACGCCTCGCCCTCCCCGTCGATCACGCTCAGGTTGGCGCACGCGCCGAGGTCGTCCATCACGTGCTTGGCCGTCGTGGGCGACACATGGCCGAAGCGGTTGGCACTCGGAGCGGCGACCGGCACCTTGGCGGCCGTCAGCAGCTTCTGCGCGATCGAGTGTCGCGGACACCGCAGACCGACGAAGCCCGTCTGCGCCGACAGCGTCAGCGGCAGCTCGGGGATCGCCTTGGCCACCACCGTGAGCGGTCCCGGCCAGAATGCGCGGCCGAGACACTCGAACACCTCGCGACCCTGCGGCGTCAGATCCACCAGCTTGGCCGCGTCCTCCAGCGCCGGCACGTGGACGATCAGCGGGTCCGTGAGCGGTCGACCTTTCGCCGCGAATATGGACAGCACGGCCTCCGGGTCCAGCGCGTTCGCGCCGAGTCCGTAGACCGTCTCGGTCGGGAAGGAGACGAGCTGGCCGGCGCGGAGCTGCTCACCGGCGAGCTCAAAGCCGGCGGCGTCGGGCTTGACCAGGCGCGCCATGGTCGACAGGCGGCGGGCGGCGGAGGCGGAGACGCCCAGGCGGGAGGACGCTCGCAGCCACGTCGTGGCGGGGGGCGAGGCCGAGAGAGATGGAGATGGCACGAGCGAGGAAAGCACGCGCCGAGAACTCCGACGTCTCTTCCTTGTCTGCTTGGCTGGCGTTGATTGACAAAGTTGGCATGAGTGAAGGTCTGGCTGGACTCAGCAGGGATCAGAGCATCAGATATGGGTCAGGCCGCGCAAATCTGAGGCGATGGGGGGACTTTTTTGGTCGCGGCACACACTCACTCAACAGATCAAGGGGAGAGTGAGCGAGCGTGTGGCGCGCAGAGCTTACGCCAGCCAGAGAAGCGCGCGCGAGGGAGGGAGTTGATCGCGTGCGGGTGAGTCTACTGCGTCGACGCGCCTCTGTCCGTGCGCCTCTGTGCGTGGCTCTCTCTCACACTGGGGGCTTCCTCCTCCGTCGCTCTACGACCCAAATTGGTCCTGGCGACGCACTTTTTGGTCCGCACTTCAACTTGACGCCACAGACTCATGGCGACCGAGCGCGAAGACTTGGACGCCGGGAACGGGCCGGATCCGCGAAAGGCGGCCGCGTACCGGCGCACACGGGGCTCGCGCGGTCCCGGATTCGGCGGCGAGGAGCTGCGCACGCTGCTGCAGCTGACAGAGACCCGGCTGCCGACAGCGCTGGACGAGTGGGACGCGGTGGCGGCGGCCTACAACGGCCGGTTCCCGTCGACGAAGCGCACGGGCGAGTCGCTGCGGCGCAAGTTTATGCGGCTGAGCCGCGCGGTGAATGTGCCCCGCGCGCGTCGCATCAAGCTGCTGATGGCGCAGCGCATGACCAGCGAAGGTGACGGCGCGGATCCGCGCGATCCGACTGGGCGGCGAGTCGAGCCGGCCGCGGACGCGATTGGCTCGAAAGGCGGCAGCAGCAGCGACGGGGACGACTCGGATGATACTTCAAGGCCGAGTAGAGACCGTCGAGGCGACGACGACCGCGGAGAACCCGTGGGCGGCAGTCATCAAGGAGCCGGCGGGGGATACGGCGACCGATTGCTGGCCACAGTGCCGTTCGCCGCGGCGGATGGCGCTGGAACGCGAGCACCATCCTCCTTGGCTGCATACGAACGTGAGCGAGCCGGTGCAGAGCGCGGCGGCGGCCGGGAGGAGCCGCGCGAGTCGCCGCGGTCGGCGCTGACCGCATCGCTCGTGGAGGACCGCTGGGTCGCGCTCGAGGAGCGTCGCCTGCTGCTCGAGCAGCAGAAGCTCGCGGTCGAGCAGCGCCGGCTGGACATCGAGGAGCGCCGCGTGCGGCTGCTGGAGGAGAAGGCGGACGCGGACGCGGCCGAGCGCAAGCAACTGCTGGAGATCCTGCAGCTCGCGGTGGCGGGCATTGGGCGGTCGCCGCATGCCGGTGAAGGTTGAATTTGCATGGGGAAGATGTGATGACTGATTGTGGCGGTGAACGGCGCTCCGTTGCTGAGCAGGTGGTTGACGCTGGCGTAAATCACTCCGTCCCCCGGCACGCCGATGCCGACGAGCGTGCTGTAGGGACGCAGGAAGGGAAGCGCGTCCTGGTACGCCTGGTTGGATCCCGCCACGACCGCGACCGCATGAGCGCCGCGACCGCCGGTGAGCGCCTTGGCCCGCTCGGCCAGCTCGCCGTCCTTGTAGTTGAGGAACTCGTGCGCGCCATACTTCTTGACGAGCTGCTCCTTGTCCTTTCCCGTGTCGATGGCGATCACTCGATACCCAAGGTTGCGCGCGTACTGCACAGCGAGGTGTCCGAGTTCGCCGCCGGCGCCGTGGATCAGGACAGTCTCGCCCGTGTCGCCACCGATGCCACCAGCGCGGACGACCGCAGTATTTCTTTCGGTTGAAAAAGTGGGTGGCTTTGGCATGTTGACATGTCGTCTAGATGCCGTGGTGATTGTGTGTTAACATAGGAATGCTGGTGGTCTTCTGGCTTATATGGCATAACTAAACAGCGTCCTGATCTCAACCAGGCACGCTGTACGCGTCTGAGTAAGGCCGTAGAAATCTGGTGTCGCCTAATCTATTTGCTTATCATAAACCAAATTGGCGTCGAGCCTAAAATGGAAAGTATGCGTCTCGTGAGGAATAAAATCTCAACCGTCGCGTTTGCACGCAAGCCATTTCGGCTTTGGCACCATTACAGGAGAAGAAGAGGTCCTGGAGCTTCGCTGTCCTTGAACCACGGACAGCTGCTAGCTGCTCAGGACTCGATGGACTCCGAGATGAATGCAATTGGCGAGGTTGTCGCCCGACAAGCAACGACCACACAGCATGAACCCGAATACTCGAGCGTTATTTGCAAGCTATCTCGACTGTGCAAACTCCCGTCCCTCGTCAACGAAATCAAGCGCACCTGCATTATGATGAAGCAGGTGCAGCACGAAGGAATGCACGTGGCAAATCTAAACCTATTGCGATGTCTTAGCAAGGGAGACCAGCTGCCTCGCATCAGCATGAAATACTACTATCAATGCTGCACGTCAGTGGTCAAGAAGATAGAGGAGCGGGATAGCTCTTCTCCCACGCCCAGGTTCCCACATCTGCAGGAGACCCTCCTGTCGTATTGGACAGTACGACGATATGAACAGAATGAAGGGCATTACGAGCCTGTCGACGTTGTTAACGCCGGCGCTATGATCGCTGAAATGGCTAAAGTCATGTCGATTAACGCCCTCAACATGATTGCGACGCAGTTTCGGCGGCGTCTCCGCCAGTATTGTCAATTCCGATACGCCAGAAACGGACAGACCAAGCTGAGCCGCAAGGAAACAAACAAGCTCGTTCAAAGCTGCTATCAGGTCAAGACTAGAACTGTGATTGATTCTGACGGTAATGAGACGGTCAAGAAGATTTGGAACGTGTGGGTCGACACTACCGACCCCATCGAGCTCGAGTTGCGAGCGTGGCTCGGGATGGTTCCTTGGGGATGGACTATCCGTCGGTTCAGCACTCATTTTATCTGCAAGCTCTTTGACATGTTGGCTTGGATGGAATGTTTTGTTAGCATTCATCCACGAGTGCCAGGGACCAAGTTGTACTCTTTGTTGCCCCTCCCCAACTCTTACTCAGCCGACTATGTGAAGATCAACGGGAGTACGCTGTATGGAATTTTCTCGCGCATCATGGTTGACCCTGAGGTGAAAGAATTTTTGAGATCGGAACTGAACATCGTGCCCACCGACGAGCTGCCAAAAGGCACTGATCATACTTTCTCTGCCTTCACCCGCAAAACGTTCATAAAGCGACGCAGTGAAATTCTCCGGAAGGTGTTTCACGTGACCAAGTTTGAGACCATGTCTCGCTCGTTCGCCAACCAAGTGACCACCAACGGATACGGCGCAATCATCCTACTGACACGACAGGCGGCCGCCAGTACAGAGATGACGGGGAACAATGTAAGCCAAGCACATGGTAAGCTGAAGAACAACGACAGGTTTGGCAAGGAGTTGCTCAAGCTTGGACCGGGATACTCCCCGGACGTCCTCGTGGGCATTGACCCAGGGAAGAAGACACTTTGTACCGCTGTCTCAGTCGGGTGTCTCCCTCCTCTCCCCAAGATCCGTAAGGGGCGACAGCTTCACATGCGACGTAATCGCCGCAAACGACGGAAGCGACGTAGACAACAAAAGCGCCGAATGCCTATGACGACTCGAGGAAAACACGCCCACGGGACCCAGGATAGCGACAATGAGCAACACCCTATGGGAAAACCTCGCAAGACCCAGATTCTTGGCGAACCGACCGATCAGACTATCATCCAGATTTCAACCCAAGAATACAGGCATATGGCCAGGATGACCGCTTTTCAAAGCTGGCACGAGGATCTCAAAGCACGGGAATCTACGTATGCTGATATCTTGGAAGAGATGCCATCGTTCAAGACCTCAGGATACATTGTGTATTTCATGCATCTAGAGTTCCTCCTGAAGAACTTACGATTTCTATTGCGATTCAGCACGGAACAACCTTTCCTGAAATGGCGCTTTACTCGAGATCGCCTCAAGTCGAAGGCACTCGATGCGCTGGCTAAGCGTATCGTGCCCGTCCCGAGCACGCAGGTCTGTGTCGCTTACGGCGATTGGAGCCGGCAGGCTGGCATCAAGGGGCATCCTCCGGCTCCGGTCAAGGGGTTTGCCAAGGCGCTGATGAAGCGAGCGACAGTTCTGCCGATGGACGAATTTCGAACAAGCCAGTTGTGCTCCTGTTGTCATCATCGACTTAAAAAGGCGCGGTTGTTCACCAAGATTCGGCGGCGCGAAGGCGAGGATGAGATGCGAAAGGTGGGGCCATTGACCAAGAGCGAATATCTGAAGGAATGCAAAGAGAACGCTGAGATGGCGAAGTGGCAGAAGCCGAGGCTCTTGAAGTACAAATGCGAACTCAAGAGCAATTGGAGCGTCTTGCGCTGTACCAACAGTCAATGCAAGATCAACTTCTATAACCGAGATGTCAACGCTGCATGGAATATCCTCGAGCTGCTCAAGAGTGGGTTGAGGGGTGAGCATGGACCAAGAAGGCCAGAGCCATTTCGGCGCGGCGGATAGCAGCGATGACGTCAAGGAGAGAACAACGTCGTTGGAAAGACTCGCCGCAGGTGCGGTGAGGGAGGCTCGTAGCCAACGTCACGGTGCTGAGGGGCAAACCCCGAGGACGCAGTAGTCCGTATATTACATGGCACCGGGAAGCGTAGCAACTGGTGCCCTCTCTAATAGACAGATCGGTCCGTATACTGCCAGCGCTTCAAAACTAAATTAATACAGATCAAATATTCCCACAGTATCAAAGCATCGAGTTTACACGAATCACAGCACTAGATAAACCCGCGCATGCAGTCTCAGAGGTTCAGACCGGGTGGGATGCGCGCCTCACCGCACGAGAAGAGACCCGATCCGTCTACGCGCCGGCACCGCTTCCTGGCCACGGGATCGGCCGCGTCACTTGTGTTCCAGTGCGAGAACCATGCTGGCCGAAGGGCGGCGCGACCGCCGAGCCCGCAGCCTATCAGCGCGCCGGAACGGCTCGAGTCGACATGGGGCAGCTGCCCAGCTGTCGCCGCCTTGGCCGCATCTTTGCAGTCGCCGCGCTCGGTCTCGCTCTCTCGACAGCTCCAATGCTGGCTGGCTGCCTAAGAGACAAGCCCTCGCAGCGGCGGACAGCAATGGATTTATGTAGGTCACGGCCTCGTCGCGTGCAGAGCGCCGGCGCCGGAGCTGGGCCATTCGATTTGAGAGAGAGGCCTCCTCCCCCCCCCCTTCGTCGGCTTTGTCCGCGTGTGCTGCCCATCTGCCCATCAGCAGCACGGTCAGTCAAACGGACGAGGCGCTCGAGCCTGTCACGGCGCCGGGTCTTCCGCCTCTGCGCGCGTCTTGAGCTCCGGACCCGACAGCTCATTCCCCAATCTGCGGTCGATCGCACAGAGGCCTCACGCCAAGCCAAGCCGCCCGCTCCCGTCCCGCCCGCCGCCGTCAGCTCCAGTCGGGTCGCCATGGCGTGGTTCAACGGCGAGGACATGAAGATCGCCTTCAACTTCTTCTGCACCGTGTACGGCATCGGCACGCTCGGCCTGCCGGCCAACTTTGCGCGCTCCGGGCCGGTCATCGCCACCATCGCGCTCATCCTCATGGGCCTCATCAACATCGCCTCGTGCGTCGCCATCTCGCGCGTCATGCTGGCCGCCCCTAAGAGCGTCAAGACGTACGGCGACCTCGGCGAGTGGGCGTGCGGCCGGTTTGGCCGCGCCATCGTGCTCTTCGCGCAGTTCGGCGTGTGCTGCCTCGTGCCCTGCGCCTTCCTCGTGCTCGGCGGCATCCTGCTGGACGGCATCTCGCCCGACGCGTTCGACCCCGCGGTCTGGAGCGTCGTGATGGCCGCGCTGCTGCTCCCCGTGATCCTCACGCCGACGCTCAAGGAGAACGCTGCCGCCGCCGCCGCCGGCTGCCTCGGCACGATCCTCGCCGACGCCATCGCTATCTCGCTGCTCGCCGTCGGCATCGGCGGCGATCACCCCAAGGTCATCCACCCGGACCTGTCGTTCGAGCACGCCACGGCCTCGTTCGGCAACCTCGCGCTCGCCTACTCGGCGGCCGTGCTCGTGCCGGCTCTCCAGCGTGAGCACTCGCAGCCCGAGCGCATGCCGCGCGTCGTGGCGACCACCATGACGTTCACGGCCGTGCTCTTCCTCATCATCGGTGTGACCTCGTGGTCGTACGTCGGCTGCCAGATCCCCGGCAACCTGCTGTTCGCTGTCGGCGGCACGGCGCTCAACCTGGACGCCGACCGCGGCGCCGTCGTGCTCGCCTACCTCTTCATGCAGCTCCACATCACGATCGGTTTCTCGGTCATCCTGAACCCGGTCATGTACATCGCCGAACGCGGCATCCTCGGCATGCACCAGCGTCCGAAGGACGATGAGGACGAGGAGACGGGCTACACTGGCGCTCGCACCCCGGAGCTGGAGATCAAGGACGCTGCTGGCAACCAGACCATCGCTGGCACCGCCTCGGCCTCCAACTCGGTCACGCACGACTTCTCGGTCACGTCGCTCGCCGGCGCCGAGTACGACATTGAGTTCGAGAAGCTGCGCGACGAGTACCGCAGCCCCAAGGCGATGGTCAAGTACATGACGCTGCGTATCGCCATGGTCGTCATCCTGCTGATCCTCGCGATCATCTTCAAGGACCACTTCATGGACTTCACGGACTTTGTCGGCGCGTGCTGCGTCTCGCTCGCGTGCATGATCCTGCCCATCTTCTTCTACATCAAGGTGTTCTGGGGGAAGATCCCCATCTACGAGAAGGTGCTCGGCGTCTTGGTCATCGTGCTCTGCGCGCTGCTCGGCGCGTACGTCACGTACACGTCCGGCAAGTCGCTCTTCACGGGCGAGACGAGCGGCGAGACGTTCCCGTACTGCCCCGCCGAGTACAGCGAGGTTGTGTACACCAACACGTCCTACTACGGCAACTAGGCACGCGGCGCTTGACGCGTCCCAGTTAGTGGCGGCGACGACAGCCCAGCATAGATTCCCTATTCGGTTATGAACTTCATCGCAGTCCGCAGCGGGACGGACCGACTGCATGTGTCGCTCCTCACAGCGGTGCTATCTAGAATACACAACTCTGTTGAGCGATAATCATCTCTTTTTGGCTGTTTCTCGATTTTGGTAGCGGGGTTGTTTCGGGTGAAGCAGGTCGTAGTGATGGAGAAACAGAAAGCAATTCAGCGTGAAGTAAGTGAATTACTTATCGTACAGCTACCAGCTCGTGGTGGGAATCAAGTCGACTGGGTGGGTGACGAACGCGAGCCTAGCTGCCGACGGAGCCGCCGCAGACCTTGGTGCACACGCTCGTGATGATTTTGCGTCCGAACGGCACGTAGCTCGCCGAGTACCACACGGCCGCGACGAACTGGATAAATACCAGGAAGAGCACGAGGCCGCCGAGGTGCGGAGCCTGCATCACACCGACACCGAACCGAGTTAGTCTCGCAACCACAGGCGAACCAGCAAGTACGTGGCAGTGACGCTTACCCCGATGGCAACGCCGAGCACAATGACCATCATGCCGAGGTAGATGATGGCCGCCACGCGGCGCACGGGCTTCATCATGAGCTTCACCTGCTGGCACGGTCCAACCAGAAACCCCGACCTGCACATCCAAAGCCCAGTCAACCCCTGACAACTTGGCTGGCTCCATCATCATTTGCCCAAACCACTCACCCGCACAGCGCGATGACGTTGCCAATCGTGTAGGTGACGCCAAACTTGGCGCCGTTGTCGCTGCCCGAGATCAGCGCGAACGTCGACTGCAAATCGACAGCAATCAATCACACACATGAGCAACCTGCTCGTCCTTCAAACATTTTGGAGATTGGCATGATCGCACCCCGAAGCTGATGAGGTAGCCGATGACGAAGCAGGCGCCGAACCCCATGAGCCGCTGCTTCTTGTTGAGCGACGGACACGTGGACGTGACCGACTCCATCCCCGTGACCGAGCTCGGCGCGGTGGACGACTTGTCGCCCGTGATGATCACCTTGATCTGGTCCATGGCGGCGTCGACCTTCTTGGACGCGGCGGCGCTCGCGGCAGTGGCTTTGGCTTTGGCGGTGGACGGAGCGCTCGCACTCGCGGGTTGGTGGGCTTTGTCGGACTGCGGAGCCGCCGCCGCCGCCGCTGCTGCCGCTGCTGGCGCGGCTCCGCCTGCCCTGCCCTTGATGCCGCTGAACAGCGACCCGATCGCCATCGCAGCGGCCGTTGAGCTGCTAAATATACTACGCGCTCGCTGCGCGAATGCACCAGGTCGGTGACAGTCCTAAAAATGCCCAGCAACTGGTTGCATGCGCTCTTCCCGGAAGAATGGGTGAACTCTCAGTTGATTTTCGAATCGGTGCCGTCAAGTGTGTCACACAAGGCACCAAACATTTCACCAAAAGTGTGGCAATAGCTTTCATATGACAAATATCAGTCGAGAATTTGGATTGATAACGGCATAATGATCCTTGAAGGTACAATTTTGAATGGGTTGACAACCAAAACAAGTCAAATAGGATCCGATACAATTTGATTCTCATTCTGGCTTTTGCTCGGTGCTCGCATGGCGGTCATTGGGACCAACCCATGCTCGAATTCCTGAACGACCCGCCGTTCTCGCTGGTGCTATCGTACATCAACTGGAGCGAGCTGTGCGCGCTGGTGGACGAGAGCGCGCTGCCGTTTCTGCGCGCGCACCCGACGGAATTGGACTGGGAGGTGCTGCGTCGCCACTTTGCGGAATGGATGCTCCCGCTCTTCCTCGACCACCCGGACGCCGTCGACTGGAAGCACGTGTGCGAAAACATCGAGCCGTGGATGCTGCCGCTGCTAGAAGCCAACCCGCGTTCTGTGGAGTGGGAATGTCTGGCTCGGCGGCCGTTCGAGTATCTTCTGCCTCTGCTGAAAGCGCGCATCAACGAGTTCAAGTGGAATGAGCTGGAAAGATTCAATTTATCGTGGCGAAAGACGAATCCCGAAGCAGCCAAGACTAAAGTGTTGCTGGAGCTGTGGCGTGAAAGGCCAAGAAAGCTCGACTGGGGACTCTTGTGCAGGGAGGCAGAAGAGTGGATGCTGCCGCTGTTTGAAGAAAACCTCGACAAGCTCGACTGGTCGCAGCTAAATGCGTTCCGCGACAAACAGTGGATGCAAGTGTTTTTCGCGAAGTACCCAGACTATGTGGATGTTTCTCTATTGTGCAGGCGACCAGAGCAGTGGATGCTCCCAATCTTTGACGCCAACCCGGATGATTTGAATTGGTGGACGCTCGCCAAGAGATGGAAGCCGTGGATGATGCCGCTTTTCAAGAACCATCCCGGTTCAGTCGACTGGGAAACGATATGTTTCAGACCGAGGTCGTGCATGCTCGACCTTTTCCGTGAGTGCTCTGATTGGCTCGATTGGAGAGCGCTGAGCTACAATCCTTGGAACTTCCTCATTGACTTTTTTCGCGACAATATTCACAAACTGGACTGGAAGAGATTGTCTGCGTATGCGGACGTCGACATGTTGCCACTTCTCCAAGAATACCCAGAGTTGATCCACTGGTTCCAGTTGATGCATCGCTGCAAGCCGTGGATGCTACCTCTATTAGAAGCTCATCCTGACCGGTTCGACTGGAAATACCTGATGAAGTCACCCGAGCAGTGGATGCTCCCGCTGTTTCGCGCACACCCTGACAAACTCAACTGGAGCTGCAGGACAACAAACAATAGCATTTACACGTTCGAGTGGATGCTTCCGGTTCTGACAGAGAACCTCGATCGAATCGTGTGGAAGGATCTCATTTTATCCTCCAGGTGGAATCCATCGCTGCTCCCTCTTGTTCTCAAGAGTGGCCAATTTATGGATTGGGATTTCCTGAGTGCAAACTTGCCCAACAACCACTTGCTTCTTCCGTTTCTTCGCGAGAATACCGATCGGCTCGACTGGTCGTCTCTCTGTGCGTACGCAGGAGACGCCGAGTGGCTCTTGTCCTTGTTTGAAGAGAACGTTGATCGATTGGATTGGCAGATACTGTCGACTTCGTCGCAGCCATGGATGCACCCGTTCTTGTGTCGGTACCCTGAACGACTTGATTGGAATGTGATCTCTCAGTGCTCGGTGGACAGAATGGGTGATCTCGTATCTGAGAATCTCGATCGCCTCCACTGGTCGACCGTGTGTGCCCGCGCGACCCCACGCATGCATAGCTTCTTCGAGGCACACAGCGACCGTATCGACTGGAGAATGATTTGCTATGCTGCCACTACGTTCGAGTCGGATGCGGATGCGTTCTTGTCGCTGTTTTGTTCGCATTCCGACAAACTTTATTGGGAGGTGCTGTGTGCACGACCTGCGGAATGGATGGTGCCGCTGCTGTGGGAGAACCGCTATCGAGCGGAGGTGCAGCAGTTGGTGAATCGAGAGGAGCCGTGGATGCGAGCTGTTTTCAGCGAAAACAAACCTCCAGACAGCCGTGGCCAGGTGAACAAGCGCCGGAGGCTCGAGTTCTGGAGGTCAGTAGGTCTACGAATGACGAGTGTCGATGAGGGATGGTAAGTACACCCTCCAAACGTGCTTTTGAGAGTGACATGCTGTGATCGTGTGATAGCGCTGGCGCCTGTAGCGTTCGCATTGGGAAATGCAAGAAACGAATGCCACGGATCTGTCTCGGTTAGAACTAGCCTGTGCTTCGTAGCCACAGAACTCTGCCGCAAACATACTTTGGACCACAGCAACGCAGCTCTCTGTCCATTCCTGAAGACTAACGCCGACGACGATCGTCATCGTTGCCTCGATCACTCTTGCGTGCGTCAGTGAGAAACTGGTCGAGCCCGAACGGATCGTCGCTGTCGTCGTCGCTGGAATTGCGTCGGCTGCGCTTCCGATCAGGCTCGCGGCGGCCACGAGAGCGCGAGCGAGACGGAGAGTGAGACGGCGAACGACGCCGTGACCGACCGCGCGAGCGCGACGGCGACCTAGACAGTGAACGCCGATGGCCACGCGATCTAGAACGTGCCGGTGAACGCGAGCGTGAACGCGAGTGACGACTGTCAGATCGACCGCGCGCAGGAGGAGGCGTTCGCGAAGGCGAGCGGCGACGGTCACGTCCTCGCGAGCGCGACGGCGAGCGAGAAGGAGATCGTCGGCGTTCAACACCTCGGTCTTTCGACCGCGATCGTCGGTCCCCATCCAGTCGACTCTCCTTTTCCTTTTCCTCCTCCTCTTCCTCCTCCTTGACATTGTCGTACGAGAACTGGACAGGACCGTCGCGAGCACCTCGCGCGGCAGCGACCTGTTCCGTCCCGCGGAACTGCTTGTCGGCCTTGAATCGCTTCGCCTGACCGCTCTTGAGCTCTTCATAATCTTTGTCTGCATCCGCAAAGGCGCCGTCTTCCGCTTTCGGACGATACACGCTCGCTTTACCGCGATCCACCATCGGCTTGGAGTACACGTTGTATTCATCCTCATGACCGAAACCCGAGCTGATTCCCTGCGACTGGTTAAATAGTCGCGAATCGAACATGGCGTCGCCCGACAGCTTGCCCGCACCCTGGAGCTGGCCGAGCGCGATCTTCTCCGACACATCACGGTCTTCATCCCGCGCCAACTTGCCCTTCTTGCCCAGCTTTTCCATCCGCATCTCGCGCTCGCGCTCCTTCTTCCGCTCGCGACGAATCCTGTCACGCTCGCGACGACCGCGCTCGTCGTCACTCTCGTAGTGCTCATCACTCCGTCTGTGTCGCCCATCGTCACTCTCGTCGTCGCTGCTCATTGATCGGCGACGGCGATCATGCCGACCATCATCTCCGTCGTCTTCGGGACGAATACCCGCACGCTCCATGCGCGCCTTGGAAGCCAGCTCACGCAGCTCGTTCTCCTTCTGCTCCTTCTGCTTCATCGCCAGCTTCTTCTGCACTTGCGCGCGCATGTTCACTTCCTCCCGAGCCTTGCGCTCCGCGATGGCCAGAGCCTCCGACAGCGACGCGAAGTTGTCGTTCACCGTCACTTGCTGCAGACCGCGACCATCAGCAGCGATACGCTTGTCGAGCGCGATCGTAAACCCCTTTGAGTTCTTCCAGTTCGAAATCACCGGCGGGATCTTCCACGACTGCTGGTCCTGCACCGTGAGCTTGCGAGGCGGCGAGTGCAGCACGGGAACAGGCGGTGACGGCGGACCGCGCACAGCCTTCTTGTGCTGGAACTTGGGCGGCTCCATCGGGTCCTTGGCCACTTCGACCATGCGGATGATGCGCTGCCTGCTCTCGCCGCCCATCTTCCCCTGGTCGTTCGGCGTGTACCGGATGTAGCTCGATGACTCCTTCGCGCTCTTCTGACGGCCCACGTTCGTCGGCAGCGACGACGCGATCTGGCCCGACACGAGCGCCTGCAGCGCCTCCTTCGTGCGGTTCGTCGCCTCAGCCTCGTCCTCCTTCGTCGGCAGCCCCAGCGCGTCCTTGTCGCCTTCTTTCTCCACCATGTCCCCGAACTTGGTGAACACCTTGGTCTTGTTGCGGTGGTGCTGCGTCACGATCGCGTCGTAGCTCACCTTGCCGTCCTCGCCGCGCACCTGGAGCGCCAATGTGTTGCTCTGTCCACCCGCTCGGCCGCTGCTGCTACCGCCCTTCTTCCCCATGTTCAGCGGGAACTGAGCGATGTGCAGCTCCGGATACGCGCCGCCGTCGCCAAAGTCCTCCAGCGACCGAGGCACGAACCGCTGCGCCACGCGCCGAGGGTACCGCGGGAGCCCGCGGCGAGACGCCGAAGAGGACGCCGAGCCACCTTCCGCCTCGGCAGACGCATTGTCACTCGCGGCGGCCGGCGCCTCGTCCTCGTACGTCTTGTAGGCGTGCACGGGGGCGGGGAAGAGCGCGCTCATGGTCGCCTCGCCTTCCAAAGTCTGACGAAACCAATCGAAGGCACAATATACCGAACAATACCGGTAGTTGGTACTTTCTCCTTCATAAATTTTGACGTTCAGATCCTGCCCAGAACCAAGATACGCCAAGATACGCCAAGATACGAGCGACTGCCGCCCCCGACTGCACACCCCCGCAAATGGAAAAGGAATCACTTGGTATTTGTAAGGATACGAAACTGTCATGCACATACAGAGTATACTCGGGTAATTACGAATGTATAGTCTTGAGCTGTAGACGGATAGTGTATATAGTTTATTGAGAGTCTATTTCCAGAGTAAAATATAGTATAATCGCAGTCAATAGCGAACTCAGTTAATAGTGTTATGACAAAGATTTGACTGCTGCCTGGGTAATTTTGTGCACAATTTGGGTTTTACTGCCGCCCCCGACGTGCAGACTAGCCAACTGCATACACCTCTGAACGGAATAAAGTGGCAATGCGGAATCAGATCTCTTACATGAGGGTTTGTCAGCTCGACATATGTGGCATTTTAGAATGTGTTGGAATTGCTGGAAACGGGGTTACACGTCGGTACAAAGGGGTACGGGGTTACGCGACCTCGCTCTGGCATGTCAAAGCTCGATTCGCTCGGTATCTCATGGCGCTGGCATTGCGCTTCCCCGAGGAGGGCGAGTTTAGGTGCGTTGCCTGTGGCCTAGCCAGCGTCTGTCTCTGTTTATACAGTCTTGTATGTGGGAAGATCGTGTTCTGACGTCTCGGGTGGTCTGTTGCGTCCTCTCGGCGCTGATTTGCGGCACATTTTATCTGCTGCGGCCGAACAGCTCGCGGGCGGGAGTTGTGCCGTTCGAAGACGAGCAGGAGACGCCTGGGCCGGCCGCCGCCATTTTCCGCGTATGTGATGAGGACTATCCCTTTTCGATTGGCCCTGAGCTGCTGTGGAGACTTACGACTCCTAATCTCGTAGTGGAGCAAGTCGGTGCGCGATGCTGTGCCTGCTGCTGCCGATGGCGCTGCCGTCCGAGTCGCCAAGCTCGTCGTCGCTACGCCTGGCGCGTCCTTACAGTTTGTGCGCGAGCTGACCCGTTCGTGGAGCGTTGTGGGCTCCATCGTGACGACCGACCAGCAGATTGTACGCAATTATGCGAACGTCTTTCCATGCGTTGTCCACCTCATCCGATCACTGACACAACTGTTGTTCATGTTGACAGCAACCGTTCAAGTTGAGCGATCCGGCGGCGGCAGCATGCACGATCCTGTCCAAGGTTCCCGATGTGATTGCGCCGGGCAACACGCTGGTGGTTGCTCTTCCTCAGGCGGTGCCGGTCCAGTCGACGTGGGTGTGGGTGAATGAGCTCTTGCGTCACATCGAGGCGGAAGAGATCGTCTGCCTCGACTCGCAGCTGTCGACGATCTACGAGGACGAGTTTGCGGCTCACATCGAGCCGTTTCCGGTGCTTCGGATGCTGGCGACCTCCTCGGCTTCAGCACGACACGCACCTGTTGCTCGCGCGCTGCCAACTCCCCAGTTCACGACAGGAGTTCCTGCGGCACTGCTTACCCATGTAAGGCGTCGATTCGGTTAGGCTCTTGTTCTACACTTGGATTCTGACGAATGCGGTAATGGTGGTGCGGCAGGGCGAGCTGCGAAAGCACAGTGTTCGAGTTTTCATCAGCATCAGGGACGTAGCTGTTGCTCCGAGCGATGTCGTCCGCTCGTTCTTCCCAATCGCTGCGGAGGTGGGTCTCGAATTGCCTCCAGCGTTCAAGCTGGTGAACGCGCAGTCCACACCACTGTCTGCTGAAGCAAGCGTGCTCTACACCTGATCTCGTATACGAGCGCGAGGGTTCGAGTCGAGGTAATAGACGGTGTTTGCATCGAATGGCCACAGTTGCCTGTGCGTGCTCGAAGGCAATAGCCTGTGTTGTGAATATCGATCGATCAGCTCTGTGGCATCACCCAAACCATTTTTGATTGGCAAGAATAGTTGTGTGCCCATTCGCGTTGTTGCTCCTACAAAATGAAACATCTCGCTAGTGCCGGCCGACTGGCTGCAGGTGGTGTATCTTTGGACTACTGAGCGCAGGTCAGCGGCGCCTTTTTCTATTGGGTCGGGGTGAGGATGCCCCCGAAGACCGACACGAAGGCTTTCTCGACGCGATTCCTAGCGTCGGACGGCATCCCCGAGTACAATGCGCTTCTCGACCAGCATCTCGGCAAGAGGCGCGAGTTTCTGCTCGGCAATCGAAAGTCCCTCGAGCTGCTCAAGCAAACGGGCGTGATCGCGCGAGTCGAGAAGCAGACTGACAATCCAAACCAGTATGTCGTGCACATGAAAGGTAAGCCCAGTACTGGCGTTCGACGCAAGCGACTGCCAGCTCCAAGCTCGACAGATGACCGCGACACTCCTTGGCGAGCACCAACAAATGCCACCATGATGCCGTACGGTTCTTCTTTCAATTTTCGCAGCAGCACAGCTGCATCAAAACTAGCCACAGGTGGACATATGTCGGACATGGAGATACGAGAAGAAGACGAAGACGATGAGGATGAGGATGAGGACCAAGATCCAGGAGAGCAGCGCGGATACGCTCATGGAAATCAGCAACGGCAGTTTGTTCGACCCCGCAATTTGAGTTCTCAGCGCTCCAACCGCCTTTCCAACAATCGAAGTTTGAACAGCAGCGACGAAAGCAGTGATTTTGATCGCTTGCGCGTTATACCGAGCACCAGCGGGACGCTCAACCCGTCGACAGCCGCCAAACTGACAGCACTGAAGAACTTAGGGAAGAGCCAGAGCTCTGCAGTTCTGATGCGCAGCAAATCCATCGCGCCGTCTCCGATGTCAGGTCTGAGCAGCATTCATTCTTCCTTCAACGATCGTCAGCGCGCGGATAGCACTCCTGCCGTCAACGAGAGTACCCCCCTGGCCCGTCATCGAAGCCTGAGTGAGCTCGCGATCTCTACGCCAATCAGACGTGGTGACCCGTCTATCAGCTCTCTCGTCCGAGAAGACTGCAGCACTAATACCCCGTGTGGCTCCAAGAAGACGACGTCCCAAAAGACCACAGTTGAGCATTTGCTCGAGAGCGACGCAGCTTTCGTGACTCAGATTCGATCAATGAAGGAGCAACTGGACGGATTGACAGAAGAGAAGGCGCGACTGGATGACCAGATCGCCAAAGTCCGCAAGAAACTGCGAGGAGTAAATGCCGTCCACGAGAACGACGTGGCGGTTGCTCATTGCGCAGCCATCATGCAGCAGCGACTCTCGAAAGCTGAAGAGGAGTACATGAAGCTTGTCACGTCACAGCAGCAAGTCAAGACTGAGGTTGATCGCGTCCGGCGCGAACTGCTGTCACTCAAAGACGTCAAACGGAAGCTCGAGACGGACATCGAGGACGTCCAGAACACGAATGCCTCTATTCTGGAAAAGATCCACGCCACGAAGGGTACTCGCAACGCCTTGTCCGAAGAACTGGCCTCGCTTGAACAACAGGCCGAGGCGCAGCTCGAAGAACAGAAAATGAGCTTGCCGCCCGAAGACGTCGTCGTCGTCGATGTCTCGAGGCTCATGAGCGCAGTTAGGCATCCATCGAATCCAACTGGCGAAGAAGCAGCTTCAACAACAGCGACAGCAACTGACCCAATCAAGCTTCAAACTCACGCTTCGAATATGGCTCCAGGGGTACGACTAGATTCTACCGGGTTGAAAGCTGGAGCCGCTAAAGACCCACACCACACTCACTATCCCGATCTCTCCACGACAGCGCGCGTCGACTACTGTGTACGTTGGTTGCGAGATTACCTCCGAGAAAATAAATCTACTAACCTGCCTCATGTGTGCAATGTCTAGGCCGTTTTCGCCTCCGTTCAGCAATCGATTGAGAGCTCAAGCGTCTCCGAGTTTGCGAAACAATTCACTGCGACTGAAGAGCAGCTGCTGTCGAAATACAAGGCGAGTTTGTCGCTTCAGGAAGAGTTGGCAGAGCTGCGAAAACAGCAAGAGGGACTCGCGAGCGATCGCGCAGCTCGTCACGCCAACATTCGTGGCAGCATTCAAGCGTCCATCAGCCTCGAGCACGCCATGCAACTGAAGATCCACTCGTTGCAGGACCGTATTGCAGCGTACAACGTTCTGCGAGAGGAGCGCAACGAAGAGAGTGCTCGGCTTCGCGCCGTCATGATGAAGTGTCTCGAATCTCTGCAGGCAGAGGCTTTGATGTCGGGTCAGGGATCGTTAACGCACCCGTTGTCGGTGAGCGAGCTGCCGTCGTCCGTCTTGCTCGAAGGTCTACAGAAGAAGATGACCGAAGTGGCAATCGCGATCAAGCTCAAATACGGTGCAACCAGCGTTGAGAGTTCTGAGAGCTGCTTCGACACGCCGCTCGGTCATAGTGGACGTCGCATTAACAAGCTTTCGACCCGCGAAGTATCGGTGCGTGGCCGCTCTCTTGTTGTTAGACTATATACTTCAGGCTCACTAACAGTCCATGTGTTTGCGAACGCAGAAAATTGTCTTGGGTCCGCGAGACCCCCCAGGATCGACGCTATCCGCCATCCTGGAGTCCGTTCAGCCTCCGACAGTCGAAACAGCGCTCGCCATGACTGAGGCTAGTGCCGAGAACGGAACAACAAGCGGAGGTGGGGAGCGTGGCTCGATCGCGGTGTGTCCTGTCTCAAGTATTGTTGTCTCCAGCAAGAGATCGCCCGACATAGGACCCCCATCCGCTCACACTGCGTCATCGCTGTCCCGGAGGCGAACAGCCTATTTTACACATTGAATTACAATTGACTGGGGTGTGTTCGCCGCGGTGATCGGTCGAGTCTAGCTGCGAGATGACGATCTCGATTCGTTTCTTGTCGTGGAAGCCGGAGCTGCACCAGTGAACATTGTTCGACGAGCGCGAACTGCGGCTGGCGTTTGCAGCCACTTAGCGCACAGCGCATTGGCGTACCGTTGACACGTAAAGAATGAGGCGTGACGTGCAGTCTCGTTCGGGTGTGCAGCGTTGGGGAAGATCCGCTCAAAGTGGCCGACCCGATCCATTTCGTCGTCCATTTGATCCAAAATATCCCAGTCGTTCGGTGAGAACAATTCCAGGTGATGAGCGTCGAAGCAGTCAATTGCCGGATTCAAGACGAGTTCGTGTAGTGCCTTGTTGCCAGAAACTCGAGTTCCTGATGCTCCCCCAATGCCATTCGGTGTCCCACTCGATCGTCGACTGTGAGTGCCTTCGACACCCTGTCGTCTACCGTTGTCGCTGATTGTGGCGCGACGTAACGAACTATTGCTGCTTGTGGCGGCATTGTTCTTGCCTCTTGAGGCAGAGATCGCAGCATCCACGAGGTTGGACGGAAAGCAGTTCGGAGGGATATTGGACACGGGAATCTGGAGTCCGACAAGGTGGAAAATGTCGCTCAACAGAAGTCCCTTGACGCGTTTGTCGAGCGGCGAGCCGCCCATCAGCGAGGGCGAGACGTTGGCCTCGATCAGCCATGGCTTGAGCTCCGCGTCCAACATGAGGTCGAAGCCAAACAACTCGAAGCACACGGTGGGTTTCTTCACAAACTGGTACATGAGCGGAGTGAGGTGTCCTTCGGCGGCGACGATCGTCTTGCAGATGATGTCGCGGATTTGAGAACGCAACGAATCCGGATCTTTGAGCAAGTGCTGCTCCACCAAGTGCTCAAATAGCGCCGTCAGACTCCACTTGCTCCCGACGTTCTCCTGGAGCGCGTTCTCATTCTCAACAAACTCTGTGTTCTTCTTGTTGATCGAGTAGTTGGTCAGGTGACCGAAGCGGTTGGATGTGTTCTGCAGTGAGTACTTGGCCGTGCAGAATCGCGTGATCCCTTCCTGGAACAAGTAGATGCGGAGAGGATCGAGGCTCGTAACGAGTACATACAGCCGAAGGTCGAATTTGAACCCTCCCATGAGCAGCGGATTGCCAAGATATCTCTGGATGACGTACTGTCTCGCTGATTTTGCTGCCTTCTTCTTCTTCTGAAGCTTGGCTGACTCGCGTTTGAACTCGGCCCCCAGTTTAGCGACGTCTTTCGCCGCGACGACGCGAATCCCTCGACCACATGATGATGCGGGTGGTTTCAGGATCCACGTAGAGGCTGCAGCGTTGCTCTGATCTGAGGACGATGGTGTGGATCGGTCGCGTTGGACGGCACGAAGGAACGCGTCGAGTTCTGACGGGAGGTTGAAACCTTCGGGAAAGAACCCATAGTTCTCAGCACCAAATCGGCGGCGATAGATCGATAATGTCTTGAGCAAGCGATCCTTCCGACCGATGACCCACGGGTCAGGAAAGTGATTGTACAGTTGCATGCCGCTGCAGTCGTCGCCGCCTCCTTTGAAGAGCCGAAAATGGTCTTTCGGGATGTGTTTGGCCCATGCCAAGTGCCACCCGGCCCACTTCTTCTTCGTGCGCACAAACCCTGCCGACGTGAATGCGTTCTTGACGCAGTTCCGTTCCCAGTGGGTCTTGAAGTACAGCGGAACATCTTGCGCACTGACTGAGATGACAGCCCCGACAGAGTTTGTGCTGCTTTCTGAAGTTGAGGGGTATGTCCGAGCAATATCGAGGAATGTCGGGTACTCGAAGCAGACGGTGGGGTTCCGCAGCGGATTGTTGCGGCTGAAAAGTAGCTTGACTTGACCGTGTTTCTCGCTTGGAGCGGCTGCGCTGGTGCTCGCGTCTTCCGGCTCGGATTGGTCGTCGTCGTCGCTGTCGTCTTCGTCTCCATCTTCAGCATCCTCGACATCTTGGTCGTCCTCGCCGGCGTTGTTGTCGCTGTTGACTTCGTACAACCCGGACGACCGGCGGAGGAGATGCTGATTCGGTGTCACAGTCGTTGACGGGTCGGATATGCGAAGCAAGCGCTGCCGTAGCTGGACTCGCGTCTCCATCCTGTTGAGATTAGCGATACAGCCACAATCAAATTGAAGTGCAGCTTGCACGACGATTGCTCGGCAGCGATTCACTTGAAAAGCCGCTGAGGCAGAAGGTCTCCATAGATCTGGCAGATCGACCTCGAATGCTATTCTTGATCATCAAGTGCGATTTTGCACATCTAATTTTGCCTGTTAGGTGGTCGCAGAGAGCGATCGAATGCTATCAGCGGCGATGTCGAATATGGAAATCGAGCTTCCCCGCATGTTTGCACACAGTCGTGCGATGCCCAGACAGTCACTGTGCTGCAGTAGGATCGGAAGCATCTCAGCATTGTTGGACATTCAGTCGAAAAGGCATCCTCAATCTAAGCTATCACTAAAGGCTTCAAATCTAGGCCGGATTGTGGTGGAAGAACGTGTCGTGTTCGACTGGCTGCGAGCAGTACCAAGCAGACGATGTGGTCATAATCAGAAAGAGCCCGCGTTGACAACGCACTGCTGTAGCAGCTTCGGGACTTCGGTTCATATTGAACGATGCTACCACGACCGAATCAGGCGCTAGATCGGCAAAGTGCACTGTTGCCTTAGGCTTCGATCGGCTTCACGTTCTCGCGACGTTGGATGGCGCTCGGATCGCTAGGCATCAGTGGGAACATCCACGTGCACGACATCTTGTCGATCGCGATTGTGACCCCGAGCTCCATGAAGTACGGGTTTCGGACGCTCAAAGTGCAGTCGGCATTGCTGGTTCCCAGCCACGCGTCCTGTTTATCATTTTAGGATGTGTTTCAGCAGCACTCAAAACGATTTATCGGCAAGAGCTTCGTAGGCGCACCTGGACGATCCCGAGCACGCAGTTCGGCATGGCAGCGAACGGGTTGACGCTCTGGCAGAAGCCGGCCATGAAGTCGTGCTCCACATTGCAGAACCTTCGACATCCATGTCAATGCATACCACCAGTTCACGAACGACATCTGAACTGCTCACCAAGTCTCGCCGTCATCCTGGTCTTCGAGCCAAATTACCGACGAGCAGGGAGTTGCACGGACGATTCGACCGATGAATCTGCGGCCATTCGTCGCCTCGATCGGCATGGCCATTGCACGACCAACACAAAAGTGGCGTGCTGATAAAGGTGGTATTGGCACACTTCCTGCTGGAGATACCTCGTGCTATCAAGGAATCCGCGGACACAATCGCCGATCGCCCGCCGATGACGCCAGCAGCTTAGTATTCATATCTGCTTTGAATGTCCTCTTCATTCAAGATTACCGAGCTGACCAGGGTTGGCCTAACTCGCTATCTTCCGCAGACCGAATGTTGGCGCGACATGGAATGTGAATACAACCAGAAACGTAACGCAGCAATCCCCCAACAGAAAGGAGCGACGAGCACTGTGCCAGACGCCAGCACTATCACACGATCACAGCATGTCACTCTCAAAAACACACTTGGCAGGTATACTCACCGTCACTCATTCTCACCCGTCCTTCGAAATCCTTGTTGACACCATTCGTGCCTCCAGCGCTTTTTTGGAGGTGTGTCTTCGCTGAAAACAGCTCGCATCCACGGCTCCTCTCGATTCACCAACTGCTGCACCTCCGCTCGATAGCGGTTCTCCCACAGCAGCGGCACCATCCATTCCGCAGGTCGTGCACACAGCACCTCCCAATAAAGTTTGTCGGAATGCGAACAAAACAGCGACAAGAACGCATTCGCATCCGACTCGAACGTAGTGGCAGCATAGCAAATCATTCTCCAGTCGATACGGTCGATGTGTGCCTCGAAGAAGCTATGCATGCGTGGGGTCGCGCGGGCACACACGGTCGACCAGTGGAGGCGATCGAGATTCTCAGATACGAGATCACCCATTCTGTCCACCGAGCACTGAGAGATCACATTCCAATCAAGTCGTTCAGGGTACCGACACAAGAACGGGTGCATCCATGGCTGCGACGTAGCCGATAGTACCTGCCAATCCAATCGATCAACGTTCTCTTCAAACAAGGACAAGAGCCACTCGGCGTCTCCTGCGTGTGCACAGAGAGACGACCAGTCGAGCCGATCGACATTCTCGCGAAGAAACGGAAGAAGCAAGTGGTTGTTGGGCAAGTTTGCACTCAGGGAAACCCAATCCATAATTTGGTCATTCGCAAGAACAAGAGTGAACAGCCATGGCCTGTGTTTGGCCCATGCAGTGAGATGCTTCCACACGATTCGATCGAGGTTCTCCATCAAAAAGGGAAGCATCCACTCAGGCTCGTACATTTGGTTGTTTGTTGTACTGAAGTTCCAGTCGAGTTTGTCAGGGTGTGCGCGAAACAGCGGGAGCATCCACTGCTCGGGTGACTTCATCAGGTATTTCCAGTCGAATCGATCAGGATTGGCTTCCAATAGAGGCAGCATCCACACCCTGAAGCTATCCATCAGACGTTTCCAGTCGATCAACTCTGGGTATCCTTGGAGAAATAGCACCATGTCGGCTTTTGCATACGCAGACAATGAACACCAGTCAAGTTTGTGAATATTGTCGCGAAAGAGGTCAATGAGGAAGCCCCGAGGATTGGAGCTCAGCGCTCTCCAATTTAGCCAATCTGAACACTCGCAGAAAAGCTCGAGCATGCACAACTTCGGTTTGGAACATATCTTTTTCCAGTCGACCGAATCGGGATGGTTCTTGAAAAGCGGCATCATCCACGGCTCCCATCTCTCGGCGAGTGCGTACCAATTCAATTCATTCGGGTTGGCATCAAAGTATGGGAACATCCACTGCTGTGGTTGCTCGCACAATGAAGAAACTTCCACATAGTCTGGATGTTTCGCGAAGAACACTTGCACCCACTGTCTGCCGCAATGCTTATTCAGCCCCAGCCAGTCAAGTTTGTCGTGGTTTTCTTCAAACAACGGCAGCATCCACTCTTCTGCATTCCAGCACAACACACACCAGTCCGGCTCCATTGGAATTGCACACCACAGCTCCAACAGCACTTTAGGCTTGGCTACTTTGGGATTCTTCTTCCGCCACCGTAAATGGGACCTTTGCAGCCAATACCAATTGAACTCGTTGACGTGAGCTTTCAGCAGAGACAGAAGATACTCGAACGGTCGCTCAGCCAACGGTTGCCACACCACGGAACGCGGATTGGCTTCTAGCAGCGGCAGCATCCACGGCTCGATGTTTTCGCACACGTGCTTCCAGTCGACGGCGTCCGGGCGGTCGAGGAAGAGCGGGAGCATCCATTCCGCAAAGTGGCGACGCAGCACCTTCCAGTCCAATTCGGTCAGGTGCGCGCGCAGCAATGGTAGCAAGCTCTCGTCCGCCAGCGCGCACAGCTCGCTCCAGTTGATGTACGATAGCACCAGCGAGAACGGTGGGTCGTTCAGGAATTCGAGCATGGGTGACCGCTATGCCAGCACCGCGCAAAACCCAGAATGAGAATCGAACTGTCGGTTTCTCGCTGGTCATATCTTATCATCGGTCAGCTTCAGTCGGTTCCTGGTTGATCACCACTTATCAATCAACCGTAGCTTCAAGGTCCGATGTTGTCGTTATAAATCCAAATTCTCGACTGAGTGAAGTCTAATGCCGCAGTTTGAGTGAAATGTTTGGTGCCGTGTGTGACACACTTGACGGCACCGACTCGAGAATCAACTGAGAGTTCACCCATTCTTCCGCGAAGTGTGGCAATTCAACCAGTCGCAGGGAATCAGCTCGGGTTTCGGTCATGAGGACGAATACAACGTGTACTCCAAGCCGATGGTGGATCGCGGTAAAGCGAGCGTGTATCGTCCGAAAGCGGAAGACGGCGCCTTTGCGGATGCAGACAAAGATTATGAAGAGCTCAAGAGCGGTCAGGCGAAGCGATTCAAGGCCGACAAGCAGTTCCGCGGGACGGAACAGGTCGCTGCCGCGCGAGGTGCTCGCGACGGTCCTGTCCAGTTCTCGTACGACAATGTCAAGGAGGAGGAAGAGGAGGAGGAAAAGGAAAAGGAGAGTCGACTGGATGGGGACCGACGATCGCGGTCGAAAGACCGAGGTGTTGAACGCCGACGATCTCCTTCTCGCTCGCCGTCGCGCTCGCGAGGACGTGACCGTCGCCGCTCGCCTTCGCGAACGCCTCCTCCTGCGCGCGGTCGATCTGACAGTCGTCACTCGCGTTCACGCTCGCGTTCACCGGCACGTTCTAGATCGCGTGGCCATCGGCGTTCACTGTCTAGGTCGCCGTCGCGCTCGCGCGGTCGGTCACGGCGTCGTTCGCCGTCTCACTCTCCGTCTCGCTCGCGCTCTCGTGGCCGCCGCGAGCCTGATCGGAAGCGCAGCCGACGCAATTCCAGCGACGACGACAGCGACGATCCGTTCGGGCTCGACCAGTTTCTCACTGACGCACGCAAGAGTGATCGAGGCAACGATGACGATCGTCGTCGGCGTTAGTCTTCAGGAATGGACAGAGAGCTGCGTTGCTGTGGTCCAAAGTCTTGCATTTCTCAATGCGAAAGCTTCTCTATTGAAGAAAGCTGTTGTAATCCTTACGCTAGATCGTTTCGGACACTCCATTTTCTGGTTTCTGAGGTCATTGTGATTCTCACGACTGCAGGGAAGGCAACTTCGAGGTGGCGATCGCACATTCGATGGACTGGGTGTCTGAGATCTGGGTCGAAGGTATTACATTAAAGGCGAGGGTGTCTGGCCAGCCTCGACTCTGCTCGAATTTGGTCGATGTTGATTGCTGGGTTTTGTTGGCTCGTGATTTGTCTCACAACGAGCTCGCGGTTCTGACCGTGAAAGAGTGAGCTGGGGATTATTGGCGCTCCATCAAACTGGACTGTGGCGAGCGTGATCGTGGCGACATCCTCACAACTGAAGCTACAAGAGTGGATGCAACCAAACCTGTCGACCTGGGTTGCACTGCAAGAACACTGGTCTGCTTTCCTTTCAAACTTGCTGTTTGCAATGTCGTAACCTCATTTATCGACTGACTGGAACACACTCGAGCTACATGCATCGATACACATACTTGGTTCGCTTCAAGAGCCTAAGGAATAGCCAAATACTGCTCCTCGTCGTCACTTCGCCCTTCGTTCTCAATTTGGTCCGTCTTAACCTTCGTCCGGCGGCGAAGTCTCCCAACCACCACGCCGACCACAACAACCACCAGCACCGCGCCAATGACTAGGTGGTTGGGAGTCATCTGGCCCAAAATGTTATTCGAAGCCAGGCGACGACTGCTACCGAGCTCGTGGCCAGTCGGAGCTTCAGCTGGGTGTCCTTGACCTGTGGCGTCGCCGCGGAGAAACGTGGGGATCTTGTCGGCCGCGACACTCTCTCGGTTGGCCAGCGCATACTCCGTCCCATCCGCCGGGAGCAAGAACCGTCCGTCGATGGGGACATGGCCCGGGTTCTCGTCGTCGTCCTCAGGCGGGTAGAGCTGCTCGGCCAGCAGCAGCGAGTCCATCTCCGGCACCGGGTGGAACGGCGGAGAGTCCGCCTCTTCAGCAGCGAGGATGCGGGCGAACGGCTTGGCCCGCGGCTCGTCGAACGCAGGCTCGGGCGGATACAGTTGCTCCGACATCAGGCGCGACTGTTTGATGTTGTCGGATACAGCCGGGAACGTGAGCGTCGGCTCGGGCGGGTACGGCTGCGCAGCCTCGAACGCCTGCGCCACCGCTGCCCGCGCGTCCACCGCCACGAAGTCGTTCGCCTCGTCCATCGGGAGCTCGTCAACCGCTAGCATCTCTCACAGCTTTGCTCACCTTCTTGGCGATTCCGTTGTGATCTTGATCTTGTCGCGCATGCGCTGTGACCTTTCACTGGTTGCATGGCACTATTTCGCGCAACAGTCGACATCTGCTGGATTGTATACGATTTTAAATGTCTCTATCGTGGGGTATCCGTTCGAGAGCATGAGCATGGCGAATACCCCTGCTACCATGTCGCCATGTTGTCGTTGGAGATCCAGCGAGTACGATGAGCACGAGCAAACCGACGCAGACAGAAGCCGTCGAGGTCTAACGCAAGCCTGACGCTTGGATATATTGCTGCTACTGCTGAACTTCGCGACAGGAACCGACAACCGAGACCTCTTACGCGCTCGTCTTGACCACGCGGAGCGGCTCCCGCGTCGGCTTGACAGACACCTCCTGGCGCTTGAGCGGCGTGTTGTACCAGAAGCGCACGAAACCGTCGCGCGTGGCGAAGATCGTGTGGTCCTTGCCGATGCCGACGCCGCGGCCCGGGTGGTACTTGGTGCCGCGCTGGCGAATGATGATGTTGCCCGCCAGCACCGCCTCGCTGTTCCGCACAAACGCCACACCATCCGAGAGAGCAGTTAGCATCATACAGCAACCCACTGCTTCCGTACCGCAGTTCCGCCACAGGGAGAGGCACGCACCCGCCGAACTTCTTGACGCCGAGACGCTTCGACTCCGAGTCGCGACCGTTCTTGGTGGAGCCGCCGGCCTTCTTGGTGGCCCACCGGCGCGAGATCGTGTACATGTTCTCCGGCACGGCGACGCCGACGCTCGGCGCCGTCAGCGAGCGTCCGGACGCCGCGAACGTGCCGCCGAAGGCGCGCGCCATCCCCATCGCCATGGCCATCGTCGTTTGCAACCACAGAGTCGAGAATGTAACCCCATCGTACCCCGACGTATCCCGAGTTACCCTTTCCAAGGCTACATCGTAACCCGGTTACTCACTGTACTCAAAATCTGCGGAAAGTCGCAAAAGCGAGCAAGGAAGGAAGCAACACCAAAGACAAGACAAGGATGACCTACGTGAGCGGCGGCGGCGATGTGGTGGCGAAGCGGTCGGTGTGGCGGTTGTCCATCGTCACGGACGCGGTGTGGGGCGTCGTCAACTTTGTGGGGCTCTTGTAGGTGGCATGGTCTCCATATCTTGCGCACTGCTCATCGTCTAACCACGAGATGATGTTTCACATGATACCGCACAGCTTTTCGTCGCTCTTCTCAGTACGTTCACGATCTCGGCATGGTCTTGGCGGAGGTCGCTCTGACGTGTTACTGGCGTGTTCACAACGCTGACGCAGGATCCAACGACGACGCGGGGAAACAGCAACATCAGTCGTCCTATCGGAGGTAGCGCTGGCTCGAATGGTCGGCCTGGCAATGGCGGACCACGCCCGATGGGACGCATCAGCCACCGCGGCACGATCAACCAGCCGAGTGAGCAACGCTTTCCGATGTTTTGTGTCTCGAGACAGTCTCTAACCGTTCGTTGCAGTGGGCTGTGGCAGCTGCTCCGGCTAAGCTGCGAACCTTGTCAGGTCAAGTCCTGAACAACGGACCTCGCCATACCAGGACGCAATGCGGATCCTGATAGACAGAGTAATGCCTGCGGTGCCTACTCGTTGGATCAAGGCTGATGATGACGGCACGAGCACTGGCAAAAACACAAATAACAATGTATTTCTATCATGACGAGCTGGCCTGTGTGCCACAGCATCGAGTCCCATGAATTGCGACCGAGACCGTTTACTTGGTCCGCCGCTTCTTGGTGCCGCCCTTGGTGATGTTGCGCAGCTTCTTGCCACCCTGCATCGCGCCATTGCAAAACCGTTAGCACACTTTCACTCGCGGTAGCAAAAACACCTCCGACAACAACAGCCGTACCTTCTTGCGCTTGCCACCGCCCTCGGTCTCGTCCTCGTCGTCGTACGTCTTGCCCTTGGCCTTGCCGGCGTTCTCCTCGCGACCGATGACCCGCTTGAGCACGTTCATGCTGCGCTCCTTCTCGGTCTTCTCGGCACCCGTGAGCGGCAAGAAGTGGTTGCGCTTGCCCTTCTGCTTGCGCTCCGCCTCGCCCTCGCGCATCTTGTCGAACTTGCCCATCGACGCCGTCGAGAACTGCACCTTCTCGAGCGTCTTGCGCGTGCCGTCCTTGCCGCGCTGCTTCGCCTTCGTGTCGTCCGTGTTCATGAGCTCGACGGGGATGCCCGTCGGCGCCGCCGCACTCCCCACAGGCTGCTTGCCGCGTCCATATTTCTGCACCAACACATCTCATGAGCCCATGATTGATACAAAAGCAAGCAAACAAACAAATAGGGTCAGCCTTACCAGGTTCTTGGCGTGAGCCTCCAGGTTCTTCTGCACGCGAGCGCGCTTGTCCTGCTTCCGCTTGGTCCACGGGTCCTCGAGGTCGCCAGCCTTCGTCTCGACGGCCCAGTCTTTCAGGTCGTCGTCCGCGCGCTTGTAGCCCCACGTCGGCGCATACTCGCCCGTGCCCTCCTCGAACGTCATGCGCGACTTCTTGCGCTTGACGATGCCCTTCTCCTTGGCGAACTTCTCCCACTTGGTCTCCACCTTGGGCTTCGGCAGCGGCTTCTCGCGCGGGATCGTCGTCTCCGGCTCGGGAAGCTGCGCCAGCGGACCCATGTCCGACATCTCGCGCGGCAGGTCGAAGATGTGGTTGATCAGCAGCTGCACATTCTCGCGAGCGTGCAGCGCCAGCTCCTTCTCGTTCTGGTACACGAACGGGTGCGTGTCGAAGGCCGCGAGGTTGCCCAGGTCGTACGCCAGGTCGTCCGCCTTGCCCACCTCGCTCGAGTTTCCCTCGGCGAACGCCGCCGGCGCGATCTCGGACGCCTTGACCACCATCGCTGCCGTTCAAGTGTTGCCTTTGAGCGGCGTCAACCGGCGTTGCCACAGCCAGCAGATCGAAGAGCGTCTTTTCAGCCAATGATGGGGGATGCTGAGTTGTCGCTCTGAAACCATTGGCTGTTAATAAAAGTCGCTCCATTTTGCAAATGGTTTTTCGATAGTATCACAAGTTGTCACTTTTCGATGTTCTCCAGTTCCCTATTTGCTTTGTTTATGCCAATCAGACACACAGTGTCCGCAAAGATAATTGGCCGAAATCACAAGATTAATATCGAGGATTGGCTGAAAACACGGATCTGGTGTATCCTATCGTCGGATCGCTATGCTGCGGGTTCAAGCATGACACGCCTGCGACGCCCGAGCGAAAGGACCGCTCGGCGAAGCCTCAAGTCTCTGTCGCCGAGCGCAGCGCCAGTGTACGAGCATGGCGCTAGCCGAGGCCGTCGACGCCGACGCGACCGTGCGGGTGCTGACGGACCGCGCGCTCTTCCAGCACATCGCCAGCTTCGCGGACGGCTTGCCGTACCGCGTCGCCATGTTCGCCAAGGCGGAGCGCTACCGGCCGCGGCTCGAAGGGCGGTACCCGTCATCCAAGGGCTTACTGCCTCAGCTCGCCATCATCACCGACAACCTCCCGGTGTTTGAGGAGCTCCACCGACTCTGGCAGCGCCGTCAGCGCGTCGAAACCTCGAGTGTGTGGGATCGCGAGATTGAGTTCCACGCGGTTGTCAGGTGCGCTGTGCGGTTCGACCGGCTCCGCTACCTGCAATGGATGCAGCAGCACCTCGACATGGCCGACTACCCGTTCGAGCACGGACTGATGGACATCGCTGTGACTCATACCCAAGGTGTCGGTGTGATGGAGTGGGTGTTGGCGAACCAGCCGCATGTCGAGCTGCAAGTGTCGCCGTGGGCACTGCGCGTCGTCGCCTACCGCGGCCAACTCGACAAGATCGAGTGGCTCCACGCGCACCAGTTCCAGGGTTTCTCGCCTGCCATCGCAGACGCCGCGGCGTCTACCGGACAGCTCGAGACGCTGCAGTACTTCCACGACCACGGCATCGCCGATTGGACCTCTCGCGCCATGTTCCTGGCGGCCACCAACGGTCACCTCGAGGTTGTGAGGTACTTGCACGAGCACCGAGGCAGGGACGGCACGCTGGCGGCGCGAGCGTCGCAGGGGATGACACGGGCGGCGCTGCACGGGTACCATGAAGTGGTTGTTTACCTTGGACAGCAGGGCTACGAACCATTGTGGGGGACACTGCTGGACGTCATCGCTGCTGGGCAGAGCGAGTCGCTGCGAGCGCTCTGCCTCTTCACGAACGAAGGCTGTCTGTTCGACGCGCGTCGCAGTGCCAAGCGCCACCACAACACCGACATGGTCGACTTTCTGAGCGGCCAGGTCGCCTCGAACGTGTGGTTCTGCAACCACCGCAAACACTCGATCTCAGGCCCGCGGCGCTGCCAGAAACACCTGGACGCCAGTGATACAGAGCGGCGAGCGAGTACCGGGCAAATCTCCTGACACCGCGATTTGAACGATCTTGCTTTCTTTCAGTTGTACAGTACGTCATGTTGTACATGTAGTTCCGTGGCGATGGAGGCGCCAATGCACTCTCTTCCTTGGTCACACCCATCGCTCACCATGCGGCTTGGGCGTTCCACATAAATCCAAGCACCAACATCCAGGTTGTAGCGATATTGTGCTCACTCTGGTGCCAATAGCAAGTGTGGGTTGGCTCACCAGGGTCATGATTCCGTGAAGTCGCGGGAATCAGATATCAGCACACATCTCCTGCAACAAGACCAACATTTCACGTAGGCCACATGCCGAGTGAAGTTCATACACCGTAAATGTGCATGACCCTCAGTGCGCGGTTCGCCAGGGACGATGCGGACCGAGTTCAAGCTGTCGCCACTAGCGAGCGTCGCGGCCGTCTGCCGCACGTCCAACCCATCGGTCGACGCGATCGAGTCGCTCGTCTGGAACATCGACGAGTTTGTTGATGATATTGGACCGCGATGGACGTTCCAGCGAATCTGTGCGTCGGCCGACATGCCTGGTGTCCTGCGCATTCTTCCCCGTGCCGCAGCTCACCAACCGGAGGAAATGGACCCGAACGTGAAGGACATTATGTTTTCGAGCGCACTGGTCGTCGCCGCGCGGCACGGGGATCTTTCGATTGTCCGATGGCTCATGGAAGTGTATGCTCCGACTGGGAAGGTGAAGACGGCAGCGCAAGAGGCTGCGCAATTCGGCCACTTGCATATCCTCCAGTGGCTCTACGCCAACCACCGGGAGCGAGTGGTTTGGGACTACGAGCAGCTATACAACCTGTCCGCGCAGGGAGAGTACTTTGCGATCGTGGGGTGGCTGCACGCGCACGTATCACCCATCGGAGCTGCCGAGTGCCTCCAAGTGCTCCATCAGGCCGTTGCCGGCGGCAATGTGAAGGTCGCCAAGTGGCTAGTTCGGCTAGCGGGACAAGACGAGTGTGCTGCAATCAACCATGACGAGAATCTACGCGACGCTGCTCGCGGTGGTCACCTCCAGATGCTAATATGGGCGACGGCTCAATTCGGCTGGCTGTGCGACCAGAGCCACATGAACGCTGCTGTCGGTGGCAACCAGCTAGAAGTGGCCAAGTGGCTGCTATCGACCAAAGACATTAGCGCGATAGATGCAAGCGCAATTATCGAGGCAGCAGAGCATCCCGCACTGAAGGTGATCGAGTGGGCACTGACGAACTTGAAAGTTACGGGTGGAGAGTTTTCCGGCAGCGCTATGGAGAGGGCAGCGGAGCACGGCCATTTGGAGATCGTCAAGTATCTGCACAAGCACTATCGTGGTCGCGGACGATTAAAGACTGGTGCCATGAACCTTGCCGCGCAGCATGGACACTTCGCGGTTGTCAAGTGGCTCCATAAACAGCGGGTGGAGGGATGCACGGCGCAAGCCATGGCTTTTGCCGCCGACCGCGGACATCTCGAGATTCTGAAGTGGCTGCACGCGAACCGCTCTGAAGGATGTACACTAATGGCGATGAACAACGCTGCCAGCAATGGACGTTTAGAGATTGTGCAGTGGCTCCACAGGAACCGGAAGGAAGGCTGCACGGCGAAAGCGATGGAAGGTGCAGCTGCGAATGGGCACCTGGATGTGGTCAAGTGGTTGCATACAAATCGAGATGAAGGATGCACATCTGACACGATGAACAAGGCAGCGGATAATGGACACTTGGACATCGTCAAGTGGTTGCATGCAAATCGAGTTGAAGGGTGTACGAGGAGAGCGATGAACGTGGCAGCTGCGAATGGTCGCTTGGACATCGTCAAGTGGCTGCATGAAAATCGAAACGAAGGATGCACGTGGGGAGCGATGGAAGGTGCAGCTGCGAACGGACACTTGGATGTGGTCATGTGGCTGCACGAAAATCGAGATGAAGGCTGCACGTGGAGAACGATGAACATGGCAGCGGGTAATGGACATTTGGATGTGGTCAAGTGGCTGCATGCAAATCGAGACGAAGCGTGCACTGTTGATGCAATGGACGTAGCAGCGGAAAGCGGCTATTTGGATGTGATCAAGTGGCTGCATGAAAATCGACATGAAGGATGCACTGTGTATGCAATGGACATGGCAGCTGGAAATGGACATTTGGATGTCGTCAAATGGCTGCACGAAAATCGAGATGAAGGGTGTTCTGTTGATGCAATGGATCTGGCAGCGGAAAGTGGGCATTTAGATATCGTCAAGTGGCTGCACGAAAATCGAGACGAAGGATGCACGGTTGATGCAATGGAAATGGCAGCTGGAAATGGCCACTTGGATGTGGTCAAGTGGTTGCATGCAAATCGAAATGAAGGATGCACTGTGAATGCGATGGACAGCGCGGCGGCGAATGGTTTCCTAGGTGTTGTGCAGTGGCTGCACTTTAACCGAAGTGAAGGATGCTCGTCGAATGCACCGGAGAGTGCTGAGGACAACGGACATGCTGGTGTTGCGGCGTGGCTGAGAGCTAACGTGCCGTTATAATAACGAGCTGATTCGCGACAAAGGGCCAGGATGACATTTACATCAAGCGACGAAGCATCTCGAAACATGATCGAGTTAACCTGAAATGAACGCGTTCTTGAGGCGGAAGATAGTGTCAATCGAGGCCATGATCCTCCATCTATATGTGGGATGGCGATCTCGGCGCCACGCATATATCGAGAATGCCATACTTTTGAGATCTGAAAACGGCTCAAGTTGAACTCACAACATCACTGTTCAGCCACATATTGGCACCGGAAAGCAGACGACAGATATGCGAGCCCCAGTTTCTGCGATTCCCACCGCATTCGAGTGTAGGCTGCTGCGCATGTTCAAGTGCAAGCCGAAGCACATCTCGCCAGGTGCATCGAGAGTCGAAAGACCACGGAAAAAGTGGCGATGCATACTCCCGTCACCCCTGTTGACCTCGACACTGGACAATAGTGTCTATAACTTTTAGCACGAACAGCCCTGTAAGGTTGCAGGAGAATGCATGTCGATGAGGATACACCTCCCAAGCTCGTTCTGAGACGTCGTTTGGTTGGTAGTGACCAATCGTCGACGTGTTCAATTGTAAAGGGTCCGTATTTACAGGTGCTTTGAATGAGAAGGTCGCCACTGCACCTGTTTGGCGGTGCGGTTGGGTGGTAATTCGTGCACTTCGCGTCTATGGGTCTGCGGTCTGAACCACAGGAACTGAAGAATGGCTTCGTCTCACACAAACTGAATTTACAGCGACGCCTTTGCCGACGGAGATGCGTGCTCTGATCGAAATGATCGCAGCAGTTGCCACTCTACATCAGCACGAACCGAGTCAAGTGTGAAGTGGCCAACAATGGGTATCCATGCTCGATCTCTTCCTTCATGGTCCGCAACGGCTCCTTTGCCAGTTCGAACAGATCAGCGCTCGCATCTTGTCGCTAATCCTGGCGAATGTCTGTTCAGCAACAGCCGTTTCACTTCGATAAAGTGTCGATGCGTGTCATCCTATCCGCTTTGCGCCATCAGCACAACTTAATCGGACACAAATATCGGTATTTGCGCCGGTATACCGACGCGATACCTCTCGTCATGTCGCCCCACCGTTCGGTCGCGCCAGCTGGTGCGGCGTAAAAGCTGGGGTCGGCCGCACTCCCGGAACAAGCATGAGTCTCATGCCGTGCCGTGGCGCCGCCGGCCAGTAACGGAGCCAGACGACCGCCGAACCAGCCGGCAGTCGAGCGCGCCGCTTTCTCCAGTCTATCATTTTCCGTCATTGGCCCGCCGTGCTGCTGCTGCTGTCACTGCCGCCGTCGCTGTCGTCGCTACCTACTCGCTCAATTAACACCTCCGGCATGCGGGCAAGCGCTCTCCTCCTCCTGACTGCGGCTGCTGCGGCGCTAGCTCCGGCCGACGCGTACTACAAGTACGTGGCGCTGATCCCGAACGGCGGCAACGTGCCGGACTCACCCAACATCGGCCACCTGGACGAGGCGGGCGAGACCGGCGTGAACGACTTCGGCGCGGCGTTCGCCAAGGCCGGCAACGAGTGGAACGCCAAGCTGTGCGCGCAGGACACGGACGGCGACGGGTACACGAACGGCCAGGAGCTGGGGGACCCGTGCTGCACGTGGACGACGACCAACACGGCTGGGCTCATCACGGACGGCATCAGCCACCCAAGCGACGCGAGCAAGGTCCCGACGAGCGACACGCTGCTCGCGGGTTGCTCGTCCTCGTCCACGACGACAACGTCCGGGAGCAGCAACTCGACGACCTCGGGGGATGACATCAACGACGTGCTGGCCCCTGTGACGGCGGCCGGGTCGTCCAGCGCGATGCCGCCGGACGACGACGAGGACGACTCGGATGAGATGGTCGAGACGGACGGCGGTGTGCGGACGGCCATGAGTGTCCTGGCGATGGTTGCGCCGGTCGTCCTGGCGCTGATGCTGTAAGAGAGACGAGCATTGAGCCAAGAGAGAGTGTCGTGGATGTGTGTGTGTAGTTTTTGGACCCGTGGCGTCTCCGTGGGAGATAATAGGCTCGCGTACCATAAGAAGAGGAACGATCATTTAACCTTTGAGCGCTGTTCGAGGCATCCTTGGCCTGCTGTGAGAATGAATGGAGGTGTTTCGAGGCAATTGACATTGGGCAGAGTAATGGATGTACAAACGAGATGCAGTGTGAATTATCCTCTCAGCAGGCAAAACTTGGGGGCGATAGTGCGGCGCCTTGGTCCCCGCAAAGCGCCAGGCGATGGCTGCCTAGCTCGTGGGCGACGGGATGATGAAGAGCACGATAACGACGACGATGAGCACCGCGATCACCACGTACAGCTTGCACATCTGCAACAAGAACAGCCGTCCGAGGTTAGCAAACGCCCACGTCATTGCGACAGATTCCACCACCACCACCACGTACATGCTTCTTCTTGGCGTTGACGCTGCGCGCAGCCGCCTCTTGCCGCTCCAGGTCCACCTGCGCATTGTCCATCCGCTGCAACACACCACACCGCTGGTTAGCCGCCTCGTACGCTGAACGTCCAAGCTCTGTTCAGGACCACTCACGCCGCCAATGTCGTCGATCATGGCGTTCTGCTCCACGACCTCGCCGTTGATGGCGTTCGCCTGGTTCTTGAGACCCCGCACGCCATTGTGGATCTGGTCGAGCATGGCATCCTGCCGCGCCGTGTCAGCCTGCCGGCGCTCGTCGAACGCCTGCTGCGCCGACATTTCGTGGTAGTTGTCGCTCTGACCGCGGCCGGCCATCCTTCGTCCCTTGGGGTGTAGCTAGCTCCTCCTCCTCTTCGCAGTCGGCTTGGGACCGCTCAGTCGGCACCTGGGTTCACGGCGGGCGGACGCGCTTGGAGGTGGCCTGGGCGATCACAGGACGCGCAGCGATGGCACGGCAAAACGAGGAGCGAGGCGCTTGGTTCCCCAGTCGGCTGATCGCCTTCCTGGCTTTTTTCACCCAAACGGAACCGTCCAGATCGCCATTTTGATAAATGCTGGTTTCGATCGGTTTTGGCGGGATACAAACGGCAGGTTCGCCAAAACCGTTGCGTGGAAAATCGCGATTTTCGCTCCTCCCACTCGCAAATGGCAGAGGTCGTGCGAACGTTCAGATCACAGACCCTACCCGCAGACAGTACACCGGCTCCATACCATCGGTGCTCTCATAACTGATATCCTCAGAAATGATCCCCATCAAACTTTTGGCGAGGATGTTGAAGACCGCAGCATCTGCGATCCGAGCAGCAGCTTGTCGAGAGTTTGATGGCTGCAGCGATGAAAGTACGGAGCTACCTGTGCCCATACGACCCAGCCACCGCGATGCTCGTTCGGCTGAAAACAGGTTTGAGCCATGGGCTGTGCCCTACTCGCCACTCGCGCACGTGCGCCGAAGACCGCGCGGTTCGAAGCCAGATCGCACCACGCGACCGTTCCAACCAACCGCCAGCCGCTCGGTGAATTTCTCAAATCAGAGCTGCGAACCGAGCCAACAAAGATCCAGGTTCCGTCTGTCGTGTCCAACGGAGTGGTATACGGTACAATGCAGCATGCAGCTTCGCACTTCAACTCGACTGCTTCTCGACTGTTTCTCGACTGCTGCTTGACAACAATAGCACAAAGCTCTCATTCTCCAATTTGCCTCCTCCAGCGCAACCCCCTCCGCCTCTTCTCAACCTCTTTCAGCGATGAAGTTCTTCCAGGTCGTCCTGCTCGCCGCGCTCGCTGTCGCTGGCACCTACGGCCAAGCCACCACTGAGACCACGGCTCCTGCTGCTGCCACGACCACGGGCTCGACTGCCACTGGCTCGGCCACGGGCGATGCCACTGGCGCTGCCACCACTACCGACGCAACTGGAGCTGCTGATGCCACCACGACCACCGGAAGCTCTGGTGCTGCCACCGGGACGGCCGGCGCCTCCAGCGCGACTGGCGCGACCGGTGTCGGCGAAAGCAGCTCGGCGCTCGACAGCACCGTCTCGGCGTCGAGTTCGACGGGCACCGACACGATCTCGAGCACGGGCTCGTCCAGCTCGACGTCTACGACCGACTCGAGCAAATCGTCCTCGTCCAAGACCACCAAGACTAGCTCGAAGTCGTCCTCGGCGGATGGCTCGGTCGGCTCGAACGACGCGGCCGTCAACGCGCTCGGCATGGCGACGGTCACCGTGTTCGCCGTCGGCGCCTACTTCGCCTAAAGCGGGCTATTTGTCGATGTTGGCACTCCGATCGTTCGTGTGAGTCTTCGCCGCGTGTTTGGCATATGGCAGTCGTCAGTGCTTAGCTCGGTAAAATCGATCGGAATAGAACATGTACAAGTACTTTCAAGCAGTGTGGTGGTGGTTCGTTGCGATTCATATGCCGGGTTCAGGGCCATGCTTGGTATTTCGAGTGGATGCGTATATCTCCGACATCGTCAACATGTCTAGACCAATTGCAGAAATCGAGTGTCGCGGCAAAGTAACCTGGATGCAAAAGATCGCGACCAACAAAATGCCAAATGCGAGACCACCGGGGGCGAGAGAGATCTGTGTTTGCGTAAATATTCGTTTGGAGATTGGTGGCGGTGGTGTTGCCTGGTTGCTTGATCAACGAACACACCATGCCAGATTCTACATCAGACCTCGCAGGGCTAGTTGAACCATGCATCACGATCGAGCAGCGCTGAGATATCAATTGTGTGGCACGAGCAGCAGCCTCGCCATCATTGAATTGACTCCCTCGGTGCTGGATAACCGAGCTGAAGGAGTCGTACTGTTGTGGATGCACTGCATCCAGTTTGTGTGCCACTCCTCACAAGATCGACCTACTCTGACAGTGGAACCAGTGGTGCATCAGTTTCCCTTACTCATTCGCGACTGCAATCCACAAGCAGCTTTGGTCCATGACCAACAACTGCATCGAGTACGATAGAAATGCAAAATGGAATTGTTGCGGGCACGAGACTCGCTTTACATCTCTGAAACTCAAAGAGTTCGCCCTTGCGCATGCTTAAAACTGACCCCACATCCACAAATTGGGGAATCGCGGCACGATGACCTTGATGAAGAAAACGGCGACGAGGATCACTCCGACGATGGACCCAACCACGATGAGGGCGATCTCCGTGTGCGTAAACCCGTTGTTCACCTCCACCTCCTCCGACGAGCTGCCAGCACCCACGGACGTGTCAGCACTGCCCGATGCGCTGGAGGCGGCGGCTTCCGTCGTCGTGCTGGTACTGGCGCCAGCGTTGTCGGATGTGTGTCGGATCAATAGCATGCGCTTGGCCTCTGAGCTGTGCACGCTCTTAGCGTCTTCGAGTTGGGCTTGGCGGAGCGCCGGCGTCGAGTCGGCGTAGCTGGTTGACAGCAGCACGAACAGCGCCAGAAGAAGCAGGTGCAGAGTTCGAGCAGCAGCCATGGCGTCGGTGCGTTTGGGATCCAGTTGGTGTGTGAGCGGGCGCGAGCAAATTGGAGAATGGCTCAACCGCGCAGCGATAGGTCCAGCTCGTCAGGTCGCCAACTTGAAGCGCTCAAGCTGGTGACCGTGCCAGATCGACCAGTTAGTCAATCGACCAACCAAATAAGCCAGCTCGATTGCGCATCAACTATATCACGTTGAACTGCGTTTCGATCAATTGTGCTGAAAAATCCAGCGCGTGTCAAGAGCGACATACCGCACACGGCAGCATCGACTCGTGCTCGCTGTCAAGGATTTCATTGCTTTCCGCCTGATCGACATGTTCGCGTCTGCGATTGGTGAGGTTGTAGGTATACCGTACCCATTTCGGCAAACAGACCGTCCCACTCTGATAGATGAGCATTGAGACAAGCGCCGACTTAGCTGGATCGCACATCGAAGTTCTAGCAAGCGGTGAGCGGCTGATCGAAGGTCATGCAGAGCGTGCATCCGTTGCATCGCTAAGCAGGTGCATGTCCGACTGTGTCGGTGGGAATCGAGGGATGCTGGCCGACGGAAAATCCAGCGCGGACTGATCCAACTTGCAAATCATTTGCAGCAAACTCAAGGGGAATTGATTGTACAGCGAGGTGACACATTGACATGAACGCTGTAGAGCGACTGGCGACGCTGGTTCTATCCTACCGAACTCCACTCACGCAAGATATGTGGTGGCGACCATCACTGCGACGGTCACGAAACTCGCCGCGTTGATAGTCGCATCGTTCGAGCTGGAGGACGACGAAGAGCTGGAGGAAGACGAAGAGCTGGAGGACGACGATGTGGTCGTGGTCGAGTCGGACGAGTCGGTCGTAGTCGTGCTGTCGGACGAGCCGGTCGAGCTGGCCATCACCGTGCTCGTACTGTCGATCGCCGAGCTCGCGCTGCCAGCGTTGACTGTGCCGGCGGCGCTGGCTGCCGTGCCGACCACCGGATCGGAGAATCCAGTGCTGCCAGTCGTTCCATTCACCGCTCCAGCCGTGTTGGTAGTCGCGGCGCCGTTCGCATCGGTCGTGACCGCGCCGTTCGCGTCGGTGGTCGTCGCGCCGTTGTTGGACGCGGTGGTGGCTCCATTGGCTCCATTGGCTCCATTGGTTCCGGTGGCATTGGACCCAGGAGCACCATTGGTGGTCGTGGTCGATCCGGTCGTCGTCTCGGAGCCGCCCCAACCGATAGCAGAGCTGGTCGCGGACGGTGTGTCCTGGCCGTAGGTGCCGGCGACGGCGAGCGCGGCGAGCAGCAGGAACTGGAAGACCTTCATCGTGTGATCGGCAGCCTGGGAGTTGTGGAATGAAACGAAGCTGGAGCGAACCGACCGAGGACGGAACGTGTCCAATGGCTTCGAGTGCGAGCGCAAGAGCTCGGATTTTGATGGGTCCGCACAGGTTTTCTCATCGGGGCGGATGGTGCAAGAGTGCACCGCCTGACGATCTTGTGCTTGCAGCCGCTGGAGATCGCGTTCCAGTACCGCGCCGCAGGGCTGCTGGAAAGTGGTTAGGGCCGCTGAAAGTGCTGTCACCCACACTATCTCTGCCATCGGGTTGGACACTTGGCGCTCCGGCTCGCGATCCACACGGAACTGAGCTGGGGATCACGCCGTGTTGGGGATATTCACTGTCACAAGGTAGAAATTTCGCGACGGTAGAGTCCAACACATGTGCCGCTGCTATCTTTCCCGCCTGCGAAACTCAACTTCTCGAGACCAGAAATTGCGATTTTCGTTAGCGCTGGGCGATTGCCTCACGCATTTTGCGCCGATACACGCGTTTTGCTTGATCACTGGCGCTGGAGTGATACCCACAACATAACCCATCGCTGCACTCAGCATCCGCGCAGGTTCGAGTGTCCGTGCTGGCCGCCATGTGGTCCGCAGTCGGTCCCCTTCGGAGTCGTCGCGGGCTTCGAGTAGTGGAGGTAGGTGCCGGGCTTCGTGCGCTTCGGCGATGGCGATAGTGCGGAGGTGGCGTCGACGCCTGAACAGTCGTCGAGTCTGTCAGCGACTCCATCGTCAGCTAGCGCGGGAGATGCGTCCGCACCGTACAGGTCGCTCGCGGTCGGCGATGGCGTCGAGGCGAGGCAGTTGGTGTTGGCGGCCACGACGCTGTCGCCGAGCGAAATGCCGTCGGCGGCGACGACTGTGAGGGTCAACAAGGTGAGGATGAAGTCGAAGAAGCGCATGCTGCCAAATGTCGAGGTGCGCGTGAGTTGAGGTGCGGTGAGGCTTGGTAGCAGTTGATGCATCGCCTGAGAGCGTTCGGACGTCGGGTTGGGATGACGAGATCGCTTTCGCTCCATGCGTGCGTGTCGATTCGAAACTAATGGCGACCGGATCCATAGGTGACTAGATGAGTATGCTGCCAGTATACCTCAGCCATTGAGTAATGGTTGTGTTCAAATTCGATGCATCCGCCACCAGATCGTCAAATTTTGCCAATGCCGAGGATTCGAACGATGCAGACCCTCCTCCCCCAGTTCTCTTCAATTTGTTCGGTGATTCCAACCGCCGTCGACACTGACCCAATGACTATACAAATCGATCGTTGAACGCACATGGCAGTGAAGAACGCATCTCAAATTTCAGCAATACAGTGGCTTGGTTTCGAGCTCGAACACAGTAATTGTGGAATCCAAGCTTGTTGAGTACCGCAGCTTCACCGATGTTTCCGCATCAACGGTAGAAGTCGCCTTTGCTTCGACCAGCGCTTACACCATTGCAAGGATGCCTAGCGATATCTCTGAGTCAATTTCGACGTTGATAATCATGAGTCCGAGCAGCACCAGCTCCTCAGCTCCACGCCCTTAATCGACACAACGTTTTCGACTAGACCTCACCATTGGAAAAGATGGACTGAAGGTGAACGCGATGAGCTAGATGGCGACGACAGAGTTCGCAACCAGCATAGACCGAACGACCGTGTTCCGAAACGAATAAGTGTACTGTTACTTGTGACTGGTTGATACGCTCGTACATCATTGCTCAAGCTGTAGGTGTGCGTGACGGCGAAATTTGTCACTCTTTTAGACAAACAAGGTGTGAACCACCACCGCCGTGACACAAACCGCCATCGCTGGCCACTGGGCCATCTCCGCTCCGTCCGTCGTCGGGGTCGGCGTCGGCGTCGACACCTCGCTGGATCCATCGTCGCTCGCGTTGCCGTCGACAACGCCTTCAGTGTCCGATCCCGTCGAGCTGTCGTCTTCTCCAGCATCCGCAGTCGAAGCCTCGCTTGCGTCGCCTTCATCCACGCCGGACGTGTCGAACGTGGTGCCGGGCTTATCGCTCGAAGGCGACGGCGCCGCAGTTCCCACCGCCGAGCTGTCGCCGCTCGTCGTCTCGGAGGCGGCAGACACGTTAGCACCAACATCGTTGGCGGCCATCGGCCCGTCGCCCAGCGTCGTCTCGTCCGCAGAGGCGGCTGCCAGCAGCAGCGCGGCTGTAGAGAGCAGCACAAGACGGAAGAAGCGCATGAGGAGCTGAGGGGGTACGCTGCCAGTTCGGATCTGAGGACTTGGGGACGATCGAGGGCCGGATTGCGCGCGACGAGAAATGCGGTTCGCGAGCGAAAAGGATGTCGGTGGATGGGTCCATTCTGGCTCTGGAACGCCCCCTCTACATCGATTAAGCGCTAATTCAGTGTCATTGAACATTTGTCACAGAGTGAGGATCTCAACATACTTCTTTGAATGAATTCACGAACAGAAAGTTGGCAGAAAGCTTCAACGAACGCAAAAAACTGGTGCAATTTGTCTCTCAAGTAAGTACTTAGGTGCACGGGTCACGAAGTCTCGCACCTCAGCCAACCTCGCTCTGGATGTTCATCTCTAGCGATTCCCACAGTTTGCGGGTGCGTATCAAGCGAGATAGGATATGGACGAGGTGTCGGCAAGTATAGACAATAGTCAGCGAGGTGTAGTCGGAGAACGCAAGCTGTCGCTTGCCAAGTTGAAAATGAAGCATCAACAATCACGAAGCTCCTTCAAGGTTGTCTCCTTGGTCGATTTCCTTGTCAGCGCTTGCGTCCAAGCAGTCGCCACATCGTTGGCTGCATTCGCAACTGCTGGCTCTACAAGTGATGCAACTACTGGCGTACCTTGCGCGATTATAACGAATCGAAGCGCTGTCGGTGCGATCAGGTTTGCTGGCGCCACAGGCGCTGGTGAAGGCAGTTCAACGACTGACAGCATCACCTTGGCATCCAGCTCGACGAGCACTGACACCTTCGAGTTCGTCAAGCTTGAGTTCCGATTCTGGCTCCGCTGGCTGTAATTCGAAGTCTGGAATGGGCTGAGTGTGTTGGCTGGGTGTTTGCAACAGCAAAACGCATTCGGACAGGTAACTGTGTGAGCTCGTCCTTCGTTTGGCGCTATATTAAAGTGAATCATGGGGAACAGCAACTTCAGCGATGGACAGGAAGGTCAGACACCGACAGCAGCACGACGTATTGTCGAATGTTCGTGACAGTACCTCGATGGTGGCAAATCGGCGGATCAATTCGACTGCGGCCGCAATGCGAATCAGCTGGAGATGATCACAACATGCATACATTGTGACCAGCATATTCACATTCGTCTGCTCATTCGTGGATCCAGCAACTCATATGAGCTGAGCACAGCGCAAGAGTACATTCCACAAGCGTCTATTGATTTGGCCACAGCATCGGGAGACTCTGAGGGCCTTCTGTAACTTGACCCACAAACTGCTGCTAGCCGGCAAAGTCAAACGAGTCGCGACGCTCGCGACCAAAGTCATCATCGTCCTCGGCGTCCTCCACCTCCTCTTCCACGCCCTCGGCAGCGTTCGCCAACGCCAAGTCCGAGGCGGATAAACTCACAGTTGGAGACAGTGGCCGCTCGCAATCTACCTCACTATTAGCGTCGTCGTCATCCTCGCCGTCGTCATCTTCGTCGTCAAGCACGCTCGACCGACGCCGACGCTTCTTCTTCTGAGCATCAAGCTTTCTCTGCTCCTCCTTGTCAACCATCTTGGCGATGACGTCGACCATCTCCGAGTCAAGGGGTGCAGCCGACGCACGCAGCGCAATCTCGATCAGCTTCGGGTGATTCTTCTCCTCGTACTTGAACTTGCTCTTGAGCTCCTTCCGCTTCCGTTTCGGAAACAGCGTTGCCATCATGGAGAAGTTTGGACCGACCTGGCTGAGGCACTGCACACAGAAACGAGATCATGAGCATCAGATATGCCACCTAATTGGACAAAACGATCGCACTTACGTAGTAAAACTGCTTCGTCTCATCTTTACCCCAGCGCCGGCCTGGGCCGTTCGGGTGCGACGAGTTGAACCGTGGACCTGAGTGACGTGGCGGCATTCCACTCTCCGGGTACTCGTCTGGATCGTCGTTGCTCTGATGCTGCTGATGGGTCTCTTCTCCGAGCTTGATCGTCGACTCCAGAATAACCATCTTGCCGTCAATGATTTGCACTTGGGGTGTGACCAACGATCCACCCATCGCTGCAGACTCGGACGACACTGATAATGACCGAACACGCTTGAGCGCGTTCATGTTCAGCAGGCTCGACGACTTCTCGTCATCCTCGTCACCTGGAACAGCCGAGCTTTCAGCCTCCTCGCGCTCGTGACGCTTCAAACGTCGACCCTTAGGGATCGTGAGAGCCAGCTCGCCCATCGTCATCTGCGACGGCTCCTTCTTGAGCAACTCGGCCTTCTTGCGATTCGTGCCGCGCGTCAACGATACCAGCGACGAAATGGACGATGCGTTCGAGTTGCTGCGCTTCCGCCGATTCCGCAGACTGGTTGAAGTCTTCTCTTTGGCCACAAGAGCCAGAGCTCGCGAGTTCTCACTCTCGTCATTTTGATCGCCATCGCCGTTCAGCAATGACTTTGCCCACATTGTGGCACGTTCACGAGCGGGAACGTAGATCTAGAAAGCAACAACCGTTAAATGTGGCTGGCAAGTGCAATACGTCACAGCCCACATACCTGAACTGCCTCCTCGGGCAAGTCCAACTCATCCGGGTCAACGTCTTCATCCTGATCGTCGTCTCCCTCTTCCTCGGTGTCTGACACATTCCGATAGCTCTGACTGGCCTTCGCCTTGCGTTGGAGCTAGGACATCAAGGCGATATTAGATCAAAGTTCCCCCCATTTGCAGAAACACTTTCGAATCGTACCGACGGACGTTGTGGCACCTCTGGTGTGGGCAACCGCTTCGAATGGCTGGCCGCAGAACTCTTTGCCACCTTCTGACGCTTCCCCTGACGCGTTTTCACACCAAACTCACGATCCTTGCGCTCTCGAGAGGCTTCTCCACCAACAACGCCTTCGCCCAATACGTCATCGTTCAGGTCGCCCTTGTCCGTAGCATGAGGAGCCCGAGCAGTCAGAGCGAACGGAGAGTTTGTCAGCGAGGACATGCTTTCCGTTCTCGGATGACGACCGTGCAGCTGCACGCCTGCGCGGCGTGGCGACTGGTGTGGCTTGATATCCAGCTTGTGTGCCATTCGCTGCACAACAGACCAACAAACATGATGTTAGCCTGATTGTTCACTGAATATCGCTCACAAACGCAATCGAACCTTTAGCAGAGGATTCCCCGCCTCCTGGCCTGCTTTCGGGCTGACTGTCACTCGTGGGCCAAGCACTGGGCTGACGTTGGTGCGGTACACTGGACCGGAGGAAGACATCTTTGCCAATCGCTCAACACGAACACCGCCGGTCTTGTCCTAGAACAGTGACACATCGGGCCGTTAGAGGACACGACAGCACACGAACCCACCGACAATACTCACGGAGCGCCGCTGAACCGGGAGGATAATCGGCGATCTAGTGACTTGCACAGGCGTGACGGGTTTGCTGGCTGGCGCTGGCGTCGAAAGCGAACCGCCGATTGAGATCCCACCAGCACGTCTCGGGTGAGAGATCACCGTCGGTTTCACAGACTCCGTCGTTCCATTCCCACTTGCAAGTGCAGGCGCACTCGACGTCGATGGCGTGGAGACGACATTGACGGAGATTCGAGGTGGTGCCTTCCTGCTGGCTCCATTGCTCGCCAAAGGGACCGTCGAGGGCAATCGCTTCTCCTCCGCGACACTGGCGACTGACTCTCTGTCTTGTAGCGCCACGTTCTCCTGAACACGACAGTCAAGTCAAGATCAGGACCATTGACTACAGCGTCAACCCACTTGTCGTGCAATACCAACCTGGACATCCAAACGCTGCGGCGTCGGCGATTCCTTTTGCTCGGGCGTAGCAACACGCTTAGATCGGTCGACTGCGCACGTCACCGAACGGAAATACAACGTCAGAGCCCGGTTCAGCCCGCACAATGCAAAGTGTAGACGCACCATTGGCCGGTCTAGCGCGCGGCGCGATCGTCAACCGCGTTGGCTTGCGGCTCTTGCCCTTGGGAAGCAGCGGCACGCGGGACGCGGTCGACATGGCGCGGCGACACGCGGGCGTCGCCCACGGCACGTGGGAGGGCGGCGGGAGCAGCGAGAGCCGCCAAGGGAACCTCACACGGAGCGCTCGCACTCGTCCCAGCGGTAAGCCGCCTTTGCTTGACAGGAAACTCGCGGGCAAAGCGGCATGGTGCGACCGCCGGATTGGTGCATATCCATTGTATTCAGACTCTTTCAGCCAATGAGCGTGGCGTTTTGTTTTCAGCCAGTTATCTGGATCGCTATAGAGCAACGCACTTTCCGCCAATGATGAGGGGTTTTGCGAGATATGGACATGGCGATTCGCTGAAAAGCCGTCATTTCGCTCCAAGACGTGGCTCGTTTCCCCCTCCCAGCAAACTGACAAGCTGCAATAGCGAGCGAAGCGCCATCCAACAGGCGCCTGCTTTCGTCCAGCTCCTCGAGCCTGCCGCTGCCTGTAAACGCCCATGGCGGACAACGACCCCGTCGCGCGCGCGCGTGCCATCGCGGCCCGCCTCGCGGCCACGGCGATCCCTTCCGACAGTCTCGGCAAACGCAAGAACCGCTGGGAGGTGCGTGCTGGCGAACAGCGCGAAGGTCATGCTGCATTGAACGAGTGTGCTAATTCTCTTTGCTACGACTTCGACTTTGTTGCGATGGCTACGCGCTTGATGCGAATAGGATGACGGTGAGTGTCGATGCTGCTTGCCTGATATCGTGATTGCTTCAGAAGGTGATGTTGTGGGACTCATCATGTGCAATACACCGTTGCGTTGTGCTAGAGGACGGCGGTGCGCGTCCGCATCCTGGCGGCCACGGCGAGAAGAAGTACAAGAAGGTGTACATTCCTGTCGATCAGACCGACATCAACTTTATGGGTAAGATGCTCGCGATGCAGGACAGTCGATGAGAAGATGGTGTTGACCGAGCACGTTGGCGCGATAGGCCTGCTTATTGGACCGCGCGGCTCCAACCAAAAGCGCATGGAGGACGAGTCTGGCGCCAGGATTCTGATTCGTGGCAAGGGCTCGTCGCGAGAGCCGACGGGAGCCCCCGACGAGGATGAAGAGCTGCACGTTCTCATTACTGCCGACACCGACGAGGCAATTGCCAAGGCGCAGAGCGCCGTCGAGGAGATCCTGTTCAACCCTCAGCAGGCCATGCGGCTCAAGCAAGAGCAGCTGCGGAAGTACGTTCGCGGTCGATATCGTGTTGATGACGCTCGCACGTCCCTGATGTTGACCGAATCGTTGTTGTGGATCACAATCACAGGGTGGCGGAACTGAATGGCACGCTCAACGACAACTACGGTCGCGGAGGCGGCGGCGGCAGCGGTGGCCACGACAATTCGGACGGTCATTACGGACCGGGTGCGGACAAAGAATCCAAGACGACTGAAATGCACGTTCCGCGTGACCTGGTCGGCTACATTATCGGTCGCGGCGGTGAAACCATCCGCGATCTCCAGGCGAAGAGTGGCGCACACATCCAGATCGTGCGTGAGGAAGAAGGAGCACCGCCGAACCAGGATCGGTCCGTCAGCATTTCGGGATCCGACGATGCGCTCGAGCTGGCTCAGCGACTTATCCAGAACTTGATTGATGAACGGCAGCAGAACAGCATGGGTGGCGGTGGCAGCGGCGGCGGCGGCGGTGGTTTTCGCGAGCGCGATGATCGCGACCGTATTGCTCGATATGGCGGCATCAACCCTGACGGATCTGATTCGATGGAGATGTTGGTGCCGAATGACCGAGTCGGTCTGATCATCGGTCGCGGTGGTGTCACCATTAAGGGTATCCAGCAGCGCACAGGCTCTACGATTACGATCCCTCAAACGCCCGACGTGAACCACCCCGACATGCGGTTGATCACAATCCGAGGAACTGTCGAGTCGAAGGAATCGGCCAAGATGGAGATCATGGCGATGATCAACGAAGAGCCTGGTCAGCGCTCGCACGGACCTCCCGGTTCGAGCACAATCTACATGCAAGTCCCCAACGATCGCGTTGGCGTTGTGATCGGTAAGCGCGGCGAGACGATCAAGGGTATTCAGGACCGTCACGGCGTGCGGATCCAGGTTCCTCAAGTCCCCGATGCCGGTTCGAATCCCGCTGTGAGAACCGTTTCTATCCAAGGTCCAGCGGAGACGCTACAGCTTGCGAAGGAGGAGATTGACATGATCATCGTCCAAGGCGCAGGGACCCGTGGATACGGCGGCGGCCAGTACAGTGGTGGAGGTGGTGGTCACTACGGCGGCAGTAGCCACTACGGTGAAAGCAGCAGCTATGGTGGCGGTGGCTACGATCAGCAGCAGTACGGACAACAGTATGGCTACGGTCAGAGTGGCCAGTACGATGCCTCGTACTACCAGCAGTACTACCAGCAAGACGCTTCTGCTGGTGCGGCATCCGGCGCTGCAGCTGGTGCGCCTGCACCTTCGAGTTCAGCGGCGGAAGGCTCGGCGGCTGCAGCGACCACGGCGGACCCGAACGATCCGAACGCGTACTGGAACGGCTACTACGAGTATGCGGCTTACTACGGTGTTGACGCGGCGAACGCGGCGTGGGGTGTTACTGGAGAAGCTGCTCAGCAGAGCGCGGAGGCATATCAACAGTACCAGCAGCAGATGGCCGCCGCAGGAGGCGATGCTTCGTCGGGTGGCGGTGAGAGTGGCTCGAAGAAGGCGGATGCGGATTCATCTGGACACCAGGTTCGTTGAAGTGCTTTGGATTGAGTCTTGCGGGGAGTCTCGTCCCTGTGTCTCCTGTGTCTACACCCTTGCTCGGTTACTTGCGTTTGTTGGCGACTAGCAGTGGGTGTGGAGGACGATGTGTGGCCTGCTTGTCGATGGTGAAAGGGGTGGTTTGATAATTCGGGTTGTGTGTCATCAATTCTTTTGTCTACGAAGGCGCAAGGTCCTCCCGGCACGGCGTAAGCGTGACTCCCCGAGCACAGGATGCGTATCGCTCCGGTTTGCCATCGGTTTGCTCTGCTCTCGCGTCTCGTCGTGCAAGCTCCCCCATGTAACAGCAGCGAAGGTCGCGAGATGCGCGCAGCTCAAGCGAGGCTTCACATGGTGACAAGGTAACATCTAAGGAAGAAGGTTTTAAGGCATGCAATGTACCGGATGGTGATGATGGACAGCACCTACTCAGATCGAAGGAGGATCACAGGTAGGCGCTGTATGGGTTTGGTTTAGCGCTTGGGCTTCGATACAGTGGTTGCCAAGGACGGGAATATTTGTCTTCGGTCGGCCAAGAACTGCTTCACACGGTCTGCCTCGCTGGTCGTGGCGAACACGATCTTGATGCAGTGCTGCGGGTTTGCCGGGTTGTAGTCGGCGCCGAACTGATGCAGCTCGTGGTGGATCCGGAAGCGGAAGCTCTTGTCTCGCGGCGCGACGCTGACATCCGTCATGTCGCGGTAGTACATGATCATGTGGATTTCTTTCGCCTCGAACGGGTGCTGGAACAGGTAGGCGCAGTGATCGGGGGCGAACGTCGCTGGGCACGGGAACCGGCAGTCAAGGCGACCGACTGTCATGCTTATCGTGGTGGCTTGGAAGCCGACCAGCGAGGAAAGAGCGAGCTGGTGGCATGGCAACGATGGCGAGGCGTCGGGAGCGAGCTTGTACGTCGACTTCAAGCGGCTCGTGATGTCTTGTGCGCCTTGCGAGATCGCCTTGAGCTGGTCAGCCAGCGACGGCCGCTGCGGACTGGCACGCGTCTTCGGCGTTGACCTTGGCGCTCGCGAACCAGAGCAGGTAGAAGTCAATGACGAGCTTGCTGGCGCAGGTGTGGTGGCCACCACGATCGTCGGCGGCTCTCGTTGTTGCGCCGTCGAAGAAGCAGTAGCAGGCTCCACGGCGGGAAGCCCCGCGCTTGGCTGTCGCGTGCGGTGCAGGACGTAGTCGGGGAAGGCGTCGCCTTTGAACGGCGTCTGGGCCTTCGCGCCGTCCCGCCGCGCCGCCGTCGTTCGCGTCGCGAGCATCGCCAGTCGCGCCGGTCAGTCACTGCATCATCATCATCATCGGCCTGGAAGCCTGTGTGGCCAGCAGTGGGTATTTTTAGCAGCAGCTCTTCCATGTCCCCCGCAGTAGCGACTGTCACATCACGATTGATCGCCAATGGCGGTGAGCATACGCGCGTTGTTGTTGCTCCCGTCAGTCGCCGTCGACGAGCCATAAAGATCGCGGCGATCCGGCGCTGTTACTCACGCGGCAGGAACGAGCCGCGCGCTTGCTTGCGGTGTCCGCGACCCGACGGTGCATGCGAAGCTTGAAGCGGTCGGCGTTGGGCCGTTGAGCACAAACAATACAAACAATCCACACACACATCCTGGCCGCCCGTGGCGTCGATATCAGGACGCCGACGCGTAAACACTTCAGCTCTGTTGGACACGGCCGGGTGTCGCGTCGCGCGATGTGCAGAGCCAACCAACCCGGCCGCAACCCACGTCGGCTCGGCTTCGGGTCCGCCAATGTAGGTGGGTGGGTGCGAGTAATGGCTCGTTGCCGCCGCCCGCGCATCCCCGGCGCGGCATTACGTCACGCGCTCAGTCGTCGGTTCAGGGCACGAATATCCAGCCGCGATCACCGCGACGATTGGTGGAAAGTGAGGGGCAGACCGTGCCGCCATTGGCCGAATGTGCGCACGCCCGCTGGCCCCGGCACTTTCCCTTGCGACCATCACTCCGCTCCCCCTTCTCTCCTCTCGCGCTCTCTCTCTCGTTCCCCCGACCGCCATTTTGCCAACAGCACGCTCGCGGACCTGGAAGGTGTCGGGCGTCGACGTATCTACCCTCGAACGACACAAGGGGCCAAGCGCCGGCCTCCGCGCGGGTACTTCGTACTCGCAGCCACCTCCAGCCGCTTTATCGCGACCCTTTGCGGCCGTCGAGCGTACCGGCTCGCGGATCTTTCCGCCGGTTATTTGCGACCTTCAGCGCTCCTCTTTGAGGTGTCGGACCAAAAACGTCCCCGAAACCCAGTGAGCTATTTAGGAAATGAGCGCGACGGCGGCGGAGGACGAGGCCGCGGCCCAGCGCGCGTGGGAGATGGAGATGGAGATGGCCATCGAGAGCCGCGGCCGCACGCGGAGCCACTCGATTCTGGGAGACCAGTCGCAGAGCGAGGACGAGGGCTCGACGGGCGGCCGGCGGCGCGGCCTCTACGACGACAGCAGCGATGACGGCATGAGCAGCGACAGCGACTTGGCGATCCGCGACCGCGCGCGCAGCTTCAGCGCGCGACGAGCGCTGGAGATGGAGGAGGAGGATCAGAACGAGCCCGCGCTCGAGGGCAACGAGAGCTATGACGACCGCGCGCGGCGACGCAGCTGCTCGTTCTCGTCGGGCGATGCGGCGGTGATGGCCAAGAACGACGGCGGCAACCCCGACGAGGACCCGGAGCTGGTGGCCAAGCGCGCGGCGTCGCTGTCCAAGATGTACCTCGTTGGCTCTGCGCCAGTGGATGTGTCCAAGCTGCAGGACGACAGCAAGATCGTGGGTGTCAAGAAGGTGGAGGTGGTGCAGCCGACCGGCGCGCTGTCGGCGAAGGCGCTGGACGCGCTTTCGGAGGGGCTGCAGCTCTCAGTGGACAATAGTCCGATGCCCAACAGTCGAGACGAAGCCGAGCTGACGGAGGAGCAGCTGGAGGAGAAGCGGATGGAGGAGGAGGAGGACCACAAACTCAAGGCGGAGAAGATGTCGACCCGACGATCCCTCACGGCGCGTGCGTCGTTATTTAAGAGCAAGATGTTTAAGTCCTCGCAGCGAATGGGCAGTGCCACGGCCAAGAACACCAAGCCACCGACGCCTGCTATGAATGGCGCGAGCGCTGCCGCATCCAAACCGGCCGATGCGAAGGCGGAGCCGGCAAGTAACCCGGATCTCCCCCCAGTGCCGAAGAAGCGGCACAAGCTTAAGCTCTTGTTGCTCGGTGATAGCGGTACGTTCGTGCTTGGTGGTTGGTGGCGCTCGCTTGATGCTTACTCGCCATTGATGATATTTCAGGCGTGGGAAAGACGTCTTTGATGCGAGTGTTTTCTGGCGACGAATTTTCAGAATCAATGCTTGCGACTGCAGGGTACGTTGTCGTTGCAGCCAATGAATGTGATGTTGGGGACTGACGACTTATTCGTCCGTGCATAGGGTTGACTTTAAGCTACGTCACATTAATGTTGCCGACGAAGAGATCGCGCTGCAGATATGGGACACAGCTGGTCAAGAGCGTTTCCATCGTATCACTGCCAGTACGTTGTCGCCTTGCGCTATGGGGTTGTATGCATGCTCCGGTATCTAACTATTGAGCTTGGTGTGTTTTTGGTATTGTCCAGCATATTACAAGGGTGCCAACGGCATTGTTTTGGTGTACGACGTGAGCGACAAGCGCAGCTTTGACAGTACGTTCGCTAGTTGTACTTGTGACTCGCTCCGATGCCGTCGCTGTGTGCTGACTTTGCTGCTGCATCATCAGACGTAGGCTACTGGATGAACAACATTCTCCAGTATTCATCTCCAAACCAACTGCCGGCCATGCTGCTCGTGGGCAACAAGATTGATCTTCCCAACCGCGTAGTGGGTTCCGAAGAGGGTCAAGCTGCAGCAAGTCAATACCACTGCCGGTTCATTGGTACGTGTCAGACTCTGATGAATTCGCATCCGATGAATGACTAACCGTGTTTCGTGTCTCCCCACTTGACCTGCAGAAACGAGCGCCAAGACCTCCGAAAACACGAATGGCGCACTGGAGACGATTGCTCGCGACGCATTTCTTATGAGCGTGAACCGTAAGTTCTAGCTCGAGTGGCGTTGATGACTGCTTTGCATGGCCAATCTGACCGAAGTTGTCGTGTTGTTGGAATGGCTGCAGCCTCCATGACGCAGAAGGGTTTGATAGACCGTGAAAAGTCGTTCGGTGGACGCCGGAACAAGGAGAACTGCACAGTCCAGTAGACGATAGCGACCGCAGCCATTGCGACGCGAGCGGCGTCGCGACGGGGACGGACGAGGAGATCCAGGGAACAACAGCACGGCGGCGTGCTGTACCGCCTGAAGCGTTGGTGATGCCGGCGCGGCAGGCATTTTGCATTCGAATGTGGATAGTGGGCGGAGCGATCACAGCCGGCACTAGGAAGCTATTTAACGACAATCGAGTGTGGCGGGCGGCAACTATGGCGGCAACTCGTGCAAATACCGACAAGATCTAGCCAACTCTGGATGCAAACGATAACCTGCCGTCTATTCGTCCTGCTGCTGCTGCTGCTGCTGCTGCTGGTCCGCGGTCTGCACTCGCGATCGCAGGAACTGCTCCGCCTCGGCCTTGCGGTTCGGGTCGTTCATGACCTCCATAAACTGCCGCGTCTGCTGCACGCGCTGCGTGTACGCCGTCCGACAGACGAACCTGGTCCAATACAGAGCCGCCAGTCCAATACAGAGCCACCAGGTTAGCTCACCTCTGTTTATCACCAAATGCGATGATGGACCCACCAAGTGACACCGGAAACGATGCCGAACGAGCCGATGGCGTAGTCGCAGGCCGAGCGCACGGCGCGCGTCGTCCGGAACCGGTGGCCGCCGATGAGCACGCCGGTGGCGATCCCCCACATGAGCCCCGTGCGGAAGCACGGCGGGTTGCGCAGCACGTCGCGCGACGACTCGGGCGATGCCATGTCCACCGCAGACTGTCCGCTCTTGTCTTTATGTGCTTTGACTTGCTAGTCAAAAGGTGTCTCTTGTTTGGTGTGGGCCACGTGAAACTGGGCTAATCATCCACTAAACGTTTTGGCATTTTGGCGATTTCATCAAAATAAGAGAGCAGACTTGGTGATCAGCTGATCATTGCTTCAGCGCTGCCTGTCACCGCCACAGCTGAGGAGATGCGGGCACACTCGGGACTGCAGAAGCAGGTGCTGGCGCTCTACAAGCGCGCGCTGCAGGCCGCCAAGGCGAAGGACCGCGAGGCGCTGGCCGCGGCCGACAGCTCGCAAGGCTCGTCTACTTCTGGCAACGAGACTTACGCGTTCGTTCGAGAGCGGTTCCGCGATGATGTTCGTGTTTTCATTTTCCGTCAATGTGTCGAGTGCGAAGCGAGTGTGACAAGCTTGTGGTTGGTGTGCTGTATGTGCAGGTTCAGTCGGTAGGCCGCATGGACTTTGCGGTGATCGAGCACTTGCTGCGCAAGGGCGAGCGCGACCTCAAGATGCTCAAGGGGATGAAGGCGGCCAGCTTCATGCGGGTCTCGCACAACGAACCAGCAAGGTGAACGCGCTGCCACCCGACTCGCCATCGCGACTCTGAAGCCACCGCGATCACTACACGTCGATGAGCGTCTCGACAAGCGGAGCGACGCGCCAAGTGAGAAAGCGAATTGCTGGTGACCCCACGTTCATACCGTACAGTAACATACACAAAGAATCAGAGTGGACACTGTCTACAATAGAGGGCGATGAAGGTCCCCAGATTGAGAAAAAGTGACCCCGAGTCCTGTCTACGAAGCAACCAGTGCTCCTCTAGCAGGTGCGCAACCAACCTGTTCGCCAGCGGTGCGCTGCCGCCATCCACCCTGTTTGCACACTCGGGAACACGCACGAAGTGAGCAAGTTGCCGCGAGCAATACATTGCTGTGTGGCTTGGGGCAAGTGGGTACACCTGTGCCGAGCAGAGCCTCAAAGTTAAAGAACGTCAAATGATTCAACCTCATCAAATATATCACGTCCCTGCAATATTTGGTATTCATGTGTTTAGCCAGTCGGTCAGCAAACCAATCACTGTTCAAATATCACCGCATGTTCGCGTACCCTTCCTAATCCGAATAAACAATATCTTTCGAACTTTCGCAAAGTCTCCATTTTGTTCTCAGTCCGGTTGAATCCGATCAGCACCACCAGCTTGCCACTCACCAAACCGCTATCGCTGGCACAAGTCGACAACGATGGTTCGAGACGAGGACGCACTGAGAGTCGCGCTCGAATGTGGCGACCTACCTCAAGTCGACAATCTGCTCAAGGTCGTGTCGCCGCACATCCACTACGAAGGCGGACGAACTCCACTGATGGTCGCGACCACACATTCAAACCCAAGCGTTGCGGTGAAGCTGATCGACCGAGTGATGAACAGCGGCGCGGTGATACACAAGACAGACGGCAACAAGCGAAACGTGCTATTGCACGCGTGCCACTCCGGAGTCGACCCGATCGTGATCGATCGGTTGATGTACTGGAACTCGAAGCGTGGCGGGTGGCAGCTCGAGTGGTGGCATCGCGATCAAGACGGCTTCGACGCTGTGGCTCTCGCCAGCAAAGCCGGACATGGCCGACTCGCGGCGTATCTGCTCGACAAGGTGCTCGATCTCGACGCACGACCGATCGACAGGTACCCTCTTCGTGTGTTGGAAGTGGCGATCGAGTCTGGCCACGAAGACTGCGCGTTGGAAGTGCTGACGAGCTCCAAGATCCGCATGGTCGTGAGCTCCAACGTCGCCGATCAACCCTTTTCGCGAGGTCCATGGCAGACCAACTGCACCGTCTACTCGTGTGTGGCTGCTGCGGTCGAGCGCGGGATGCCGAAGCTGGTGGCTGCAATGGACAACCTCAACCATGGCGATGTCGCGCGGGCCACGTGGTATGCGCTCTACAGTAGACCCGCGGACAGTGATTGGACCGCCACTCCCGAGATTGATCGCATGGCGAGGCAGTATAGGCGGGACTGCGAATGGCAGTGCGTTCGGATACTCGTGCTGCTTCGACATCGAGGAGCGATGTGCCTAAAGTCCGATGCGTCGCCTACCCCAGTGAAGCACAATCGGTCATGGCCTCTACGTACTTTTCTGGAGTGGTTGGCATCTTCGACTGGCGCGAACAGTGGTAACAACCGACTCACACTGCTGTTGGCAACGCTACCGGACGCGCTCTTCCAGCTGCTGCTTCAGTTCGTGTTACCGACGGCGGCGGACGAGTTTGAGCACTTACGCTTCTGGCTTGACGCGCGGCGGTGCCAGCAGTGCGAGAAGCTGTGCATCCCGAACGAGTGCAGTCGCTACAGTGGGTGATTTTGTAGCATAACTCAACGACATTGAAATGAACACTTTGACTCTTGACTAATAGACCGTGAGCGGCGCTGCACGCACGCATACCACAAGCTCATGTTGGTGGCGCCGTAGACTATTGACAGTGGCGCCAGACGACAAGGTGCGCCATTCTCTCTCATCGGTGACAAATCTTGAGCAGAGGATCTTGAGCAGAAGAGCTCCGTCGAGGTCAGACCTGGCGCCAATAGGAGTGGAACACCACGTTGGCGACTCGACGAGAAGCTGAAGCGCGTGGGCATTGCGTCCCACAGACTTCATGTAGCGACAGGCTACACCCAAAATGGTGTCCGGACGAACTCGGAGTCGGCCAACTGTATCCCTGGCGATCACTGACAGCTTAGACTCTCGATGCTCGAATGGAACGGCGTTGATCCCGATGGTACGCTTGCTCTCCGGATCACTTGTGCATTACGTCGCTTCGAAATAGGTCTGACTTGATCCGATGTGTGACTGACGCACGAGAGTGTCTGCGCTACGTGGCCTGACCGGCGATAGGCGCGTTTAGCCTTTCTGCAGTCTTCGACGCTACGCTCGCACCGCAGCGGATCCGGGGCAGTCATCCTCACCAACTGGTCGCTTAGATGGATGCATCGCTTCGAAGATGGGCTCACGCCGCGCGAAACGTTGACTCTCCTCTTCCTTCAAGCTGCCACCAACGCCGCTAATTCAACGTTGGCCACTTCGCCTACAAACTCCTTTCGCCTCGCTTGACACTCGGCGTGAAATGCGCGCTGATCCAATGCAGCAGCGATACGCAATTCGATCGGAGCCGCCAGAGTGTTCGTCGCGTCGCTAGTGGTCTGGAGCAGCTCCGGCCTGTCCGAGTGGTTGAGCCACCGTGGGACCAACCGTTGTCAGCGCATGGCCAGCGACGGCTCCAAAATGGCGCAAAGAGCATCCAGTCTGCATTATCAATCCCCACAGGTTCCTCTGCAGTGAAATGATGTGTGCCATGTGTTCAGCATCAGCGTTCGGTTCCCGAGAAATGCACTCTCGAGGGTTTCTCGCTTCGAAAATGAGCGCCTGCATCGCCCGATTGTTCCCCCCACCAAGACGAGCCGCCCATCGCCGCCCATCATCTCACCACCAGCGCCACCGATGCACTCAGGCGCGCACCGGCGACTCTGGCGCCGCCTCAACGACTCGCGCTCTGACGTTCAGCTCCGGGCTGGTCCCACAACGCAATCTTCCGCGTTTTCCACTCGGTCGCGAGTACAAATCCTAAATCTAGTCCGTCCGCCCGTCCAGATCTCGAAAACCGCTCAAGCGAGAGAGAGAGATGCTACCGACCTCCATGATGGACCGCGCTGGCCTCGAGGCATACGCCGACACGCTGCTGCACTCGGGCGGCGCGCGCGCAGCCTCCGTGTTCCGCTGCCTGGCGAACGCGCAGCTGCCGCACGGACTCACGCCGCTCATGCTCGTCACGAGGCACTCGGACGCGGCCAAGGCCGAGCAGCTCATCGACCTGCTCATGACGCACGGCGCCGAGCTCGGCGCGAGGGACGACCGCAACCGCGAGGTACTCATGTACGCGTGCGAGCACGGCGCGTCGCCGCAGGTGATCGACTGCTTGGTCAAGTGGACGAACCGGCGAGCCAAATGGGAGCTCAAGTGGGCAGACCGCGACTGCGACGGCCGCGACTCGGTCGTGCTCGCCAGTCGGGCGGGCCACGGAGAGCTGGCGTCGCACCTGCTGGACCAACTGGACCTGGAGCGCGCGCCGCTGGAGAACTACCCGTTGATTGTTCTGGAGGCGGCGATCGAGTCGGAGAACGAAGAGGCCGCCGCTGCCGTGCTCAAGAACGCCAAGATCCGCCACGAACTGGAGCTCGCCGGCCTGGGCAAGCGCGTGTGCAACGCCTGGCAGCGCGTGTGCAACCTGTCGACGTGTGTCGAGACGGCGGTGCGGTGCGGCATGCCTGGCGTCGTGCAGCGCATGCTCGAGATCAACGCCGAAAAGGTGCAGCGTGCGACCTGGTACGCCATCTACAAGTCCAAGCGCTCCACCGGCTCGAATGCAGAGCCGGTGTTGATTGACGCCACGTTCAAGAAGATCGCGGACGCGTACCAGCACGAGCAGTTGTGGCAGCAGATGAAGGGCGTGCTGCCGCTGCGGCACTGCGAGAAGCTCGCCGAGAAGGAGCAGACCAAGTCGACGTGGGAGCGAGTGAAGCACCGCATGTGGTACGGTGCGCGCGACTGGACCGAGCTGGCGCGCCACCCGCTCGCGACGCTCCCCGACGATGTGTTCGGCCGCATTGTCAGCTTCGCGCGGCCTTCGGAGGAAGAAGACGCGCAGCGGATCCGGTTCGAAAACGAGTCGCGACGGTGCATGGTGTGCAAAGGCGTGTGCATTCCTGGCGAATGCCTTCACAGCGAGGAAGCGGCAGCGGCTCATTGAGAGGCGGTGAATGGAATATGTAGAGTGAGTGGCGATGTCGGGTTTGTAGCGTCAGCACGGCGAAGTAATGAAGTTATCGATTGATGTTTGGATGGTATCCTCTGGAATTACTTCAGCTAGTTTGATGTCACTCCCATGCTTTTCACTGCATTGCAGAATTCGAATTGGAAGTGAGGTCGAAACAGTGTCCCCATTCAGTTTGATCTGTCCAACACACAGCGAACAGCGGATGGCGTATCTTGATTAAGCCAAGATCGCGAACTCAACGGAGGACAGCGATCGAGCCGTACACTCGCGAAGTGTTGGCTGAATGTGCGACGGAAAAGAAGAATGGAGGTGATGTTTTGTATCGTTTCAGATATAGAATCCGGTGTATCATGAATTCATGTTCATTCCTTGGCAATGCAAGTCCTCGTGCATTCGCGACTGGCCAATGTCTGAATCTGTGTAAAATTGAATCAGCGAGCATTCAACACTATTGCTGCAGCTACATCGTTTTGTGCTGCTTTTGGTTTGGGGGCTGCCACACAGATCACCAAGAATCATTCATCAGCACTCTAAACTGCTCCTTCTGCGCCTCCGCCTCATCGTCGAACGGAGACTTGACGAACTCGACCACCACGCGAAACAAGTCGTTCGGCAAAGTCGCCAGCAGCCTGCCGAGCTTCGCGTAGTTCCCACCCGAAAAGGCTCGCCCTCTCTCATTTCGAATCAAATACACCGGCTTGATGCTTTGCCACACAGTGTCGCGCTTGTGACGGTCGATCACAGCTGCGATACCAGCCGCGAGGACGATCGGAGCAGGTGGACGGCTCCTCCCTCTTTTCGCTGGCAACCGTGACGTCTGTAGTCGGTGTGCTGTAAGCCACGTCGCTCGGCCGACTCGATTTGGGTTGAGGCTGTGCATCGTCTCGATAACACGACCCATACCACCGCGAACTGCCGCGCTTGTGCAACTCGTGACTGACCAATCGCCATCCAAAGCCGAACTCGCCTGACTCCACTCGCCATATGCTCTCATCCTCTCGATGCCGTGGTCACTACGCACAGCACGCTGCACCACACAAGAGTGCAGTAGCTCCAACACACTGGCTTCGTCGCCAACGTCGATGGCAATCAGGAGCAGTCGAAGTGGATGGTCGGCACAATCTTCGCCAGAGATCACCTTGTCCAGCAAATAGCCCGCAAGTCTTCCATGTCCATTGGCGCACGCAAGCACCAGCGCCGTCCGCCCTTCAGTATCGACGTCGCTCCATGTCAAGCTGCTTGAGCCAGTCCGTCGACTCTCCTTGCGACTCCAGTCGAGCAAACACTGCACGACCGACGGGTGCGCTCCATTGGCACACGCGAACATCAGCACTGTCCACTTGCGGTCGTCCTTGGTCAGCAACCGCGCTCCCTTGGCCACCAGCAGGTTCACCAGCGTCACCGCCTTGTTGGCACCGCCGGAACAAACTGTCGCGGCCAAGAGCGGCGGCGCACGGGCGAACCCTCGACGCGGATCGCGCACATTGGCCAGTTTCGGGGACTTGAACACGAGCTCACGCACTGCACCGATGTCGCCTGAGCGCAGCGCAGTGTGAAACCGCACGGCGAGGTCGGGCGAGGGTCCGGAGGTTGAAGCTGCTGCGTTGGCCGAGCGCCGCCATGCTGACATGAGAAAGCGGCTGAAGTGAACGAGACCAAAAACAGAAGGAGAGAGTGGGAGAGGCGACGTCGTTGTTGGTGGCGTTGAAAATGGAGATTCGAGAATAAATATGGAGGATTCCCGTGCGAACAGATATGTCCGTGAACAAATTGGTTTACTTGCAGACTTCGCTCATTTCTCGATCTTCTTCTTCCTGATTCGAAGCTTCAAGGTCCTAGTTAGCCACCTAAGGACAAACAAGGAGCGCCGAACGTTGCGATGGACGGGAAGCAGTCAGCTGAGCTGGCGGATGTTGAGGCCGTTCACGTCGACACTCCGACAGCGGACACAAGGATGGAAGGGGTCACGTCGTTCGCGTCGAGAAAGGACTCAATGTTCCGCTTCGTGATCACCGTCGCCGATGGAAAGCTCAACGTTTGGCTGGAGGATCGCAAGACCAAGTTGCGCTGGTACGTGGTCCGTGGTGATCGGCAGTATGCTGTTGGTGCTGTAGTGACTGATGTTTGTGGTATTGCGGTGTTGTGTGTGATGTTGAAATAGGGAGAGCGGTTACCTCGCTGTGTCGGACTTTGTGACGAACGACAACGCCATCGCACGAGCCACTTTGAAAGACTATGCTCGCGTACGTTTTGTCGTCCTCTTTCGTTGTGGAATGCATGATCTTACTAAATCGGTTTATCGTGTCTTCTGGATTGTTCTGTAGTACTTCAAGATGGCACTGGAGGAGGCATCTGAGGGAGCTTCCGCCACCGAGCAATGTACGCTTCGCGATGACGACGAGCATGGCCGCCTCGAGTTGGAGATGGCTGTGCCATTGGTTGTTCTCGATTCGACTTGGACGATGCGGTACACATTCACTCTGGTTCCTATCGCCATGGCCCAAGTTGATCTGGTCGAGTCGCGATTGTTCGACGTTGAGGAAAGCCTCGGACGCCTCGACGTGGGTTTGGCGAAGGTGAACGAGAAGTTGGAAGTCAGTCCTTCTGCTGAATTGCTCTTTGCGAAGTTGGAGTCTCGGATCCTTGAGCTGGAATCGAGGCTGGCGTCACAGTCGTCAACGGTTACCGAATTTGAATCAACGGGTGGTGTCGCCGGTGGTGCTTATGCCGTCTGGAAGCCTGTTACATCCGATGCCTTTGTAACTGAAGGTGCCGGGATTCGTTGTCTTTCGACTGCGACGTACCTCATTGCGGTGCAGGCCATTGCAAAAACAGAGGGCAAGAGTCTCGTTTCTTTGCACAACAATGGCGAAGATATGTGCCAGATCCCGATATCTCATCCCGTAAATGGAAGACAGAAACAAAGCATTGGTTGCTCATCGTGGGTATTGCACCTGGCCAAGGGCAATTCCCTCTCACTGTATGTCTACGATGGCTCCGTTGCGGTGACGACCAAGGTGGTGATTACCAGACTGAGCGACGAGTCTAGCACAGGATCCATTGAGTGAGACCGCTGTCCATTGTGTTGATCAAGCTGGGTCAGTTATCTGTTTGTATTTGGATCGAATTTTCCACGTTCAGCTTTCCATTTCGTTGTGCATCCGTGAACAGTGATATGTTGTCTTGTGCATTTTATCCTCTTCGTTCATTCATATGTGTCCTTCTTTTCCGGCAACTCTGATCGGCAACAGCATTTTGCCGCAGAATCGACAAACCCACCGCGGTCGGCTATCTGCGATTCACCAGCTAGATACAATCAGTTTTAGATCGCTTCTCGCTCTGGTGAGTACTTGTCGTATTCGCGCTAGTCCCAAATGCGGCTTGCCGTCCGATGACATCAGCTGACGGCGTGTTGCGTGCTTTCGCGAATAGTTTCGACCTCCTTCGTCCTGGTAAACATGTGAGATCCTCTCAAGCACTTAGTACTGGGCAACTCTGGCTGCATTCGAGTCGAACCTGCGATCTGCATCATCATGGATGGTACGTGTTGGGATAGAAGCGTTGCCATACCACATTTCGTGGTCATCGTTCCTGTATGATTTCACAGCATATAAACTCCAACTGACAGCAAAGACATTTGGGACACAATTGATAGCGCTTGATTGACTGTGAGAGACACATCGACAGTGCCTCGATTCATCTCTGATCGAAACTATCAACCCATTCACTGGATGCTCTGAAAGCTCGAACGCTTGCGAGACGGACACGGAAGGAAATGACTAGTAATGTTGCGCCAGTTCGGCACACCGATCACGCGATCGCCAGACTTGAGGTCTTGCACCAACGTGTAACACCGCGGATGACCTTCGACCATGAAATTGGCGCGAAACAAGTCGCTGTAGTCGGCCGTACCACCAAGACACTCCTCCTTGTGCTGGCACATGACCAACTCCATCTGTTGGCGAGCGGCGTCTTCCGTGTATCCGACGATCTTGGCAGCCTCGAAGATGGCGATGCTCCAGTGCTGCATCTTGATATCAATGTCGGTGGATGGTTCGAGTTCTGGTCGTGGGATGGGGTGTGGAGACTTTTTCGCACTTTCTTCGTCGGCGAGGAGCGTCGTCGTGGCCGAGTTGATGCTGTTCGATTGCCAGCAGTAGGTGTACATTTTGGCGAGTCCCCCGCTGAGTTGGTATGTGTAGTTGTATAGCGGGATGTCTTTTGCGTCGACGTAGTCTTGGAATCTGCCTGGTAGGTCTTTGAAGAATGGGTATAGTTTGCTGTTGGGTTCGGTGCGGACATTCGCCCAGGTCTTGTTGTCGTTCGCCAACACCTTCATCGTGATCGTATCGTTGGCATTGAAGATACCCTTGTTGCGACGCGAACACGAGCTCCAAAAGCGCGTATCACTCGACTTTTGAGCATCCGTGAGGAGGACACCTTCGGCTCCGTTCTGGCACTTGAGGTAGACTGTCTGGAGTGCGTCGATGAATGAATGGTGTGCGAAGAATATGGGGTCGAGCGGCGACTGAAAGTACGCCATTGTGCCGCTGATGGCGCTGTGCACCGTGTCTGGCCAGAATATGCACAGGTTAAGCAGTAGTAAATGGTGCAAAAAGGAAAGGTCAAACTCACTGTGAACGCCGCGTTCGACGAGTTGCGTGAAGCTGGCCGAGTTGTTGGAGCTGAACATCTGCGTGTACACGGATGTGTAGAGCGCCGCCGTCGGGTAAACGTTGTTGACGTTGCCGCGCATGACGCAGTGGCCGCACGAGGTCGCGTTGAAGCAATACTGGTAGAGCGGGCCTTGATTGATGCAAAGCTGGCCGTACGTCCTGCTCGTGGAGTACGGGATCGTGACGTTGTACACCACTGAGTTCTTGTAGTATCCGGTGGAGTACCCGCCGAGATCCTTCATGATTGGGGAGCACGACTGGAGACCGGTGCACTTATTGGTCGAGTATAGTCCCGAGAGAGTCAGGTGATCCCAAACCGGCAACGTGAGGCATGCGTACTCTGGCGCGAGGCTACGCAACATGTTCTCATACCCAAGGAGGAACATGCGGTGCCAATAGATGAAGACGCAAGTCTGGTGAGCTTCCAACTCGGAAAAATACTCGGTGTGGAGCTCGACGAACTTTTGCTGGTACCCGAGGGCGATCGCCTTCGTCACGGCTGCGATGTACAGATTCTTTTCGGAGGTGTTGTAGTCATCCCACGACTTGCGCATGCGAGTGAGCGTGCAGTTGGTGCCAGCCGGGATACTTGTCGAACTGGTGTTGGTCGAGACATTGGTCGAGTTGGTGCTGGTCGATGAGTTGGTCGAGTTGCTCTGGGCGTCTGCCAGGGCGAACAAACTCAGTGCGATGACTAGAAGGAGGCTGTGCCATCGGATAGCCATGATCCTTCGAGGTGATCCTGGCGCGAAGGCTCTCGCAAATCTTGAAATGGCGAGATGGTGGAGGGTGATCGAGCTCGAGGCGTGAAGCGCCGCGTGGATTTGCCGTGACTGGTCTGACTGGTCGGTCTACTAGTTGCAGTCCCGCCTGGTCGCTGGCGTCTTCTCGCAGGGAGGCGCAGCTCAAATTGAAATACGATAGCAAAGACATGAGGAATTGAGCCAACTGTTAGTTTGATTCGTCTACTCGATGCTCTGAAAGCTCGAACGCTTGCGAGACGGACACGGAAGGAAATGACTAGTAATGTTGCGCCAGTTCGGCACACCGATCACGCGATCGCCAGACTTGAGGTCTTGCACCAACGTGTAACACCGCGGATGACCTTCGACCATGAAATTGGCGCGAAACAAGTCGCTGTAGTCGGCCGTACCACCAAGACACTCCTCCTTGTGCTGGCACATGACCAACTCCATCTGTTGGCGAGCGGCGTCTTCCGTGTATCCGACGATCTTGGCAGCCTCGAAGATGGCGATGCTCCAGTGCTGCATCTTGATATCAATGTCGGTGGATGGTTCGAGTTCTGGTCGTGGGATGGGGTGTGGAGACTTTTTCGCACTTTCTTCGTCGGCGAGGAGCGTCGTCGTGGCCGAGTTGATGCTGTTCGATTGCCAGCAGTAGGTGTACATTTTGGCGAGTCCCCCGCTGAGTTGGTATGTGTAGTTGTATAGCGGGATGTCTTTTGCGTCGACGTAGTCTTGGAATCTGCCTGGTAGGTCTTTGAAGAATGGGTATAGTTTGCTGTTGGGTTCGGTGCGAACGTGAGCCCATGTAGAATTGTCATTCGTGAGGATCTTCATGGTAATATTGTCGGTCGGGTCGAAGATCCCAGTGTCACGGCGCGAACACGAGCTCCAGAATCGACTGTCATTCGACTTTTGAGCATCCGTGAGGAGGACACCTTCGGCTCCGTTCTGACACTTGAGGTAGACTGTCTGGAGTGCGTCGACGAATGAATGGTGCGAGAAGAATATGGGGTCGAGCGGCGACTGAAAGTACGCCATTGTGCCGCTGATGGCGCTGTGCACCGTGTCTGCACAACAAATCCACGATTAGTCGAGCATGCGGATATCATGAAGTTCAAATTGGCTGCACTCACTGTGAACACCTCGTTCGACGAGCTGCGTGAAGTTGGCTGATATGTTCGTGCTGAACAGCTGCGTGTACACCGACCCAAACAGAGCGGCCGTCGGGTACGCGTTATTGACACTGCCTCGGATAACACAGCGACCGCAAGATGTCGAGTTGAAGCAGTAGTTGGAGAGCGGACCTTGGTTGACACAGAGCTGACCAGTCGTCTTGCTCGTCGAGTACGGGATAGTGACATTGTACACCACCGAGCTCTTGTAGTATCCGGTAGAGTACCCGCCAATTTCTTTCAATATGGGCGAACATGTCTGGAGCCCAGTGCAGTTCTTGGCCGAGTAGAGCGCTGATAAAGTGAGGTGGTCCCACATTGGCAGCGTGAGGCACGCAAACTCCGGCGCGAGGCTACGCAGCATGTTCTCGTATCCGAGAAGGTACATGCGATGCCAATAGATGAAGACGCAAGTCTGATGAGCTTCCATCTCGGAAAGGTACTCGGTGTGGAGCTCGACGAACTTCTGTTGGTACCCGAGGGCGATTGACTTGTTGAGGGCTGCGATGTACAGATTCTTTTCGGAGGCGTTGTAGGCGTCCCATGACTTGCGCACACGTGTGAGCGTGCAGTTGGTGCCAGCCGGGATACTCGTCGAGTTGGTTTGAGCGTCAACTATCAAGACGAGCAGACTCAATGCGATCCCTATTAGCCACCGGATCGCCATGGTGGTCGAACGGTCGGATGATGAGGTCGATCCGTGCGAACTCGAGCGAATCTGGAAGTGCCGAGGTGTCGTTGCGGCTCGCCGAGCTTGAGACGAAGAGCCGCAGAGGATTCGGATCGAGCAGACACATCGACGCCTTTTCAATTTTTGATTGCCAGACTTACAATATGTGATATCGAAGGGCATTTGTGATGTCTTCGTCCAAAATGATGCATGAATTCAAATCGCGCATGCATATATACGGTTTTGTTTTGCTTGTCATGTGATGGATCCTCGTTGCATGGCGTCCCAAGGAGCACGATCTCGATTCGAAGATGGAAGATCATGAGGTTCTCGAGTGTCAAAGATACAGCTCTGTTGCATTTGCATCACGCCAAGGAATGTGGGATGTCGACCAAACTTCCACACTCTCACACTCAAGTATCGACCGAGCTGTCAAACACTTCGAGCTGTTTTCATGGTGAGCTGGCGCCGTAAATTGACAGCAATCCACAGCGAACAGACAGTCGCCTAGCAGTAGAGCAGCAGCAGAGTCGAAGAGCGAAGATCCAAAGTGGAAAGCTGTGCGCATTGCGATAATACGATTCCTCACATTATCGGAACTGCCAACCTGCTCTCTGACATCCATCTTCCGTGCCTGGAGGCTCCCATTTCGAGCGCTAACCACAACGCTGCAGCGCCTAAAACACGAAGGGGATGAGCGCCTTGCGGCGCAGCTTCTTGAACTCGTCGCCGTAGGTCCGGTTGTAGCCGCGTTGCTTCTTGAGGGCCCAATCCGCCATCTGGAGGAACCCGACCAGCGTGAAGGCGTAGCTGAAGAAGATCTGCGTGAAGAGCGAGAAGCCGACCCAGCCGAGGATCTCGAACGTGTAGTTGGGGCACGACACGAGCGCGAAGAGCGGACCCTTCGGGATCGGACGCTCCTTGGAGCCCTCGGCCGGACGCAGGTTGCGCAGCTGCAGGTGCACGCACAGGTTCAGGAACTCGGACACCTGCCACCACACGCTCGTTAGTCTCCCTCTATCATTGGCAATCAGGTTGGTACTCGACGGACCACGAAGAGCGCGAAACCCAGCTTGATCTGGAGCTCCGAGGCTGGCGCCGTGTAGTCCGGGTGGCACAGCGGGTAGCCCACGACGAGCGCGAAGATCCAGTAGTGGGCACAGTTCTTGAACAGGTTGAAGAGCGGCATGGTCGGATGCGAGAAGCGGTGCACGAAGACGGTCTCGAACTCGCGCTTGCAGAAGTGGGCCGTCCAGCAGACGACGCCGAGCCACGCGGTCGGGTCGAACGGCTTGGAGGCGGCGCCGGCGCCGTACAGGAACGCCGGACGCATCGCGTACAGCAGCACGAACACGAGCGGCCCGAGGTACTCGATCACGAACACGGTGCGGTAGCCGATCTGCGGTCCGAGGTCCTTGAACAAGAGCTGCGTGTTGTTCTTGACGCCGTACTCCTTCAGCGACTTCTTGTCGTCCGTCAGCGACTGGAGCGCGTACAGCCAGGTCAGCGGGACGATCGGTTAAGTCGCGGGAAGCACCACCGTGCACAGTGTTAACGCGCTACGTACGACGAGCGTCTCGCCCTGCTGGAGCTTGAAGTTCTGGCGGAAGCGCGAGATGCGCGTCGCCTTTTCGAACGCGAGCTTGAGTTGCGCGACAGTGGCGCCGTCCTCGACGGAGACGGCGCCAAAGTCGCGCACCTTCTTGCCTGGCTTGACGATCTTGACCTGCATCGCTGCGATTGTCGAGTGGGCCAGCGGCGGTGGGGGGCAAGCCGAGCACGGGGGGAGGAGGAGCTACAACAGGAACGACGTGGCCCCACATGGACCCATGACGTCGATCTGTTGCTGATCCTTTCCATATTTACACCAATCACGTGTCGATTTGATCTGATGAGCCCTACCCCGGTGTCAACGAATCAGGCGAACAGCTCTGCGAAACGATTTCTACCCAATGGACGGCGTGAGTATCAGATACCTCGATCCTTTCAGCCAATCAACGAGCGATTTCGCACCGCGCAAGCGGTTGGTTGGCGCCGATGGGAGCTCGACATCGGAGCATTGGCGGCCGCTTGCCATTCCTCTCGGACCGGACGAGCAGCTCGAGGCGACGAGACCGGCGGCCATGGGTGTGGAGGTGAAGAAGGGGCTGCGCAACCCGCTGGACGAGGCGCAGGTGCGCAAGGCCGTGCTGGCGCTGCAGGCGTTCGTGGACAAGCAGAAGGCCGAGCGCGCCAAGCAGCCGCTGGTCGAGAACGCCGACTCGCTCTCGTGCATCATCACGCGCAAGCTCGTGCCGGGCAAGGCGTCGCTCAAGCCCGTCTCGATGTGCGTCTCACTGTATTGCGGACCTGTTGGGGCTCGGAGTACTGACTGATAGCTTGTGGTTTTGTTTGCTGTTGCGTGCAGTGACATCCCGCACTCGCTGTATGGCGACGAGAGCGGCGCCGAGGTGTGCCTGCTCGTCAAGGACGACGACAAGCAGCGCGTGAAGGAGGCGCTGGCGAAGGACCCTGTCCCAGGCCTCACCAAGATCATGACGGTCAAGAAGCTGCGCAAGAACTTCTCGCGGTTCGAGGACCGCCGCACGCTCGCCGGCGCCTACGACCTCTTCCTCGCCGACGACCGCGTGCTGCCGTACCTCAAGGCGCCGCTCGGCACGGTGCGTTCACGCTGTCTCTACTGCTTGATTATGTGTTGCTCGTTGCTGATTGTAGTTGTGTATGTGTCTGTTTGACGGACGAGCAGAAGTTCTTCGAGAAGAAGAAGCAGCCGATCTCAGTCCGCATCTCGCGCAAGGACGTGAGCTTCGCCATCCGCGCCGTGTTCCACCGCACGGCGCTCCACGTGAGCTCCGGCGCGTGCAACAACGTCAAGGTCGCGCGGCTCGACATGACGGTGGACGAGATCGTTGAGAACGTGATGGTGGCCATGAACAACTGCGCGTCGCACATCCCCAAGGGCTGGAACGGCATCCAGTCCATCAGCATCAAGACGAACGAGTCGATCGCTTTGCCCGTGTTCAACTCGCTCGCGCAGCTGTCCAAGCTGCCGCCGGTGAGCAAGGCGCAGGCGCTGACCAAGCGCAAGCTCGAGGAGGTGGAGGCCGCCAAGAAGGTGGAGGAGCCGGTTGCTGAGGAGCCGGCCAAGAAGAAGGCGAAGAAGAGTAAGAAGGCGGCCGAGCCTGTGAAGGAGGCCGTCAAGGCTGCGTCGCCCGCCAAGATCAAGAAGGAGAAGAAGGCCAAGAAGGTCGAGGAGGTCAAGACGGAGAAGAAGGAGAAGAAGGAGAAGAAGGAGAAGAAGGCGGACGAGAAGGTCAAGGCTGCGAAGAAGGACAAGTCGCCGGCCAAGCCGATCAAGAAGGAGGTGGAGGAGAAGGCCAAGTCATCCAAGAAGGACAAGTCCCCCGCCAAGCCTTCCAAGAAGAAGGACAGCGCTCCTGCCGACGAGGACAAGGCGTCCAAGAAGAAGCGGAAGCAGGAGAAGGAGCAGCCCGTCAAGGCTGCGGACGACGAGACGCCGTCCAAGAAGAAGAAGAAGAAGCACTCTAAGAACTAGACGCGGCTCTTTTGCCTTCCTAGGACGTAGTCCCTTGCTCGGATTTGTGTTTCAATTATGCGGGTTGGTCGAGGAGTTCTCTCGGCTCGACGACCACCCTCCACCATCAATAGACAATCTGAAAAACATGGACGTCTTGGCCGCATGGCCTGCCTGCTTGATGATAAATTATCCCACACCTCCCTGACTCACTCACTCACTCACTCACATATCCCAACACCTTGGCCAACTATGGCGTGCTCTAAATCTCGCCTTCGCTGAGCTCCGACACGCGGTGGATCGAGTCGACCTCGGAGTGGTACGCCTCGTCATCGATGCTGTCGTAGCTGTCGCGGTCGTCGATGCTGTCGATCAAGCTGCTGCTGCCCGAGTCGGCGTGCTGGATGCTGTCGGGCCGCGAGATGGTCGACGGCAGCGTGATACTGACGAAGGACTGGTCGTCGATCGAGTCGACCGACTCGGTCGTGTTGAAAACCGAGAAGTCGCTGCTCGAGCGGTCCGATCGCTGCGTCGCCCTCATGTCTCCGAGCGAAGCGCTCGACACGCTTCGGATGGTCCGCCCTTCATCGCCCGACGACATCTGCGAGAAGAACCGGCGCGAGCGGTTCGTGGAGCTGTCAATCACGCTGTCGGACCGCTCGGACGGCGTATCGTACACCGACGACGAATGGTTGGACGTCGTCCCGAAGCTCATACCCGTGAACGAGTCGTAGTCGCTGTATGACCGCGTGGACGACGCGCCGCTGCGGGTCGTTGCGCGGCTGAACATGTCGGCTTGCGGTCCGGCGATCAGGTCGGCAGTCTGGCCGCGAGGACGCACCACAACCGGCCTGTCGCGAACGCCAAGCGAGGTGACAGGGATGTCCTCTGGCGGAGTCAGAGGCGCCGGCACCGCCGCGAAGTGGCCGCCGTTCCCCGTGGCGTGGAACGCCAGCTGCGACGACGCATGCACGTGGCTCTGCTGCATGAGCGTCACGCGGTTCTGGCGGAAGAACGAGTCCAGCGCGCGCTGCTGCGAGCTACCTCTTGCTCGCTTGAACACGCGGCCGCGCTTGTTCTGGAAGCGCACGAAGAAGAGCGAGGCCACGACGGCGCACAGGATGCCAGAGACGATGAGCGCGAGCTTCCACCCGCCGAGCGAGGACGATGTGCTGGTAGACGACGACGTGCCGATCGACGACGCGTTGCCGCTGTCGTCTTCGTCGTCTTCGTCCGAGTCGGCGGCGATCGGAGCCAGCGTCGTCAGATCCGCTGGCGCGACGGTGCCGGCGCCGGACTCATCCGGTTCGTAGCTCGACTCGAGGTTGTCAGCCGCAGAGTTGGAAGAGCCGGATGAAGAGCTGGCGGTCGTAGAAGCTGGCGCGGATGTCGTCGGCGTCGTCGTTTCTGTCGGCGTCGAGGTCGGCGCCGTGGTCTGCACGGCCGTGGTGGACGCCGGTGCTTCCGTCGGAGCCGGCGTCTCCGTCGGTGCGGCAGTGTCTGGCGCCGCGGTGGTCGGTGTCGGCGTCTCAGTCGGCGCTGCCGTTGTCGGTGTCGGCGTCTCTGTCACTGGGACTGTAGTCGTAGGGACTGTGGTCGCAGGCGCCTCAGTAGTCGCAACTGGCGTCGCTGTCGTCGCAACTGGAGCTGCTGTGGTCGCGACTGGCGCCGCCGTCGTCGCAGTCGGTGCATCGGTCGTTACCTCCGAGTCCGAAGCGGTCGGCGATGCCGTGGTCGCGGTCGGAGCGTCAGTCACTGGCGCTGTCGTCGTCACCGCCGGAGCGTCCGTCTCTGACGTGGCGATCGGCGCTGCCGTCGTCGCAGTCGGCGTCTCCGTCGCCGCTGTCACTGCTGGAGCTGCTGTCGTGGTCGGAGCCTCTGTCGTCGCTGGCGCTGCTGTCGTCGCAAGGGGAGCGTCAGTCGTTGGCGGTGCACTGGTCGCGACGGGGGCCTCCGTCGTCACGTCCGGCTGCTCCGCCGTGCTCCCGGCGGTGTCGGCGGCCGCCGACGCGTTCGAGCTGTCCACGATACCTGCTTCCTGCGCGGACGCGCACGTGGCGACCACCACGACCACCACCGCGAGCAGCAGCAGTCGCTGCGGCCGCCAGAGCCGCCGTCGCCTGCGCGCGAGCATCTCGAACGATCTCTGACTGTAGCGACGCGGCGCTAGCTGATACCGAGCCGCCGGCCTGCCGACGCGGTGCTTGAGTCCAACCGAGCTGGTCCGTCTACCCAGCACCTCGAGCGGCGCGGGTCTCGCTACGCGCTGGGATTGTCGAGTGCAGCGGACAGACGGACGAGCCAAGCAGAGGCTCGGGCGATAAAGGCGAGGGCAGCATCGCGTGCGCCATGAGGCCGAGGCACAGACTCGACAAGTGGCATCGCCGCGAAAACAGATGGGATACGACCGGCTTTGCTCGACTCAATCACTCCTCGCAGTAGGTAACAGACACATTATTCAATTAATGTACTGAAATACATACGACATACAGTTCAATCGAGTGCAGGTGCTCGCCATGCACGACACCAATTCTCGCGCGCCGTTCCCCCGTCAAACGCGGGGTGTTCCACTCGACCGCATCGAGACTGAGGGCTCCATATAGGACGACTCGGTGTCGTTCCATTGCTCCGCCGTTCCAGTCAAATCCTCAAGGACATGGACACGCTCCAGCGCTGGTCATCAATAGTACCGCCACTCGAACCGAAAGTCTAGCCATTCGAGCCGGAGTTCGATCGCGTGGCGGTGTGTTGGACAGCCACCGGTCGTTTCCCCCTCTCGACTGGAATGATTCGAGGCGAAGCACCGCCGTCGAGCTGTAAAGACGTCGGTCCCCAGCTGGTCGAGATATCCGCTGCGTGCGCTCCGTCCAGTCTCGCGTCGCAGTCCACTGTTCGACTGATCGATTGATCGATTGATCAGTGGACTCATCAACGAACTCGCCAACGGCCACTCTCCGATCCAAATCCAAGATCCTTGCTTCAGCTTCAAGGCCGAGGCGGACATGGCAGCCAACAGATCAGTGCAGTGCAGTGCAGTGCAGTTCATTGTCCCGCTGACTCAACGCCACGATCGCTGACCGACCGGTGGGACTCCAAGAGCGACCACGAGATTGTGCGGCGTCAACGACGATCCATTGGTTCTTTTTCGCATGCAATAGCTACAGCAACCGAGCACACGCGCCGGTCCTGACGACTCGTAACCTCATACAACGACCACGAGACTCACGCGAGCAGTAGCTTGAGGCAGTTCTTGGTCGCGACGCTCACGTCGCGGTGCACGGCGCGCACGGTGATGCGGTACGCGTTGGCCGTCGGGTTGGCCTCGACGCGCACGAGGCAGCCGACCGAGAGCTTGTCGCCGCTCGGGGCCGTCGCTCCCGTGCGGAAGGTGCCCGCCGCCGACAGACTCGCGCTCGACTGGTCCACCCCCTGCAGTCCACAACACCCCGTCACCAGTTAGTCCATTGATGCATCCATCCATTACAAGCCACGACAGAGCCACTGACCTCTGCGATCGCGAGCTTGAGGCCCTCGCCGAGCCACTTGCGCGTCTGCTCCATGTCCATCTTGCCGCTGGCGTTCACCACCTCCTGCGCCTCGCGGTCCTGGCCCTCGAGCGCCTGCCAGCGCTTCATAAAGTCCTCGCTGCCCAGCTGCACGGGCTCCATGAAGCTCGTGGCCTGGCTGGGCAGCGCCAGCGAGTACGAGTGGCGCTCGCCCGTGGACGAGCGAACAAAGCTGATGGTGAGCGTCGGCGGAGCCGTGAACGGCGCCATGGCCTCGAGCATGATCTGCTGCTTGACCTGCTGCTTGGGGGCCACCTGCGCCGGCACGTCCTCGGCCTGCAGGCGGAAGGCGGCACCGCCGTCCGCGCGCACCTTGAAGTCCGAGAGCGTGTCGGCCAGCTTGTTGCCGAAGAAGAGCTGCACGCGGCCCTGCGACCCGCGGTATTCGTGTTTGGCGCCGACCTGCAGCACATCCGTCTCGACCAGCACGCCCTGCGCGCCGACGAGCAGCGCGCGACTCCACTCGCGCAGCTTGGGCTCGAGCGCCGGGTCCAGGCCGACGGCGCCGCCAGAGCCTCCCGATGCTCCACCACCTCCGCCAAACACGTCCACCAGGTCGGCGACCGGATTGGCGCCGCGAATGGCCTCAGCGCCAAAGGCTCCACCTGATCCGCCGGCCTTGCCCGCGGGCTTCTGCGGACTGTCGAGCGAGAGCAGATCCACCTCGCGCGGCTGCTCCTTGTCCTTGGCCGACGCCTGTCGACCTTCGTCTTCATGGGCGTCTCCACCAGAGGCAGGCGTGCCTTCCGCGCCACCCGCCGCCGCCTTCTGCTGGTTGCGCAGCCGCACGATGAGCGCCGACTCGCGGTTCTCCGGGAACACGGGCATGGGTTCCAGCACGCTCTTCATGAGCTCGCCGCTGCCTCCCTCGACGTGGTGGAGCGCGAGGTACTCGCACGCGCGCTGCTGCAGCTCGAGGTCCATGTGGGTCGCCCCCTTCTTGAACACGTCGAGCACCTGCGGCCGCAGCTCGTCGAACAGGTTGGCCATCTTGACGAGCGCCGAGAGGATGAGGCACTTGGTCGCGACGCTCGCGGCGCCAATGTAGTGGCGGTGCAGTACCTCGAACTGCCTCGTACTCGACGTGTCCGGCTCGTCGCTCAGCAGGTAGCCGAACTCGCCGAGCACGTAGGCGCCGAACTTGGCGGTCGTCTCGTCCACGTGCTTGGGCTCGAGCGCGCGGAACATGGCCTCGGCCGCGTACTTCTGCAGCTCCTCCTTGTTGGTCACGATCTGCACCACGCGGTGCCACACGTCGTCGGGCACCTCGGCGCCGGCGATCGTGATGAGCTGCAGCACTGTGTCGACGTACCAGCGCAGGTCCGCGGCGTACTTCTCGGCCAGGATGGCGGCTTTCAGCACGATCTCCTCGCGGATCGCCCCCTCCGCCACCGCCAAGTACGTCACGAGCTCGCCCACGATGGCTCGCGCGTTGTCGGCGTCGCACATGGAGAAGAGCAAGTCGAGCGCGCGACGACGCACCGAGTTGTCGGCGTCCTTGAGCGAGAAGAGCACGGTCGCCTGGTGGGCCTTGACCGCGCTCGCGTCGCCCTCGCGCCGCACGAGCCGGTGCATCGAGTCGAGCCCGATGTAGCGGATGTTGGGCTCGCTCACGGCGATGAACCGCGCGAGCAGCTGCACGGCGAGCTCGGCGAGCTTGGGGTCGGACGTGCGGCGACCCTGCGCCACCACGAGGTTCACGGCCTCGATCAGCACGGCGTAGGCGGCGTTGTTCTTGGCCCCCTTGCCGGGCGTCGGCCGCGCGAGGATGCGGTGCAGCGTGTCGTTGAGCTGCTTGAGCTGCGCGGCGTCGTCCAGCGGGCCGAACTGCTGCAGCAGGCGCAGCAGCTTAACCTGCAGCCACGGGCACGGCGTGTTGTAGTACATGTAGTCGCGCGGACACGCCTTCTGCTGCACGAGTTGCGCGAGCCGCCCGAGGCAGACGTCGATCAGCGACCGGAACTGGGTCGGGTGGAGCGACAGCGCCGTCTGCAGCAGCCCCGCGGCCGAGGTAACGACGCCCAGGTGCGGCTCGGACAGCAGCACCTTGAGCCGAGCCTCGAGGTCCTCGAGCGGGATCAGCTCCGGGTTGGGCGGCAGCAGTCGGCGAGCGCACAGCGCCGCCTTCTTGCGCACGTGGGCGATGCTGGAGGAACTCATGAGCAGACTGACGACGTCGGGCGAGAGCGCCTCGGAGAACTCGGTGCCGCCCAAGTTGGCGACGCAGCAGAGCGCGAGGCACTGGTGGCTCGCCTCGGGGGACTTGAGGTCGTTGCGGATCGAGTTGACCACGAGCGTCATGAGCTCGTCCGAAGACTTGAGCAGGATGGAGCAGCCGAGGTAGCCGAGGCACTTCTCCGAGTACTTTTGGCCCGACACGAGGTTGATGACCTGCATGTGGCCGAAGTCGATGTCGTAGCCGAGCATGAAGATGTAGATGAGCTTCCACGCGTACTTCTTCTTGTCGTACGACGCCAGCGCCGCGTTCTGCGTGAACTTCTGCCGGATCTTGACCAGCTCCTTGTCCACGCGCTTCTGCTCCTCGTCGCGCGACGTGCACGCGCGCAGGTCGCTGATGAAGTTGTTCAGCCCGCGCGCGCTGAACATCGCCATGGCTACTGCTCAGTTGTTCACGTCACGCTCGACAAGTGTTCACGTTGGACAAGTGTGGTCAATGCTGGACAAATGCAGTCAATGCTGGACGCCGTTCGATCACTGGAGAAGGCCACGCGGATGCAGAGAGCGAGGCTCCGAGTGGTCGGAGCGGACGGAAGTGCGCGACAACCGCCAAGGGAAGGAAGGAGAAGAGATGCAGGGAGACGGAGGAGGCAAAAAGGCAGGAAGGGGCGCCTGCCGCGAACGGACGCGGCCGCGAAAACGATCCAAAGCCGTTATGACCCGTGTGGTCTACACCAACGCTTCTCTATCCTCTCGCGGCGGCGACGACCATCATCATGGTCGACTTGACTTGATGGACGGACGGACGGAGGGCGGCCACTGCTCTACTGCTGGGCCGCCGACGCCTGCTCGACCGAAGCGGACGCAGAGGCGGAGGCGGCCTCGAGCGCATCCACGATGCGGTCGCGAGCCTTGAGCCCCTTGACGCCCAGGTCGCGCTCGTCCTTGATGCTCAGCAGGTAGTTGTCCAGCCCGCCGGCCTTGTCGATGCACCGCAGCGTGTGGGTCGTCACGTTCAGCCCGACCTTCTCGTCCAGCGCCTCCGAGTACAGCTGCTTCCACTGGTGGTTCACCTTCCACGCGCGACGCGTCCTATATGTCACAGTCACAGGTATATCGTCAGCAACGCCCATACAATACTACAGCCTCAATTATGACACATGCGAGCCGTACTTGCGCTTGGAGAAGCTCACGTTGTTGCCAAAGTGCTTGTCGCGGCCGGCGAACAGTCCGCGCGCCGCACGGCCGGAGATGTGCTCGCGCTTGGCGGCGCGCGCGAAGGTCTCGAGGAACCGCATGGGCGTCGCGGCCCCGCTAAACACCGACATATTCGTGCCGGAGGTGCTGGATGCTGCTGATGGAGTCGCCGAGCTGCTTGGCCGCACGAGCCGTTCGTTCAGGGAGCGTACCCCGGTCCACTGTTCGCGACGGTACGGTGGAGATGGTTACGCTTTCCAGTAAGTTCGTCTGCGAACCGAGAGGCCAGTATTGGAGGTGGACAGTGTGAGTGCGTGCGATTCGGTCATCATTGCAGCAGGATTGAGATAAACATCATCAGAATGATTATGTTTAATAAACAAAAATCGGTATGATTATGCCGAGCAGTCTGAGGCGACCGATCTTTGCACTTTGTTGCCCCTCTTCAATTGTGGATGAAGGTGCCGCACCCGAATCATGACTGCGTCTCTTGGTCAACTTGTGGTGACCGACCACACACACCACCGGCCGACTTCACCACCGGTCAAGTACAATACCGAACGACTACACCTCTGGACGACTGCTTCATTATTTGACTTGCCTCTTTCAGGCCACATCGCCACAAGCCGCTCCACCCACTCACCTCCACCATCGACGAAAATGCTGTCTCGTGCCCTTCAGGCCGGTGTCCCCGCCATCAAGAGCATCCCAGCCGTCCGCGTGCTCGCCCTGCGCCAAGTCGTCGAGGACTACCGCGCGCAGAAGGATCTGTGGCCGCATGTGGTCTCCGCTGCGGAGACCGTCGGTGCTCCCATCGCCGGACCATGCCTCACGGTCTACTACGACCAGGGGTTCAAGCCCAAGGACGTCGACACGGAGGTGTGTCTGCCGATCCCAACGGACGCAGCGGTCGATCAGACCAAGTTGACCGATGGCATCAACCTGCGCGAGCTGCCTGAAGTATCCCGAGTGGCGTTCATCATCCACGAGGGATCGTACACGGACATGGTGGCGACGTACGAGAAGTTCTTCGGGTGGATCAGGGCCGAGAAGCTGCAGCCGGCTGGACCAGTCCGCGAGGTGTACCTCAAGATGGACCCTGAGGACAAGACCGAGAAGTCGTTCGTGACCGAGATCCAGGTGCCCATCGCCTAAGGGAGGAAGGGATAGCTTGCAGAGCTTCTGATGAGGCTCCCCAATGTGATTCCTAGTAGTGTTATTTCAGCTTCTTAACCGACTGAATAAAGAGCATTCGATGACTGTGTCCTCCACTGCTCATTTCTTCTGATGGTTGATGTATCGGAGCGCGATCAGTGCCAGCAAACGGAAGCCGACCTCTGCGACCTTTTCACTCGGCAGCGCGTAGCAGAAGAGCTGTCCCATGTACGTCTGCGTACAGCGAGTGAGTGCGATGATGTTATCGCCATTGCAGCAGGAGATCATCAGAATGATTATGTTTAACAAAATTCTGAATAATTATGCCAAACTCTTGGATGACCGATCTTTGCACTTTGTTGCACCTCCTCAGTCGAGGATGACGTTGCTGCACACTGCGACCCTTCGAGCTCTTGCTGAAGCTGAACACACCACCGGACGATCATTATTCGACTTACCTCATTTAGGCCACACCACCACCAGCCGCTCCGCTTGCTGCCGTCGACTATGTGCTCGCTGCCGCCGACATCGTGCTCGCTCGAGCCCTCCACTGCGGGTGTCCCATCGATCAAGAGCATCCCAGCCGTCCGCGTGCTGGCTTTACGCCAAGTCGTCGAGAGCTACCGCGCGCAGAAGGATCTGTGGCCGCAGGTGCTCGCCGCAGCGGAGACTGTCGGCGCTCGCATCGCCGGGCCGTGCTTCACGATCTACTATGACCTCGGGTACAAGCCGAAGGATGTCGACATGGAGGTGTGCCTGCAGATCCCGCAAGACGCATCTATCGATCAATCCAAGCTGCCCGAGAGCATCAAGTTGCGCGATCTGCCCGAAGAGTCTCGAGTGGCGTTCATTGTCCATGAGGGATCGTACACGAATCTGCCGACGACGTACGAGAAGTTCTTTGGGTGGATCAAGGACGAGAAGATCCAGCCAGCGGGACCGGTCCGCGAGGTGTACCTCAAGATGGACCCGGAAGACAAGACCGAGAAGTCGTTCTTGACTGAGATCCAGCAGATCATCGCCTGAACAAGGACGGAATAGCACACAAAGGCAGTGTGCGATGCTTTCCCAATGTGATTCCGAGTAGTGTTATTCCAGCTTCTTAACCGACTGAATAAAGAGCATTCGATGACTGTGTCCTCCACTGCTCATTTCTTCTGGTGGTTGATGTATCGGAGCGCGATCAGCGCCAGCAAGCGGAAGGCGACGATGTAGATGAGCACGACGCCCATGTTGCGCGCAATGTCGTCGTGCTTCATGCCAAAGTACTGCTCCGTGTACTGCTTGATGGTGATGTGGCCGATCGTGACTGGCGCGTTCGCCATCGCTTGGCACCCGAGCTTGGAGCCTCCGCCCTCGAACGCGTTGAGCGTCGCGTTCCACGTCGGCGAGTCGTCGCAGTCGGCGAACAGCAGCGCGACCATGGTCGAGAGCGCGTAGCGGTGCGGCGAAATGTCGTAGAGCCAGGTGTAGGCGTCCGGGATGGAGGCGGCCGGCGGGAGGAAACCCATGAACATGATGAAGATGGCGTTGATGAGCACGCCGATGACCGCTGCGACCTCTTCGCTCGGCAGCGCGTAGCAGAAGAGCTGACCCATGTACGTCTGCATCATGACGAGCAGCGACTGCGCGATCCAGAAGATGACGCCGGCCTCAAAGTCGGTGAAGCCGACCATCGGGTAGAAGACGAGCGTGAAGAGCAGCGAGCTCACCAGGATGTAAGGCACCTCGGCGACCGTCGAGCCGACAAAGTACCAGAACGCGTTGTATGTCTGCGAGGCGCGCTCGCGGTAGAACGCCGCGCGGTCCTCGCACGTGATGGGCAGCACGCTCTGGTAGGACACCATGGCGTTGAAGAGCGTGGCCGAGAAGACCATGCCGACACCCGAGTTGAGTCCCTGGTACGAGTCGTAGTCGGCGTCCACGAAGATCAGGCCGAAGAGCAGCGCGAGCACGACCGAGAGCATGAGCCGCGTCAAATTGTACGACGGCGTGCGCCAGTAGACGTCGAGGAAGCGCTTGACGACGAACCGCATCTGCGTGAGCGAGTTGGCGGCGCGCTTCTTGGTGAACACGAGTTCAGACACCTCGCTCGACGGCTGACCCACGCCGTCCTGGAGCAGCACCTCATCCAGATTCTGCTTGAAGACGCTGGCGGTGAACAGCTCGGCAAAGTCGATCGCGTTGGCTCCCGCCGCGCTGACGCCGGCGCCGATGCACTCGAGCATCCAAGTCGCGGGGTTGTACCCTGTGGGAAGCGGCGGCGTGTTGGGGACTCCCTCAAAGTACTCGATCAGATTGCGGCAGTCGTTGCCGAGCTCGCCGAAGAACACCGTCTGTCCTCCGCGTTTGAGCAGCAGCAGACTGTCGAAGAGGAAGAAGACCTCGGCCGACGGCTGGTGGATGGTGCACACGATGGTGCGTCCCGAGTTGGCCACCTTGCGGACGCCGTCCATGATGAGCTTGGCCGACCGCGCGTCCAGTCCGCTGGTCGGCTCGTCCAGGAAGAGCACGCTGGGCTGCGCAGCCAGCTCGACGCCGATCGTCAGGCGCTTCATCTGCTCGACCGAGCTGCCGCGCACGATCTGATCGGCGATATCTTGGAAGCCGAGCAGCTCGATGGCTTCGTTGACGGAGTCAAACTTGACGCTGTCGGGGACGGAGCTGTCCTGGCGGAGGAAGGCGCTGAACGTCAACGCCTCACGGATCGTGGTTGCGTCGCAGTGGATGTCGGCTTGCTCGCAGTAGCCCGTGCATCGCTGGATCGAGAGCGGAGATGCCGGGTAGCCGTTGAGCAGTAGCTTGCCCGTGATCTTGCCGCCAGTCTTGCGACCTGCGATCACATCCATCAGCGTCGTCTTGCCTGCACCAGTTGAGCCCATCAACGCCGTCATCGTCCCGGGACGAGCGAACCCGCTGATGTTGTTGAGAAGCTGCAGCGACTGCTTCGCGTCGGTTGGATCCGGCACAAAGTAGCACAGGTCTTGGAAAGCCACCGTGACAGGCGTGAAGTTACGATGACTCGGGACGACGTCGACGGCAACAGCCGCATTCTTCGGCGTCTCGGAGAGCGTGTATGTCTCGTTGCTGTCCTGCTGGCCGAGCTCCTTGGTCAGGTCGACGTTGTCGGGAGCCTCGTAGCGCACAAACTCCATCCCGAGCACCGACATAGCCATGAAGAGCAAGTAGACTGCAGCCGTGTAGATGATGCCGTAGACCACCCACTCCTTCTCCGTGTCAAAGTCGTACAGCTGCAGGTAGTACTCGCCCATGGTCATGCTGTAGTCCGAGCAGTAGTCGACGCCGGCGTACTCGCACACATCGAACGTGTCGGACCGGTACTGGTTAACTGCGAGCGCCTTGAGACTCCAGGTGACGGGACTCAGCCAGTGAGCCCAGATGAGGTAGTCCGGGATCTGACTCTTGGTCACGATGAAGCCCGCGAAGATGGTGAAGATGAGGATCGAGACCATGCCGAGCGGCGTGGCGATGTTGTTGTCGCGCGCGACGGTCGTGAGAAAGAAGAACCACATGCCCATCGCCAGGTTGGAGAGGAAGAGGACGATCTCGAAGGCGACGAACCGCAGCGCGTCGGCCTCAAAGCCGCAGATCCAGTAGATCAGCGAGCCGAAAACGATCGCCTCGGCAAGCGCGATGGGGATCTGGCTCACCGAGTTGGCGAGCACGTAGGAGGAGGAGCGGAAGAAGTTGGCGCTGCGCTGCTTGTAGAAGACGTCGCGCTGCGCCATGAACGTCGGAATCTGCGACGACTGGCCCATGGCCATGAACATGATGGCCGAGAAGGTGACGCCCATGACGACCGACACCTCGGTCGGGTCGAAGTCGTAGAAGAGCGTGCAGAAGATGAAGGCGATGAGCAGCGTCATGGCTGCGCGTCCGCCAATATACGCTCGCTGGCGGTACGTCACGAGCATCTGCCGGTGGAACACGGTCCATGTGCTCTTCCAGAACGACTGGGAGAACTCGGGCATCGCCTTCATGTTGCTCTCGGCCGTCTCGAGCAGGTGCGGCTCGAGTGGAGCCAGCAGCGCGTTCGTCGTCTCATTGAACACCTCCGACTGTCTGAAAAGCACGGCAAAGTCGCTCGCCGACCGCGGACGCTGCGCTGACGAGCCGGTCTCGTATCGAACCTGCTCGGTCGTGCCGAGGTCGAGCAGGAAGTCAGCGATCGCGCGGCCGGGCGGACACTCGAAGCCGAGCCGTTCAAAGTACTCCATCGCCTGACCGGTCGGTCCGTGGTACATGATCTCGCCCTCGTTCAGCAGCAGCACGTCGTCGAACAGGCTGAAGACCTCGGGTGGTGGCTGCAGCAGCGCGATGACCACCGTCTTGTGCAGGCGGTGCGCGATGCTGCGCTGGGCGTCGACAATGTCGTAGGCCGCGGCGCTGTCGAGACCGGTGCTGATCTCGTCCATGAAGGTCGCGAACTTGAGTCCGAACTCCATCTCGCCAACGGTTGCGCGCTTCCGCTCACCGCCGGAGACGCCGCGCAGCATGTTGTCGCCCACCACCGTGTCTTGGCACCGCTGCAGACCGAGTTCGCTGATCACTACCTCGGGGTAGTGTGAGAACAGCGCTCGCGCCGCCTTTAGTGCATCGGCGTTCTCCTCTGGCGTCCCCTTCGACAGCAGCTCTTGGTCGCGGCGAGAGAGTTCGCCGTCGCAGCACGCGTCAGCGAACTGCAGCGTCTCCTTGACCGTGAGCGCCGGAAAATGCTTGTCGCGTTGCCCGACATAGGCCGCGAACTGCGGCAGCTCGGCTTCGATCTCGCTCCGGTTGATGCCGTTGTAGGTGATGTCGCCGTCGAGCGAGATGTTCTTGGCCATGTGGAACCGTCCGCTGAGCAGCTTCATGAGCGACGACTTGCCCGAGCCTGGCTGACCCAGCACGAGCGTGATGGAGCCCGGCCGGAAGACGCCGGACACATCGCGAAGGATCTGCTTGGTCACGGTGCGCTTCTTTGGGCCGGCGAACGCCTTGCGGACAGCGTTGGGCAGCGTCGGGAGCTCGGCCTTGGTCGGATCCTGCTCGACGACCGTGATCTCCGCGCTCAGATTGACACGCGAGAAGCGCAGCTCGAGCTGAGGCATTGGACGGCCGAGCGCCGGCTCGATCTTGGAGGCGAGGTGCTCGAACAACCGGTCCGGCCCTTTCGCCATGAGCGCCTCGCCCGAGCCGTAGTCGAGCTGCGGCTTGGAGCTTCGAGTCGCGCGATCGCCGCGAGCCATCGGAACCGGAGTGGAGTCGAGACTGAAGGCTGGAGACGGTGAATTGGGAACTGAAGATCGTGGCGTTCACGAGAGCGAGGCAGCGGCAGTGACTCGGATGCGAACTCTCATTGTAGCATACGCACTGTGGGAGCGTCAAATGCGTGATGATGGCAGAGCGGTGGGAGGGTAATCGTGATCCTGAAGCTGTGGCGTTGTATGGAGGAGGAGCCATGCGATGACCTGCTGTGCACGTACACTTTGTCCGATTACGCGGGAGATCCAGTGACGTGGTGGCTGTTCAAGGCTTCACTTGGAGTTTGTATGGCTCGATTGCGCCACAAGTTGAAGAGGCAGCGTCCAGTCGCTAAAAACCTGAATAAACCTATATCTGGTTTAGAAACGGGAGGGGCGATATCTTGTGATTGAATGGATTATCATATAGAATCCTTTGATGATGGTGTAGGTCGTCCTTCCTGGTCAGTGAACCGCGATGATCACCCCATGTTCACTCAAGTGTATGTCGCTCCATCTCTTGGAACGTCAGGACTCGAGCACGTCCATTATTCAGAGCCAGCTGGCAGCCGGTTGCTGCGTGTTGAGCATACTTCCATCCATTCTGCTCTTCGAGGGGAAGTTAAAGCAGCATCCAAGAGAGTAACCACTGCTCACAGAAAGTTGCTTGCTCCAACAGTACTCGCTTCGCCGGTGGTCGGTTGTCCCGTAATGAGTCACTGCAGGGCAGCGCTGCAAACATTTGATGCCTTCATGTGGGGAGTGAAGGTGCCGAGCCAATACGTTGCTGGTATCCAGTCACATGCTCACTGCGTTGCGCGTACCACGTCACATATCTTCAATCGTCGTCATCGTTCCATGCTTCTTCCCATGTTGCCAAACTCGTCCGCAGGACTGGAACTGGAAGATACGTTTTATAGTATTTTATAGTATAAAACGTATGTTCCAGTTCAGGGAAAGTATAAGTTCAAGGGTGGGACGGCGCTGAACGGAATGGAATAACGATATTGCATTGCACGGTGCGAGTTCGTATAGTATTTGAAGGTTATTGGATTTTCAAGGTCGCTAGGCATACATCTTCTTGAAAGGACATGTGAGAGAAAGTGTGGGAGAACAGAAAGCCTTCATAACTTTGTAGATTTGTTTGTCCATACAGAAATGTGTAAATAGAGGTTCTCACCACAAACAGGTTTTTGGCTCGTATTCCTGGAACTAAATTGGAGCCGGATTAGTTCCAGGAACTAATCGAGCTTCAACCGCTGCTGGAAGGTCGTCTGCAGCCGTGCCACCAACGCTGTACCGATGACTGGCTAATGCCACCGTCCCACTATAATCCCGCGCCAAGTGCGCGACTTCGAGCAGTGTTGGCGCGCCAACCGCGCGGCGGGGCGACGTCTGCGTTTAGACTTTAATTCAGTATGAATTGATTCGTAATGTCTAGGTAGTTCGCCCCGCTATTGTCGGTTCAGCTCGGCGTCAACTACCCAAACTCACAAAGTCGATACTGTAGAATTGGGTCAACAAACCAAACGGCACCACCATCACTCGGATTCGTCGCCTCACTCTTGAATTTGCCTTCAACTTCGCACTCGACCATGAGCGACGCTGTTACCACCGCTGTTACCACCACCGTCACCGCCAACAGTTCCGTCGGTCACGAGCAAGCCTGGGCCGGCCACTGCGGCTGCGACGGCTCGTGCGCGTCGCAGACCTTCAACGACGACATGGAGGTCGTGGACGCGCGCACGCGCCAAGTCAAGCGGAGGAAGCAGGGCTCCGGATCGTCCACCATGCAAGTCGTCGACGGCGACCAAGGCGCCGGCGCACCGCCGCTCATTCTGCACCTGCTGCTGCTCGGATAGCCGCGAAGCCGTTGACTTTGTCCGGGAAGAAACAACAAATATATTTATCCGCTGCACTTTCCGAGTGTCCTCGAATAGATTCGGCAACGGCGATGGATCCTTGCATGCCGTGGTGCTATTGATATCGCCGGCTCGGTTCGCTCGTTCGGAGCCCGTCGTCCGGAACGATGTTGGATGCTGCCGCGCGACCGAGTCGCTCCTCGTTGCAGGCTTCCTTTCACTCCCCAAACGGCCGACGGCGCGGACGCTCCTTCAAGTCGTCGACATGCTCGGCCGCTCGAGTCCGGACCAACCGCGCAGCGGACGCAGTCCTGCCGCCGGCCACGAGATGGGGGACGGCGAGACCCACTACGCGGCCATCCACGTCAACGATGACGGCGCCGAGCCGACGCCCATCAACGAAGGCTCGACGCTCGTGACTCGCATCGGCACGGACCTGGACGCGACCGAGTCGCGCGATCTGTACTCGGAGGAGGCCCAAGACGCGGAGGCGGCTGGTGACGCCACGACCATGTCCAAGGAGCGCCGCCTGACGTTGCAGCAGCTCGATCGGTTCCGGCGCGCCATGCACAAGCAGAACGGCGGCAGACACCGCTCTCGCCGCGGGTGGAGCGGCAACAACACCGGCGAGCAGGGCGATGACGAACAGTTCGACAATCTGTTCGTCGACGACGGCAACGGCAGCTCCGATGGACGAGAGGTGGGTCGCCCTCTTCTCCAGTTGACAGATCGACAATGGATGGACACTAATTCTGTGTGGTTGTTGACCGCTGTAGCTGCGCTTCCGGGTGTATCCGTGGCCGTACTGGCTGTTCGGCGCGGTCATCGTGATCGGCACGACCGTGTTCGTGAACCGCGTGCACGCGCACGCGCTCGGGTATACGGCCGAGGAGAAATCTCGCTCGACCGACTGGTGGAAGTACGTGGTCGCGGTCGTCGTCTACCTCGTGGCCATAGGCTTCATCGTCAACGGCCGCGTCGAGTGCTTCAGCATGAACAAGGAGACCGGCCAGCTCGTGATCCGCTCCGTCAAGCCTCTGTGTGTGACGACCAAGCTGCGTCGCGAGCGGCTCGTCGTGCGCGAGCTGCGCGCCATCGCCGACATCCGCGTCGAGGCGTCGGGCGAGTTCTCGGGCGACATCGACACCCGCTGCTACCGCGTGCACTTTGACTTCTGCGACGGCACGCACGCCGCGGCGCTCGAGACGCGCTCCAAGCGCAAGACGCTGCAGCGGTGCCGCATCATCAAGGACTTCCTCTTCAGCTCGCTCGGCGGACCCGCCGGCAGCGTGAGCGATGTGTCGCTCGCTGCCTCGCCCGCCGGCAAGGCGTACGAGCTCCCGTCAAGCAGCCAGACGATGATCGCGCCTGTCGCGCCTCTGGCTCAGCGCAGGGAGAGTGCCTCGCTCATCGGGAGTGCCATCACTGTCCCGCTGGCGTCCATTCCGTGTGCCTCGCTCCCCCGCAAGGTGTCGACTGCGACGCCGCCGACGGCAGTGGAAAACGACACGGAGAGGACCACTTGAACTCAGTGAGCGTGGACTCGCCTTGCGTGTCTGACTGCCGTGGAGCTGGTCGAGCAGTTGCATTCTTCCCAAATATTCAATTCAAACCTCTTCAACAAAGTCAGGTGGCTTTGGGAAATTTCGTATTGACCATCTACTGTATCGCGGCCGCCGCGGCCGTCTCCTAACGTGTCACTGCCTATCAACTCGCTCTCAATTCACCCCGGTGGAAGCTCCGCACTCCACCGCCTACAGCTAAAAACGTGAAAGCAAATCAAACGCGACCTACTGTCGCGGAATCACTGAGCACAACATCGTCGCTGACCGGGTCAGACGGCAGTCTTCAGGTCCTTCGGCTCCTTGAACATGATGACGACCGCCGTCACATTGTCCATAGACCGCTGCTGGAAGATGGCGTGCTCGACCATGGCCTGTTCGACGTTCACACTCATTTAGGCCACGCATTCATCCCCACAAGCAACTCGGATTCTTGCCAGGCGACATACCTCGACAGCTCGCTGAACGTCGCCGAGCTCGGCGATCTTCTTCCGGACGTAGTCGACAGCCTCCTGGTCCTTCAGCACGTCGTACAATCCGTCGCTCGCCAGCAGCAAGAACTCGTCATCATCTGTAAATATCGTACAACAAAGTGAGTGAACCACCGATCAATCAAGACAGCTCCCCCCCCCCCCCTCCATAAGCAACCAACGTACCAGTCAGTTCAGTGACAGTGATCTCGGGCGTCGGAATCACGAGCGGACCCTTCAGGATCTCGTTCGGGTTCACCGGCAGCTCCTGCGAGTCGTAGTCGCTCCTCGGCTTCGAGTTGACGTCCTCCTTCGGCGGCTCCGGCAGCTCGAACGTCTTGAACGGCGAGTCCCCGAAAGCGCGAGACACCGCCAGCTCCCCCATGATGCGGCCGTGAATCACAAACCCGCCGGTATCACGCACGCGCTGCGCCTCGTCTGGTCGGTTCGGCTTGTGGTCGTTCGAGAGCCGCGAAGCCACCCCCTTGCGGCTCAGCACTGTCCGCGAGTCGCCCGTGTTGGCGACGAACACGTGGTGGCCCGCGATCAGCACCGTGGTGGCCGTGCTGCCCGCCTGCGGATGCTCCGACGACTGCAGGAACAGCTCGTCCGTCTTCTCGAACGCGGCGACGAGCCGGTGCTGGATCATGGCGTGGATCTCGTCCTGCGACTTGGCCAGCAGCTGCTTCAGCTCGTCCTTCTTGAAAAAGAACTCGTCAATGATGCTGTGGTGCAGCTCGTCCCCCAGGAACGCCGACGCCTCGTCGCCGCCGTGGCCGTCGTACACGGCAAAGAACGATTGCGGATGCAGACCCAGCCGACTCAGTGACTCAATGCACAGGTCCTGGATGATCGTGTGCGCGTCCTCCATGTGTTTCCGAGCACCCATGTTGGCGTGCGCGCCAAAGTCGAACCGGTTGACCGTCAGACACGTCTGCGCGATCAGAATGTCGTCGCCGATCTCGAGCCGGTAGGGCTCCTGGTACGGCCCCACGAGCTTCATGAAGGTGCCGTTCGTCGAGTTGAGGTCCACGAGGTAGAACAGGTTCGTGAGCTCGTCGAACCAGATGGCCGCGTGCTTCCTCGAGAGCTCGCCGTCCCCCGTGTGGATGGCATTGTCCGCCGACCGCCCGATGCCGGCGCCGTCGCTGCCGATCTTGAACGTCGTGCCCGTCAACTTCCCCGAGAGCGCCACGACGTCCAGCGTCTGGGTCGTGTCGTCAAAGTCCGTGACGAGGAAGTCCGACTTGCCGACCCGGAAGCTCGCGTCCGGCTCGAGCGGCCACTGCATGCGGTCCTCGTCGTCGTCCGGGTTCACCTCGTGGCTGCACGGGCTCAGCCGCACGAACGTGCCGCTCGTGTTCTCGCCGTTCTCGAGGTAGAACCGCCCGCGCGAGTACAGCAGCCGCGCGTGGTCCTTGTGCGCCAGCAGCTTGTCCGCCGGGATGCTCGCCGTGTTGCACGGGTCGCGGCCGATGCCCCCGCCGCCGGCGTCGAACCGGAAGCTCGTCACCACGTCGTCCTCGGTGAACGCCGTCATCTTGAGCACCACGTGGCTCCACTTGTGCTCCTGGAAGTCCGACAGCTCGCTGCTCGCCTCGTCCTCGGCCTCCTCGACCTCATCCTCGACTGCTGACGCACTGCCTCCGCTGGAGGGGGTGACGCTCTTGGATGACGTCGCCGTGGACTCCACTACCGGGTCGGACGCATTAACTTGAGCATTAACTGCTACCTCGTCTTCTTCGACCGGGTTAACAGTCTCGGGGGGGCTTGAGCTCGGGTTAGCCACTCGGTCGCCGCTCGTGGGGACGCCGTTGCTAAACTGGCCATTGCTAACCTGGCCGTTGCTAACCTGGCCGTTGCTAACCTGGCCGTTGCTAACCTGGCCGTTGCTAAGCGAGGCTCGGCTGCCGGCGCTGCTCACGCTGCTCGTGTTGGACCGGAGCAGGCGGTTCACGCCCGAGTTCCGAGCGCGGACATAGCTCGTGGGCTTGCGCGGGTCCGAGCCTGGATAGCACAGCCAGATAGCAAACAACGATAGCAAACAACGATAGCAAAACCTCAGCACGATAGCAACCAAACAAAGGATAGCAAGATAGCAACTGAAGGGGACGTACGCGGCGGCTCGAGCCCGATCGTGGACGAGCGGCGGCGGTCGAGGTCGTCGTACTTGCGGACGACACCTGGGCGGGAGCAACAGCAGAGGTGTTTGAGCCACAGCGCCAGCGACGAGCCCCACGGCGGATGGCGCGGGCCGGCGCCTGCATGCGGACGGTCCGCCGCACGAGATCCACCGGCAGCCACCGATCAATACACACATATACACGCAGTGCTATCCACAGATAGACATACACACGACCACTTGGCCGCGTCCGATAGACAAGTCTCTCTGTCCGCACCGTCCGCGCAGTATAGTTTAGCAAACGCCACTTACCGATCTGTGTCGGGTGGTCGTCCGTCACCTTGAGCGTCTGCACTTCGCGCGCGGCCGACTCGTTAGCCATGGCGGTTAGCACACACGGCTTAGTTGCTATCGCGTGTGCTATCGTGTCCCGCGGGATAGATCGCGCGGGGCTCGGTGCGCACGTCAAGTATTGGCGGGGCGCGGATAGCAAAGCGCGATTCTCTTTTCGGGATTGGCGACCGCGGCCCCGGCGATGGCCATGCGCTGCGGACGGCGATAGCAAACGGCGGCCCGCTCTCTCTACCGCGGCGTGCGCTCTCCCTTCCCCCCCCCTTACGCCCCTTGACGGCCGGCTTTGGGTTTGTCGGAGATTTTAGCAAACGAATATAGGAGCAGAGAAGGAACAGCACCAGGGGTGCGGATAGCAAGGGTATCGGGTCTTGAAGCTGGCAGAGACAGCAGCCATTTGCTAAACAGATTGGCAATTTGCTAAACAGATTGCCAGCGATAGATTTCGCCCGGCTTCGCCACCGCCGACGCCCGCGCGCGTTTCTGCGGCCGCGCACCATCCGGCGATTGAGTCAAGCGCTCGCTGCCCACACTCGGGTGTCGCCGGCTGCAAGCGGCGGCCACAGCTGATGCCGCAGCTGCATCGCTTGGTCCGACAGGTGGATTGTACCAGTAACAGATATGTCAGCGCACAAGGTTGTGCAGGTTATCGCTATCCAGTCGGTTATTTTGATGCAACTCACCATGTTGAACTTGTGTACTGAAAGAAGCGATCAAAGATCGATATGTGTACTGATATAACGGAATAGCCGGTCTGATCGCAAGCCATTCGAAAAAACCTGTCGTCGCGTGCGAACAGGCCAACCGCTGCAACGACGTCAGTGACGGGAGGAGCAGCGCTCGGGTGCATGCGGTCCGCTCGCCAATGCGAAGAGAATCGTTGAGTGAGAATCGCGCTTTCCCACACGCGCAGGCATCAGCGACCCGCCGCTCTGATGCCTCGCGCATCACCATCTTCGTCCAGCAGCGACAGGGAACTCGCTAGCTGAAATGAACTTCCCTGCTCAGCCGAAGTATGAGCGCAACAGAAGCCCAGCGATACATCGACCTGTCTCTCAGCAGCACTTGTTTCGACGCCGAACACTGAGCCAGCCCCTACAGCGACATCCTTATACGTGACAGAGAGTAGCATGATCATCAAGAGCCAATACATCAATCCATTCAAGTACCTGAGGAGTGTTCAGATCAAATACTCGTGCTGCTACAACTTGGACGTGAAGATGAACACAATTCCAAACTTCACCAGCTCCAGATCGATCATCTCTAGCAGCAATAAGACCAGGTCAGTCGTCGAAATGTGCATCCTGCTCGTCCTGAAGCGATAGAGCTCGTTCAGCAGTCGGTGAAGCAAAGGGTTCAACAGCCAATCGAAGCGATTGTTCAGGCTGCGGTGCACCAGTACTACAATCGACAACCACCTCACAGGGTAGAGTGAGACTCTTTCACTTCAAACGCCTCGAAGACGAAAGTGTGAGATGCCAGCGACAAGGTTGTGATTGCTGGTTGCATGCTGAGATTGGTCCTGCACTGTGCTATCGCGATGGAGATAGCCAGATCGTGCTGGCTGTCTAAAGCCGAATCGTCAACGTTCTACGACCTTTCGGGCTATTCAGCATCATTCTCATGCTTGTAGAACACGCCAGTCGAGGTTAGGAGGTCTATAGCACCGTAGCAGCTCGAATGATTGAACCTCAATACATTTGCAACTTGTTCGCTAGTTTTAGATCCCGCGCCGCTTTAATCAGAGCTTCTGAACTCTTGATCCTGCTGTGGAAGAAGGATGTGTCGCTTCAGTCGTGCCTGGTTCCAACAAATAGTCCATGGACTGTGAATTGGTTCTAATGCAGAAAGAACCTCCAATGCACTGAGGTGCTGAAATAAGTGAGTTTGATTCTCTACTCGTCTTGAAGCTCATGTTGGCGCTGAGGTGTATTCCCGGTGTTGTGTTGACTGTCTATCGCGATCAAACGCGTCGGTTACTGTCCCTGCAACTGGAGAAGTTCGTCTCCTCGTCCATGGACTTGGCCGTCATAGTTTTCGGTTGTCGATGATCTTGACGATCTCACCCGACTTGGTGAACTGCAAGATCAGGTACACATACTCGCCCTTCTTCATGTTATGGTTCACCTCGGCGAACACGAAGGCGTGGCCGCTCGGACCCTCGATGTTGTACTTGATGCTGCGTCCACCCACGATCACCGCCAGGTCAGTTAGATCCAAACTGCATTGACTAGCAATGTGATCATCCAGTGTCGAGTACCGGAGACGAAGGTTGCCATCCTTGTCCTTGAGATGGACGTGCTCGAAGTAGTTGCGTGGACCTTCACCGAGATCCCCGTAGTCATGGCCAAAGCCGTACCCGTGGATCGGTTCGCCGATCCGGGATGTCACCTGGGAAACAAAAAACATGTTAAATCCAATCTCTGCGGTCCTAATCCAGCACATCGAGTCCAGATGGCTACCTCCTTGTTTTGCGAGAGCTGGTCGAGCGATTCGCTGAAGAGTCCAGTCGGTTTCATCCGGCTGTAATCGCAGCACAGCGAGTGTGGTCAGCAATTTGTTCATGCTTGTACCGCTGCATCCATGAGCTCTCTGAGCACGTCGACTCACTTTGGTAGCAGCTCGCGGAGAGCAAAACACACCGCGGCAATGTTAAGGCCGATGAGTCCAAGTTTAAAGACGCCGACGGATGATGCCTTGTTGTACAGCTTGAACGCGAGCTTGCCTAACACCCTTGAGCCTTCCTTCATAGGATATAGGTCACCGATAGACACTCGGTTACTATCCCCAACATTTTGATGGCGGTGACGTAATGATCATGAACCTTCTCGGAGGAGAGGAGAGTACGCGAACAGAAGAGTCCGCGTGTCAACACTGGACGCACGATGGAGACCTGCCTCGCGCGCGGCAGCCCCTGTTTCTTCACCACAGCCGCATAACTTCGAAGGCGAGACAGCAGCATCGAGCACGACACGCTCTCGAGCGCAACAAGAAATGGCGATCTGATCCCATGTCAACTGGATCACCTAGAATGATTGCGATTAGTTGTGGAATGGTGGTATCATCCAATTTCAAAGCTCGCGAGTTATTGATGTACCCACGTGCAGAGAACTGTTGCTGAGTCTCTGCTTGAAGGATAATAAGACTCGTGAGATCTTGATACCAATGCAAGCATCAGAGTCCAGACAACACTTGCTCTCGCTGAGATTGGCCTCACTGTCTTGAGCCTCGATATTTGCTAGATTGTTTCCCATCTAAAGCTAGATATAACCGCGCCGCTGTGGGCTGTTCACATACACTTGCACACTTGTCGGACGCCACTACAGGGCTGCGCGCTCCAGTCCCGAGCCCGCCATCCCATCCATCTACCGGCGCTTGACTATCCTCGACGCCGGTCGCCTGCGCACGTTCATACCACTCGTCGTCGCCGCTCATCAGCGGTACGACGCGTCGGTCGCGGCCGAGCTCCGGTAGAATGAGCTCTCCCGAAAGTCCTCGGTCTCGTCGCCGTCGGCGCTGAACACAGCGCTGTCGAACGACCGCTTGCCGCCGCCACCGCCGTACTCACTGTCGTACATGGAGCTCGCGCGACTGCCCTCCGAGAACCCGCTCGAGTACTCGCTCATCTTGGGGTCGTTCCCGTCGAACTCGGTGCTACGCGCCTCAGACGAGACGTGGGACGTGTCGAACCCGGTCGACGCCTGCGACTGGTCAAACACGGACGACGTCTGGCTGTCCATCGTGTCGCGCGCGTCCACGACCGTCGAGCGGCCGTCCGTGGCGTTCGCCCACGGGTTCGTGGCGATCGTGCCGCCCCGCTCGTCCGACATGTCAAACACCGAGTCGCCGTCGCTCTCCGAGTCCGACCCGCCGTCCACGTCGTTCATGACCGTCGACTGCATCAGCTCCGGGTGTAGCGCGCGAATGTGCTCAAGCCCGGCGTTCGTGTCGCCGTACGCCATCGACGGCATCGACACCTTCGAGTCGTGGAAGGACGACACGTCCGACATGTGCGAGTGCGCGAGCGCGATCTCGCTCTCCGGAGTCAGCACGTCCAGGTTCGGGTCGTTGTAGTCGATCGACTCGGTGCCGCGGTGCTGGTTCCCCCCTGGCCCGTACGTGTCCGGGGGCGAGTCCTGCTGGTACCCCTGCGGCGGCGGCACCGTCGCCGGCATCGACGCGTTGTACTGCTGGCTCGCGTACTGCTGCTGCTGCTGGTTTGCGTACTGCTGTTGCTGGTTGTAGTACTGCTGCTGCTGGTTGTCGTACTGCGGCGGGTACCCGCCAGCGTTCGCGTACATGTTTTGGTTGGCGTTGTTGTTCACGTACCCTCCAGCAAGCGGTCCAGCCGCCAACACACCGGCGGCGTAGTCGGACGGCGTCACGTTGTTGGCGCCTTGGTAGTTGGCGTGCAGCGTCGACTGCACAGGTGGCGGGTCGCGTCGCAGCGAGCTCTCCGGGTCGTCGTCCTCGTCCTCGTCGTCGCTGTTGTTCTTGGACGACTTGACGTAGATGAACATGGCCGCCGCCAGCACCGCCACCACGACGCCGCCAACGATCATGGCCAGCGTCGTCGTGCTGAAGTTCGACGAGCCGCCCGCGGACGCCGTGTCCGTGGCGATCGTACCGTCGTCCGACTTGCCCAGCGACGACGACGACGAGGCCGTCGACGTGGACGGCGACGACGTGAAGGACGCCGTGATGCCGCCGCTCGACTTGTCCGTGTCCGTCGACTCGGACACGGTCGAGGACGCGCCAGAGGACTTCGACTTCTCATCACTCGCGCCAGAGTCGTCCTCGTCCTCATCGTCCTTGGACTCCGATGCAGCCTCCGACTCGAGCTCGGACGCCGACACCGTCGGCACCGCGTTCGGCACGGGCGTCGCCGACGACAGGTACGGCGACAGCGTGAACTTGATCTTGGTCGTGGCCGTCGGCGCGGTAGTCGTCGTCGCCGTCGCGGTCGAGCCATTGTCCGACTCGCCCTCGACCTCCGCGGACGAGTCACTCGACGCCGGCGGTGACGTCGTCGTCGCGTCCGACCCATCGTCCGACCCGCTGTCGGCCGGCGTCGGCGTCGGCGTCGCGGTCGTCACCGTTGGCGTCCTGGTAGTCACCGTCGGTGTCCTGGTAGTCACGGTCGGCGTCGCGGTCGTCGCCGTGGGCGTCCGCGTGCCGGCATCCGAGCCTCCATCACTATCGCCGACGCTGGCGGATGCGTCGCTGCTCCGCGCGGCCGCGACGCCGTCCACGGCCGCAAGCACGAGGCACAGCACGCACGCGATGGCCGCAAGGCTGCGGCCGCGCCGGCCGCGCCGCCGGGTCGTCGCCATCCCTACGCTGGTGGCCTGACGGCTGAGGCGAAATTGCTACGATGGCCGACGCGCAGAGCCAGCGGGCGAGAGCCCTCGCACGGGGGGAGGACTCGCGCGCGACTCGCAGGCCGTGCCACTCTGCGCTGCGAAGGCGGAGATGGCGCGGGAGCCGGGCAAAAGCGGTTCTGCTCGCATGTAAAGAGGGCGGACTGCGCGTCCGGTCGTCGCCCCATACTCCCCGCCTGATACAAAAGCCGACACAACAGCCCGCGCCTATACATGGCGGGCCGTCCGCGCCGTCGGCCCGCTCGTTCCAGCTGGAACCGGCTCGGATTGGCGGCGGTTGCTCCGCGATTCCAGATGGCGCGAGCAACGATGGGGGGTTCTAAATGGGTCGGAGCGGTAGACGCTGGCGGAGATTAGCGGTTCGCCTCGTTTTCTCTATTCGTTGGGCACTGAGAATGTCTACTGATATCTCTATGCCATGAATATGTTGTTGTGGTGTGGCTATGCTTTCTCGTAGCGCGTGCGCTACAAGGCTTTCCACCCACTCTTTCTTCAGCTCAGAATCTTCCTCGGAGCGTTCACGTCTTGGTTTCAGAAGTTAGTCTTGCATCGACTGTTGGATACAGCGCAAGACGTATTCATACGCAGAAGTTGTCTCGCGGGCCACTCGATCCTCGTTTTCGGGAGAATGGCATCGACTTCAAGCACATGGCGAGTCTTCCAGCTTCTGACAACACTTGATTCTGGTATGAATTCTTCCGATTCTTGAACGGTTGAACGCACAAACACTTGTTCGCGATCTGGAGGTCTTCGCTTCGTACTTGACTCAGCGGCTGTTGCCATGCTGGCAAATCGAAGAATGAGAGTGAGACCGAGAAGGTGTAGTGCGCCAACGGCCGCAGACTCCTCAAGCTCTCGTTGTAATGGACGTGGTGCTAAATATTTAGGCTAGAGCTAGATCTGAACGACTTGTATAGCCTAGGCTCGAGAGGCTATATGCGGTTGTTGGCAAGCTCTAGATCTATAACCGAGCCAGGGGGTTGAAGAGTCGCCCCCTGCTCGCACTTCGGATTTTGCTTGGAGAAAGTCGAGCATCTTCCTCGGGGACGGCTTCCCCGACGTGTTGTCTCTTGTTACCCTCCTATTCAAGCGCGCGAAAAACACTATAAGAAGGGAGCTAGCGGAAGATGAGCGCGTATTTGCTCATTAAAAACATATTACATCAGTAGCCATTCAAGTTGTGGAAAATATTATTTTTATACATTCTCAACAAAATTAGGTGACATTTCTCGAAGCCAGCTGCTGTTCTTGAAGAATGCCGCGCTTTCTGATTCGATCTTCGTAGAATTGATATATCCGGATAAAGTAATGGTGTGACCAACCGTTCGAGATGCGTTTTATCGACTCGGGTATTTATGGAACCTGTCATTTGATAAGTTCTGCACTGCCGTCAACAGGTGGAAAGCGGCGATTTTCAAAGATGGCCATTTTTCAGACCAAAAAATTGTTGAACCCACACGCAGGAGCTGCAAGAGCCACACACTTTGGTTGCCCTATTCGAGCTCAGCAACGTTGAGCGACACGAGCTGCTGGGAACGGAAGGGGTCGGTCGTTCGCAAAGTCTTATGTGGCGCGTCGTCTTCAAGTTCCCGCTCCCCAACCGCAATGGATAATCGACTTTTCGCCTGTCGGCAAGCATTGAGGATGGCAGGGCAGACATGCGTCGCCAGTCGACGCATCTCTCAAGCTCTCGCCGCGTGATGTCATCCCGCCCGTTTCAAATCCCAAAGCTCGCTTGTCGAGCCACGAACGCCGATGGGACGTCCATGCGGCCGCGGCTGGCTTCAACCAGACCTGAAAAAGAAAATCCACCGCCGATCCGAGGATCTGGCAAGCCACTGTCCCGATCATCCATATCATCCTCGACAGAGCCAGCGAGTTCGAGCCGTTCTGCTGTTCGCAGTCGTAGATAAAACTCAGACTGGATTGTGGACGCCAAACACGCGCCGATCGAAATCGTGAGCTGAGCCAAAACCCACGGCCACATGGCCGCCAGCAACACGATGGGCACAGCTCAAGTCCCTGCAATCTGCGTTTTCGAATCGCCCACTGAGCCGCTGACTCAAGTCATTCATCATCCGCTCGCCCGATTTGTCCTGATCGTCGACAGGATGGAACAGCACGCCAAGCTCGTGAATCGGGATCTGCTGAGGATGCTACCCCAGAATATCAACGCCACTTTTGCACTAGCGTCCGAAGGCATTCTCAAACCTTTCAGTATTGATCGAATAGGAGCTGCAACACGCGACTGCCACGCCGGTATCGCATGGATTCTCGATCAGCAAATCGCGTCAGGAGCTGCACCACGACAGCCATAGGAAGGCGCTGCGCAGGGTCGAAGCGACACATGTCTTTGACAAGCGACCACTGCTCGTCGCTGGAAAACTCGTCCGGACGACGTGGCAGCTTGCCCTTCTTGACATGGTAGCGCACGGCGGGGTCCGGAACCGTTCCCCACGGGTACTCGCCGCTCACTGCCTGCACAATGCACATCCCGAAAGAGTAAATATCCGACTCGAACGTCGGCTCCTCGCCCTTGAGGCACTCTGGAGCTTTCCACCGCAGCGCACCGATCGCTGATCTGTCAACTTGGACAATGGACGAGTCCACATTTCGCTTGACGGCGCTCAGCCCAAAGTCGGTCAGCTTGGCGGCTCCGTCTGCTCCAACCAGAATGTTGTCGCACTTGAGATCTCCATGGACGACCCCGTGCTGATGTAGATACTGCAACCCAAGAGCTGCTTGCAGTAGCTTTTGCCACGTCTCCTGTTCCGCGTTCTCTGCGCGGAGGTATGTGTCCAACGTTCCTTTTGCGGCGTGCTCGCACACGAAGAACTGATGGCCGCCGACATGGCAGGCGCCATAGAGCTTGACAATGTGCGGGTGGTTGAGATGGTGCCAAATGTAAACCTCACGCTCGAATACACCAGTAAGATCAGGCTTGGCTGACATCTCGGGGTCAGATTCTTGACCCTCCACCGTCAAGTTCTTGATAACGACCGGCGTGTTCAGCCACGTGCCCATGTGCACCGATGCGAACGAGCCGTGACTGAACGAATTGAACTCGTTGAACTGCACCTCGTACGGCGGAATGAACCACTTGGGCAATGTACGGGCCAGCACTTTCACTTTGGTAGAGCCTCGACGCTCGACTTCGAGCCGCGCAGCGTAAATGGCGTCGACTTGGGTCTCCGAGTAGCTCGTCCCGCGTCGATTGAGCTCGAACTGCAGGAGCGTCATGGTTTCTTCGCACTCAAAGGTATCGTCCAGATCTTCCAACAGTGACAGCGATTCCTCAAACACGTCTTCGCTCGATGTTGAGTGCGCTCGGTACCACGTTGGCTTCCAATCATGAATGGAAGAGTCCAGTCCGGTCAGCTCCAGCGCTTCCACAAGCCGATCGATCTCTTTGTGGAATGAAAAGTACTTGCTCGATCCGTTAAACCCCAGCGACGCCAGCTCCGCAATCTTCTTTTGCACGCGGCTCGTGCTCACAAACGCACGGAACTGCACTGCGATCACAGCAAATTGACGCAACGCGGCCAAGCGGCACACGCGGTCGTCAACTTCGAGTCTCTGGCGAATATCTGCGAGCCGATTGTATATCTGTCGACTAACCTGATCGTCACTGCTTATCACGCGGCGAGCACACGATCGAAGGATATCAGGGATGCTTGATCGACGAGAATTGGACAGTACAAACGTGGAAAAGGGCGAAACGACGTCATCGCCCTCTGTACTACTCTCCGAGTCGTGGTCGTCGTCGCAAGCGTCTGTCTGACTCCGTACGAGAGCATTGAGCTGACGAACGACATACGAAATGCGGACGCGTTGGTCGGGGTCCAGAGCGCACATTTTGTCCACTAATTCCAACACAGCTGGTAGTAAACTGGATCCATCATCCCCTTGATTCTCGGAGTCAACCTTCGCGCTTGATAACCCGTCCACTTGGGAAGCACTCAATTCAGTCAAAGTCCTCACGATGCACAGCCCAAGGTCGAAAATGTCTGAAGCCAACGATGGCGTGCCGTCGCCGTCCATTCGATTTTGAAGCCGTGTACGCCACGAACCTTCAAGATCTTCTTCCTGTTTGCTCAGTGGAGACTGAAAGTGGTGGTGGTTGGAGCGATTGCGCAACGACACGAGGCCAATACCACTCAGTTTTGCCACCACTGATCCGCTGTCGCTGCCATCAACTGCCGGGCTGCTCTGAAACGCATTGTCCTTCACCTCGATCAGCAAAATGTTCTCACACCGCAGTCCATTGTGCACAATCTCTCGCTCGTGAAGGTACTGCAGTCCCAACGCCGCCTCGTGCAATCGATGCAGAACGAAATGCTGATTATCAACCCCATGAGAAGCGCAGTAGTCCCGTAATGTGCCACCTCGAGCATGCTCATAAACGAAAAACGGTCGTCCAACGTGGCACGCGCCAAACAGTTTGACGATGTGCGGGTGTACAAGCTGGGACCACATGTCTGCCTGCCGAATACAGTATTCGTGGTTCTTGGTTGCATCTGGGAGATGGTGGACAACGACGTGGACGCCTTCCCACCACTGCCAATCTCGAATCGCGTAGGGTGGAATGAACCAATCTGGCGTCGAAACAATGGAGGTCTGCGACTGTGATGTGCAGATCTCTAGCACCTGCACGATCAGCCGTGACTCTCTCAGCGTGTGAAGATACGAGAAATTGTCGAGCTCATATTGCAGGAATGTTGCAGTCTGAAGGCTGTTCGCCACCATATCGCCGGACAACTGCAGCTCGATCAGATAACCTTCGAAGAAGTCCAACACATGGCTGCGGTCGAACTCCCATTGCTGTTTCCAGTCGAGCACGCCGTGCATAGCACCTTGAACGTTTTCGAACTCAGCGAACAAGACATCCAACTGCGCATGGATCGTCTGAATCTCTTCCATAAATGATCGAAATTGAGCCAGACGAAACAGCACCGAGTTGCTCAGATAGTTGGCGATGCAGAACCGAACGCTGCGGACAAGGTTTTCAGTCCGCGTTAACCAAAATCCGTTCTCGGGATCGCTAATGTCATCCCATAAGCGCGACAGCACATGTTCCAGTCGGTCCAACACGCGCGAACACACGAGAACGTCGCTCCGACGTTGCAAACTCACTTCTCGGAACTTCGTCCACACCTCTGGCGCCACCATCAGTAGCTCTGGATACAAATCGTCACTCCACGGCCGCGAGTAGTCCACTAACATGTGGATCTGCTGGACGACATATTCCATATCAACGCGAGAGTGCGGGTCAGATGCGCACATCTTTTGGAGCAACCCCCATAACGAGGCCGAGAATATTGCGGGTCGATCACACGAAACATCATCCTCTGCAAGAAGCAAAACAATTCTATCCGAAGTGTCGTGACAATCATCGCTGGAACGAATCATAGCGTCAATGATGTACACGCCAAATAGAAACACATCGGCAGCAGGCGACAGCACACAATTATCGACTGAGTGTTCTGGCAACCTCCTGTCGCCTCCCTGAATCGAACAAACGCACGGTCTCGTGTCAATCTTGGCTTGGTTGTCAGCACCAAGAACGATGCTCGCTTCGCCTATACGGCCATGCACCAGCCCGAGACCATGGATGTGCTTGAGTCCGCATGCAGCCTCAAAAAGATGCTGCCACACGACCCCCGTGTTGCCACTGAATGTCCTGACTCGCTCGAGCAAGGTTTCACTCTTGGCGAACTCGTATACTAGAAATGGAGCCTCGCCAACGTGGCAGCCACCGTACGTCCGCAAGATGTTGACATGAGTGACATCGTGCCATCGGTTCAAATGGTGGATGCACTGCTCCTCGACATCGTACGCGCTTTCGCCATCGAGATAGTCCAGCCTCTCGATTGTGACGTGGACCCCATTCCACTCTTGCACGCCATCCAGCGACTCGTGGATCCTCACTTGATTCGGAGGGATAAACCACTCCGGAATCGTGACCATAACCGCTTGAAACCTGTCGACAGCGACGCTCAGTGCCCGCTCAAGCAGCGAGCACTCGGACGCCGTGTGCGAGTCGGCAAAGCTGTCCAGTTCGAACTTGAGCACCGCGAGTACTTCCATCTCCACCCTTGACTCGGCAGCCTCGCAATCAAGCGCTCCTACCTCATCGAGGACGGACTCGTAGTACTCGACATGCCGCTCTCGCTCACTCTCCCAGCTTCCACGCCAATCTTGCAGCACCGTCACCACTCGTTTTTCTTCTCCACGAAAGATCCGCGGCGGCACCGCCTCGAGCAGAGCGTCGATCTGCAGGTGCAGCCACTGCACGTCCTTGATCTTGTGCGGCGCCGCCAGGATCCGGTTCATTCGCGTCCGGTCCTCTCGCTCATTCAGCGCCGCGTGCACCTGCTCGAGCAGCTGGCTCACGAGCTGCAGCTTGCTGTCCATATCGTAGACGGCGGCCGCGAGCAACTCCCCGTGGCGCTCGAGCATCACACAGAGCGCTCCGAGGCGGCGAACGGGTCCGAGCAGCAGCGCGTTGTCGCCAACACACCCGCGTTCGAGCTCGGGAAGCACTTCCCACGCCGCGAAGCGCACGAATCGCACGTCGAATGGCATGGCTTGAACGATCTGGTGGCCTTTCTCTCGGCTCGCAAATCAAATATCACTTGACCAGATTCTACTGTTTGGATGGCGGTACAGTATACAAAATGCCAATGTCCTGATCCACATTTCCGCACCCACCGCCCACTTTGCTCGTCGAGATGCAGCCACCACATGCCGCTCGACCACAGAAAACGAGGGTACCGCCGCTCCAGAGCATCATCGCCGTGTGCCGCGAGCGGCTGCCGCTCGCATCGACGCCGCATGTCGGTGCTCTGCTCAACGACTTCATCGACACTGCGCCGCTCTGGACGATCCTTCGGGTGTGTGAACACCCCGGCTGCATACCCCTGCTTCGCCGCATTCTCCACTACGAGGCCATCATGTGGTGCTGTTTCTATATGAAAACCGATCGGAAGGATGCCGTAATGGTGCGGCACAGAATACCAATTATCCAACCCACCTGGAGATTCTGCAGTGGTCGGAGGACAAGTACCCCGCGCAGTTTAATCGACAGTGGATGCGTGAGAGAAGATCCACATACTGTGACTGGCCCCATGTGCTTGGTTGGCTTCAGACGGCCAATCCGTGACACTTCAATCAAGCAAGCTTCTCTAGAGCTCACGGACCCTCACTGATTCTCTGGCAATACGAGACAGCGACCACTCCACAAACACGACGGCTAGGCCGTTACACCCTCTCGTTATTATGACAAATGTATATTTTCTCTACCACGTCCAACAAATTCAAGAAAATCAGGAGTAGTTCAGCTATTGTGTGGTGTAGCGCGGGCAGCTAGCGACAAACAAAGCTACTAGAAGTGGATCGGATGCACTACGACGAGCGAAATCACTCAGTGAAAGTAAGCCAACTCGCGCGCCATTTCCAGCTGTGCCTCCAGGCGCTGCACGTGCTGCTTCAGATCAGCCAGCTCGCCCTCGAGGTTTGTCGCCTTGGCGCGCAGCTTCTCATTCTCCGACAGCTGCACCAGCGTCAGCTCGAATGTGTACACCGGACGAAACTCGCTCACAATGCCAAGTGTCAGCGTGAGCGTCGCGGTCGATGTCGGTGACTGCGACCCGGTGAGATCCACCGAGTGAGGGCTGGAGCCGTTCTTAGCTAGCGCATCCATCACATCCGTCAGGATACGAGCGATCACCGAGCGCGGTAGCTTCACTCCAGCGGGAGCGCATTTCGCCAAGGCTTCGTCGTCCAGACGGCATTGCCTGCGTGACAAGTCAAAGAGAATGTGTGAGAAACGACTAGGTGGCAGGAGTAAAACCAAGAGAAGAGTCATACCATTTGTCGTGGCGCTTGGTGCTTTCGAGCTCGATGGAGGTCTCGAGCTTGTCGGTTTGGACGGAGCATCGAAACGAGTCGTCGGGGAAGCCGGCAAACTTGATAGTACCTGTCGATCGCGATGGGGCAACTGGTGTCGTCGGTGGTGGTGGTGAAGACTTGATGGGCTTGGGTCCATTGACAATGGAGTTGCCGCTGTCCACGACAGTGCAGGGGATCCCAAACATCCGTTCAACTTCCCAATACGACGTGCCGTGACCGAGCTGTTGAGTAGGAAGTGAGGGAGAGCGTGATTCGTCGCTGCTGTTCTTGGTTGCCATGATTGTACGAAGTTTCTGGGAGGCGACGAATTGAGAAGTGATTGCACTTGCGACCGCGTAAAAGCGCTAGGTCGAGAAGGAAACGCACGAAGTCAATTCAAGCTGGCCCATACACGCGTGAAAGTCCTCGTAAAAAGTAGTCTTGACCGTTGACGAAGCCATGGGTGGTGTATCCTTCGGCTACTATTGACCGACCGTTCGAGCTGGCGAGTAATCAGATATCAAAGCAGGCCAGACATCGAGTCGATACTCTGATATCTGTCGAAGCCTGGCGCAACTGCTGATGATTTGGTATGCCGTTGGTGAGACACTCTTCACCCATGTAACGGCGCGCTCATGGCGGAGACTTCACTGCACAGTGGATCGACCATCATCACTAGCTCAAGTGACTGGATCGAAGTGATTTGAAATGAAGCGCATTGGTTGGAATTGTTGGCTTGCATGTTGCTATTTATACGTCTACAACTTTCATTGGCTTGACTAAGCGCCGCTAAAGCACCGAGCAACATGGCGTCGTCGCTCTCCGAGCTGCGAGAGGCCTTGACGGCGCTGGGGATCTCGACGGCCACCGGGAACCTTCGAGGTGAAGATCGACGTGCCGAGCTGTTGCGGCGGTTGACAGAAGCTCGCGCCACGCAAGTTGAGCCACAGGGTCGTGGGCATCACGCCACAAACACCGTCGAGCCTGCTTCTGTGGGACAAACTCTGTTGACAAGACCAACACTGGAGCAATGGACCCTCGCCGAGCTTCGTCTCGAGCTCGACAAGCGAGCACTCCCAACGCTGACACCTGGTCTTAAGGGCGAAGCGCGGCGACATGCACTGATCGAGCGCCTCCTCAATGCCCACGACGGTTCCTCAGTTGAGAGCACGGCAGACAATTTCTCTTCGTCTCGGAGACAGACGGGGACAGTATCCAGCGAGCTCATTGAAGAACCCCAAGCTTACATCGATGTCGAGGACGACACTCGGAGTGTCGCGAGCTCCAGCACAACGTACTCAACCACCCGCGAGTTTCTGTACTTTGATTTGCCGGCGACCGATCGATCTGATGGTCGAGACTCGATGGGACCGGTCGTCCCAGCGCTGCAGTTACCGTGTAGTCCGTCGAAGTTGCCCTTAGCAGGAGTGCAGAATGCATGGGACAATGCTGATCAAGATCTCGATGCGGTGCAGAACCGTCTGGTTGAACGTCGTGACCAGCTCCACACGCTCCGTCGAGAGAGGCAGCGCCACGTGGACAAGTCGCTCGAGCGTGCAGGCATCACCCCAACGCTCGAAGTGCTTTCGGCGCGCCTAGAGACGCTCGAGGGTGAGCGGCGGCGCCTCGAAACTGACCATTGTGAGCAGGAGTTCGTCAGCTCGACAGTGCTGGGGTCGATGTCTGCTCTGAACAGCAAGCAACCCCTCGAACTGGTCCGAGAAGATGCGCTTCGGCTCATCCAGGCACACCAGCAGTCTGCCCGCCAGCTTATCGAGCGAATGAAGCAAGCCATATTGATAGTGAAAACTAATGACGGCAATGTAGGATTAACTGAGCGGTCAAAGACGGAGGAGAAGCAGCTCGAGATGGAAATCCGGAACCTCGAGAGGCAACTACAGATCTCAACCCAACGCTCAACTACAGCGACGACTACAAACCGCTCCAGCTCGTTTGTGCTGCACGAATCGGATCCGAATGTTCTGAGTCGATGTCGCTCCATGCCTCACAACATGTTTCTCAACGAGTGGAAGCGGCTTAGTTTTGAACAGCGACAGCAGTTGCATGTGGAGCTTCGCAGTGCAGCTTCATCTCATGTGAAACGCGACCGGATTTGCTTGACCGGTCCTCCGGCAGCGCTTACAGCTCGTGCTGCACCTCAGAGCGCTCGACAGCCCTCTCAAGCCGATCGCCTCGGTATCAAGGCGCGATTTCTGGAGCAATCGAAGCGAAGTCCCCTCGAGATCCATCGCACTTATCAAGCTGCGGTCGCTGCAGACCCGAACCACGCTGAAAACCTGATCAATTACGCTGCATTCTTGACTCGCATCGGATCGCAGTTTGGCCAAGCCGAGCAGTATCTGCTTCGCGCGATCGATTCTGCGCCGCTTCACCCGAAGCCCCTGGCCAGCTATGCCAATTTCCTCGCATGCGTTCGTGGCGATTCTCGTCAAGCAGCGATCTACTACGACAAGGCTCTTCAGCTGGCAGTACGAGCACAGCCGTCATGGAATCCTGCTCACAACGATGCGATTCCAACGCGCTTGTAGCGAAATTGAGGAGGTTTTGGTCACGCTAGCTGCACTGAACGATGAGTTTCTGTCGAAAGGGACATTCTGTATTGAATTCTCTATTACATAACGCGCTCGCGCATTTTCGTTAGTTCTACCTGTACAGCAGCACTGCGTTCTCAGTGCGACCTTCACAGCTTCCTCGCATGCTGACTTGACCCGGCCGAGGTTGTGCCGGTGCCGGTCGACTGCTGATCGCCCGCGTAGCTGTCTGACGCCGAGTCATCGCTTGCGGCCGTGACCTCGCCAACGACGGCTTCCCCGTCGACCGAGGCGGACGACGACGCAATGAGATCGAAGTCGGTGAAGACGATTGTATCGTCGTCGACGGAGCCCGAGCTGGAGCCGGAGAGCGAGGATGACAGCGAGTAGTCCTCTGGCTCCCACCGGAAGATCCGACGCACGCCAGCGCCACTCGAACTGTCGGTGCTGGTAGCGGCTAGCACCACTTGACCCAACAGCACCACGACTGCTGAACTGAAGACGGCGACGCGCATGTTCGTGTGCCTTGCTAGTCGCTGCCTGCGTTGTAGCGGTACTTGTTGGGAACTGGCGCAGAGGATCGGGCGAGAGCACTACAGGAGGCGTGCGGTGTCGGGTCGTCTGCCGCCATCTGGCCGCGCCGATCGCGGGCGTGGTCACGACGATAGACACGGCTTTGTGGCCGACGCCGGGGCGGTGTCCCGGTGCGTGCGACCGGCGTGAGTCACTCTTGGACCCGACCTTTGCTCGAGTCAAGCAGGTTTCTTGAGGGCTCGGACACTCGGCGTCGATCGTCAAGAATCCTAACGACAGACGATGAATCGGCCCTCGCTGCGACGCCTCTACATGACCATCGGGCACGTTACGCTACGTTGTGGCTGATCGCGCCTGTCAAGGCAAACGACCTTCCCCACTGCAGCACCAATGCACGCAAGCCCACTCAAAAGTGATGAACAACCACTGCGGTGATCATATTGAGGACTGGCGCTCGGCGCGCCGCCCGAATAACTTAGAAAACTAATTGTACAAGACGCCAAACTGTCGGCAAGGCTGCGCCAGCTCGAGCCTGACAAAACTCGGTCTTGGTCGTGAGCTTGGAGGGCTTTGACGAAGTCTCGACTCGCTCGACTGGCTTGACCTTGTTGTTGCCGGCCATTCCTGCCACGGTACTCTCGCCTGAAGCGCAGGAGGCTATGGGGTCTAGTTGTCGGCGCCGTCGGTGGACCGGAAGACGCGGCGAGCGAGCAGGATCGAGTCGTCCCCGGCTGCGAGGATGTGGCGCGACGCGGCCTGCGCGTCGGCGTCGGCCGCCTGCGCCACCACCGCGAGCGCGGCGACCGCGAGCGTCATGAGCATCGAGGCGAACTTCATGGTCGTACGGTACGGAACTCCACACTTGACTGGAAGCGACCCAATTCGAGAATGAAGCCGACAACGCCGCGAGGAAGAGCGAGGACGAGATGGTGCAGTACACCAAGCGGCCAGCGCCGTTGGGCACTGTCCACTTGGCAAAGAGGGGTTAGAGTGGGACGCGAACCAGCTGCTCGAGCATCTCGTGGCGCCAGCGGCAGCCAAGACAAGAGCCGTTCGGCACCCTGTCACACGGACGACGAGTGGGATAGGCCAATATCAGCAAAATCATCCTAGTATATTTATCCGTTCTCAAAGGGTGCTGTCGTGCATTTGATATCGCGAATCTCTAATATCTGATGTCATCGCGTACATGATATGGTATTGCAGAGGTCCACCTAGAATCCAGAATGCCAATAATTTCGAGGAGTTCCGGAATCAGGTTGACGAGACAATCCTTGCGCTTTGCGACCTGTGCGCACGGCGCTGGACACTCCCCCACGCTGTGATGACGCTCTCAGGCGTGGACATGAGCCCGAAAAGGAAGGCCGTGTCTGCTTTGTCCATCGCGGTTGGCTCGAAAATCCGGAGTCAGCGATGGTCCGACGAGTGTGACTCGAGGATCGAGGCTGATCGTGCGAGCGATCCTGTGCTGGGGTGTCGCCGGACGGCAGTGACAGCAGCCACGCGAGCCACAAGTGTGGACGAACAGACCGCGGTGGTAGGGGTCCGCGCACTGTCGGCGATCCCAGGTGGCGAGTTCGTGCCATTCGCGCCGGCGGTAGCTGGCCCCAGCGGCAGACGCAGTGAAAACAGACGGCAGCGCGTGCTGTTGGCACCACTCGATCCGTCAGTGGTCTGGTCCATTGGGTTGAAAAGCTCTGGAGCTGATCCAAAGGTGCCACAGATCGTTTTGACAACCCAAAATGTGCGACTTGTGCAGGTCACACACGTCACAGATGGGGGAGGCTATTCTTCGATCAGTCACTGTATCGATATTTGCTCCATAATTATAAGCTCGTTTGCTGTACTTCTCAATAACTGTGAAATTGAGTACCCCTTACGAACAGTTTCTGTTGAACGCTGAACGCAACGAGTCTCGCAGGTAGGATTCATCCACTCGCTAGAACGACCGACCACCGTTTCCCCCTGCAGTTGTATCGGGGGGAAAGAAGCGGGCGGCTTGTTGCCTGGCGCCGGAGGATCGAACGCGGCCCAGCCAGCGGCGGGAAGGACTCGATGTCGGCGGCGGCGGGCGATGAACAGGCGGCCGCGGCCGCGGTCGCCGCGTCCATCAACCAAGGTGCGGTGCGCGGGCGGCGACGGCGCGAATGTCCCTATTGTTTGGAGAAAGAGCTGACGATTTTGCTGGTCATGGCGGGTCATTGTGGCGGCGGGGTGTAGAGCAACTGCTGCACGAGCTGGAGCAAAAGTACTTTGCGCTCAAGGGCGAGTTCTCTGTGGCCGAGATGGAGCGCCAGGCGCTCGCCAAGGAGAAGCACGCAGCTGGTGAGGCTTTGCATACCTACTGGGAGGAAATCTAACGAGAAGAGATGATTGATTGGGGGATGGTGTGTGCGTGTGTATTCAGCGGAGGCGGTGAAACGAGCAAGCGCCGAGGTGGAGGAGAAGGAGGCGGCGCTGGTGCAGCTCAAGGAGGAGCTCAGGAAGGTTTCGAGCGAGAAGGAGGAGCTCGGCATCAAGATGCAGTCGTGCAAGTCGATGGCGGAGCGCCGACTGGCCGAGGTCGAGAACTTGCAGGGTATGTTCGTATGTCTTGCGTTGGTGCTCGCGCTGGGATGTGTTGTGGCTGACTTGCTGGCGTGTTGCAGTCACGCTGAAGGATCAGAGTTCACTGCTAATCAACGCGCAGAAGCAGGAAATGGAGGCGCTGCAGCGCGTGTCAGAGCAGGAGGCTCAAGTGGCGCCGCTGCAGCACACGGTGGCGCGTCTCCAGAAAGAGTTGGAGAGTGGCAAGCAGCACACGGAGTGGCTTGAGCAGCAGGTGACCGAGAAGACGAAAAGCATTCAGGAGCTGCGGCAGACGCTGGCCAAGAACACGCACGACTTTGAGGAGCACAAGGCCCAGATGACGGAGGAGCTCACGTCGGCGAAGCGCCAGGTCGAGAATGCGCGGGTTGCGGCGAAGAAGATGGAGAGCACTCTCATCCACAGCAAAGAGCAGGTCAAGGAGCTCTTGGCATCCAAGATCCACGCCGAGGAGCATTTCCAGAATGAACTGAACGCTCAGCGCCGCCTTGCGGACCTGTACAAGCAGTCGGCGACAGACGCCAACACGCGCGTGAATGAGCTCCAGGAGCTTTGCGATTCGCTGCGGAAGTCGCTCGCTGAATCGGAGCAGGCGCTGTCGCTTGAGACGGAGCGGTCGAAGGAGCAGGTGGAACATCTTTTCCGTGAACAAGCCGATGCGTCGGAGCGGCGGATTGAAGCGCTGCAAGAAGAGCTGGATGCTGCGCATGAGCGAATCGCGGAGCTGGAGAAGAAGAAGTTGCTGACTCTGGAGGCTACTGCATCGATTGGTGATATTTCCTCGACGGCTGGGGAGGCTCATCTCGCAGCACATGGACTGTCGCCCAAGCAGATGTTCGACCATATTGTGGAGCTCGAGAAGTCCCTTCAAGAAGAGCGGAGTGAGAAGGATAAGCTCCACGCGTACATGGATCGCATTGTGAAGGAGGTTCAAGAGAAGTCACCGATCATTCAGGGACTGCGTCTGGACCATGATCGCGCAGTTGCCAGCAACACGCAGTTGAGTGAGCAGCTAGAAGTGTGCATGCAGGAACTCTCCAAGAGCAAGAGAAAGCAAACGCTGGCGTTGAAGGAGAAACAATCCTACGAGAAGAAATGCGAGTCGCTCGCGCAGAGTGTGGACGATCTGTCTCGCCAAGTGCAACACCTGCTGTTCCGGTCGCAAGATCGGCACCGGCGAGAGACGAGTCCCGGGGAAGTCGCGTCCGAGAACTTGGTCGTGTTCAAGGACGTCGAGGAGCTCCAGGTTCGCAATCAGCAGCTGCTCACGGTGATCCGCGAGTTGACGGAGATGAACAAGCGCCACTCTGATGACGATGGCACAAACAGCGATGTCGATTCTACGACGTCCACCCATTTGATTATCTCTGGCGACTCTGACGACGATAGCAGCAGTGTTCACGGTCTGTCCTCGTCTATCAAGCAGCGTCTGGCTATTGCTACGAAGGAGATCGAGGAGCTTCGCGCTGAGCGCGAGGAAGAGCGTGAAATGATCACTGCTATCGTGAAGCAGCGCGACACGTACCGAGTATTGCTAGCCCAAGCGGACCAGAAGTACGTCGATGGGAGCGCGTCTTCGAGCAACGAGCGCCGCAGTGAGGATGTTCGTGGTGGAGATGGACAGTTCTCCCCACGAGGAGTTCGCGACGGTGCTGAAAACCGGCGACTGCGTGAACTTCAGCATGAGTTCGCCGACTACAAGAAGGAAAAGCAAGCGAATACGAAACTGCTGCAGGACTCCCTTGACCAAATTCGCGCCGAGTGTTCACAGTTGAAGATTGCTCAGATGCAGGCGCAGGTGGAGGCAACGCACAACAAGGACCGCTACGAGGCTGCGGAAGCTCGGTACCAAGATGCCGAGAAGGAGATTATTCGTTTGCGCGCCAAGACGGACCAACTCAGCTCGCTCATATTGCAGCATCAGCGAGTGATTACCGAGTCTGAAGCCAAGCTGGAAGCTGCAACCTCTCGACTAAACACGCTGGCAATTGAGAAAGAAGGCGCCGTTCGTGAGGCAGAGTTCCTTCGAAAGTACGACGAGAAATCGCAGCAAGAAATGACAACGCTTCGCCTGGACAACACCAACCTTCTCAAGGCGATGGAGTCGAGTCGCAAGGTGGATGCAGCGCGCGAGGAGGTCGATCGTCATGAGATCGAGACGCAGAAGCGGAAGATAGTCAGCTTGGAAGCAAAGCTCCACGAGGTGTACGACAAGTTGGACTCGAAGGAGGCCGTGTTGAGTGCGAACATCCTCGCGACAGAGCGGGAGAAACAGGTTGTCTCGAAAGAGCTTGAGAAGCTCCGTGAAACTCACTCGAATGCCAAGGAGCAGCTTGTCCGGCTTGAAGAGCAGAAGATTTCGTTGGACGAGAAGCTGGCTTTGTTGCAGAAGGAAAACACTAACCTGCACGAGCAGCTGCGGAAGGGAGCTGGTGCTGCGGCAGCGGAGCGTGTCGCCGCTCTCGAATTGCAGCTCCGTGACACCCAGCGAGAAATGCAGGTGTCGTTGGTGTCGAGGAAGTCGCTGGCAGACGCTGTTGCGAAGTACAAAGCGATTGCGGAAGCTAATGAAAAGAGCTTGACGGAGCTGTCAAGTGCCAGCGAGCAGTGGAAGCAATCGGAGCACGCCAAACTGCAGGCGGCGCACAAGGAGCGCGACCAGCTTCACACAGAGTTGCGGAAGGCTCGCGAAGAACTGAAGGAGCACATTACGGAGGGCAACAAATTGCGTGAGGAGATCGATCGCTCTGAGCAAACGCACAAGCTTGCGCTTCAACAAGCAACTGAACGACAGAAGCTGATGGAAGTGCAATCGACTGGAGCGCAGCAAGAGCTGGCCGCGGTTCGCGAAGAGATGGAGAGAATGAAGGTGGATCTCTATCAAGCCCAAGAGAACTATGAGCGAGAGCTGCAGCTGCACGCTGCCGAGGTATCGAAGGCAGCTGAGTCTCGCAGGTTGGTGGAGGCTGAGCGCAAGGCACGAGTCGAGAAGGAGGGAGTGGTTGCGGCGCTGGAAGCGAAGCTGAAGACGATCGAGAAGACGACCCAGTCGGAGATCGATGTGCTTCAGAAGCGCCTGGAAGAAGCCGCCGACTCGAAATCCACTATTCTTGAGCAGAATAGGCTGCTTCATTCTCAGCTGGAGCGAGCAGCGGTTCAAATCCGTCGCGCACACGAAGAAAGCCTGAAGAAGGCGGCGGAGAAGCCTCTCGGCACGACTGATGATGCAACTGTGGCGTCAAAGGACGAGGAAAGCGCGCACAACAAGGAGGTCGACGACTTGCGCAGCGTGATTGCGTTCCTGCGCCGTGAAAGCGAGATTGCCACTTCCAAGCTGGACTTGGCACAGCAAGAGGCACAGCGATTCCGCACGCAAATCTTCGATCTGGAGTCCACTATTGACCGCCTGCGCAACGAGATCAAGGCGCTGACTGCTGCTACGTCTGCAACCCCGCTGGCGAGCACTCGATCAACGACCGGTGCGGCTGCGCCAGGTAGCGAACATCATGCTGCTCATCTCGAACAGCTGGCTTTGTTGCGTGAGAGCAACGCGACGCTGCGCGACGAGAACCAGAAGAATCTCGCTCGCCTGAAGGACGAAGAAGCCAAGCGCAAGACGCTGGAGGAGCAACTTGCGCCTCTGAAATCGGCCGAGTCGTCGCTCAAGACGGTTGTCGACTCGCTAAAGCAAGAGATTGTGTCGCTGAATGATGCAAACAACCGTTGGAAGCAGCGTGTGGAGCAGCTGGTCGACAAGTATCAACAAGTGGACCCAGTCGAGCACGACAAGATCGTCAGAGAGCGTGAGGCTTTGACGAAGGAAGTGGCGGCTCTGAAGCTGCAGATGGACAATCTTAAAAGCGAGCTGGAGACGCAACGCACAGCGAGCAGCACTGCGGTGGAGGAGGAGCGCACCAAGTCTGAGAACTGGAGCAAGCAGTATGATCGCATCAAGGGCTTTGCAAAGAACTGGAAGAACAAGGCTGAGGCGCTGACGAAGCAGCTTGCGGAGAAGAACAAGGAGGCAGATGACCGAACAAGCTCGGTTGGCACGCTGGAGGTGCAAGTTGCCTCGCTGAGTGCTGAGAAGACAGCTCTTGAGGCGAAGTTGGCCGCTAGCGAGTCGTCCAGCCAAGACTCGGCAGCAGCGGCGAGTGGCGCTGCAGCGACGTGGGAGAAGGAGCGTCAAGAATTGCAGACTCGTTTGGACCTCGAGACGAAGCGGACGACGCAACTGAAGGAGTTCAATTCTCGACTGATGAACGGCCTCAAGAGTTTGAAGAAGGAAAACAGTGAATTGAAGGACCAAGCGCAAACTACAGCGGTTGCGGCTCCTCCCGTTCCAGCGTCGGATGTGTCGGCGACCGCAGCTGTTCCCGTAAAGTCTCATCAGGATCAATCGAAGTCTTCTCCGGCTGCTGTTCCGCTTCCAGGATCTGCAAGTGAGACTAGCACTGCTGCTGATACGGCGGGACCGTCCAGCACATCGTCTGCTCCTACGACTGTTTCTCCTCCGCCGTCTGCGACTGTCTCGACTGGGACACTGTCTGGCGCAGCGGCTCCTGCGTCAGAGTCGACAACAGACATCCCTACAGCTACCGCGACGGCTATTTCTCATGAAGTCGCGAGTGCTGCACATCCCGCTCCGGCACCTCCGCTCCCGTGTGTGCCAGCTGTGAGTGCGTCAGTTTCGAGTGAGAGTGTAACGAAGTCGACGACGACCATTGTGTCGACTACTTCAACGACATCCTCGGCGGGTGGTGAAGCCAAGCCAGCCGTGACGACTGCTATTACGACTGTCACTACCGCGCCTCCTCAACCAGTTATCAGTGCTGTGGCCAAGATCCCCACCCCTGACGCTCCAGCGACAACGGCGCCAGCGAGTCAACCGGAGCAACAGCAAACTCTGACCACGGAGGAGAAGCTGCGGATGTTTGCTCTCCAGTCTATGAAGAAGCAGGTCGGAATCGGACGACTTGCTGCTCCATCGAAGTCTCCGCCTCGACCGACACCTGCTGCAGTCCCAGCGGAGACCAAGGTAAGGCAATCGTTTCTGTCGATGTTGTTTATTTTGTCCAGTCTAACGTGTTGATTGTGTTGGACAATGACTACAGCCGTCTGCACCGCCTGCGACTAGCAGCCCATTCCTGAACCTTCCTTCCCCCGGCGCTGCCTTCACGTTTGGTTCTGGCGGCGCGAACTCCCTGGTGTTTGGCAAGCCAGGGATTACGTTGCCTGTCCCCACTGCGCCAGTGACGACTCCTGTTGCGGCGACCAACTTGCCAACTGCTGCTCCGACCACCACTGCTGTATCTGCAGCTGGAGCAGGCGAGGCATCGGCTGGGGTTCCGGTTGGAGCGGAGGCGAAACGTCGCTCGATGCGGCTTGCTCGTTTTGCTGCGTCTACCGCTGATTCGACAACACCGGCGAGCTCGCCCGGCGCGATCGGTACGCTGAAGCGGCCACTCGGAGATGCCCACGACGCTGCAGCCACACCTGCCAAGATGCCTCGGACTGGGGACAGCAGCGCAGAGGCAGCGTCCCAAGACGCAGAAGAGACGCAGGAGCAGGCTGGAGGCGAGGAGCCGTCGCCTCTTGGCCTGGACGCTTCCCCAGCTTCGGATGCTTCGCCCGCGCAGCAGGAGTGACCCACCAGCACCAGCTCCGCATTCATCGGATACAAGCCGAAGAGTGGCGGTGAGAGCAGGGCAGCGTGGAGTCAGATGTATAGTTCGTAGTTCGTGTAGCTGTGAGCGGGATTGAATGCATGGCGACGAGTTTTCGTGCACAGCTGCGTACCCCCGAATGGCTTGACCGAGTTGCAGTCAATGGACTCAGATTTTATATCTGAGCGCCTCAGACGCTCATCTCCAAACTCCGAACATACTCGATCCAAGTCAAATCTCAATTGCTTTTCTCAGCTCCCCCTCAGTCCACACAGAATGGCCCCGAGCTCAGCCAGCGTCGAAGAGATGTCCGCCGCTACCCCGCCAGTGGCCGCCTCCGCCGCTACCCCGCCAATGGCCGCCCCCGCCGCTACCCCGCCAGTGGCCGCCCCCGCCGCTACCCCGCCAATGGCCGCCCCCGCCGCTACCCCGCCAGTGGCCGCCCCCGACGCTACCCCGCCAGTGGCCACCCCCGACGACTCCGCGCCTGCCAGCCCTCCTGCCGTGAGCTTGCCCCTCGAGGCGCCGCGCATGGCGAACTCGGTCTTCCCGTCCTGGGACGCCTTCTTCGCCCACTTTGCCGCCTATCAGCGCGAGACTTTCCAGGTTTCTGTTCGCTTCTCGCGCTCCAAGCTCCGTGCTGTCGACCCCCCACTGACTCTATGGCGATATGTTGCGTTGTAGATGTACTCTAGCAAGTCTTCGACGTCGGTGGCGACGCGGAATCATCGGATCATCGAAGCCCAGACGGAGAAGACGCCGACCACTGACGGGACAACCGCCGAGTCGGACAATTTTTCGACCCGAGCAACTCGGAGACTGCCGTTAGTGCCCGCCGAGATCGGTGTGTACGCCAAGACGCTCGCGTGCACGCACGGAGGGAAACCGCGGAGCCGAGGACAGGGGATCCGCCCTCGCCAGCAATTTCGGTCCATGCACTGTCCCGCCAAGGTAATGCTCCTACCATGCTGCTGACTTCCCAGGTCTGTTCCTGACGGGGTTGTGATGGCGTCTTAGATCAATCTGGTGGTTAAGAAGATAGCGGGAAGAGACGGCCGAGACCCCGAGGCCTGGCAGGTGGTCGTGACCAAGCACGTGGTGACCCACAACCACACTCTGGACGCCAAGACGTTCATGAACTACCCACAGAATCGCCGCGTCAATGATCCACAGGTGCTCGAGACGGTCGATGCGCTGCGGCGCGCGGGTGTCAAGCAGCGCGTGATTCGTGCGTATTTGGCTGAACGCCCGTCGTACAAGTTTGTGACCAAGAGCGACGTGCACAACCTGCTTGCCAAGATGAAGAACACCAACCAGACGACGACACCAGCGCGGGGGAGAGGTTCAGCATCAACAGGAGCTGGGGGTATTGGTCGAACCATGCAAACTTCGGAGACTGCCGCGCTATCTCATCGAGGAGACAGCCTCGGGAATGGGTGGCCGATTGGATCGCTAGTTCCCATCGCCGCGAACGGTGTGGTGCCGTCGGTATTGGGAAACAATATGGTGAACGTGCGGAGCGACTCGACAGGAACTCCGAGCGCCGGCAATGTGGACGCGATCATGCTCTCCAATCCTTCGGCGGCGACTGGAGGCGGTATCGTTGCACCTTCCGGCGTGCTGCCAAACCCTAACGCCACAGTTCACGTCGACCGGCACTCTGGACTATCAGCCATGCTGACTGCAGCCGAAGAATCTCGCAGCGGGAGCTTTCGTCTGCGCGCGCAACGCCTCGAGGAACAGAACCTGTCGCTGTATGAGCAAAACATGCGACTCCGCGAGCACAACCAGTCGCAGTTGACGCAGCTACGGGACGCCAGTGCGCGTGCGACAGCGCTGATAGCTCTAGAAGCTGTAGCTCAAGAGCAGATCGCAGTGTTGAAGGCTCGGGTGGCGGAATTGGAAGCACAACAGATACGATGGGATCAGCACGATCACGCCCAGAGCCAGCGGTCGCCGCTTCCGAGTGAATCGAGTGCGCCTTTGCACAATCCAGGCGCTGCTTCTAGCCCGCGCACGCACGTGCATGAAGATTCCGCTGTTGTCGCTGCGCAAGCGATCGATCATAGTCCGAGCAACACATCGGAAATGAGCGACCCAAGCGACCATTAATGGTGGGTCCCGAAGGAGTATATGTAAAAATCAGGAGCAACCGTCCGTGCTCAGATGACGCCGAGCAGTCGTGTTGTTCCAGTGGAGCTGTCGCTGTGACGATGGAACAGAGTTCGTTTGTCCATTTGGTAGAATCCTGGTGGCTACTCAATGATCCCCTCGACTGAACGATGGCTCAGAATCCCTCACAAGCAATCTTCTGGCGTGCTGGACACTGAATGTTGCTGAATGGTGCGCGGCTGTGGAGCGAGGTCAGATGCTTGAACCACCTGACCTCCCAAAACACACAGACAAGCTCTGTCGGAGCTTGGCGTCTGCTCCAGAAGCTCATGCCAAGCTGTTGATCGTTCGGGAATCGATCCATGGCGCCATCCACCAATGCCGTTCAATCCCCTGGCTCATGGCGTCGGATACTGGCTACTTTGCGCTCTGGTGTGTCTTGGACAGCAGGACGAGACGCAAGTCAATGTATCCCAACAACTGGCAGCGATTTGCATCGCGTTAGCATTGGCGAGCTAGTTGACGGGATACGTCGCGATCGCTTCGGCACAAGGCGATGGCTCACGCCAGTGGCACATTCGCGGCGGCACCATGTAAAGGCTCGAACAGCGCTCAAGCAGGCGATGCAGCGAATGTTGAAGCGCTACCTGAGATCAGGTTGGAGAGCCACTCGAACAACGGTTGCGAGTTGGTCATCGAGCCTGAGGGCCCACACGTGGAGATTGGTGCGGCACCTGCAGGACCTTTCGAGGAACAACGCCATTCTGCGGCACCAGCAGGGCACGCGCTATGGGCCACAGTGTGGCGATCAAGGCGGTATTGGCCATCGTGACGAGAGCCTTTACATTCGGTGGTGCCCGCACGATCCTCTCGCGCGCCAGGTGTTGGCGGGATCTGACCATGTGAAATTGCCCCATTTCAAGTTTGATTCGAACAAATAGGACAGTTCAAGCCGTACATTTTGAACAGCGCGTGATGTCTCGTGACTGCGATTCGTTGACTCAAGGCGACACTCGTCGAGTTCGACAGGACGCCGCGTGAGGGTGGCCAAGTTGGACACGACTCGCTTCAGCCAGTGGCCGCCGCCTCTCGCGAAGATGTGGCGTTGAGGGCAAGTCCAGCTGGTTCCTCCGAAGCAGAAGCTGTTGGTCCATCGTCCAGGTCACAACATCCTTCTGTCCAAGTCGCCTGGTCGATGGTGAAGGGCTCGATGGATCTCGTGCTCGACTGTTGCTAGGGGTAAGCCTCAGACGTCGCGGATCCGGAAGCTCATTCTCCAATTTCCTGTGCCTCCAACAAGCACCCCATCAACTCAACTCTTCAACCCAGTTCATCATGAAGGTCTTTGCGGTTCTCGCTTCGGCTGCGGTGCTCGTCACCATTGCTCTCCAGCCCACGGATGCCCAGCGCATGCTCCGATCGGCGGCTTCGACCTCGGCGGACACTGCGAGCAGCGCGACCACCACGTCGACCTCGACCACGTCGACTTCGACTACCACGGCGGCGACGACCGAGGGCGACGACGAGACCACGGCCGGCTCGGGCTACTCGGCCGACTTCTCGGACCTCAACACGGACTCTAGCTTCAGTCCCGGCGGAGTGACGACGGACAGCTCGTACGCTGGTCTTGGCGGCGGTTCGTTCGGTGGCCAGGGCGGCCAGGGCGACTTCGGTGGTTCGTTCGGCGGCGGTGACTTCGGTGGTTCGTTCGGTGGCGGCGACTTCGGCGGCTCGTTCGGCGGCGGCGACTTCGGTGGCTCGTTCGGCGGCCACGGTGGCCACGGTGGCCAGGGCGGTCAGGGCGGCGGTTCGGTCGCTGGCGAAGGTGACTACACGGGCTCGTTCGGTGGCCACGGCGGTCGCGGCGGCGGCGGCCACGGCTTCGGCGGCTCGGTTGGCGGCGACTTTGGCGGTTCGTTCGCTGGCGGCGATTTCGGTGGCTCGTTCGGCGGCGGTGACTTCGGTGGCTCGTTTGGCGGCGGCGACTTCGGTGGCTCTTTCGGCGGCGGCGACTTCAGCGGCGAGGCCCCCACCGGCTCGGGCGAGGCGACGGGCACGTCGGGTGCTGCCACCACGACCGGCAGCTCCACGTCGACGACCGCGACCTCCACGTCGACCTCCACGTCGACCACGACCACGAGCTCGGCGTCGGCTTAAGCCACTTGATCGTTCACCGTGTCAGTGTTGCCTGAATGCCGTGCACACCCGTCTCCTCGGTAGAATTGAGGAAAGTCGCCGGCTCATGAGCGCTTGTTGTACCAGTAGCGTCGACGTCGCTGCACACCATCAAAACAATCACTGTAGTGTGCTTCGTCTTGCATGTTCCATTGAAATATACCTCACGATCCAACTTCAAGCGCGCTGATCCTCCATTGGCATCTTAACGCGCACATAACCTCCCAGTTCAGGTTCCAGCATATCTAACTTACTTGGCGCCGCGCAGGTTGAGCCAGAGCGCGACGAACCCGACCGTGCGGAATGCAAAGTTGATGACAACGAGGATGACGCCATCGACGACCGCCGAGCGGCTCTGCATGCTGTACGTTTGCAGCACTTGCTCGCCCGTGCGCGCGACGCAATTCTCGATCGCTTCGTTGCATGCAATGTCGCCCACTTGGTGCCAGAAGACCTTCATCATCGCCTCGTAGCCGTACTTGATGGGCGAAATGTACTGCACCCAGATGAAATAGTCGGGTGCGTCGTCCGAGTTGATGAGGAGACCGCCGAAGAGCATGAAAGGCAGGATGACGACGACGCCAATGATCGGCGCGATCTCGACGCGGCGGCACAGACAAGAGATCATGTAGCCGAGGCCGACGGCAGCGCTGTTGATGAGGATGATGATGATTTGCAGGTAGATGAAGACGTCGACGCCGTGGCCGATGCCCATGAGGAAGTAGACGGGCACGAAGAAGATCACCGGCAAGAACACCTGCATGGGCAACTCGCTCACGTTCTTGGACAGGTACCAGGATGCCAAGTGGTACAAACCGGACTTGTACTCGCGGATGATGATCGGCAACTCCAGCGGCACAGAGATGAGCGCAGGGTTCGCAGCGCCAAACGTCTGGTTGACGACGATGAAGAAGAAGCCGCCGGCGAAGTTCTGCACACCGCTCTGGTTCAAATCCAGCTGCAGGTAGATGAGACCGACGACGAGCGCGATGAAGAGCGTCTGGAAGATGGCGGCCTGGAACGCCATGCGGTCGCGCACGAGCCGCGTCGCGTTGCGCTGCGCGAGCACCGCGACTTGGCCGAACACGCCGAGCCTCGAGTCGGCAAAGAAGTCTTCGCCATCGTGCACCACGACCTGGACGCGCGCCGACTCGTCGAGACGGGCCGAGCCGTGCTTGCGCCACTCGTCCTTGAGGCCTTCGACCCGCGCGACGCCGGCCTCGTCCGACTCCTTGTCGATCACAACCAGCTGGCGCATGAAGTAGTCCGTCGGGTTCATGTACTCGGGACACGGGTATCCAGCCGCGGCGAAGTACCGCACCGAGTCGGCCGCCTGTCCATGGTACACGGTCGCGCCGTCCGCGAGCAGGTAGAGCTGGTCAAAGAGCGCGAACAGCTCGGACGACGGCTGGTGGATGGTCGCGACCACCGTTCGCCCGTCGCGAGCGAGCCGCTGCAGCTGAAGCGTCACCGTCTCAGCCATGAAGCTGTCGAGTCCGGACGTCGGCTCGTCCACAAACAGAATCGACGGGTTGGTGAGGATCTCGGTCGCGAACGACAGCCGCTTGCGCTCGCCGCCCGAGATACCGCGCAGCATCGGACCGCCGATCAGCGTATCTCGACACTTGCCGAGCCCGAGCTCCTCCATCACCACGTCCACTCGGTGGCAGTGGTCTTCCGGCGTCGCCTCCTTCCCCATGCGAAGCCGCGCCTGGAAGAGCAGGTGCTCCTTGACCGTGATGGTCGGGAAGAAGAGGTCGTCCTGCATGACGTACGACGCCAGCCGCTTCATGTCCTTGTTCCACGACTGGCCGTTGACCGTGACCGAGCCGGTCGCGCTCGAGTTGCGGCCCGAGATGCAGTCCAACAGCGAGCTCTTGCCGGCGCCAGACGGTCCCATGATGACGAGCAGCTCGCCCGGCCGCGCCTCGCCGCTCACGTGGCTCAGGATCACCTTGTCTTCCGTATGTCCGCGCTTGGGTCCCTTGATGCTCGCGCTCAGACACACGTCGTTCCACTCGAGCGCGAACTTGGGCGGTTCTCCCTCCCGCTTGTGGCCGCCGCCGCCCGACGGCGTCTTGGGGGTCTCCACCTGGATGTACTGGTGCTGCGGAGGCAGGTCGGCCGCCATTTTGCTGGTCGCTGGTGAACGAGAAAGAAGCACGGAGAGGCTGGTGCTGCTGCTGACAAGGCGGCGAATTCCGAAATGGCGTTACTTTTTGTAGGAATGCAGAACGCGCCTATGGAAGGGCGAATGATGAGAGCGGCACTCTCGGTTGCGCTGTTGAACGCGGTAACAAACAGCCATCATTCCGAGGCTCGAAAAGGTGGATGCAATGTTGGTTTTAGTCACAATTGGGCCAATCAGCGGTCAGAAGTCTTGACTCGATTACAAAACCAACATTCCGGTGCTGACAGGATTGTTGCAGTTGTTCATCGCAATCGTAAAATGCGCCAATCAGCGACGGGGACTGGCAATTATGATGACGGGTGGTGCTGCACTCAACGGTCGTTCAGCCTGAGGTTTGTATTGGCATCATCACAGGCTGTGATCGTGACAGGGGTAGGCGAGATTATTCCGCATCAAGTGAGACAGATCGCTGCTTCGTCGTTTTCTAATGAAAATGCAACAAAAACACCGCAAAAGGTGAGTGATCGAGTCAACAAACAAACACCGCAAAATGTGTGTGAAAATTCAAACATGAAATTGTTCAACTATCGATGCAGTCCATTTTCATTTTCAACACGCAAATCCACATCAAAGTATGAAATTTGTACACTCGGCCCTTCCTTCCTCGCCGCCGCTCAGTGCGACCGCCGACGCTCGCGGCGGAGGCGCAGCGACAGGAACACGTAGCCGATGAAGAAGTACAGCAAGGCGAGCTCGACGAGGATGACGGCGTCGCCGCGCGCGGACCGCGACTCCATGCTGTAGTACCCGAGCACGTCGTCCCCAGACCGGCCGATGCAACCGGCTTCGGATTCGTCCTCGTCGCACGCGATGGCGCCGATCTTGGCCCAGAACAGCTTCATCAGCGACTCGTAGCCGAACTTGACTGGCGAGATGTAGTGGATCCAGATGAGGTAGTCTGGCGCGTCCGATACGTTCACGAGCAGTCCGCCGAACACCACGAAGAGCAGCATGATGAGCGTGTAGATGACCACCACAATGTACACGCGACGCAGCAGCGACAGGCAGAGGAAGACGAGTCCCGCAGCGCTCCACCCGGCAGCGATCACCACCAGCTGCATGTAGATGTACATGCGGACGCCGTGGCCGACGCCGATGAGCAGGTACGCTGGCAAGAAGAACGCGATCGAGAGCACGATGAGCGCCGGCAAGTCGGCCACCATCTTGGTGAAGTACCAGCAGATGAGGTAGTACCAGCCTCCGCGGTGTTCGCGATACACCACGCGGAGCTCCTTGGCCAGCGACGCGAACGTTCGCACCGAGATCAGCACCATCTGCAGCACGATCGCGAAGAAGAAAGCGCCGGCGTAGTTGCGAATGTCCTTCTGGTTCTCAAGGTCCAGCTGGAGGAAGATCAAGCCAAAGACGATGCCGACGACCAGCGTCCAGACCAGGTACCACCAGAGCGAGTACCGGTAGCCGATCATGTATCGCACATGGCGGCTGAAGAGCAGCGAGAACTGCGCGCACCAGCCGAGGCGCGGCGCCGAGCGATGCGATAGCTGGGCCGCATCACCTTCGACGGACGTAGCTTCGCTGACACGGCTCCGTTCCGAGTAGCGAACGGCCCACGTGTCCTTAAACAGCTTGAGCCGCGCGGCCGAGTTGTCATCGTCTCCGACCGTCAGCTGGCGCACAAAATAGTCGACCGGGCTCGTGTACTGCGGGCACACAAAGCCAAGCGACGAGAAATACTCGACCGCCTCGCTCACGCGGCCGTGGTAGACGGCCGAACCCGATGCCATGAGGTAGAGGCTGTCGAACAGACCAAACTCGTGCGACGACGGGTGTTCCATGCTGACAATGACCGTCCGGCCGCTCCGCGCGAGCTGGCGCAGCTTGAGCACCACGTGCTCGGCCGAGTAGCTGTCCATGCCGAGCGTTGGTTCGTCCACCAACAACACCGACGGGTGGGTGAGCAGCGCTGTGGCAATCGCGAGTCGCTTGCGTTCGGCCAGCGTCAGGTATTGGATGATGGCGAACCGGCAGGCACTGAGATCCAGCTCTTCGATCGCGCCTTCGACTCGCTCCATGGCGTCGGCGTCAGCATAGCAGCAGCACGCGCTGCTCTGGCCGAGTCTCGCTCGAGCCTGGAACTCGAGGTGCTCTTGGACAGTGAGCGACTCAAGGAAAGCCTCGTCCCGGGCGACCAACGCGAAGTAACCGGCGGTCTGCGACGACCGCTCGATACCATTGAGCGTCACCCTTCCCTTGAGCTCGCTGCCACCGCGCGAAAAGCTCATCAACAGCGCTCGAACCTCCAGGCTCGATGGCCCAGTCATGAGCAGCACTTCACCGAACTTAGCTGAGCCACTCGCGTCGTCCAGCACTGACCGCGTCTCGGCCTTCCCAGTCTCTTCATTCGCCACTTGTTGATCGAGAACCAGACCGCGCCATGCGAGCGTGATCCGCTCGGCGGAGCAGAAGTTCTTGATCGTCGCACGCGGAGTCTCCACGTCAATGTAGTGGTTGTTGGTGTCCGTCGCGCCGTCCGCCTCGCTCTGCTTGCTGCCACGAGAGCGCCGCTCCGACACCTTCAGCGTCTTCGCCGAGCGAGTGAAGCGCGCCATGCGCCGAGTCCACACATTGCGGTACCTCGATGTGAAGTGCCACTCGAATTGCCGCTTGCGAGCGCCAGCCAAGACAACCCAGAAGACGAACGCGATCACGAAGATGGCGATGCAGACGCCGAACAGGATCAGCGAGCTGGTCAGCGCCGATCGGCCGTCCAAGCTGTAGAACTCGAGCACCTGCTCGCCCGTATGGCCGATGCACTCCTGCGTCGTCTCATCACACGTAAAGTCGCCGACGTGGCGCCAGTAAACGGTCATCAGCGCCTCGTAGCTATACTTGACAGGGGAGATGTAGTGGAGCCAGATGAGGTAGTCCGGGATGTCGGACACGTCGATGATCAAGCCGCCGAATGCGACGAACAGCACGAATAGCCCCGCGAAGATGAGCAGTGCGAGCACGAGGTAGGAGCACACAAAGAGTGCGAGCAGCACCAAACTCGTCGCGGCCCAACCCGCCATCAGCATGATCACCTGCATGTAGAAGTATACCTTGAACCCGTGGCCGATGCCGATCAGCAGGTACATTGGCACGAACAGCACGATGGAGAACAGCAGCAGCCAAAAGAGTCCGACGACCACGCGTGCGAAGAACCATGACGCCAGGTAGTACCAGTTGCCTCGGTACTCCCGGTACTCTCTGATCGCAATCGCGGCCTCCCTCGGGATAAACATGAAGTTCCAGTACGCGGTCAGCATCATCTGCACGACAATCGCGTAGAAGAAGGCGCCGGCATACGTCTGGATGCTCTTCTGGTCGTCCAGGTTCAGCTGCAGGAACACGAGCCCAAACACGATGCCGATGATCAGCATCAGTACGAAGTAGCGCACCAAGCGCATGCGGTAGCGCCAAAAGGTCACAAAATGGCGCGTGAAGTGCAGCACGAGCTGGACACAGCAGCCAAGACGGGCGTAGTGGAGCTCCGATGAATCCTTTGCGGCACTGCTGCTCTCAGGCACATCGCCGCCAGTGACCACCAGTTGCTCGCTGTTCTGTTTGGCCCATTCCAACTTGAACTGCTCAACCCGGCTCGCACCTTCGCGCTCGTCATCTTGGTCACCGATAGACAGGAGATACAGGACGTAGTCGATCGGGCTCGTGAAGTCAGGGCACTGGTACCCGAGCGCTCCAAAGTACGAGACGCACTCGCTCGCCTTGCCGTGGTAGACGCACGAGCTTTCGGCCAGCAAGTAGAGGGTGCTGAAGAACTGGAAGCAGTGCGACGACGGGTGGTGCAGCGTCACAATCACTGTTCGACCAGCGAACGCCATACGCCGCAGCGCAGCCACGATCGCTTCGGCCATGAACGTGCTCAGACCGTCCGTCGGCTCCTCGACGAGCAAGACAGACGGGTTCATGAGCAGCGCCGTCGCCAACGCGACGCGCTTGCGTTGCTCTGCCGAAAGTCCAATAATGTCGCCGCCACCGATCAGTTTGTGTCGACAGCTTTCGAGGTCAAGCTCCTGGATAACCGCTTCAACACGTTCGAGACAGTAGGCCGCCGAGCTGGCACGGTGCAGTCGCTGTCGAGCTTGGAACACCAAGTGCTCTTGCACAGTGAGAGTCTCGTAGAAGATGTCCTCTCGAGCAATGAAGGCGATACAACCATGCGGCACCTTGTTCAATGGCTGATCGTTCACAGTGATGGTGCCCTCGACAGTGTCGTGGAAGCCTGCAAGACTCTCCAAGAGCGCCGCGCTCTCCGACTTGGACGGACCAGTGATCACGAGGAACTCGCCTGGTCTGGCTTGTCCGTTGACGTCGCTGAGCAAGACAGTCTTCTCCTCGCCACGCTCGGATCGGCGCTTCAGCCACAGTTTCCTCCACTCGACTACGGCCGGCTCAACCTGCTCCTCCTCCACGACATCAGCAGCGACGGGACTCTCGATCTGGACATAGTGATCGTCTGACATCATGGACGGGTTGCCAGCGTCGTCAATCAGAAGCGTCGTGCGCCGATCGCTGTCGCGGATATTCCCCGTCGGCTTGCTGACGTCGACCTCGGTTTGGTGCAAAGCATCGTGTGTGTGCTGTTCAGTCACCACGGTGGTCCCCTCTTCAACAACTCGAATGGTCTCGATACTCTGTGTTTCCGTAATGTGGTCCGAGCGGATGACGTGAGCTGACGTCGCCCAAAGGCCCCAACTGCTACCGCCACGAGTGGTTCGCCCACTCACCGTCCCCTGTTCAGCCGCATCAGTCTCAGCTTGAGCATCGTGCGTATCAGCCTCCTGAGTCGATACAGTCTCATCAACAATCGTTTCATCGACAGCAGCGACGACCTCAACAATGTCAACCACAGCCGCTCCGACCGCAACGGATTCCTCAACGACGTTGCGCTTGTCTTCGACATCATCAGTGTCATCTTCGTCTCGAGAGGCTGCATCCGCTGCGTTGAGCTCAGATGAGCGCTCAAACTGGTCGGTGCTGTCCGTCGACAGGCGGATGTTCGACTGGCTGCTGCTCCAGAAGTTCCACTGTCCGGCGATCGGGCCGAAGCGAACGTCGCTTGAAGACGCCCGCAGTTCCTCTTCGGGCTCCTCATGCTCGTCATGCTCGACCTCTTCGACGTCCGCAATATCCGCGTTCGACGCAACCGGGGCGATGAGGCGAGGCTCTGACTGTTCTTCCTCACTCGACAGTCGTTCAGCATTCTGACCTGCCTGATATCTCTGGACGTGTTCAACCGTCACGCGTTCTTCAATCACGACCGACTCGTCAGCGTCACCAACTGCAACAGCTCCGCTTGTCGTCGCCTGTACAGACTCGGCCGCAACTTCAAGATCGGACTCCCGCTGCACTTCGACAGGGTTGGATTGCACAGCAGAATCTGCTGGTGTGGGCAGAGTGCTAACGGCGCTAGTCGTAGCGACGGCAGCCTCCTCTTGTTCTGCACTCTCGTCCACCTGCTTCGAGTCCTTCCGGCTGAAGAAACCCCAGAAACCGCCACTCGACTTGCTCTTGCGGCGGCCCTGTTCGGCTCCATCCTTCGCCTCGACAGCGTTCGACGCCACAGGAAGCTCCGACGCAGGCACAGTCGTCGACTCGTTCGCACCAGACGGCAGATCCGCAGAAGTCGTCTGCTCAACTGCCGGTCCAACTGCACCAGTAGACGATCGTCCGTTGTCAGCAGCATCGTCAGCGATCGTGTGCGGTTGCTCATTGACGCTCACGTGACCTCCCTCAGTGACAGCAGTCGCCGCAACTGCGGTGGCAATTGCAACTGCTCCGACAGCACCGATAGCCACCGCTGCAACCTCAGCCGCGCGATCACTCTTGGGCGATGAAATCGATTCCGACTCGTTCACTTCCTCACTCGAACGGATAGCGACCGGAGCGGGAGCGACATCAGCAACAGCACTCGACACGATCACAGCATCCTCTTCCGTTCCACGGGAGGCTTCCAGAGGCTGATCCACATCGCTACCACGACGCTCGACAGTTGTCGTTTGTGTAGTAGTCACGACGTACTGCTCCTCCGACCAGCTCGCACGCTCCGTTCGAGGGACCTCCGCAGTGGAAACCTCGAGGACTTCAGCATCAGCGGTATCAGCGGAATCAGCGTCCACCTGATCACTTGAAACCGGGGTCGCCACTGTCGTGACTGACTCGACCACCTCGATCTGTTTGGTCACCTCGGTCTCCTCAACCATCTTGGATGTCTCGATCACCTCGGTTTCCTCAGACTTCTCGGTTACCTCCGTCTTCTCGATCACCTCGGTCTCCTCAACCACCTCGGTCTGCTCGGTCTCCTCGATCTCCTCAACCACCTCGGTCTGCTCGGTCTCCTCGATCTCCTCAACCACCTCGGTCTCCTCGGTCTTCTTGATCTCCTCGATCACCTCGGTTTCCTCAGACTCCTTGACCACTTCGATCACCTCGGTCTCCTCGGTCTCCCCAATCACAATGGTTGAACCCACCACGCTCTCGTCGTCTGGCACAGCCGTCGTAGACGTCGTCACAATGCTAGCGGCAGTAGCGGCGGTCGCGATAGCATCTGGCGCTTGGTATTCCTGTTCTCGCTCATCTTCTGCCTCAGAAGTCTCTTGCTTGCTCCAAAAGCCCCAGCTTCTGCCAGATTTGTTGTTACTGCTGGGACTCTCAGTGACTCCCTGCCCGTCCACAGATCCCGCTTCGGCACCATTAGTCTTCGACACAGTGGACACATCTTCAGCGGCCGTCGCTGGCTCCGACAGCGTCACGATAGTTTCAGTCATCGTCACAGCAACACCAGCAAAGCTGCTCTCTGACTCTGACACCTCGACTTCATCGTTCTCCACGGGAAGCACCTCATCGTGCTGGTGCTCGAACGACTCGCGGCGTCCGTCGAACGCAACTGGAACAGCCAGCTCCTCGGTAACCTTGACAACTTGAGTCAACGAATCACCTTGCGAGGTGTCAATCGCATCGCCAGCCTCGATCATCTCAACTGTCTCGATCGTCTCGGCAGCCTCGATCGTCTCAACTGTCTCGATCGTTTCAATCGTCTCGACAACCTCGGTTCTTTCAGTCAACGCATTGGTAGCCGGCACATCGGTCAAACGCCGTTCTGAATCAACCACAGCGCCAGGTCGCTCCATCTGCGATTCAGCCACCGCCGAACTCACCGCGACAGAGGCGGTGGCAGCTGCAGCGGTCTCAGCTTCATTGGACGGGTTTTGCGGCTGCTTGTCCGATGTCTCCGAATGTTGCTTGCCCCAGAAGTTCCAGAAGCCGCCCCCGCTGCTCTTGCGCTGGTGCTTCTCCTCAAACTCTTCGTTCTCAACTTCAGCCGCAGTGTCCGAGACGGGGGCTGAGGTGTCTCTCGCCGTTGCTACGCGTTCCACGGACAGACCAACCGCAGAATCGCCAGTTGCTTGGCCAGCGTGCTCTTCAGAGACAATAGACTCGTCGCGAATGGCACCAGCTTGCTGCCGGATCTCGAACTCCTCCACGCGCACATCGTCCGCGTTCGTCGATTCCAGCTCGACTACAGCAGCAGCAGCAGCAGCAGCAACCGTGGCGACTCCCGTGACGGCGATCGCAGATTGATCGAGCTCTGTTTCAGCGACATGCAGTTCGGTCACCTCAGTCTCGACAACATCCTTGTTTGTGTCGACAGGAGATTTGTCGTGTTCAGTCTCGGTATTCTTCGTAGTGATCACCACTTGCTCCGAGACGTCCACAGTCTCAGCAGTCTCCGCAGTCTCGTCGACGCTATGAATCGTCACAGTAGTCGAGACCACATCGTGCTGCTGTTCAACTGACATGTCACGATCATCGTGTGACAGCTCCCCGACTGTCTCCGGCACATCGGCGAATGCGTCAGAATGATCCTTTTGGACGGCCACTGGCGCCTTGGTCGACTCGATCACCTCAATCTCTTCGACCGCAGCAACCATAACTGGTGCAGCATCTTCGTTGGCGCGGATCGTCTGTGAAGTCTGCACGACCTGCTCTCCAATTGCCGATCCAGTCACTGCACCGATTTCGACGGTCGTTTCCTCGTGCGGAGTCTGCTGCTTCGCCGTCAGCTCGGACACCTCCTCAGATTCGTCCGAGCCTGGCTTGCTCCAAAAGTTCCAGAACCCGCCGCCAATGCTCTTGCGATGACGCTTCTCCTCGATCTCTGGAGTCTCAGCCTTGACCTCCTGAACCTCAGTCTCAGTCGCAACAGCCGACAGCTCGACATCGCGAGCCAGCTTCTTCGACACATCGTGGCCGCGCTCCTCGTCAACGCCACCAAGCACACTCGATCCAGTCTCGACCACGATCTCGCTTACACCGTCCTCGCCGACTGGATACTCATCATGCGCAGCGGTAGTGCTAGACTTCACCACCGTCACTTGCTCCACATCAGAAGAAGGTGCTGCAGCAGCCAACTGAGTCGTAGCAATGCTGGTCGTAACCACGACAGTTTGCTGCTCGCGAGAGATCGCACCAGGCGTAATTTCGACTGCTTCGGTAACAGCTGGACCGGATTCAAGTGCATTCTCCACCTCAGTTTCCACGGTTGTAGCGACAGTCTCAGTAGCCGCGGTCGGGTCCGAGGAGTGAACCAGACTCTCTTCCTCGATACGGATGATCTGAGGCTGCTGGGAGCGTGTCGCGAACACACTGACCTCAGCTTCAGTCGTGGAATCAGTAATTGTCGTCGATTCGCTAACGGTGGTCGTTGGCTGATTGCTTTCAGTCCCAGACGCGAGAGCTCCGACAGAAAGGTCAGTGATGACGGCCGAAGTCTTCTCCTCATCTGTAACAGCGCCAATTTGCTGTTGCTGCACCTCGAGCTCTTCAACATGAACGCTGTCATCCGCTGACGATGAGCCAGCGGCACCGATCACGTCCTGGCCACGAACAATACGTTGAGTCACAACTGTTTGACTGGCCGAGTCGACGACGGTCGTGAACTCGTCACCCGCAAGCTTCTCTTCCGAGTCTGCCACCACCTCGTCATCACCCGCTTCAAGAGTTTGAGACACTGATGTGACATACTCCACGCCTTCCTGAGACTCCGACGCCGAATCTCCAGCGCCGGCCACGCCATGGCGACGCACCACCACGCGCTTCACGGTTTGTCCAGGCGTCACAACACGGCGCGTGACAGTCGTACGAGCTGGCGAACTCGTCGACTCCGAGTATTCCCCGACGGCTTGCTCCTCTTCCGAATAGCCAGTGGTTGTGGACGTGACGATTCCACTGCCTCCGACTGGCTCCGAGAGGTACTGAACATCTTCATGTGCTTCAGAAGTGGACTCAGCCTCACCACCCGCTCCTTGGCGACGGACAATGACGCGCTTGACGACTTGGTCCGGCGATACGATGCGGCGCGTCACGACTGTACGACCCGGAGTGGTCGCCTGTGTGGCGTAGTCGCCCTCGACCACTTGCTCCTCCAGCTGCTCGGTCACAGTGGTTTGCGCCTGTGACTCGACAGACACTTCCGAGGCGGGGCTGGCCGCGCCACCAGTTACCTCACGGCGAACCACCACGCGCTTGACGACCTGGCCAGGAGAGGCAACCCGGGTCACGACTGACTGGGCTGAACCACTAGTCGTCGTTGTGTACTCTTCACCCGCGAGTTGCTCGCCAGTCGTCGTGATTGTCGCATCCTCCACAGCCTCGACCGACTGCGAGTCCGACGTCAAGTACTGAACATCTTCTTGTGCGTCCGAGGCAGACCCCGCCGTGCCCTGACGTCGCACAATAACGCGCTTGACAACTTGGCCAGGTGAAACAATGCGGCGAGTCACCACCGTACGCCCTCCCTCTGTGGTCGTGGTCGTCTGGCCTCCAGCACCCGACTCGTCTTGAGTGTACTCGCCAGTCGTAATCGTGTTGTCTCCCTCCACAACCTCGACCGACTGCGAGTCCGACGTCACGTACTGTACATCTTCTTGTGCGTCCGAGGCAGACCCCGCCGTGCCCTGACGTCGCACAATAACGCGCTTGACAACTTGGCCAGGTGAAACAATGCGGCGAGTCACCACCGTACGCCCTCCCTCTGTGGTCGTGGTTGTCATTTCACCGCCTGCCAGCTCTTCCTCCGAATGCGCTGTGACGATTTCGCCGCCCTGGACACTCGTAGTTTGCGCCTCCGAGGTCACGTACTCAACGTCGTCCTGCGCGTCAGTAGCAATACTAGCAGTGCCCGCTCCACCCTGGCGACGGACTACCACACGCTTGATGACTTGACCAGGCGACACAACATGGCGAGTCACGACCGTTTCACCCGGAGAGCTCGTCGTCGTCGTCGTCGTCGAGGATTCAACGCTGGCGAGCTTCTCCTCCGAATATTTGCTCGTCGCAGCGGCCACTTCTTCGCCTTGCACGGTCTCGATCGCCTGCGACTCCGACGTCGCGTACTGGGCAACTTCCTGTGATTCAGAAGCTGCGCCTACTCCGCCTCGGCGTCGAACCACAACGCGCTTGACCACCTGGCCAGGGGACACAATACGGCGCGTCACGATGGTGCGGCCATCAACGTTTGTGGTGGTTGTATACTCTCCGCCCGCCAGCTCGTCCGACGAGTAGCCGCTCATTCTCGCGACCATTTCGCCGCTTTCTGACAGCGATTCGGATGTGCGATACTGAGCGTCGTCGCCCGATTCGGAAGCTGACCCGGAGGCGCTGGTGGTGCCTCGACGGCGAACAACCACGCGCTTAACGACTTGGCCTGGCGTCACCACGCGGCGTGTCACGATCGTTCGACCGTCGACGTTGGTGGTCGTCGTGTACTCTCCTTCTTGCAGCTGCTCGGCCGAGTATCCGCCAGCTGCGGCGCCGGCTTCGCGGTCTTCGCCATCGTCCGAGGACAGGTATTCGACGGTCTCTTGCGGCGTTGACCCACCCGATCCAGGGACAATGTGTCGGCGGACGATCATCCGCTTGACGACACGCGGCGGCGACAGCATCCGTCGCGTGACCACCGTTCGGCCCGACGATCGCGGCGACCGCGGTACGTCATCACCAGAGCTGCCGACACTGCCAGGGTCCGTGTCGACGGCCAGCGAATCGACAGAGGCCTCTGAATCGATCAGTCGCCGAGTCAGTTGACGACGACTGGAGGATGACAACCGCTTCGTCGGCTTGCCCTGACGGAAGGTGTAGTTCTCTGACTCGACCGTTGACGTTTGGCTCGATCCATCGGACACATCAGACGACACTCGCACAGTCATCGGCATCGGCAGGTTCGATGTGATCGAGCCAGGAGTGCTCTCTCCGCCAGAGAAGCTCTCGTAGGACGCCTGGTCTTCGAACGACGACGAAGACGTCGCCGATCCGGGAGCCACGAGCTGCTTCTGCACGAGCTCGCGACTGCCCAGCACTGCGAAGCCTCCAGCTGCGCCGGGCGAGTTGAATGCGCCGTGGTCAGGCAAATGCGCGCGCAGGTGCGGGTTCCGCTTGAGCAGGATCTGCTGCGTCTGGTGGACGTCTACAACTCGCCGGACGCCGCCAGCTTCATCTTCATAGTTCTGTGTTGTATCGACCGCCGCAACGGTCGATGGCTTGGGCTCTTCACCCTCGTGCTGCTCCATCTTGCTCTCCGAAGCTCCCGATGGGGAATGGCCACGTTCGACCTAACTGGGGGTCTTGAGGTGGATAGGACGACGAGCGCCGGCGTTCTTTTCGCCGGACACTGCCTCCACTCGCTGGCTCTCGTTGCCACGAGCGCGCAAGTCGGGAAATGCGGTCGTCAGCGCTAGCCGAGCCGTGGGGATCTGTCCAGTGGCCACTCGAGGCGAGAGGGGCCGGCCGTGAACGAAGAGGCCGGTCAGCTGCGGACGCCGGCGCTGAACACTCGGCGTAGCTGGCCGCGAGCCGGTACTACCGATGGTACCGCCGCCAGCGTGGGTGAAAAGGAGATCTGGCCGCGGTGGGCGGCGCGCGGGTCGCTCATGGACGCAACGGAGCTCTCTCTATCGCACGGGATGTGTTCAGCTCCTTCGAGAAAGGCCAGCGCATTCATTGTCGGAGAAATGACTTGAAGCGGTTCGAACGTGGCGTTTTGGGTGGAATGTAAAGCTTCCATTGGCTGAAATATTGGGGATATATTGTGCACTAAATGTGATGATTGGTGAAAAAGAGGCAAAATGCCTACGGTACCAGAAAAGGAGCTGGCGTGGCGATCCATCGATCGAACGACCACTCTCCCAAGGCGAACTGAGGAGGATTTTACGACCGCACACAACGCGTGTGATCGAGAGTCTGGCTCGAAAAAATGTGCTTGGAGAAGTGGCGATCTTCGCTAAGACTGCGCTTGCCGTCAGCAGCAAGTCCTGATGGCGGCCCTGGCCTTAAATGCAGATTGCAATTTTCGCATGAGTTGGAATTACGATGGCGACGAGGATAGTCGCGCCGAGTGTTTATGAGACGCCGCAGATCCTCAAGCTCAAGGGGCATTTGAAGGCGGAAAGATGAAGAAGCTCTTGCTGCGTTAGGCATCGCTGTATCAATTTAGAGGGACAGGGACATTCCGCCCACAGCTTCCAGGCCACCGTCTGACTCTCGGCACTGATCGTCCCACAGTTCTCCACAGTCGACAGCGCTCGCCACGCCCGCGCGCTGCAAGGACGCCGCTCTCGCTGCAAACGGTGCAGGTTGCGAATGCGAGGCGTTGCTGGCACTGTATGCCGATGCCGAGATTTGACCCTGAAGCGACGAAGAGCCCTACCATTTTAGAGAACCTCAGCTGTACAAGTTCAACATGGTCAAGTTTGCGTGCCAACCAAAGAAATGATTTGGTGGCATAGCCTGGGGAAATCGAACGGATGCAGTCTATGCACCTCAGCCTCGGGAGGCGCCTGGAAAAATTGCTGGAGCTGCTCGGCTGACCAGTGCCGCCTCCCAGACACCGACGTGTGCCTGCCTCTGGCTACCAGCCAGCCTCGATCTGGCCCCACGACCGGAGAACTTCGTCTCACGTGTCGCGAGAGACTGGCGGTCGAGGCACAGGGGTCGCTGGTTCAACATAGGCCTCCGAACACACGCAGCTGAAGGGTTCCGTTGCGTTGCTCGATGGGTTCAGAATGCCCTAGAGCCTGCAACTGCAACGCGAGAACGTTCAACGAGTTGGTGGAGCAGAATGGCTCGAAATCCAGCTCAATTTTTTAGAACCACCGCCGAGCGATGCCATCAATAGTCGACGTAGACTAGATAACGACTGTACTGTTCGTCAACCTGTGCGTCAGGCGACGTCCCGAGCGAGACTCACTGCTCACCACTCATCATGCAGCAACTCGGCCAGTATGACCGTTGCGACTTCATCGGTCCAGCACAGCTCAGACACAAACCATTCCATACTCGAAGCGCATCATACATCATTCAGATTCAACATGCAATTGCTGCCTTTACGGCATTTCGAACATGCTCGACAAAGCACTCAGTCGAGCTTGGGCTTGGCATCAGCTGCCATGACCGGTTCTTCCAGAACTTCCTCAAAGTCGCTGTCGTGGCACTGCTCCTGGATGTCCTCCGATTTCCCCTTGAAGATGAGCTCGTAGCCCATGACGAGCAGCAGCGAGTACCAGTACGCGTGCAGCAGCACGAGCATGCAGAGCAGCACGACGCACGGGTACACGAACATGTTCATGGCGTCCGGGTTCACCGTTGGCAGCGTGTATACGATGCTCTTGATGACCTCGAACGGGAACACGTACAGACGGAAGAAGCCCCAGTTGGCGAGCAGCGTGATGTAAAAGACGACGACGACCGGGATGTTGCCCGAGTCGACCACCGACTTCGTCACATCTAGGCAATGGAACACGGTCAGGTGAAAGTCGGTTAACAGTTAGACAGCATAATGACAACGTACAGGCCGAGACGTCCCCAATGTCGTGGATGAACGTGATGAGAGCGCCGATGGACGTGAAGTTGGCCAGGTACGAGCTCACGATCAGGATGAGCGTCACGAGGTGGTGCAGCAGCATCTCGATAAAGTCGTTCCGGATCGGCGACAGGAACACCATGTACAGGAGACTCTGCAAGTGGTACCCGGTCTGCAGCATGTAGTACGCCTTGATCGCGGCCGATGGCGCTTCGAGCGTCTTGAACGCATTGGCAATGTCCCCCGTGCCGCCGAGCACCGGCGGGAGCCACTCCTGGTCCTTCAACACGTAGTAGCCCACCGCCGTCGCGAAGATAAAGTACCTACCGCCATCATATCATCAGCTGATCGCCCCACCACAGTCCGACAGTTGCGAAGCACGTACATGAACTTGAAGAGCACGGTGCCGAACCGCAGCAGCCGGTCTTTCGTCTGCTTTTTGGGAGCCAGCACGAGTCTCCCAACGGGCTGTAGAGCATCCGCAAAGTAGCGGCGCAGCACGGTGATCACCAGCGCGCAGGCGACACCGGCGAGCAGGTCGGACGCGTGCGGCATGGCCGGGTCGTCCTCGACCTGCGGCAGGAAGCCGCGCATCTTGGTGACGGCCGCGAGCTCGACCAGCGAGATGGGCACGAGCGTGGCCGTGAGCCCCACGAGCACGTACTCCTTGGGGCTCAGGCTCATGATCATCTCGGTCGCCATGGTTGCTCGACGGGTGGCGAAAGGGGATCCGGAGGGAGAAACTAAAAGTGAAGTTGGACGAGAAATGCGCACAGCAACAGCTCCCTCGTCGATCCTCCCGCTTGTATCCCACGCCTCGGTCTTGGCACCGCGCGCCGCAGGCCCACTGCGTGTCTGGCGCGCGCGAGAGCCAACGATTGGCCAGGTGGACGTGGCAAACCACAACAGGCTGGTGCCTGCATCGCGCAGACAGTATCAGGCGGAAGCAGACGCGGGCGGCGGCGGCAGCAGCTGCCTCGTTACAGTCGGCCGCGTGTCCTTGGTCGCTGCCAACATGCTAGCGAGCGCATCGTCTTCGTCTGGACGATGCACATCAGGGTCTTCCCGACATGCATCGCAAAGACGGGAATGCGGACGCTAATTCAGTGTTCGATTACACCATGCACATTCTTCAGGTGGGTCACATTATTCCGGAATCTTGAGAGTCAACGAGATTGACGAGAATGACCCTCTCCATAGGTCTCGTCTACACAACTCAGCAGGTGAGCGTTTGTTGCTGAGCTACGCACAGCGTTGCTGTCACAGAGCCAACCCGATCGCGGCAGCCACCTTGGCGGCTTCCACTTCGTTCACGATCGCATTGTTTTGCCGTGATCGCCGATTATGGCAGAAAAATCTTGACAAAATCACAGTTTTACGCCGTTTGATTGGCTGAAAATCGAAGCACAGTGACAATTGAAGAATGCATGTATAGCTTCGAGAACCAACACTCTGTCCATCCACTTCAACTATGCGTGTCGATCCATTCGCCAAGCGAGCTCTGCAACCGCATTTCCAAACTCACTAGCTCGCTACTAAGCCTACCAACCCACATCGATGGCGCTCGAGAACCCATCGCACTTTGTCGTGGTCGACACGCCACGGTCGTCGATCGCGCTGGACATCGAGCCGCCCAAGTTCACGCTCGAGTGGCGCGACCTGTCCCTCAAGGTCTCCATCAAGAACGCCGAGAGCAAGCAACTCGAGGAGAAGACGATCCTTACCAACGTCAGTGGGTGTGCACGTCCGGGCGAGTTGCTCGTCATCATGGGTCCGTCCGGCGCCGGCAAGAGCTCGCTGCTGGATTGCATCTCTGGTCGGAACAAGGCCGTCGAGGGTGAAGTCACAGTCAACGGACAGCCGTGGTCCAAGGACACGAGCGCGCACGTGTCGTACGTGATGCAGGACGACCTGTTCTACCCGACCATCACTGTCAAGGAGCACTTGCTCTTCCAGGCGCGGATGCGCATGGGGCGAAAGGTCTCAGCCGAGCACCGCCTGCGCCGCGTCGAGACGGTCATGGAAGAGCTCGGACTGGTCAAGTGCAGTGACTCGCTGATCGGCGGTTCGAGCGTGCGCGGCATCTCAGGCGGCGAGCGGAAGCGGCTCTCGTTCGCGACCGAGATCCTCACCAACCCGTCGATCCTTTTCGTGGACGAACCGACGTCCGGTCTCGACAGCTTCACGACCGAGGCCGTCATGCTCCAGCTGCTCGACATCGCGCGCAGTGGACGGACCGTTGTGGCCACGGTCCACCAGCCGTCGTCCGAGCTGTTCGCACTCTTCGACCAGCTCTATCTGCTCGCTGACGGCGCGCCAGTGTACCACGGCAAGGCGTCCGATTCGGTCGCGTACTTTGCCTCACTCGGTCTCCAATGCCCACCGTTCCTGAACCCGTCCGACTACTTCATGCGGCAGCTCGTCGTGCTCAACAAGGACACGGACCCTGATGGCGTCGCCCGCGTCGAGAGGCTCAAGTCGGAGTGGTCGAGTCGCCACAACGCCGCGCTGTCTCGCCAGGAGTCCCTCCCGAAAGACCAGGACGCGCACCGCTCGCGGTCGGCTCGAACGCTCTCTGTGCTGCAGCAGACAATCGTGCTGACCAAGCGCAACGCGATGCGCACGTTCCGCGACTCGCGCGCCATCATCGCCGGGCTTGCGCAGACGTTCTTCATGGCCATGATCCTCGGACTCATCTACTTCCAGGCGGACCTGAGCCAGCGCGGCATCCAGAACTTTGTCGGCGCGCTGTTCTACATCCCAGTCAACCAGATCTTCGCGGGTGCCAACCCAACGTTCGTCTCGGTACCGCTGGATCTGCCGATCATCCAACGCGAGTACAGCGCAGGGCTGTACCACCTGACGTCGTGGTTCTTCGCCAAGAACGTGAGTGAGTTGCCGATGCAGCTCATCTCGCCGCTCGTCTTCCTCGTGCCCGTCTACTTCCTCATCGGCATCGGCCATGGCGTGCTCACCTTCGTCTACATGCTCATCGTGCTCGTGCTGCTCGAGAGCTGCGGTGTCGGACTCGGCTACACGGTCTCGTGCTTCAGTCACCGCGCCGATGTGGCCTCCATCATCGGAGTGGCCACCATCATGCCCTTCATCCTCTTTGGCGGACTGCTCATCAACCTGGACGATACGCCCGCCTACTTCGTCTGGATCCAGTACCTCTCTCCCATCAAGTACGCCTTCTCGGCACTCATGAAGATCTACTGGCGCGAGGTGCACAGCATCCCGTGCAACCCCGCGGTCGAGAGCTGCTCCGCGACGGATGGAGAGCAAGTTCTGCGCAACTGGAGCATAGATGACAACTCTGCGATCGTGGACGCGCTCGTGCTCGTCGCTCTCAACGTCGGCTTCCGCCTGCTCGCGTTCTTCGGGCTCTGGAACTACCTCCGCAAGCGCACGTAGAAAGAGATAACTTGCATCGAATTCATGTTCATCTCCTCCAGCAGCTTTTCGCAACCTGCCCTGCCCTCCGTCTGTCCATCTGTCCGTCGGTCCGTCCGTCCGGTCACCGATCGGTCCGGTCGCCACAAGCAAACCGTCATACTATCATTTACACGCAAGAAACACATATGCAGTCACCGATTATCCTAGGACCGGGGCGTAGCGGCTGGACTTGACAATCTAGCCGCGACGCTGCCCAGGTGGCGCAGGGGGCGCTTGGCAACCACATGCAGTTCAGCCCGTTGTAGCGCAACCTTGGACGCCAGGGCTGTTGCGGAGGCGGTCTACGAGCACAGGATGGCCCACAGAGAACGTTGGCACTTGGCCCGATTTCCAATAGAACTCCCTCGTCGCAGGCACAATCTTGACTAGAGCATAGGTTTTTTCACTTGGTTCAGTACACAGACACCGCTCCCACTTTGTCTCTCCTGTAACCACATGCTATACTAAAGTTCAATGATTTTGAGAAGGCATATAGCAACGTAAGATAATACTCTCCCACAGTGACATATATGACATCAGACAGGTACATGACGAAGGACAAGGTACGATTTGGGAGAGGCGATGACAAAGGCAAGCAGTGTTTCAGTACACTATTTAATTCATGTCCGTACTCCAGGTTTTTTAACTCTGCAAAGTTCATGCAAATGCGAACTTCCGAGTATACAAAAACCTATATAAAGAGGAATCGGCGATTCCATCACGGAAAAACGTCGATTTTTGCATTGATATATGTTAATAGAGTACTGATACAAAACGAAAAATGCACCATTACGTGCCTAAATAGCTGCTAACCCATCAACATTGGTTAATGTAAATTACGAAATTGAAAGGGTTACAAATTACACTGAGCAATAATTAAGGCAACGCTATTTTCTATTACCTTTTATATCGTATTCTATGTAGTGTCACAGGTTGCAAATGATAACATTGTGTAAATAAGATATAATACCAGGTTTTACTTCTTTGTATTCAAGACCTCTCAAAGATGTTCATCTTGTAGACGCATTTATGCAAGTGCTATACTGTATCAGATTCGTGTTCGTTGTTAATTTGACCTTATTCGCTGTTAATGTAAATTCTCTTTGAAATCGAACTTACTGAAAGCTCAGACAGTACTCCAATTTTTTTTTCCTTCAGCATAGCATGCTATATTATAGTTTATTGATTTGGAGTGGGTTTAATGTAGTGGTATCAGATTTCCGCCTCATTCTTGCGACCACCCTAGCATATTCACGCGGAGCTAAATCAGATTCTGAGTTGATAAATATCTGAGACGTGAGCAGAGTGGCAGATATGACATTAGATAGGGATATGACGAAGAGTGGAGGAAATTTTCTCGTATCGATTACGAAATTTTAATAAGGGTAGCAATTCGATAAATCGGGGTTACAGATCTCGAACTTTTCATGAAATTCTCATTCGTGAAATTTCACGTTTCTGACGACACCAAATTTCGCCTTTTCTGACTTCTCAAAATTTGTGGACTTCAACTCTCATTCGTATCGCGAGCAGCAGTGGCTATATACCGAGTATAAACAACCTGAGTAATGCCCAGGAATCGAATGATTTGGGGGACATGTCCCCGTATTAGACGGATCTCAGACACATGCCACCCACACACGCCAAAGGCTGCTGACTGCAGATCGAGAAGAAGCTAGTCGGAACCCCCTGCTCCGCCGCCATGCCGCGGGCCGTCGCCAGCCTCGCGGCGCTGCTGCTGCTCGCCGCGAATGCCGCCGAGCTAGTCGTCGGCTGCTCGGACTTCTTGTTCAACTCAAGCTCGGGCTCGGTCGTGAGCGGCCGCACGATGGACTTCGCGGTGGACCTGAAGACGGTGCTCGAGGTGATCCCGAGGGGGACGGTGTTCCACGACCTGCCGGTGGCCAAGTGCCCGCACTGCCCCGATTTTGAGTGGACGTCGAGGTTCGGGTTCGTCGGCCTGAACGCCTATGGGATGAACGTGGCGACCGACGGACTCAACGAGAAGGGTCTGTCTGCTGCCTGGTTGTACCTGGTAGGGTCGCAGTACCCGTCGCCTGAGACGCCGGGGTTTAACGAGTCGCTGCCGGTGGTCACGTCGATCCCTTCCTACATTCTCGGCAACTTTGCGAGCGTCGAGGAGGTGAGGGAAGGCTTGGGCCGCGTGCAACTGGCGGGTTACGACGATGAGTTCGGCACGGCGATCCTCAAGTTGAAGACGACGGGGTCGGCTCCGCTGCACGTCAGCGTGCATGACGCGCATGGCAAGAGCTTGGTGATCGAGTTCCTCGACGGCAAGACCGTTTTCTACGACAACGTGAACCAGGTCATGACGAACGACCCGCCGCTGAACGACCACCTTGCTGAGCTGACCAACCGCGGACTGGAGTTCGAGATCGACTCGTCGGATATCCCCGGAGGCTACGGCTCGAAGGAGCGGTTCTTGAGGCTCTCGCTGCTGAACCACCGAGCCTCGGAGGGGTATTACAAGCCGCCGAGCAAGGCGTCGTACTTGGTGGCGACGGAAGAGCAGCGGGTCGTGTCGGATACGCTCCACTTGCTCAACACGGTGGTGCGTCCGCCGCCCGAGGAGGCGACCGAGTGGTCGGTCGTGCGCGACCACGGACGCAGGATGCTGTACGTCCAGTCGACGCAGAACCAGCTGCTGCGGCGCGTCGACCTTAACATGTTCGACTTTGCCGACAAACATGCGCGCCGGTTCATCCCCGTGACGTTCGGCAACTGGTTCTTTGACATCACGCTACCGCTGATGGACGACGGCAACAAGGCAAAGACACTGGACGTGCCACCGCGCAGTAAGATCGAAGAGTTGCTTGAGGGTCATGGCGGTGGCGAAGCTCTCGCGAGCGAGGTGGTCAACTCCTTCACCGCGTCGAAGCGGACACAACCTGTCGCAGTCAAGCCTGAAGCTGAGGCTGACGTTGCTTCACTGTCGACTGTCCCGGTGTTCATTGCGGGCTGCCTGTGCGGCATGATTGTCCCGGCGGTGATGTTTGTCGGCTGGAAGATCTCGAACGATATGTCTCGGCGTCGCGGGTATCACGCTATATGATCGCTCGATCCCCACCAAATGTCTACTGTCGGTTTTGTATTGCCTGATCGAGAAGCAGCGTGATGGTGCCGCAATAGGCTTGTATTTTCTGCAAAATATTTTGTTAGTCTCTTTCACTGTGCATCTCAACGCCGCTTGACATTGGTGTACAGCGCGAGCATGGCGATGACGCGGTAGCCGACGCTGAGCGCCACGAGCAGCAGAATGTCTTGCAGCGCCGACTGGTTGCCGATCTTGTAGTTCGCCAGCACTTCCTGTCCGTTGCTCATGCATCCGCTCGCAACATCCTCGCATGAGATCTCAGGAACGCCTCGGAAGAAGACGCGCATGAGGCCGTAGTAGCCGTACTTGAACGGGGTAATGTACTGGATCCACCGGAACACACCGGGGACATCGCTCGGGTCGACGAACAGACCGCCGAGCAAAAGCAGAGGCATCAAGACGATGTTGCCGACGATAGGGGCGATGTCGACGCGCCGGCAGACGCACGAGATGGCATAGCCAAAGGCGACGGACGAGCTGTTGACGAAGATGATCAGCAGCTGCATCTGGATGTACATGGCGAAGTCGTGGCCGATGCCGATGAGGAAGTACGACGGTAGCAGGCAAATGATGGGGAGGATCACTTGCGACGGCAGCTCGCACAGATTCTTGGCGAGAAACCACGACGCCACGTGGTACAAACCGACGTCGTACTCGCGGTAGACGATGGGCAGCTCGATCGGCACCGAGATCATCGCTGGCATGGACGCTGCGTACACTTGGTCCGTCACAATGTAGAAGAAAGCACCCGAGAAGTTCTTGACGCCTTGCTGGTCGAGCGTCAGCTGGAAGTAGATGATGCCGACGAGGAGAGTCGAGATCAGCGTCTGCAGTGCTTCGAGGCGGAACGCCATCTTGTCGCGCAGCAAGCGGAGCGCGTTCCGATACGTGAGCACTCTGATCTGTCCCCACATGGACAGCCGCGAGTCTTGAAAGTCGATGCCATCAAGCGCTTTGCTTTCCAGCTCTACACCGTCCTGGGGGTTCACCACGACTGTCACCGCTTCCTGCGAGATGCTCCAATGGTCCTTCAAGCTCTGCACGCGCTCGACTCCAACCGGATCCGTCTCTTTGTCAACGACGACCAGCTGCTCCATGAAGAAGTCGGCCGGGTTGATGAACGTCGGACATTGGAAACCGAGGGACGCGAAGTAGGAGATCGACTCGCTCGCTTTGCCTTGATACACCGTGGAGCCGTCCGAGATGAGGTAGAGCTCGTCAAAGAGCGCAAACACCTCGGACGACGGCTGGTGGATCGTGGTGACCACCGTCCGGCCGTCCCGAGCTGCTAGCGCTTGCAGTTGGAGCACGACGGCCTTGGCCATGAAGCTGTCGAGTCCGGATGTCGGCTCGTCGACAAACAGCACCGACGGGTTGGTGAGGATCTCGGTCGCGAACGCAAGCCGCTTGCGCTCGCCTCCGGAGATACCGCGCAGCATGAACCCCCCGATGAGCGTGTCCTTGCTCTTGGCGAGTCCGAGCTCCTCGATCACCGTGTCGACCCGCGCCGTGTACTGCACCTTGGAGAAGCGTCCACCCATGCGCAGCCGAGCTTGGAGGGTCAGGTGCTCGCGCACAGTCAGCGTCGCGTGGAAGACGTCGTCCTGCATCACATAGGACGCGAACCGCTTGAGACGCTTGGTCCACGGCGAGCCGTTCACAGTCACGCTGCCTTGCACCGCCGCATTCCTACCGGAGATGCAGTCCAACAGCGTGCTCTTACCAGCGCCAGACGGTCCCATGATCACCAGCAGTTTGCCGGGACGAGCCACTCCGCTGACGTTCTGCAGGATGGCCTTGTCCTCCATAGCCTTCGTCTGCGGGTTCTGAACAGCGACGGTGAGGTTCAGCTGGCGCCATTCCAGCGTGAGTCGAGGAGCGTCCGTCTTGCCAGTCGCTCGCGGCGTCTCGAGGGCCACGAACGCATCGGCGGACGGTGCGGCTGCGAGGTCAGGCTGGGAGCACCCACTCCCGCGCGACCGCAGCATCGTCATGACTACCGCTTGTGGTCACCGGTAGGTACAGTACGCAGCGAGCGGTGGTGCAGATTTCGCTGGTTAGGCTCTGGTATCACGGAGACGATTGACGAGCGAGCGCTGACTGAACTGGGCATGTTCACGTAACGTGACAGCCGCTAGATATGGATACGCTCCGAATATACAAAATGCGACCTCTTCTAGTAGCTAAACAGATCTTAGTCAGGGATGGTATCCTTATCTAAATGTTTATGTGACCAATTGCATCAACGAAAGCCTTACATAACTTGATATGCTGCATAAAATGATTCCGCAATTTCAACCTGCAGTGAGATGTCCGAAGGAGTCGAACACCAACCAACGGGCATCAATCATTCTGTTCGCGTCCTGGAACTGCATCGCCATTTGCCTCGGCCGCACATCGCTTCGCCGTTTTGATCTGCAGAGTACTAGAACTGGCCACATCGCGGTGGCTCGTTCAACCACACTGAACCAACGGTATACAAATCCGATCGAATCGAGGTGCGGCACCATCGACCGACAGACTCGCTCGAAAGTAAATAGAGTGTGCGGAACTCGACAGGCAAGAGGAAGCACCCATTGCCAATCTCGCGAGTAACCGAAAGAAATAACGACCAGTAGCGTCGTCGAGCTGGCCAGGTCTTCAAGATCGTCACTGAACCGCGGGACTCCGGCGAGCGAAACTCTGGAAGATCCGTTCGCAGAACATCGGTTCAGTCCTCTCAACCAGCCGCTGCGCCTCCACGCTGGCCTGGCTCGTTGGACAATGCGGGCAGAACGGATCTCTCCACGCGGCTCTGCTCATTTCCAGATTCGTGCTGCCTCGAGCGAAGCTCCGGACAAACAATCGGCTCGTGGCAATGGCTCGGAAGCACTTCGCGCTCTCGGCGATCGCCATTTTCCTCGCGCTCTACCTCGCGGGCCTCGCCCGCGTGTCCGGCCATCCCGAGTTCGTCGCGCGGGTCCCGAATGGGCCCAATGTCCCTGGCGTCAAGGCGCTCGGCCACATCGACACGAACGGCGGCGGTCCCCGGAACGATTTTGGCGAGGCGTTCGAGGCCGCCGGGCTCGCGTGGACGGTCGAGCTGTGTCAGGCCGACTCGGACGGCGACGGACAAACGAATGGCCAAGAGCTCGGAGACCCGTGCTGCGAGTTCAACCCTGCCTCAAACGCGGTCGTGCGTTGGAGCGAGGGAGTCTCGCATCCTGGCGACAGCTCCTCCAAGTCAGATCCGACACTCTGGGCGAATGTCAACTGCACAGGATCGACCACGGCAGCCGTCGGCGACTCTTCACACGTGGACTCGAGTGAGGAGGTCGGCCACAGCTCGAGCTCCTCGAAGGATGTGGCCGGCAAGGCCGACTCGCACGAAGTGAGCGGGAGTGCTACTGGGTCGTCTGGCGCTGCCAACCACCGACAGCATGGTGCCATCGCTGGCATTGCTACCATCGCGGCTATTGTGGCGGCCTTATGGTAGAGAGAGAGCAAGTTGAGGGGTGGTGTCGATCTGTGCAGCGAGCAACGCCATGAAGTAGTTTCGTGTCATCCAAAGTGTGTTGAAGTCGCCAGCATATTGCGTTCAGTATGTGCCTCTGGTATCTTTGAGCGATCCGAAGAGATGGATACTGTGGTATCTATGGAAACTTTTCATGCTTTTAGCCAATCGTCACAGCTCATTACAATTTTAGACAAATGGAAGATATCGATACCTGTGAATTTCGCCAATCAGCGACGAGGCACCCAAAGAGGCGCAAGAATGAGCATGGGACTCTCTCTCTCTCTCTGGACATTAAAGCGAGACATGCGCGTTCGCGCTCGCTGCTAACGGCCAATGCGCCAACTTCACCGACCATCAGTGCTCAAATCTACTGCTTGAAGCCACTAGACTGTTCCTGCACGTTCACCATGCGCCGGACTACTTCCCTCGCCGCGATCTTCCTGTCTGCTGCAGCGTTCAAGCTCGGGTCGGCAGTTGATGGAGGGGATGTGAACGGATGGTATACTTGTGGGTTCACAGATCCGACGCAGATGCCCGAGCTCGAGTCCGTCGCGTTCGAGTGTGCGCAGATCCGTGTGCCGTTTTGCCACGCCGGCATCTGCGAGAGCGAGCGAACGATCGATCTGTTCGTCAAGCGGAAGCTCGCCAAGGTGACCCCGGCCGACGGCGAACGCCCCAAGAGCACGTGGTTCATTGCCGGTGGCCCAGGCGCATCGTCCGCAAACAGTACGTTCAACAGCAGTGATCTTGGCCATGTTGGTTCTCCTAATCTTACAGTCTGTGCTGCTGGCAGTGGAGTACGCCATGTTGGCGATCTACGGACTATCCAATGCCACAGTCAGTGTCTACACAGTCGACCACCGCGGCACTGGTCGCAGCAGCTACCTGGACTGCGTGGCGGCGCAAGCGATGGCCGATGGAAGTCCCGGAGGCGGCATGCTCATGCTAGACGAGGTCCCCGAGTGCATTGCCGACGTGCTGTACGAGATAGACAACCACACCGAAGCCTTCTCCGTCACTTCAGCGGCCACGGACCTCGCTTACTTGCTGCCGCTGCTTCACGACGAAGATGAGCAAGTGTTTATGTATGGTGCGAGCTACGGGACGTATCTTGTGGAGCGCGTTCTCCACCTGGCGCCGCCGCAAGTGACTGGGTACATCCTCGACGGTGTCATCTCGGAAGCTGGAGCAGATGCAGCCGCGCGGTTGATGTTCTCGCACTGGAATCAGAACATCCTCGCGCCGTCGCGGAGGTTCTTCGAGCTCTGTGCGCAACAACAGCAACAATGTCCACTGGACCTCGGGTTGGACGAAGGCGACGACGTGTTGGACGCAGTGCTGGGGGTATATGACGACATTGACGACACGGCCAACGACTGCGCGCTCGGATTCGCTGGCACAATGGGGACAACGTTGCCTTCAGATGCGCTCCGTTCGTTTATGGGACTGCTAGTGCGCGAGCCGGCGCTGCGAGTTCTCATTCCGTCTATCATCGCGAGGATCCAGCGGTGCAACGACGACGATTTCTACCAGTTAGCGCTGGTCATCGAACCGCTCATCGAGTACTTGACTCTCCAATTCGGCGGTATGTCTGTCAGCACGGATCCATCTCCTGAGCCAATAGCGAAAGCCTTCAAGCCGAAGGATATGTGGGGGAGTGATTCAGAAGACCTGCTGTCGTACCTGCTCATCGTCATGTCGGAGCTGTGGGCCGTGCCATCGCCCAATGAAGAGGATCTCGAGCAGTTCTATTACGATGGCGTGTTCTCGACGACCGCCACGGATATCGTCTTCTACTGCCTACTCACCGGTGCGCACAGGGACTCGGGTCCGAGTCAAGATCCAGCTTGCGATTTGGTCTTCGAGCAGCTCGAAGCCTACAACTTGTCTTACCTTGCTCAAGACACGAAGCCGTTTGTGTACCAACCGGACGAGTACTGGAACCGAACTGCGAGCGTTCCTGCCGACACGAGTGTGCTGCTGATCACGGGCGGGTTAGATTTCCAGACACCGAGTGAGTTTGGCGAGCAGCAGTACCGCAATATGGAGCTGGACGACCCCGAGTCGAGCCAGAAGATGCTCGTGCACTTCGACAACGGCGTGCACGTCGCTGGACTCATGCCCACTGGTCCAGACGACGACTTGTGGTGCGGCCCGACGATCGTGACGTCGTTCATAGTGGAGGGTGGCGACACGAAGAACGTCGACACGTCCTGCATGGCTGCGCTGCCGGAGCTGGAGCTTAGTGACGACCCGTTCATGGTGCTGGTCGAGTCCATTTTGGAAGCCGAGAGCGTATACTTTGCTGGTGGCGATCTCGGAAGCGGTGATGATGGGTATGACGATGACAGTGAAGATAGTAATGAGTCGCTAGACTAAACTTAAATCGACTGACTCCTCGACAGAGCTGGATCAAAGTCCAAACAAGTTCAAAATGAAATGAGTCATATTGACACTGCGATCTATATCGTCGAATATGCTGCACTGGCATCGCTCGTCGGCGGTTTTGATATCTTAGAACTCGAAATACTCGTAGTGGACGTCGAACTGCACCTTCATCTCGCGGGACAGCTTCACGCTCTGTGACATCGTCTCCTTCACCATCGATCCAGGACCACAAACCAGTACAGCCACGCGCTTGTTGTGGTTTTGCAGTGCTTGCTGCCCCATCTCGCGCAAGATCGTGGCGATATCCGGCCGCGCATTGTACCGCAAGCAGTTGCCAATTTGTTGGTCGATCTGTGGCTCGACGTTTTGCCACCGGTGAGCACCTTGCGTCAAGAAGATTTCGGTCTTGAACGTCGTATCATTTGTCATCGCCTCCTGGTCAACCAAGTTGTGAGGGATCAGCGAAGCGGCCGACCCACTCTGAGTCACGAACGCTTGCACGGTCTCGCGGTCCTTGGCGGCCCACACAAAGCGCACGCTCTTGATCGCCAGCCGCTTCTGGTGGTGGAAATTGTGGTACAGCTGATTCACCACCGACATCATGGGCGTAATACCAATCCCACCGCAGAGCAGCACAGTGTGCGAGTAGGTCGTAAAGTTGGCGTCCAAGTCGATCGAGAGGTTGCCGTACGGTCCGTCAACGAGGATATCGAACGGGCAAGGCAGAGACCCACCCACTCCAGAGTCTTCGGTCGGTGGTGCCTTGGCGGCAAGCTTGGAGGTCCAGTCTCCCATCGAACGAATGTGGAACGTTACCATCTCTTCATGAGGAGCCGATGAGATCGTGAACGGATGCCACTGCAGCATGCTGATGCTCGGAACGCACAGGAACACGTACTGTCCGGCTGTGTACTTGAATTCTTCGCCGGTATCGCTTCGAACTCGCGGGAACTGAATGCGCGTGATGTTGCCCGGCAGCTTGCAGATCGAGATCTGGTTGCGTGCGATCACGCCCTTCCTCTGAACGCTGCTGTTGGCCTTGCCCAAGCCGCCTTGTGAGTACACTCGAGTCCGATAGGCGAGTCGAAACACCAGGTCGATGAGCCACGGGACGGCACCGATGAGAGCAACGGCGGCGCCATGGATGACGGCAAACGCGAGAATCACGATGAAGATCACCCAGTGCAGCCGAACGAACAGCTCGAAGTAGCGGCGGCGGATGAAGTTGAGCGAGAGCACGTAGAGCGCGACCATGGCGAAGAAGGCGACGCAGCCGGTCAGCACTCGACCGCTGTCGTACTTTTTGCCGCCACCGTCGATTCTACTGCCTCTGCCGTCCGTAGGGAGGTTCGTCGTGTCGACGCTGTGGTCGGCGAGGAGGTATGCGAGGCCGTGTAGACCGGACAGCACGATGGTGACGATGCCGAAGAGCTTGTGGTAGAACAGCGCGCGTTCGAACGAGAGGCCGGTCACAACGAGCAGCACCGAGTTGTTGCGGACCGCAAATGCGAACAGTGCCGCCATGGTGAGTCCCGGAAGTGTGCCGGTGCCGCCCACATCTTGCTGTTGAGCACCGGCTGCATTGACCGCGACAAGAGCGGCGATGAGCGGCAGAGTGAGGACGAGGTCGCCGAGCTTGACGTCGAAGTTGACTGTCAGGAACGGCAGCGGCACGGCGAAGATGTTGGTGGCCAAACGCCAGCGCAGCACGAGCCACGAGCGAGCCAAGCGCTGGAATGCAGAAGCGCTCCGACTGACTGTCGAATGGTCGTTGATCGACAGTGCGGTGATCGCAGCGCTGTCTTGAACGGCCACGTATGGAGGCTGGTTGGTTGCGCTGATGTTGTTCGGGCCGACTGCCAGAGCGGGTTGTTCCTTGAGCTGTCCCGGAAGCTGCTGATCCAGTGGAGGCGCATTAGAAACGCTCGGCGAAGCTCCGTCGTTGACATAGTCGAAGGCGCTGGTAGGGGACGTCTCCTCCATGACCCACACGTCGGACATGCGGCGCTGGAGCTCTCCAGCAAATCCGAAAGTGAGTGCGATGTCAGCACGTCGCAGACGGCGGCACCATCCAAAATAGTATCCAGAGTAGATGCTGAATCAAGAACGCTGAGAAAGGACGCCTTTGCTCGAGGAACTTGCCAACCGACAGAACCCGCTGGACGGATCCCATCCAGTGTCCCATCACAGGTGCAATCACCGGCGCTGGCGTCATCAACACGCACAGTGCTAAAATTAGCATCTGGGTCCGTGCGATGGATATTGTAACTGCTGAGGCGGGGGAATAATCGGATGAGCAGGGCCATCCAACGGACTGTAACCGCTGGACATGGGTGCTCTATGGTGACGCGGGTCTATGTGAACTGTCCAGCGCCACCCTGGTCTTTGAGACCACCGGGACTGACCCTGAGAGCCTCGGCTGCTGGACATGTCGTTGAGACGCTCTGTGATCGATGTTCGACCTGACAGGGTGACTCCACAACAGCCTGTCCTTGAAGTGCGCAAGCTGTGCCTGACCGTTGGACACAGCATGGATGTTCCCAGACGGTCGAATCTCCCCAGCTGATTTCGTTATGCCGGTCGCTCCTTGTCGAAAAGTGCTAACTGTACTGATGGAGAGATTGATTACCGTCAGTGTGTTCCGTGCCTCAGCAATGGAGATCCATCAACACCGGTGGCCACGCGAGGACTGGATGGGACGAGCCTCGTGATCGTGCGAGGTGTCGACTTTGGCGACCAACAGTAGATCTCCGTACGCACTGAGCCCAAAGCGCGCGTCGACATCGTGCCGGCGTTGCAGCATTCCCAACGCGTCCGCGTCCTACACTGACATGTGGCGGCTAAGCACGCTACAGACTTTCCTCATCAAATTTGTGTGGCTCATTGTAAATGTGGACGACACCAACGGCGCGTCGGTCGCCCCACAGCATCCCACGCTGCCCTTGAACCAGTCCAATCCGACCAAGCTCCACGACCTGCAGAGCTGTGCACAGCCTGGAGCTACCGGGTCTGCGTTGGAATTAGTAGAAGGCATGGACCTGCTGCAATGAATGCGCATTGTGGACGATATGATAGTGCTAGGACCCTTGTATGGACCAGATTGATGTTGAGCTCAGACTGCACACGCATAACGCGCAAGTCCAGATGGCTTCCCATATCCTACAAACGATCTCAGAGGGAGTGCATTCATCCAACGTGGCATCTTGGCCATCCCATTCGGGTGCAGCAAACAGTGGCAGATATTACAGGAGCTCAAAGCGCTCGTTAGCCGGCATTTGGAAATCGAAGTCACTGCGCAACGGCTTAGCGTACAACCAGCCACGCATTTCCTTTTGTGCGTGCCATGTTTCTTTTCCACCCAAGTCTTGATGTTCGAACGAACTGTGAATTGGACCAAGTCCGATCTTTTTGGATCGAATGGCTGGTGTGCACAGTGGAGTTGAGTTGATAACACAGTGAGGAACTGCACGAGCCTAAGCAACAGCAGATAACTGCAGACGGAGAAGTACTCTTGTCAACGAACTACTTGATCAACCTTTTTGAGCTCACGCACTCTGTTCGACCTCATCAAATGTTGTGAAGGACAGTACTGTTTCTCGAATCATTGCTTCTTGTCATGCCAACCTAAGGTGACTTCACGTGCATGTGCAATCACTCTTAGTATTCGCAAACTCGCAGCTGACTGGGATCCCGGTGCGCGGACAGTTGTCATGATGGACGCGCGATCTGCTCTCAAGCAACGAATTGTTTCCATCGATGTCATGAAGCCCGTGCTTGCGTTAACAGACAACGACAGCAAGGCCAAGCACATGACGAAATCCAGGCAACAGTAGAAGGTGAAGGTCAAGGAGAAGACGAAACTCCATCGTGAGCGGTATCGCCTCCGCAGATGCATCCGATTCACGGATCGTTACGAAACACAGATGATTGGGGGCATCCATGCACCGCAAGCTCTCGAGCTGGCTGGCAACCTATAGCAACCCAATTCTTCTGCCCTAGTTCGAAGCTGCTGAGATGAGCAGGAGATACGAAAAGTCGTGGCTGGAGACGGCACCCCTGCAACTCTAGCAGGAGAACCTTGGTAGTGTACGTTAGCGGAAGTTGGCAAATGCATGAGTTTCGAAGCTCAACAGCGAGAGCGATGTTGGTGCAGTAGCACTTCAAATCCACGGTGTCACTGAAGTACAAGCAGGAACGAGTCGGCGGTCACTTGATCAAGTGCGCAAACGAGTACACGTTGAAGAACTGCTCCAGCTGCGGCGGGATCAATGAAGACCTCGGAGACAGCAGCACGAACAAGTGCTCGCTCTCCCACGTTCAAAACGATCGAGATGTTAACGCCACCAAGAACGTCTTCCACAGGAATGTGCGGGTGTCTATGCTAGTGGTGACGTCTTGTTAATCAGTGATGTCTTCATCGAGGAACCCTGCTAGCACTAGCAGGGATTGCAGACCCCATCTTTGGTGTCTTTTGGTAGTAGTGAGGATAGGCATAGGCGGCACAGTCACCACGATCGTGAATGCATGCCGGCGCGAGCGTACAGCACCACCGTACAGTACGAAAATACAGCGTTCCTCGCACGCCAGCGGCGCTGCACGGACATGCCTCCAGCACATCCACAGGTTGTTGCTTGGGCGACGTAGACGCCAAGCAGGAAGCCAGCCGAAGCGCCAATCCTCAAGTCTGCATGGAACACACCCGTCCGCTATACGATATTGGCCCGACCGTGCAAGTCTCGATGCCACAAACGCTTTGTTACAGCATACACTGTGAGCCTCTTTTTGGTGCAGGGTTTTTGTCCCCACCCAGCATGCGACAGCCGCTCATTGGCCGAAACCATGCGTTTCGGCGCATCTTTCGACCAATGAAACTCCGATCCGATCTCCACGATTGGCTCAAAATGCCCTTCCCACCCACACCACCTTGAAGTCCAAGCGACACGAATGGTACCATCGGTACACCGTACCATGATTGTACCGTTAAACGTGCCATAAACGGGGTACAGTACCTTTTTCCCGATGGTACACCCTCCGGTCGTCTGCATGGGCACAGCGTTCACTTCGCCAAAGCACCACCAACAGGGAGCGACTGGGTTGGCGCTCGCGATGCTGCTCCTCCTGCGCGATGGCGGACGGGCCGTGGGCCGACAACTGCGTCGCGCGCGGGCCGCGCAGGTCGCCGCCAATGTGGCGGTCGAGCTGCTGCACGCGGCGGCTTCGGGCCAAGCGTCAGCGAGAAAGGCGCCGTCCCTGCGCGGAAATGCCGGCGCGCTGCGCGCGTACACGCACAACTCGCTGCCGTCGCCGTCGCACATGTCGGTGGCGGACCTGCTGGAGGTGTCCAAGCAGTTCCGCAGCAAGCAAACGAACTACATTTACGAGCACCAGACGCTCGGCGACGCCGTCAAGTCGCTCGCCAAGAACGAGAACTCGGCCACGCTCGTGGTCGTCAACCAGCAGAAACAGGTCGTGGGGATGCTCACGAACCACCTGGCGCTCCAGCGGATCGTCAAGCTTCGCAAGCAGTCGCAGATCGCCGACTGGGCCATCAAGGTGCGGCTCCCCATTCTGTGTGGCCAGTATTAAACTGCCAGCACTAACCTCCCCTTTCCACTGCATGAGAAGGTGTCCGAGGTTATGATCCCGGCGCGCGAGCTGCTGCACGTGGCCCCCGACGACTCGCTCGAAGACGTAAGGCATGGGCATTCCAGCTGATTCGTGAGTCGACCTCGCTAACCTGTTCGTTTGGCAGTGTCGAGCAGTGATGGCGCTCTCGGGTCGCGGCGAACTCCCCGTGCTGGACGGCGGCAAGCTGGTAGGCACCGTCTCGCTCACGGACATTGCGTCGCTGATCCACCGGCACGATGCGCAGCTGAATCCTTCGCCCACGAGGTATGTGAGCACAGTTGCTTGATCAGATAGGGGGAAACGGGACTGACGTGGTTGTGTGGCGTGTTCTTGAGCAGTGCCAAGTCGGACTACATCAACCTGATCCTGCCGCGTAAGGGGCTACCGACCAACACTTCTCTCGACCAGAACATCGTCCGGAAGTACGTAAACTTGTCCATGCCTTGAGCGGCGGCATTCCTCTCGCTATTTCATTCGAGGCTGATGGTTGTTTGTCTCGCTGCCATCCACAGTAAGACAGTCAATATGACGGAGTGGACGTACTACCTGCACTCGTTTGCTATGTCGATCCCGCATCCGGACAAGAAGACGACAGGGGGCGAAGACGCCTTCTTCGTTGGGACATTGCAGGAAGACACGGTCACCGGCGAAGAAGATGTGAATGTGGCGGCCAATCATCTCGCGACGATCACCAAGGCGGCCGCCGAGGAACCGACCGACGGCACGCTCGGTCCCGTGGACGTGCTGTCTATGGGGGTCGCGGACGGTGTCGGCTCGTGGTTCGAGAAGGGTGTGAGTGCGCGCGAGTACTCACATGAGCTGATGAAGGCGGCGCACCAGGCCATGCAGGTCGCGTACGCCAAGGAACATCGTATCGACCCGAGTGAAGTTCTGCACGCCGCGTGGTCGACAGTGCTGCAGAAGGAGATCATCGGCAGCTCGACGGCGTGTGTGATGGCGCTGGACCCGCAGAACGGCGAGCTGCATGCCATTAATCTCGGCGACTCTGGCTTCCTCATCATCCGCGACAAGAAGTCGGACCGCGAGACTGCGAGGCTGCGCGGTACCCTGGACGGCTCGCTGATGCGCAAGGTCGAGGACCGCGACGTGGATCTGACTCCTGCTGGTCGCCGCAAGGGTGCCCATGTGTCGTATCGGTCGCCGCAGCAGCTGCACTACTTCAACTGCCCGTACCAGCTCGGCTTTGCTGGTCCAGACCTGCGCAAGGATGTGGTCAGTGATCTGGACGCGAGCTCGCACACGCTCATGAACGAACGGCCGCTGTTTGAGACCCCCGCGAACGGCGTGCGGCTTCGAGTACCTGTGCACGAAGGCGACCTGATCGTCCTCGCGACCGACGGGCTGTTCGACAACGTCGACGAGGAGGAGCTGCTGGAGATCGTGCGCACCGAGCCGGAGGTGGAGGGGCTCACGCGCCGGCTGGTCAAGAAGGCGTACGATCTCTCGCTCGACCGGATGCGGGACTCGCCGTTCGCGCGGCTCGCGAAAGAGAACGATCTGCTGTGGGGAGGTGGCATGCCTGACGACATCACCATCGTCGTGTCTCGTGTGCGCAAGCACAAGATGCTCAACAAGAGCGCCGCCATCGTCGCCGCGGAGATGGTGGACGCATATGATCACGTCGAGGCCGCCAGCGTGTGAGGCAGCATGAGAGTGCATGTGAGTATATTTTGTAGCCGCCGCGAAGAGTAGCGGGGAGGTTCGGCCAGTTGGGTGCGCGGTCGGTCGAATGGCATTTAAGAACACAAGGCGAGTCGATTTCCAAGACTCGGTCGTAATATTGATCGCATTCATTGGTCTCCACTTGACACTGTTGCCAGCAACGCGGCGTCTCCTACAACTGCTACTGCGCTGTCGACTACCGCGCTAGTTTCTTCGCTGGTTGCTCCTGCGCCTCCCTCTCCGTTCGCATCCTCCTCGTCGTCGTCTTCGTCGGCATCAGCATCACCATCAAGCGCACTCTCGGGTGCGCTCTCATCTTGAGAAACGTTACGACTACTGGTCCCCTCGTCATCTTCCTCCTCTTCTTCCTCCTCCTCCTCCTCGGAGATGAGCACGATCGCCTCGCTCTCCGCTGCAGCGGACGACGGTGGCCGCGAATCGTCGTCCTCCTCATCGTCTTCATCGTCACCGGTATCCTCATCGTCGTTTAGTTCGTCCTCATCGTCGTCCAGCTCCACTGGCGCCGCAGATGTGCCGCGCGTATACAGCTCGCGCACGCGGATGGCGTCGTGCATGAGTCCCAACATCGCGTCCTGGCCGCACGCGTCGACCAGAATGGCGTCACGCGCGTCCTCGTGGCCGAAAAACAGCTCCTCGCCGTATTTCTCCAGAGCCGTGAGCACCAGTTTGCTGCGAGCCGAGTCGTCCAGCTGCTGCAGCAGTTGCCGCGCCTCGCGCTTGTTATTCGCCTGCCGCAGTGTGCGGGCCATCTCCTCGGCGTCTTCGGCGTCCTCGTCTTCTTCGTCGTCCTCATCCTCGTCTTCCCCGGCGAACGGCTCCATGCCGAGTCCACCGTCGCGGCTGTTGGCGGCACTGCCATTCTCGTCGTCCTCCGTCTCCTCGTCCTCTTCGTCCCCAACGTCGACTATGTCAATCTGGTCGGCTTGGTCCTCCTGCGACGGCGGCGCGCTCGAGTCGACATCTTCGTCGTCCTCCTCTTCCCCCATCGGCTTGTCCTCTTCGTCCGTCGGCGGCGCCAGGTCCTCCAGATCCAGATCCACGTCCGCCTCCTTCCCTTCCTCGTCCGGGTTCCCATTCAGACTGTTGATAGCGTCGTCGTCGCCGATCGCGAGTTCCAGGTCATCGTCGTGGTCGTCCGCCACCTGAGGGAACTCCTCATTGTCATCCACGTCCGGCAGTTCCTCGTCCAGCACCTTGCTCTTTTTGAGCGGAGTTGACGCCAGCACGTCGTCCAGCGTCGTCGTCGCTCCGCTCAGCTCTCCGAGACCGGCGAGCTCGGCGTCAGCCGCGGCTTCAACCGCAGCGAAGGCGTCCGCGGCCGCTCGCTTGGCGCCGACCGCGGCGCCGCCGCTCACAGCGACGGGCACGTTGCCCAGGTCCGCCATGGTGCTAATAGACTGGTTGTTTGCTTCCGGCTCGCTCCCGTTGGGCTGCAGCTCTCGGCCGTCTGTCTCGAGCGGCTCGCAGCTTGAGCCGTCGTTGCCGTTTACCTCGGCTCGCCTTGAAGACTTGTTGCGGGAATGCGAACTTTACGAGGGGGAAAGTTGCGAGAGGGCGGTGGGGTTCGAACTTTGCGGAAAGCTGTGGGGATGCAAAATGGCTAGCGATAACGCGTTATTTCTTCGAGAATCACGTTTCCCATAATTTGTTTCTGTTCGCTCACTCCAATGGCCAGCCAAGTTCGCTCGAATGTATGGCTGACATGCACCACCCCAACAACAACGAGACCAAATGAAGCTGAGGTGCGAAACTCGGCGCTGATGCACTGCTCTGACCTGCGTCCTGGTGCTGCCATCGGCGCTACGCCAACGCTCCGCAACAACGTGATGAGGCGCCAACACAGTGCGCCGTTGCAACTCCCGGCTTAATCAAACGAGCAAAGGTGGGGAGCCTGCCTGCCCTACGTGGGATTACGTTTCCCGAGCTGCAGGACTTGAGGTCGACAAGCAGACACTTGGCGCTCTCTGTCTCGTGTTGTCGCCGCAGCGGCGTCAAGCTTTGCGTATTACTCCGGCTATCACCCGATGTCGTCGTCGATTGTGAATTCAGTTCTGGAGGAACGAATCTCTGGAATGATTGTCGATGACATGTTTGACCGAACCTCTGAAACCCGATCCATTCTCAGCAACCCTCTGAAGCCTGTACCAATTCCTGCAGGCTCTTCCGACACCTCGTCCGACGTTCCGCCCAAATTTGCCGCTGCAATAGGCAAGCGCCCACGTCCGTAACAACACGCGAACTTCCTTGTGTCGATTCCGCAATATCGGCGGACGCTGGGGGACAAGCAACAGCACCAGGTGAAGCCCGACGGCCTCGGCGACCGGCGGCGCGCCAGCTCCCCACGGTTCACTCGACCCGTTCAGCGGACGGGCGTACAACAGCCGGTGGCCCCATCCTTCGCGCCTCGCCTGTTGTTGATTCGCGTAATTGGTGGCGTTAAGGCGGAGAATTAGGCGAGTGGAGAGCGGTTAGCGACGGTGGCGGGGTCGAAGACGCAGAAGGAGAGCGGCCATGATGGACGAGCGACGGCTCAACCTCGTGTCGCAGATGACCAAGAATGCGTCGGTGAATATGCGCTGGATGTACGTGTACATGGTGACGCTCTTCGTCTCGTGCGCCGCGACGTGGCTCGCGGGCTACCACATGCGCAGGCTCGGCGGCGACGTGTTCCGCTCGACTGTGCGGTTCGTCATCTCGTGCTTTTTGCTGTGCAGTTCATTGCACGCGTTATCTGGCGGGGTCTTTTACGCGTGCCTGATCCACGCCATGAAGGACTACATCGACGATGAGACGGAAGCGATGGAAAACTCCGAGTCGAGCAGCAGCAGCAGCGCGCTCGACAGCTTTACGACCACCGACGGACACAACGACGGCGGGGAAGCCGCATACATTACCAAGCTCACGCACGACACGTCATCGCTGTCGACGACGCTGACGGCATTGCTGCTGCTGGAGAACCTGTTCTTCCTGTTGAGCGCCTACTGGATCTTGCTGCTAGCGAGGGAGTTGTTCAAGCTCGCGATGGCCACGCTCGACCGCGGAGAGAAGATTGAGCGCAAGACGATCTTCAAGTACCTCTACGGTGCGCTGGCGATCATTATTGCCTTCATGGTCCCCGGTCTCTCGATTGTGATCATGCACGACGGCTACAACCGCGCCTACCGCTTCCTCAGCTACACTGAACTCATCATCATCATTGTGTCGGTGCTCTACGCGATCGGCGCGCTGGTTGTGCTGCGGTGCTCGGGACGGAAGCATGAACACATTCACGGCGTGGTGATGGCTTCGCCGCTCTACCGACGACTCAAGTTGCTGATGATTGTGTGCGCGTTGTTCACGCTACCGTACAGCTTTATCCAGCTCGGGCTGCTCATGATGCCGGCCGACGATGTCGATGCGGTTCCTGATTACATTGTCGGCACTGTAACGGTGCTGTACTATTTGTTCGGCGCGGCTCAAGCGTTCGTCATGGGTGGCAGTCAGCAATGCTGCATTCGAATGATATCGCCAATCATCCCGACCCACGTTCGCAACTCGCCCGAGTGGATTAACCTTCGCGCGGCGTGGCGACACGATTCGTATCAGGTGTACGAAGCATCGACGCCTCCGGAGCAGAACCCCGTGTTCGTGAACACAGACATTGAGGGGTCAAGTGCGCTGTGGGCCACGGCTCCCGAACATGTCATCGACGCCGCCCAGGAATTGCATGATGACTTGTTGCGCTCGTGCCTCCCAAAGTTCAACGGATACGAGATCACGACGGCGGGCGATGCGTTCCAATTGGCATTCCACACGATCTCGGATGCTGTCAACTACTGTTTGGAAGTGCAGGTGCGGTTGGTGGATCTCAAGTGGCCGTCCGAGCTGGACGGGATGCTCCCGTCTGTGAAGACTGAGTGGGCCATTGGACTGAAGCCTCAAGCCATCTTCCGTGGCATTCGCGTGCGCATGGGCATTCACGATGCGAGCGCAGAAGAAGGTTCGCTTGTTACGCAGACGCACCCTGTCACGGGAAAGAAGCTGTACATTGGCGCATCCGAGTATATCGCGCGGGAAGTTGGAGATGTTGGGTATGGTGGGCAAATTGTCATCTCGAAGCGAGTGGCCGCATACCTGCAAGGGAACGAGGACAAGATTCTCACTCCGTTCTACTTGGACTATCACGGCTCGCACCCAGTTCATCAGTTGGAGGTGGACATCGACTTGTTTGACGTTACCCCGAAGCTGCTGGATGCTCGGCGCAAAATCTTCCGAAAGCGCCACCAGAAGGAAAACGGAATTCTCAGTGACACGGAAGGCATGCGATTTGATCTTCACAGCGATACCGGAGAAGACACTGGGTTGGAGAACGGTACTGGTGGCGAGTATCACAGCGATCGTACACCGACAGAACGCATCCGCGCATCGCTGGCCAAGGTATTTTGGAAGTCTTAATTGGCGGCCAAGACAAGCAGAGAATGCAGAGCTGATACACTGGTGCTATCAAATCTCACGCACTGCTCAAGAGTGGACATGGCGAGTCTTATTCAGCAGCAAGCTGCTCTTGTGTCAGCGAATTGATGGGCGAGCCCTTGTCTCCCGCTTCAGGTGCCAGGTCGCGATGCTGCTTATGCTCAGCGATGAGAAGTCTCAGACCTGCCACGAGCAGATCGCGGTTCTTTTGCGATTCGGCCTGGAAGACCATTGGCCCACCTTTGCCGTTGTCGAGCGAGAAGGCTTTGGCCAATTCCAAATCTTCGATGATGTCCGCCGAGATGTTGCCGTCTAGATCGAGTGTCGCCGATACGCGTTGGATGTTGACGATCAAGAGCCGCGCCGATTTTTTCTTGGAGCTGGAGTGCTCTCCCTCGCCAGATGCGTCCAGATCTCGCGTGCTGATGAACGTGATGTGGCGTGCGTCGATCTCCTCCAAGCGGAGAAGACGATGCTTTATGACACCCTTTGTCGCAACGTACTGAAGCTGGAATCCCTTGAGCAGCAGCTTTTTGAAGTGGTCGATGAGCTGCTTGCTCTTGTCCGTCCGCACTGCTGTGACAGCGCCTGCTTTTGACATTTTCGCGTCGTCATCGTCATCCGCTTTCGACGACTTCGCTTGGGCTTTCGTGCTGCGTTGCTGGTGCTTCTTTGTGGACGAAGTCTCAGCGTCGCCGCCATGCTTGCTGCCACTGCTGGTCTTGGCCATGTCATTTCGAGTATTTGATTCCTTGGCGGCGGCCACCGAGAGGAAGGATAGCAGCCCAGGGAGTCCAGTCGTCGTCTGTTCAGGCATCCGGCTCGAGCTTGCAGGAGGCGACAGTGACTCAGCGACTGCAGAAGGTAGCGTCGAGCTCAGCGCTTGCTGCACGAGCTGCGTGGCCATGTACTGCTGGCTTTGCGCGACGACGCCGGACCCGCGATGCAGCGCGCCGGCCATGGTCTCCCTACAGATCTGGACGACGGTGGCGCTGGCTCGGTGCTTGACGGTGTGGAACGTCATGTCGATCGTTTCCTTGTGCTGCAGGAAGAACGGCGCGAGCCAGTTTTCGTACACGACTAGCGCGCCGCGATACGAAGGCAGCGCGAGCCACGCGAGCGCAACGAGTTTGGCCTCGAAGTAGAAGGGCAGCCAGCGACCGAAGGCAGCGTCGCTGACGAGCTCCACCGCCGTGAAGACAGCGTTGACGGCCCTGATTTAACGTCAAGGCGTGAGACAAGCAGAACCGAATCGAGTCGCGCACGAGGTGGACATACCAAAAGGTGACCCATTGCTGCAGTTCGCGCTGCTTGCCGGACTTGAGCGCCTCGGTGGACGCGTAGAGCGGGTAAATGCATCCAAGACCCATGGCCAGCTGGCGCGCGGCGACTCCGCCGACGAAGACCATGGTGCGCCGCGCAGCCCAACGATCTCAAAAGCGGAATGCCGGTTGGCTGTGAAGCCTCCTGGCGGCCGTGCCGTTGGGAAACGGCCAAGCAGCAGCACCAGCAGCACCAGCATTCTGAGCATTTGAAGGCTCGCACATTCCAATCTTTTTCTGGGTCATTCGACTCGGGCAATAATCGCAGTCGAGTGTAAAAATAGTATAATTTCGATGTATTATTTTGACATAATTTTGTAATTCAATTTGAAAATGCTGGATATCTGGAGGCTGCCTGTCCGATTCTACAGAACCCTCAAGCGACCTTTGAGCAGCGGTACTGATCCGGTATACCGGTAAGTATCGACATGCCACCTCAGTCGCTCCTGGCTTCTACCCCGCACGCGGCGTCATGTGGAGACCTCACCTGCTCTTTCGGCGACTGACAACGACGGCGCCAAGCTCACGCGCTGGCTAGCTCGCACGCTCGCTCGCTCGCCACTCGTTGCGACCACCGGCACGGCTGACCAAGAGGACGCGTCGTGAGTCTGCCAGCACTCGCCGCCTGATGAGCCGCCTGCTCCGCGTGGAGGTCGCGGCGGCCGCGATGCACGGCGGCGAGGACGCCTCGGCGCTGGCGCAGGCGTCGCCGATCGAGCTGGCGCTCACGGGAATGCTCTTCGGACTCATCCACGTGCTGACGGGTCCGGACCACCTGTCGGCGCTCGCGACGCTCTCGGCTGGCTCGTCGTGGCGGTCGTTCGCGCTGGGGATCCGCTGGGGCTGCGGCCACAGCATCGGTCTCATCGTCATGGCTGTCGTCTTCATCGCGCTGGACGGCAAACTCGACTTCTCCGTGCTGAACGTCGTGACGGACGTGCTTGTCGGGGTGTTCATGGTCGCGCTGGGGGTGTATGGGATCCACGAAGGCGTAACCAAGTACCGATCCAATCGCCGCGCGAGGCGAGGCGGCGTGCATGCGCTCAAGAAGAAGAAGAAGCTGAAGACGAAGCAGTCGACAGGCGACCTCGAGGCTGGTGACGCCCAGACAGAGGGGGAGGAGGAAGAGGAGGAGGAGGAGGACCCAGACCATACGGAGACGGACTCGCTCGCCAGCGATCCGTCGCCACTGCGGTTGCTCAAGAAGGGCGAGAACAGCAGCAGCCAGACGCTCAATTACGATGAAGACGAAGAGGGCGGAGCGTCGCCGACGCGGCAGCGGAGACGACTGGACAGAGAGCAGGAGAAGATATCGCCCGTCATTGAAGACACGGATGAGAAGAATTCCAAGACTGCACATGGACAGACCAAGCAGGCAGAGGCGACCAACATGGAGGCGATCGCGCTCGACGAGAGCCCGACCGACTCGGTGGCGCTGCAGGAGCTGCTGTCGTCGCGGAGCGAGATCAGCGACGCAGATACAGCCGACACATCAGCAACAGGCGATGCGCCGGCCAAGACCAAGCGCGGTCCCGTGTGTTGCGGCTGGAAGCTGCCGTCGATCGACTTCCAGAACGCGCAGACGCAAAAGGTATGGTCTGGACAGCATACACTGCTGCTTTCCACTCACTGTCGCGATACTCATTATTGATTGCTTTGTGGATCGTGGAATAGTGCACGGCGCTGCTGGTGGGCATCGTGCACGGCATCGCCGGGCCGGGTGGCATCCTCGGCGTGCTTCCCGCCGTCGGACTGCACGACACGGCCAAGTCGGTCACGTACCTCGGCTCGTTCTGCTTCACGTCGATCGCGACCATGGGCGTGTTCGCGGCCGTGTACGGTGAGGCGACGGGCCGTCTGGGCGAGCGGTCCGAGCTGCTGGCGTTCCGCATCTCCATCTTCTCGTCCCTGCTCTCAGTCATCGTTGGCATCCTCTGGCTCGTGCTCGCCGCCATCGGCAAGCTCCAGCAGGTTTTCGGCTAGCAAACAGCGTTCTCCCCCCACAAGTCACACTATAGATGTGTATGTATTGCGCCAAGCAGCAGCGCATTGCAAGTCAAGAAATCGTGCCATTAGCGTCTCGACGCCGTCTGTACTGCGGGGTTCTCTCAAGTAACAAGCGCCTCGTGGCTCGTCAAGTCTATTCCTCCTTGGCAGGCTCCTCCGCCACCTCGGCCGGCTGCTCCGCCGCTGTCTCTGCTTCTTCCGCCGGCTTGGCCGGCTCCTCACTACTAGCAGCAGCCGCGTCGCCTTCCTTGGCGACCTCGGCCTTGTCCTCCTTGTCGTCTCCCTCGGCTATTGCGCGCATCCACATCACGTTAATAACCTCTTCTACATACAAAACCTCAAAACATCAACCGCGTCTCCTAAAAATCGACGGTATCCACGCACCAGCCGCGTCCTTGTTCTTCCAGTAGTCGTCCATGTCCGTGTCGAGCTTCTTGGCCGCGTGTTCCTCCGACTTGCCCCAGTAGCTGTCCATATCGCGGTCCAGCTCCTCGGCCGTCTTGGGCTTGGGCTTGGACTCGCGCTTGCCGCCGCCGCCCCCGCCGCCACTGCGACGACCCCGCGACCGGCGTCCGCCACCATTGCCGCCGTCCTTGGCGTCGCGGCCGCCGCCCTCGCCACGCTCCTTGCGCGCACCCTCGTACGGCGTCGCACGTCGGCTGTTGCCGCCGCGTCCCCTCCGTCCGCGAGCCATCGTCAGCAGCTAGAAGGAACGAAGCACCGGGACAGGAGCTGGAGAGATGGAGACAAACGATCTCCACTGGCAGCGCCGAAGCTGCCGCGTGGTGCTGAAAATGGAAAGAAATCCTCGGCGAGTAGAGTCCCCTAAGGATACTAGTAATTTTATACAGGTGCGGTATCGAATGCAGCATAGTGACATTGTTTGAGTTGCTATTAAAAATGAGGCACAGTACCGGGGGAAAGAGAGCTTCTATTCTAGTCGCGCACCGTTACTGCCTCTGCTGCACCGTTATGACTGCATATTCACTCGACCATCACTCGGACGAGTGAAGCTCTCGAACTCCTGCTTGGTCTGCAGAGTGAAGGTAGCTCGACCACCGCTAGCGACAAAGTCCGGCGCCATCACATCGAGACCACATGCTGCCGTCGCTTCAACCGCGTCGAGCAACTCGCGAGCCCCCATGCGACTACTCATTGCTCAACTTGCCGAGCATTGCATGCGCCTCCCGCTCCTCTCTGGGCCCCGCTACTCCCTGATATCAACACGATGAACACCTCCATGGGATCGACGTTGCCGGCGGTCGTGACGCCGCCGCCTCGGATGCGGCGCAAGCGCGAGGCGATCGAGCTGCCGTCCGACGTGGAGAACATGGACCCGAAGGAGGTCAAGAAGCTCAAGAACCGCATCGCGGCCGCGCGTCTGCGCGAGCGCTCGCAGAACCAGATCCGCGAGCTGCAGGAGCAGGTCGCGAGGCTCTCGGCGCGCAACCAGGCGCTCGAGGCGGCCGTCGCCGCCTGCCCGAACTGCTCCGCCGTGCTGCAAGGCCAAGAGTGCAGCCACGAGCTCAAGACGTGGGCATCGCCCAATAGCGTTGGGGGTGTCACAGACCAGGAGCTGCTCCCGCTCGACCTGATCGACGGCGACTGCACCGTGCTCGAAGACCTGCTCGCGGCAGGAGACTACGCCGAGTGGCCGTGCTACAAGTGAATCCGGCCGTGTAAATTATGACGGATCGAAGAACCGCATACAGAATTGGTGGCGACGATGAACGCCCGCCGTACAAATGGATATTCCCTTTCGTGATCTCGCCGTTGTTGATATTTCTCAGTCAAGCTTGTGCTCAAGTGTTCAGAAGAGAACTACGCAGCACTCTTGGCGGCCATGTCCTGGTAATACCGCGTATGATCGGGATCAATGACGATCGCGCGCTGGTATAGCTCGACGCTGCGCTTCTTCGAATCGGCGTGGGTGGGGTTCTCCGAGATGGCGCCGAGGCGAGCGTGCAAGTCGGCGAGCGTGACGACGACCCACTTGGCGTTCTCCTCCATCTCGAGCAACTCGTCCATCCACTGCACCTGGCTGCGGAGGAAGCTGGCGGCGTCCTCGGGAGACGAGTCGACGAGCTCCAGCATCGACGTGACGAGCCAGCGATAGTAGAACCACGCGCTCTGGTCGTCTGGCTCGGTGAAGACGGCTTGCTGCACAATGCCAATCTCCTCGAACACGACGTCGGACGACAGCGGGTCGGGCAGAGCAATGCTGCGGTGGTGCAGAGCCTACAAAATATTGGAAATTTCGTCTCAGCGATTGGGGAGGTGCACTGGAGAAGACAAGTGGGCAATCTCACCGAGTAGTTTGAGAAGTTTTGCTCGACCTTGGCGGTCGTGAACTCCAGCTGTTCCTCCTCCGATACGCCCGCGAGCTTGCACACGTGGCGTCGATAGTTCCAACAGTGGAAGTTACGCTCATCTGCGAGTACACCACGAAAGTGTCACTCTGTCAACTCTCACAATGTCATCGAGAACATGCAGCACAATGCAGCCTCGTACCGAGCTCAAGCAACTTGTCGCAGAGCCCAATCTCCTTCTTGAGGTCGCCCAATCCGCGGTCGATGATCCACTGGCGCTGGAACCACGCCGAGTACGACTTTGGGTTCCGCTGGAGCGCGTCCTGCACCAGCATCAATCAACTTGAAGTCAGCACCTCCATACACACTCTGTTGTTTCACCAAGCTCGACCAGACGCACAAACGTCAGTTTGAGCTCGGTCTTGGCGATCTCCTGCAGCTCGGCAGTCGGCTCGGTGGCGCCGGCTGTGATGGCGTCGATGACGTCGCGCCGGTAGTTCCAGAGCAGGTGGAAGTCCGGGTTCAGCAGCAGCAGGTGGCTCGTGAGCGGCAGCACGTGCGGCTCGAGCACGCGCTGCTGCTTCATCGCCAGCACCTTGCCTGTCACCTCATGGTAGGTGCGCACGCGGCGGAGGTCCTCCTGGCGCTCCGCGTCCGTCTTCTGCTGCTCCTTCTCGCGCTCCACGCTCTTGACTCGCCCGTGCATCTTGCTTGCCTTGTCGCCTGGTCACAAAGGATCCGATACGTTTCCAATCGGGCGTATAGTTATCGCGCACGCGGTATTGATCTGGCTGAAAGAATGACAAGACACTGTCGCGGATTAGTGACATTCCACTGCTGTGATGGGGGACTGCGCACGCAATATGATGGAACGCCGCCGTGCAACCTTCCAACAGTGAAGCGAACGCTGGGGAAGGAAGAGCGGATCCTGAACCTGGAAGAAGGTCCTCGAGCCAGTCTCACTATTGGGCGAGCGTTCTCACCGTTTGGGCTGCTTCTTCCAACAGTACAGTAGGACTGTCATCGCGGGAGGGACACGCAATCGGCTGCGTCACGTTCACGCTGTCGAGAATGAATCTCCGCTCCTCGAAGCAGCAGGAGAATGTCATGATGGCGCAGGCCTTGACGGTGCAAGCGACCCGATGCGGATGGTGGTCATGGGGTGTGTGGCTGACATTATCGCGGGGGAGTGTATCCCAACAACAGGGCGATGCCGGTGGACAGTTATCCCCGTCCAGTGGGCTGCCGATCTCTGTCGCACTCTGCGACGTCATCGCGCTTTTCTACCAATCAAATCGATTAATTGATAAATTTAAACCAATCAAACGCATCCATTCGACTCTGTGCCGCTTTTTCTGTACACTTCAAAGTGCGTCGATCAGAGTGATGGTTCCCCCTTCATGAGCGTCATCTGTTTTTGCTACCTTGCGATCAGCTCCACTTCCTCTTCCGCGCACCTTCCAGTTTAGCGAAAAGTGTTGCGAGCTCGCTGCTGCCCACTCCGCTCGCCAAGATGAGCGACAAGTGCACGCTGATCGCCGACGACACGGACGACGCCGTGCAGCTGCTGCTGGGGTTCGTGGCGCTCTCGTCGCTGTACGCCAAGTGGCACTTCGAGGCGCCGCGGCGGCCGGCGCAGGTCTGGTTCATGGACGCCATGAAGCAGGGCACGTCGGCCGCCATGGTGCACGTGCTCAACATTCTCTTTTCCATCGGGATCGTCGGCTTTTCTGACCGTCCGAGCGACGAAGACGAGGTGGGTGTGCGACCAGGTTCGTTCTGGACAGCAACACATGGCGAACTAACTTGCTGTGGTTGTGATGTATCGGACGCAGTGCGCTTTCTACTTTATGAACGTCGTCATCGACACGACGCTCGGCGTGTACATAGCTTATTTATTGGTTCAGTTCGTCACGGCGCTTGCGGTAATATCCCAGCATATTTTGCTAGCCATTTGCTAACCAATTGCTAACCGTGTGCTGACCGTCCCTGCAGGCGCGCTTCCACTGGACGCAGCTCCAGTACCACGGCTACTATGGCTCGCCACCGTCGTGGCGGGTCTGGTGGGTCCAGCTCTGGCAGTGGTGCGGCATTTTGGTCACCATGAAGCTCATCGTGGGCATCGCCATCTACGTTTTCTCGTCGCCGCTGAGCTTCCTCGGCTCCATCCTCTTCTACCCGGTGCACGGCCACCCCAAGCTCGAGCTGCTCATCGTCATGATTGGCTGTCCGCTCGTCATGAACATGGTGCAGTTCTGGATCCAGGACAGCTTCCTCATGGACCGCGAGCGCGACCACCGCGGCGAGGGTCTGCCGCTGCTGCACGAGACGAGCAGCTCTCGAGTTGCCGACCCAGCAGGACTCGAGCTGCCAGTGTGCAAGGACCGGAGCCCGTCGAGCACCTCGTCCAGCAACGGCGACATGTACGAAGACTTGAATGTTGCATAACTGTGAGTGAGTGGGTGGGTGTGATTGTGTGTGTTCGATGATGGTGTGCCTAGAGCTGCCTCGTGAGGGTGTTCGCGAGTTGGATCTTGCTAATGACGTGTGTGTGATGGTGGTGACGATCGTACAGGCGGACTCACCCGCATCAGCTGCCATTCAGCAAATAGAGCAGGCCAAGATCATGCACTAAGACCGCGGCCCCAGACCCCATGAATCCTCGAAAGAGTTCCGAGTGGGAACGATCGTCGGCAGGTTCTCAGCGCAATATACCATAAAACCAACTAGACAAATGTCGTCAGCTTCGAAGCAGAACAGCGTTTGTCAGGAAATGTGACAAGGGAATGGTGAGAATACGGTGTATGGGACATCATTGCGTCCACCATCGTAACCAAACACGGACGCATTTTATCATTCATACCATCTTAAGACACTCATGCGAACCTTAGCAGCAAAACCCCTGCAGCAACACGTTCTCAATGGACTCGTTGTCGCGCGTAATTGCCCACGTCCATGTCTTGACGCCAGCAGTGTGATGATCTGCGGCTTTCCAATCAGGTCCTTCAGTTGCAATGCTAGTGATATCCCCTGTGGTGGCCAAAATATGCCGACGAATATCGGACGACGGATCTCCACACTGTCGATTCGCTCCGGTCTTGACAACAATTCGATCAACCTCACGAAAGACTGCCGCTCGGGATGAGAGACGGCCGTTGAACACTGGCTGATGGAGCGAGTGCGTCACGAACACGATGCGGTCGTGTTCGACGAACTTTTTCGTCACTTTGCGGGTCAGCACTGTGATCTTGAGGCATGAAATGGCGACCTGGAAGCACACCCGACTAATCGCCTCGCACTCGCTCAACTCCGTATGCTGTAACACACACATCAATCCGTAAATTGGAGGTACATATTACAGTATTGGTATGAACACGTCGTACCCGAGTGGACACTGCAAGCTGATCTTGCCAGCCGCGTTTGCCGGATGTGAGCCACAACGCGTGGGCAGTCGCCTCGAGAGCGAACGGCACACTGTGAACGTCCACAAACTCCCACACGACTTGACCGTTTGATCTCGTTTGCGTGTGGATCTTGCGGTCGGGAGATCTCAATTTCTCGACGCCGCGGCTCGAGAACACGCGACCAACATCTGCGTAAATGGCATCGAGCTCGCCTCGCAACGCGCCAAACACCATCACATCGTCGTCCGCGTCGCCCACCGCAGGGGCAGATGACAGCAACGAGGATAAACCACTACCCAGCAGCTCGCGAATCGCCTGTACTCGTACACAATTTTCCAGTTATATCCATGTTCACTTCCAATAGAGAACAACACAAAAGACTGACCTGGATGTTGGCGCGCTTGAGTAGCATCCGTCGCAACTCGCGCATTTCCTTCTGACGCTGCTTGACATCTGCCTTCAGCCGCACATTATCCGACTCCAGTTGTGTCCGACAAGTGAGCTGTCGCGCCGCGATCCGCTTCCACAGCATCGCCGCCGACGGCGGTCCACATCCAGGTTTGTCGAGCAATTCAGATCGATCGCGCACGGCTGCCTTGAGGTTTTCCACCGTCGCCGACAACACCACTGCTTCTCCACGGAGCTTCATGATCTCTTCCCGGAACTTGCGGCGCCAGTCCGGCTGCTTGGGCCGAGGCTTGGTTTTCCGACCGACTACATCGAGTCTCGAGGCGGGTATAGCTCGAGGCTTTTGCAGGGCGACATTCGCTCCAGCGGGCTCTAAATCGTCCAGGACGCTCGGGTCCGCCGGCAGATCCAGGTCCACAGCTTCTTCGGGCAACAGTTCGGCCGCTGCGGCCTCTTGAATCGCCGCTCGCCGCCTCCACGCCGCATCATCTGCCGCAACGATCGCCACCATATTCGAAGTGGCGGTCGACAGCGTTCGATATCGCACAAAAGGAGCTCTATTCGAGTGAGGGTTCAATAACACATTTCAGTAGATTACTGTTCACAATCGGCGGGATGGATCGGATCAATCCGAGAGAGCAATGTGGCTCATCAAGACGAAACTCGAGCTGTGTTCGTCACGATTGTGGTTCAGCAGCTGGGGCGTAGATGCAGCGTTCAGTATTCGTGGTACGGCTATTACAAAGGTTGACAACACTTCACAAGGAACACTGAATATGAAGGCATGACGAGCAATGATGAGTCACTTCAATTGACAAAAGGCCCAACCTATGTTAATGTGCATGCTCTTCGCTCTGCAGCACAGCTGGTCCAGTACAATTTGCACCATGCCTCTGAGTGGAGTAAGCCACAGCAAGGCCGGAGCCATGTTCGATCAGCTTCCGTAAAGGCGAAGGCGATGTACTCCACCCAGGTGCGATGAACGACAAAAAGAAGATAACCAAGGCCGCAGAAAAGGCTAGATAGCGCGATGGAACGAATAATCAAGAAATTCAAGGAGATGCGAGCCAAGTTGAGCTTGAAGTGTATGGATTGCTCACTGATGGGTTCACTCGCGATCAGCACCTTTCCTCTGTCGTGTGTAGGTCAGAGCAATGGCGTGTGGGTTCCACTTGTCCGTCACCTTGGGAAACCTTCACGAAAGAATCCATGAGAAGTGGATTTGTTGGTTGCCAAATGCGCAGGAGCACACCAATTCGAGCACGGCATATTCTAGAATACGCGAATGGCTCTTTTGATTTTGGTATCTTTCTGTTGAGATACTTCAACTTTCTACAGAAATGTGGCCATCGTCCACATGTCGTGTTAAATCAACTTCTCATAGATACAAATCGAATGTTAATCGCGAAGTTGGGTCTGATACTGTGCATAGTCGCCCCCTTCGGCGCGGTATCACGATCGCACTAATCGCTTTTTCGCTTATACCCGTCACGAGCACGAATATGGAGAGCTAAAGCTCGAAATGGAGAGTGATTGCGTTCTCAGTGTAGACTCACATTTGGCCAACAAACACGAGCAAGTCGTTGCTATCTCATTCGATGGGTGGTTGGTGGTGCAACACACCCCTCGGTGACTTCGCATTCAGCTGGCTACACCGGGCTGTTCGATGATCTCGGTACTTGGATTTTTCCGTGGTCGTACAGCTTGACAACACGTGTTAAAACATGTTTGACATGGGTTCAGTAGCTTAATGGTGCTCATGTGAAGTGTATACGAATTGCTGATTTTGGTGTGACAGGACAGGCGGGCGTGAAAGTACGGATGCTGAACGCACGCAAAGCACCGTTTGCAGTCTCTGAACTCTGCAATTTGTCAACCCAGGTGCTGGATCCACTGGTGCACAAGGGTCTTAGGCAGTGTGCACAACGAAGTGGTCTCTGAAATGCCTCGCCGCGGCGCAGTTTTTCAGCCACTTCCGATTTTTCTCCCGACGAAGCATGGCCGAGAACCCACCCTATCGATCGTTTGAGAATGGTGTCAACTGGGACAATAACCCTGCCAATGGGGAGATACGAGTTGCTGGCTCAATCTACCAGAGAATTCAAGATGCGGTCAACGCGAAATCATGGAGAAAGAAACGATTGGAGCGCGATGATATTCAAGTAAACGGCGAGAATCTCACAGAAGCTCCGATCGTGTCGATGAAGAAAGAATGGACGCACAATTCGTCCACTCGGAATGCTCTCATTATCGCCAACGGGATCGTCGCAATCGTTTTCGCGGCTTTGCTGTTCAGTGGAATCAGCTTTTGGGCAACCAATCTCGATCTGCGCAAGTACGTGTCTGGTGCGCTTGGCGCTTATTTCGCAGCCAATATTGTGGTGACTTTTAAGGTCTGGCTGTGGGCCGCTGTCAATCGTGCACTTACAACAGCGGGGAACGGGATTATGATTTGTGGCTTGACAACCGCGATGAGCGTGATCACTGAAAGCGATTGGGCTACCTACTTCGGTGAAAATGGAGGCGTTGGAATCGCCAGTTTGCTCATCCTTTTAGCGCAATTAGTCCTACCATCCTTGCTCGCTGTGATCTTCAGCACTGGTTTCTCGACAGAGTCGATATCGACTGGTGCAATTGAACGAACGATCGAGCTCACGGAGATTGGAGGCTGCTACCTAGGAAGGTGCATCGCGACGTCAGCGACTCTGTTGGGGTTGTTGAATTGGCAGATCAGCAACGGGCTACATCTTGATGGTGCGAGCGTGGTCGGGAATGGGGAGGTGAATTTATTCTACCCGACGCTGCCGACTGAGTCTGTTGACGCATACTGGAATCTCCCAGTGGATAATACGACAGTGTTTCAAATTGATGGGCTCCCTGGCCTCCTCGTTGAGGCAACAACTACAGAACTCCGCGAGTATACGGCGTTGACAAACACGATTAAAACGACAATCTCGTCATCCAGTCTCAACCTTTCGTACGCCGCTAACTTCGATTCGGATCAAGCGTTCTCGATGAATCTAACTGGACAAGTGATCGGTTCGGGCGGCACCAGCACCTTCTTCTTTCAATCCAGAATATCTTGCGCAACGGCTGATACAACCATTATGGCAAAAGCCGGCACTCTCGAGATCGCTGCAGAAGCAGTCAAACCTATCACCGATTGTTACTGGGATAACTCATCGCTGGAGATGTGGCGCAGCTTTGAAAGTAGTATCGGGATCGCCATTCGCTACGACTACAACATTTGGTTCGACAGTCTTCGTAACGACTCCACTCCTTCTCGCCAAATCAGCGAGTTGATTGCGAGTGTTGTCTCGCACAGACTGTCCACTGGCGAGGCCGCTATCAAACGCTACCATGGGATGTATGAAGGAACAATTCGATACATGCAAGATCGCGAGAGAGTGGCTCCATGGACGGGATATGTTGCGATGGTGTGCACGATCTTCATTGTGATTCGAATCCTGTTCCTCTTTCTGCCTTGCCACTTACTGAGAGGCGAGCTTATGAGTTTCACGCGCTTCGTCTCGTCATATCAAAATGCAGTTGGAGCGAATCGGCAAATCGTACCCACCGACAGAGTGAAAGCAGAGTATGTAAACGACCTTGTCCATATGAACCCAGGATACAGGCTTGTCGGACGAGTGAACGGAATTTTGCGCGAGTATGATCACGCAGGTGGAACTCAATTTGATCAGAAAATGGTGGGATACGCGTTCTCTCAGGCTCCACGAGAATGATATCAAATTCGTGGCTGCTGATTTGGGCTCTTGGATGGTTTGCGGAGGCGACGCACAAGCCACATCTGCATTGTTTTGCATGCTTTTCGTTGGAGTGATAGGGAGGATAATGTGACTCATATCAATACATGCTTACCAAAACAAAACTTGAACCCAATACTTGTCGCCACCTTGTGCGCAACATGATCAGGTGAACTTGGAAAGTAACGACAAACAACTAGGCATCCAGTGACATCCCAAACGATGCAATCTATCCACACCCTGGCGCCATGGCAGCGCGTAATATTTGGCAGCATGAATAACGAGGATGCAGCAACGAAATGGATGACCACAAGCGATGGTGCATTTTAATCAAATGCGGAGTGGAGTTCCAAGCTGATCTCAACACCGCTGACTGTCGCTGTATGCGTCCAAAAATCAGTCATGCTGAGCTACAGCACAAGGTTGATTTTAAGTACCTCAATGAAGCTCACTCACTCACTCACTCACTCACTCACTCACTCACTCACTCACTCACTCACTCACAAGGTTGATGGATGTGGGAGTGCTTCTGTACAACAAGATCAAATCTGGAGCTCACTCTATCGAATCGTAGTATCATCATCCAAAGAGTACGCCAAGCAAAGTGGCAAGGACACGACTCGAACCAATGCCAGAATCTGCATTGTTTTCTCAGCACGACATGTCCTAATCAAAAATGTCGAGAATGTCCTCTTCCTCCGAGTCAACTGCCGTCTCCGGCACTTTGACCTGTGGCACGACTGCTGTTTTCGTTTTGCTCTTGCTTTTGGCAGCTTTGCCTGGGACGCTGGATGAAGTCCCGTGGTTATCGATTTGGTTACGTGGTGCGTGTTTAGGTTTCACAGTCGAATTGGACTTGGGTGGGACCAATCTCTTCTTCGCCGTTTGCGACTGCTGGACAGCTTCATTCTCCTCCACCTCACTCCTCATAATCGCGTCGAGATCGGACAGCACGTCGTCCGACGAGCAAATGCGTTGTGAGGTAGGCATCAAGTCCGCCGGTAACTGGCTGTATGCGTCGATGGCACACCGCCTGGCACGTTTTCTGGTACTTGAGAAATCTTGGTCGTCGTTGTCACTCTCGCCCCGCCCATCAGCACTTTTGTCATCATCACTCTCGTTGTCATCGTCGCTCTCATTATCCGAAGCAGGCACATCGTCGTTGGCCTTCGCCTTCAGCTTGGCACCGCGTGCTCGCCGTCCGCGCTTCGCACCTGCGACAGTAGCGGCCCGTTTACCTTTCGCCTTGGGGCTAGATGCTGGCTTTGATGCACGATCATCGATAGCAGCATCTCGTTCAGCGCAGGTAATCGCCAGTTCTTGCTGCAGCCGCAGGATCTCATCCTTCTTAGCATTCAACACCGCGCAGAACCCTTCAAACAGCTGGTCCTCTGCGTGCTGTTTGGCGCTCAACGCTCGATCCAGCACCGCGTCCTTATCGCCCAGAAGAGTCCCCAACTCGGTAATCCGCTCGCTGCGTCGCTCCAGCTCTCCATGCACCGCGACATGCTCGCCGACAACTGCGTGTAGCAGCTCGTTCCAGTACTCACTGATTCTGTCGCTGTCCAGCAGTGTGAACTTGAGCGTCGCGTACTTCATGGTGAACCCGGCCGACGGCTCCATCAGTGTCAGCGTAGCAGCACTGCGCGACCATCGAAACTCGAACTTCGGCTTTGGCTTGCCTTCTTTCACACCAGTAGAAGAGAAAACGTGCTCCAGGGTCGCCAGGTACTCGCCAGCGGAGCAGTCGAGCGCCATGGGCTTGTCCCCGGCTGTCACCTGGCTCGTCCACACTTGCTGGCTTTCCATCACCTCGAGCTGAAGCGGCGGCTCCTTCGCCTGCTTCGACTTCTCCGCAGTGGCTGCGTCGCTTCCTCGCGCGCACCGCACATAGAGCAGCGCGCCGCGCGCCTTGGCGTCCACGTCCTCGACGGCGAGCTCGACCAGCACCATGGCGAAAATGCGCCTGCACGGCAAGCCGTTACAATGTACCCAAGGGCAGCGTACTTTCGCGAACCGCTAATCTTATCAAGCCTCTTTGATTCGATCATATGATTAGTCATTACATCATGGAAAAATAGAGGTAATCGCATCAAAGTGTCAAGCAAAGCGAAGGTGGCCATGAACACTGTCGAGGTAGGGGTAGCCACCCTCGACTTCTAAAATTTACAAATGGGGGACTGGTTTCATTTCAAATGTATTTTCGAAAATCGAACCCCAAGGCTTCCGCATGTCTCTTCAAGATCTTCTAGCGAGCCAATTTCGAAGGATTTTAGTGGACCCCCTGTCGCTTACGCATTCACAGTGCTTCAACCTTCACAAGCTCCACGTCAGAGCGAGCCCGACGGCGGCGATGAGACCGCTGCTGAAGAAGCCCGCGCTCACGCGGCACCCACCACCCCGATCTCCGGCCACCCGCAGCCGCCGAGAAGCCGCCGCGACACGAGCGCCGCCACCCGAGAAGCGATCTCCGTTCGATCGATCACAACACCCTACCCAGCGTCCTTTCCGGCCTCAGCGCGTACGTGTCGCGCGCGACGAGTTCGGTCTCGCACTGCTGGATGCTCACAATTGAATTTGCATCTCGGCAAGATCCGGCGCCTACGATGAGCGCCGCGGTTTTCACCAGCGTGTCGGTGGTCTGCGACCACGCGGAGCCGAGCATTGCTGGCCTCGAGCATGTGCGCTCGGCGATCGACAAGTTCGTCGACGTTGCGCCGCATTGGACGGTCGCAAGTGCGTGCGGAGCTGGTTCGTTGATGCTGCTCGCGCGCGTCCACGCTCGAGAGCAGGAGCGGCGCGGAGCTGGAGATGTGGAGGGCCAGCAGCAGCATTCCTTCTGTGACCCGTTCTACCGCCAGGCGCAGTTTACGCGAGGCATGGAGCTTGCAATAGGCCGCGGAGACCTCTCGATGGTGAAGTTCCTCGCAGCGACCGTGCTGCCTGAGGGTCAGATCACGTCGCCCGTACTCGAGGCTGCGCGCAAGGGCCGCGTGCACATCTTGCAGTGGCTGGCGGACAACTGCAGCGATCGGGTGGTGTGGAGCGGCGACGAAGGCGTGTACGCAGCCACCGAAGGCCACTTGAACGTGCTGCAGTGGCTGCACAAGACAAACGTCGATGCAAATTGGGCGAGTGCGGCGATTCTGATGGCGGAGATTAGCGCAATGCGCGGCGATATGAAGATGCTGGAGTGGTTGAAAGATGCGACTAATGTCGTCTGCCCGACCCACGCGATGGCTCATGCGGCGTCTGGCGGGTTTCTCAACGTTGTCAAGTGGATTGCGAAGCATGGACGGCGGTTCAGCATCCCTGTCCGAATGGACGACGTGGCGAGCAGCGGACACATGGACGTGCTGCAGTGGTTCGAAGAGAACGGTTCAGGGTTCTTCACTTTCCACACGATGGACGAAGCTGCAGCGAATGGACACCTCGACATTGTTCGATGGCTGCACGAGCATCGGAGCGAAGGCTGCTCCACGCGCGCAATGGATGGAGCGGCCGCGAATGGCCACTTGGAGGTGGTGCGATGGCTGCATTCCCATCGGACTGAAGGATACACTGCTGCTGCAATGGATGGCGCTGCCTCCAAGGGGTTGCTGAACGTCGTGCGCTGGCTTCACGAGAATCGAGGTGAAGGATGCACCGTCCGCGCAATGGACGGCGCGGCAGCCAATGGACACTTGGCGGTGGTCAAGTGGCTGCATGAGAACCGAAGCGAGGGATTCTCGAGCGCCGCGATGAGTAAAGCCGCCATCTGCAACCACTTGGAGGTCGTCAAATGGCTTTACGAACACCAAACCACTCAGAGATTCAACAACTCGGCTCTGTGCAAGGTGGCAGCGAATGGGCATCTCGAAGTACTGCAATGGTTCGACGCACACTATGGTGACGACACGTGGTCAAGCTACGTGATGGACAACGCAGCAGGCTACGGACATCTCGACGTGGTGAAGTGGCTCCACGCCAACCGCTCCGAGGGCTGCACTCCGCATGCGATGGACTGGGCAGCAGCGAACGGCCACCTTGACGTGGTACAATGGCTTCACGCCAACCGCATGGAAGGATGCACGATGTCGGCGATGGACGATGCAGCAGCCCACGGCCACCTACAAGTCGTGCATTGGCTGCAGAAGCACCGATCGGAAGGTTGCACGATCCGAGCGATGGACGACGCAGCTGGCGCTGGCCATTTTGATGTGCTTCTGTTCCTTCATGCTGCTCGAAGTGAAGGCTGCAGCTCAAATGCCACCATCAAGGCTGCTGAAGGGAACCACTTGGAGGCGCTCCAGTGGCTGCTGCACAACTACCCAGATCAGTTCAACCTCGCGCGTGTCCGGATGTTTGCGCCGCGATGTAATCCATACGTGGCGCAGTGGCTCGCTAGTCTATCGTAGCGTCCATTGGGTTGATGATCTTGATGAGGTGTACAATATAGCGTCGTCGTTGTTGTTGGACAAACAATAGCACGTTTCTTTAAACCAGGTAGCAGCACCTTGACACCATTTGCCTCAAAGCCCTTTATCCAGATCCTCACATGCGCGGGCGAATGTTGGGGCTGTTTCATATCGAAAGCAGTCTCGGGGATCTCGAGGGAATCTCTGGGTTCGAGTCGGAAGGTATCCTCGGTTGCCTGGTGTTGTGGGCAAACGCACCCTTATCCTCCATGCGCGTCTGGTCAGAATGGAGTCAGTCGAGTCCTCGAAAGTACTCTTGATCAACGGACGGAACAACGGAAAGATCGCCCGACCCCACGCCAAAAAGAAGATTAACTCATTGGGGACGGGCGACCGCTGCCGCCTCACCTCCGCCGCACCACACCGATGGATTTCACTTCACAATCTATTCCGTCGACAACCCACCAACCACCCTCAGTCTCGGATGTTGATTGTTCACGACCTCAACCTCGGGGTACTAGCAACCATCTCTGCGGTGGTTGCGGGAGCTATCCTGCTCCAATGGCGCTGGAAAGCAGACGCGTTCGACATGAGCAAGATCCCCATTCCCGACTCGTCCTTGCCGATCATTGGCAACACGCTCGATGCTGCCAAAAAGCACAGAGATCGACTCCACGATTGGGTGACAGAGCAAAGCATCAAGGTTCAAGGCAAGCCGTGGATGCTCAAAATGATTGGACGGCCACCGACCGTCATGCTCACATCGCCCGACAACTTTGAAGACATTGTCAAGCGTCAAGTCGACATTTTCCCTCACGGGATAGACTTGCGAAGCTTGATGCATGACTTTCTTGGCGATGGCATCATCGCGACGGACGGGCAGCGGTGGTACTTCCAGCGCAAAGTATCGAGCCACTTGTTCTCGATGAAGATGATGCAGCACGTCATGCACGAGGTTGTCCGCGAGAAAGTCGCAGTACTTGTCAGTGTCCTCAAGAAGTACATCGCACGTGGAGAGCCGATGAGTCTCAAGCGGGAATTCATGCATTTCACGAGTGACGTGTTCAGCAAGATCGGCTTTGGCGTCGAGCTGCACTGCCTCGAGACTGGACTGGAGGGCAAGACACACGAGTTCATCGAAGCTTTCGCGGTCGCTTCGCATGTTTCTTGCATTCGCTTCCAGCTACCGAATTGGTTGTGGCGCTTCCAGCGCTTCTTTGGGCTTGGCGAGGAAGGTAGACTCAAGGATAGCATGAAAATCGTCAACGATTTCGTGTACAAGGTGATCGCCGATTCGATGGCTGAGAAGGAGCATCACCTACAAAGCGGCGATGACACCACGGCCCCTCCACCTAAGGACTTGGTGTCGCTCTTCTTGAATACTAGTACAGAAGATCGTGAGGAAATCACAGGAGGAGACCCAAAGATTGAGATGGAGTTCATCCGCGACATGGCCCTCAACTTCATTTTTGCTGGGAAGGATACGACCTCCGTAGCCATGTGTTGGTTTGTCGTCATGATGAACCGGTACCCGAAAGTACTTCAAACCATCCGCACTGAGATCGCCAACAAGGTACCTGGGCTCATGAATGGAGCGATCGACGTCCCGACCATCGACGATCTCAAGCCACTGACGTACTTGGAGGCCGCGATCCGAGAGAATATGCGTTTGAACGCGCCAGCAGCCTCGACGGGTCGCACTGCAGCTGCCGACACCATCCTCAGCGATGGCACGCCGATCAAGAAAGGCACGCGAGTCAACATGGCCATCTACGCGTCATCTCGCCTGCCGACGGTGTGGGGTCCTGATGCCGCCGAGTTCAAACCGGAGCGCTGGATCGACTCAGCGACCAACACAATCATTCCGATCTCGCCTCTGCAAGCGTTCAACTTCACGGCGGGTCCTCGCACGTGTCCGGGTCGCAACATGGCCATGATGGAGATGAAGATCGCGCTCGCGGTGCTACTCAGTCGGTTCGATTTCAAAACGGTGCAAGATCCGTTTGACATCACATACGAGATCGCTATCACCCACCTCGTCAAGGGACCGCTCGAGGTGAAAGTTTCCGCGACTCCACCAGCGCTTTCGAGTTAGCATGTTAGATCGTTCGACTTGCATCTCACTTTGAGCAAGGGAGTCCGCGAGTATGTGATCGTTCGTGATTTTCATGTTACTATTGCCTTCGCTAACGCATCTCTGCGCCTCGGATCAAAGACTTACTCTGTGCAATGGCTTCGACAACTTGAATGATCGCTGCGGTCATATGCAGTCGAGCGCCTCAGTCGATCGATAAGCCTCCCTGCAGACCCAACCTTAGTCGAAACCAATTCTAGTATGCAATTTGCTATTGCGAGGACAAGAACTACTCTAGAACGATGGAATGATCGTTTGAAAGCGGGAAGTGGGTTGTCGACGACACCTGCAACATCTTTTGATTGAAGCAGCCAGTTGTCTGATCGTATGAATACGGCTGCGCAGCGTAATATGTGGATGCACATGCCAAATCTGTCTCAAAAGGACAAGCATGTCCACCGCTTGTTACATCCAATGTCCCCCGTAATCATCACCATTTGTCGAGTCCGATTACGGTATAAGCTCATCCGATACTTTCATGTCGGGTTTGAATGCACGTACAGTATGACGCTGACGTTGCCAAAGATTCAAACGACGTGCGAAATACCTTGATCTTCAACTGCTTCCTGGCTGGCAGAGCTGGTCTCTTCGATCACAGTGGGTAGGATGCCATTGAAGTTGGTATGTATCGTACCCGATACCATTGCTGCAGACAGAATCTCATTCATTGATCAGCAACCCAGTGCAAGGTGACGGATAACAAAATGACTTCAGGATTTGTGGGCATGAAGGGATGCGATATGTCGCCTCAAAATTGCCTAGCTCAATTGCAGACATTGGTGTACGATCGCTCGATCGTAGCAAAATATGATCGGAACGCATTATAATGCAATTTTGCTTGCGAGCATTACGAAATATGGTGGTGTACGTATCTTGGTTTTCGCAGGAGATCGAGTTGCGCGATGTTCAATCTGAGCAATAATGCCTGCATTCGCACAAGATCTAAAAGTTCCAAACCGACGCGAAGCTGTAGGATTTGCGTCTGACGAAACCCGCCACCAGCCGAAGATTATTCTGCAGGCATCCAATTATGAATAATCAGTGATTAAGCATTGGAAGCATAATCAGCATGCGGACGCATAATCACCACAGACTTTGTCCACTGCACGCACAAAAGGAGGTTATGCATTTGATTGTCTGCGTCGGACTTCAATCGTCATTTCCAAGATGGGCGGATGCAGCCACAGATTGTGGTTCAACTGCAAGTTCCAGCGGGGTGGGTGCGCAGGTATCCCGGCGTCTTGTGTGGTCAGCAGGCGACCATACAGAACCCAGCGGTGAGATAGTCCATCGATCCGTCGAAACAGACAACTCAACGGCTGTCGTTGGCTTCCAAGCACATTCGTGCGAGTCCTTGCACATTCTCTCCGCATTGAATTGCTCGAGCAAACGGCCCTCCACAGCACCACTCCTCCCGACGGTTCCCGTTCACTCCGCAATCCTCCAACCATCGTCCACTCCAGGCTCATGCTCAATTTGTCACTGTTAATCAACACCAACCATCAAGCTGTCGCAGCGATCGCGGCAGTGCTTGCGGCGATCGCGCTACTTCAATGGCAATGGCACGGCAAGAAGGCCGACCCATTCGCCATGGAAGGCAAGCTTCCGACGCCAGACTCGACGCTTCCCATCCTTGGAAACACGCTTGATGCCGGTAAGAAGCACAAGGATCGATTCCACGACTGGTTGGCGGAGCAAAGCATCAAGTTCCAAGGCAAGCCGTGGATGCTCAAGGTCATTGGCCGACCGCCGACAGTCATTATCACATCGCCCGACAATCTCGAGGACATTGTGAAGCGCCAGGTGGATAACTTCCCGCGCGGCCGCGATTCTCAGAGCGTCTCGGGAGATTTTCTCGGTCAAGGTATCATCGCCGCCGACGGCCAGCAATGGTACTTCCAGCGCAAGATGTCGAGCCACTTGTTCTCGATGAAGATGATGCAGCACGTCATGCACGAGGTGGTGCGCGAGAAAGTCGCAATACTCTGCGACGTGCTCGACACGCATGTTGCCCGCGGACATCCAGATGGCATCAGCCTCAAGCAGGAGCTCGTGCACTTTGCGAGCGACGTGTTCGGCAAGATCGGCTTCGGACTGGAACTCCATTGCCTCGAGTCCGGACTTGAGGGCAAGACGCATGAGTTCGTCGAGGCCTACGCGGTTGCATCCCACGCCACCGTACGGCGCTTTCAACTGCCCAAGTGGTACTGGAAGTTCCAGCGGGTGTTCGGACTCGGTGATGAAGGCAAGCTCAGAGACAGCATGAAAATCGTCAACGATTTCGTGTACAAGGTCATCTCCGACTCGATCGCGGCGAAAGAGGCGCAGGCTCAACAAGCTAACACACCGCCACCGACAGATCTTATCTCGCTCTTCCTGACGGCTAGCACAGAAGATCGTGAGGAAATCACAGGAGGAGACCCAAAGATTGAGATGGAGTTCATCCGCGACATGGCCCTCAACTTCATTTTTGCTGGGAAGGATACGACCTCCGTAGCCATGTGTTGGTTTGTCGTCATGATGAACCGGTACCCGAAAGTACTTCAAACCATCCGCACTGAGATCGCCAACAAGGTACCTGGGCTCATGAATGGAGCGATCGACGTCCCGACCATCGACGATCTCAAGCCACTGACGTACTTGGAGGCCGCGATCCGAGAGAATATGCGTTTGAACGTGCCAGCAGCCTCGACGGGTCGCACTGCAGCTGCCGACACCATCCTCAGCGATGGCACGCCGATCAAGAAAGGCACGCGAGTCAACATGGCCATCTACGCGTCATCTCGCCTGCCGACGGTGTGGGGTCCTGATGCCGCCGAGTTCAAACCGGAGCGCTGGATCGATCCAGAGAAGGATGCCGTTCGTCTCATCGGCCCTCCGCAGACGTTCACGTTTGGCTTCGGGCGGCGCATTTGTCCGGGTCGCAACATGGCCATGATGGAGATGAAGATCGCGCTCGCGGTGCTGCTCAGCCGGTTCAACTTCAAGACACTCGAGGATCCGTTCGCCATCACATACGAGCTCGGTATTACCAACCCTGTCAAGGGTCCACTCTTGACTAGCGTCTCATCAGTTCCCCCGGCGCTCTCGAGTTGATGTAGAGCAGCGGCGAGAGTGTAGCATGGTGGGTTTCGTTTTCAATTCTGGCTACTCAATCGCATGTTCCGTCCAAGTAATAGTCTAGCTGGTCGCGCAGATACCTGCAGCTTCATGCAGCTTGATAGGGGACATCACTGGTGGAATCAGCCCTCGGCGTGGAGCACAGGTAAGGCAAAATGAGTCCGGCCAGCACGGAAGGCAACGTCGCCAAGGCGTTGGAATGTTCGTCCATCACAGCATCACGGTCGTCGTGATTCCGGCGATTCCTTGGTGCGGTCACAAAGGTAAGCGCCACTACCCTCGCCCCGAAGACCCTCGTGACTCGCCTTGAACGTAAAGGCAACGTATCGCCAGCGGCACTCATCGCAAACGTTGCGTTACCTGCTAAAGTTCGTGACCTGCGAACCGATAACTGTCTCGCTGTGGTGTTTATCCTCGTGAGGCACAATACTCGTCGACATCGAATGTACAGAACGAAGTCTACCTTCGCCACCACGACCGGCCTCGTCGGTCGTATCCACTTCTGTTGCATCCACTCTGTGTCGCCCACTCTTCGTCGGCGCAGCTCTCACTTCCATGGGTTCGTCAGTCGACCCGCCACACGCCTCATGTCGCTCTGGTCGGTGCTATCGCTCGCTGTTGCCGCTCTCGACCTTCAACTAGGCATTTTCTCCCTCGCTGGCCCCTTCTCCGGCATTCTCAGGTTTGCTCCTTGCACCTCACGCGCGACAGATGCTCCAAACCTCAGCAAGCTTTTGATTCTGGTTTGGCGGTCCGAGCCGCACCAGCGCATCCCGTTTTTACGCGTCCGCCTGTTTTTCGACCGCTCCTCCAAAATCGTTGACGCGCCACCAGACCGCTTGAACCACACACGACGCTCCCATTTCCGGTATTCCCCGCGACGACGCACATCATGCTGACCGTCAAGGAGCTGGCGACCAGCAACGTCCAGGCGATCGCGGCGGCGACGGCCGTCGTTGCGGCGCTCGCAGTGCTCCAATGGCGCTGGTCGAGCGCCAAGCCGGATCCGTTCGACATGAGCCACCTGCCGACCCCCGACTCGACGCTGCCGATCATCGGCAACACGCTCGACGCGGGCAAGAAGCACAAGGAGCGGCTCCACGACTGGTTCACCGAGCAGAGCGCCAAGTTCGAGGGCAAGCCGTGGCTGCTCAAGGTCATCGGTCGCCCGCCGACGCTCGTCCTGTCGTCGCCCGACAACTTCGAGGATGTTGCGAAGCGCCAAGCGGATATTTTCACGCGCGGCGATGACTCCAAGAGTCTGTCCAAGGACTTTTTGGGTCGCGGGATCGTGGCCGAGGACGGCCAGCAATGGTACTTCCAGCGCAAGATGTCGAGTCACTTGTTCTCGATGAAGATGATGCAGGAGGTCATGCACGAAGTTGTCCGCGAGAAGGTCGCCGTGTTCTGCGACGTGCTCGAGAAGCACATTGCGCGCGGGGGCGTCGTCGACATGAAGCGCGAGCTCATGTACTTTACGAGCGACGTGTTCGGCAAGATCGGCTTTGGGCTCGAGCTGCACTGTCTCGAGTCCGGGCTCGAGGGCAAGTCGCACGAGTTCATCGAGGCATTCGCGGCGGCTTCGCACGGCACGATGGTGCGCTACCAGCTGCCCAAGTGGTACTGGAAGTTCCAGCGGTTTTTCGGACTGGGCGACGAAGGGAGGCTCGCGAAGGGCATGAAGGTCATCAACGACTTCACGTACAAGGTCATCTCCGACTCGATGGAGGTCAAGAAGGAGCAAGCGCAACAAGGGGGCACGTCCGCGCACAAGAACCTCATCTCGCTCTTCCTGACGACCGGCACCAAGTACCGCGAAGAGATCACGGGAGGTGACCCGAAAATCGAGATGGAGTTCATCCGCGACATGGCCATCAACTTCATCTTCGCCGGCAAGGACACGACATCGGTCGCCATGGGATGGTACATCATCATGATGAACCGCTACCCGGAGGTGCTGCAGAAGGTCCGAGCGGAGATCGCCAAGAAGATCCCCGGACTCATTGACGGCAGCATCAAGGTGCCGACTATCGACGAGCTCGCGTCGTTGACGTACTTGGAGGCCACCATCCGGGAGAACACGCGACTCAACACTCCAGCGGCAGGTACCGCCCGTATGGCTGCCGCTGACACTGTGCTGAGCGACGGCACACCCATCAAGAAGGGAACGCGAGTCAGCCTGTCCATCTACGCGTCGGCGCGCCAGCCAACTGTGTGGGGTCCTGACGCCGCCGAGTTCAAGCCGGAGCGCTGGATCGACGAGGCAACGGACACTGTGCGTCCCATCAGTCCGCCGCAGTCGTTCACGTTCGGGTTCGGTCCTCGCCGATGCCCGGGACGCAACATGGCTATGATGGAGATGAAGATCTCGCTGGCGGTGCTGTTGACACGGTTCGAGTTCAAGACGATCGAGAACCCGTTCGAGTTCCTGTACGAGATTGGCATCACCCACCTTATCAAGGGTCCGCTCATGGTCAACGTGGCGCCAATTACACCGGCGCCATCGAGCTAGAGCTACCGCTTGGGTGGGGTCTTTGGGTCGTAGGAGCCTGTGTTGGGTTTGCCGTTGATGTTCGTGCCGCCAGTGAATGCGCTACGAGAATGGGTGAATCTCTTTGATATTCATGGTAGGGAAAGTTGAACTGGAATTGAAAGACTCGTTCCGACTGAGTCAGGTCTCGGGGACCGCAAACAGAATATACTGTGCTAACAGCAGCAGAGCACGGAATTCGTTAATGCTAATATGCCGCGGTCGTCTCGATGCTGCGCTTCAACTGTCGAACATTGTCCTAGTGGCTTTGTATGGCCGTTGACATCTCGAATGAACCGTGTTGCCGTGCTGGATATCTCGTTGCTCGTGGCGCGCCTTGTGATGCACGTCAATGGTCTCGTCAGCTCTGGACCCACGGCAGTAGCTGCCGTCGCGGCGATCGCCGTCTCCACCGCGGTGCGTCGACTACGGGGTCACACTAACCGTTTCCAAGTGTTCGGCAAGCTGCCGATGCCGCCATCGACACTCTTTCTGCTGTACAACACTCTCGGTACGGTCTCCAAGCCGCTCACCCAGTCGAGTCCATCCATGCAGTGCTGCTTGCTAGCGAGGCCATATCGATTGTGTGTGGTGCAGGTGTTTCAACGCATACCAGGACACTCATTTCTCGAGTGTTTTTTACATATTGGATGTGCCGATCGGGAATGTATGAGCAGCAAACTGCTCAGAGTCGACTCGGTCGGTGGCAGAATGCTCAAACGTATACCTCAGCAGTGGTATACGTGGCGTATGAAGATACGCCAGACGTTTCCACCAATTTTCGAAGGCGGCGCCATACGTTCGGAGCTTCTGCAGCCTCGCGATCGCAGAGATCCAATTTGGCGCCAGGCATTTGCGATTATCCACTGAGCTGTCCACGTCCCTCATCCGCTTGGAAATGCCAGCCACAGCCTCATGTCCTCTGAACCTCAACTACTCCGTGCCGCTAGTAAGCGCGACCATCGTGTTCAGCGCTCTCGTGATCGTGCTGCTGCCATCCCCAAGATCTGATGCCGAGCTCGAGATGGCTGACGTCAACAACCGCAAGCTATACTAGCTGTCCAACGTCGAGAATCTTCATCCTTAGTGCCATCTTCGAAGTATAACGTGAATTGAAGCTCTACAAGCCACGAATTGTGCCGTTGAAAGTGCTGCTCGTGTCGAGTATACGACCGCAATGCGGGATCTACTCCAAATGTTGCGCTAGCTGTTGGTCTTCGTGTGTTGAGTTGTTTTCGCAGCTGCGGAGTCGGGAGCAGTTCGAGTCGTGATAGCTGAAAAGGAACGTATGCTTTGTTGTCATGCACAACGTGAATGCTGACGCTTTGTTCATTTGGTGGCCGGCGAGCTTGCCTTCAGCACGATGACAAAGCAATCGTCGCTCATGGCAGTCCGTGCTGATCATTTTCTCGATTCCGATGTGTGTTCATATTCGGCGTCATTTTGGATGGAGATTATCGGACAATGGCGTGGCGTTCGCTTGTACTAGTAGTATATTCCACGTGACGCGATTGTGACAGACCTGAAGGACGCTCGTGATAATCAATAGGAGTATGAAGATGAATGGGAGGGTAGGTCTGCTGCATGATGAGGTTGTGTCGAGTGGGTGAGAATGTTTCTCGTGGCGACGATGCTTTTGCTGAACAAAATGTGGTATTAAGCAATTGCCTGTTTTGACGACGAGAATTTCGTGTGCTATTGTGGTCACCCTCGCAGCAGAGTTTCGATGAAGCGTTTTAGTAGGATGACGGGATTAACGCTAAGCTCATCTGGTCGGCAGGGGTTCGTTTTGTAGATGTCATGACTGAAGCTACCAGTCCAGTTGTGTCGAGCTGTTCCATACCGCTATTGCAGCTGCATTGAAGGAGACATTTGAAGGACTGTCAGGACGAGAACACGAGCTACGATAGCTGGAGCTCCACCTAAGGAGCAGGAATAGTCGGTGCGAAGCAAATTTGCAACCTTCAGGGGCGAACTAATTAAGCATTCCACACATGAATATGCTTTTCGCATTCGGCAGACGTTTATCCGAGAACGCTCTAAATGCTGCTTCCCATTACGGTTGTCGAAGACACATCACGCTGCTACAGCATGAAAGCATTCTCGATGCATCGAACAGGCGTTGTATTGCCGCCTTAATTGCAACTGCTACATTGCTCGAACACTGAAGATTGCGCTGTTTTACCAGACACGAGATACCCAGTCTGAGTACGTCTACGGCATGCACATCCACATGGAAAGGTTACTTCGAGAATTGCGCTCTGTCGAGTCGTTGCATTGACTCTGTTAGCATTGTGGATGCCGCGGCTGGGCACAGACGAAGTGATCTTGATCGCTGTCACTTCGACCTGTTATGTCGAAGAAAGCCAGAGTCCGATTGTCAAAATAGGCGCTCTGGTCAAAATAGGTGCTCTGGTTCAACAATACACAGTGGCACGATTCGTGCGCATCTCCAGGCCACTTCGCTTTCGAGCTCCGGCTGTCGAGTCACTGTTGGCCAGACCTCCGAAATTCGCTTCGGCCACCTGAGCCGACTTCAAGCGGGAATGGAGGAGCATGCAAATGCCGGCCATTCCAGTTTTTGCCGTGAACCGCGCCAGCCAGCATCGCCATGTTCACAGTTGCGGATCTGACAGCTCGCCTCATGGCTGTGGACCGATCGACGGCGCTCGCTATAGCGGTTGCTGCCGCCAGTGGCGTCGCGATCGTCCTCTTGCGCTCGTCGGATAGCGACGGGCTTCGAAGGCCAGACACTACGCTGCCCATCGTCGGCAACACGATCGATCTGCTGTTCAAGAACCGCCATCGCCTTCACGACTGGGTCGCCGAGGAGAGTGTGAAGGTTCAGGCTAAGCCATGGGTGGTCTCGGTAGTCGGCCGCCCGCCAACAGTGATGATCTCGGATCCCGCCGATTTCGAAGACATCGTGAACCATCAGCGCGACTCGATCCAACGCGGAAACATGACTTTTGACATCGCAGGAGACTTCTTGGGACGGGGCATTCTGACAACGGAAGGCACCGAGTGGTACTTCCAGCGCAAGGTCTCCAGCCACCTCTTCTCGATGAAGATGATGCAGCAGGTCATGCACGAGGTTGTCCGCGAGAAGGCCGCGCTCTTGTGCAATGTCCTCGAGTCGTACGCTGAACGAGGAGAGCCGGTGAGCTTGACACGTCAGTTGATGTATTTCACCAGCGACGTGTTCGCCAAGATCGGCTTTGGCGTGGAGCTTCGGTGTCTGGAGAACGGGCTCAAGGGTAAGACGCACGGCTTCGTCGACGCGTATGTGAGGACCTCCGCGATCGTCAAGCGCCGATTCGAGCAGCCTGTGTGGCTTTGGAAGTTGAAGAGATGGCTTCGCGTGGGCGAGGAGGGCGAGCTGTACAACCAGCTGAAGACGGTGAACTCGTTCGCATACGAGATGATCGCTGCATCCATGGCCGCTAAGACCAACAAGGAAGATGCGCCTGCGTCCAAGGATCTAGTTTCCCTGTTCCTCACCTCTTCCATGGACGAGCGAACCGAGATCTTCCATGGTGATCAGCAGGTCGAGATGGAGTTCATCCGAGACATGGCCATCAACTTCATCTTCGCCGGCAAGGACACGACGTCGCTCGGCCTGGGGTGGTTCTTCGTCATGATGGCCCGCTATCCGGAGGTGCTCGCCAAGATTCGAGTCGAGGTGGCAGACAAGGTTCCAGGACTGCTGGATGGATCAATTGCCGTTCCGACCATCGACGACTTGAGGCCGCTGGTGTATCTTGAAGCAGCAATTCAAGAGAATCTTCGGCTCAACCCTCCCGCTCACACAGCCCCACGTTGTGCTGTGCAAGATACAGTATTACGCGATGGCACGAGGGTTCGCGAGGGTTCGCGAGTGCTACTCTCCATCTTCTCGTCGGGCCGCCAGCCAACCGTGTGGGGTCCAGACGCCGCCGAATTCAAGCCTGAGCGCTGGATTGACTTCGACTCCAACTCGATTAAGACATTCCCACCATTCAAGGCGTTCAACTTCCTTGCTGGGCCACACATGTGTCCCGGGAGGAAGATGGCCATGATGGAGATGAAGGTGGCGCTCGCGATGTTGGTAGCGCGGTTCGACTTCAAGACGGTGGAAGATCCATTCGAGGTGACGTACACCGCTGGCCTCACGCATGCGATCAAAGGCCCGTTGATGGTAAATGTGACGAACCGACTTGGCCACAGCACCAAAGCATCCCCACTTGGCGCTTGAAGTGCAAGCTTGGACACTTTTGATTGTAGTGTAAGAAGTACTTGCTGATAAAAAGCGTTGTCGTTTGGGATATTGTGCAGCGTCAATGTCATGCGTGCAATCCAAATGTTTCGATAGTGTCGGGGCAGCGTCCTTGAAGTCTGACTACTGACACAGGCAACACTTGGTTTGAATTGCACAACCTCCTTTTGTGCGTATCACAAACAAAGTCTGTGATGATTATGCGGCCGCATGTTAGATATGCTTCTAATGACTCATTATGCATTGTGCACCACTGGATGTCAGCAGATTAATCTTTTGCCTTCGTCAGCGCACATCTCGCATCTGTGCGTCGGTTTGGAACTCTTCGATCTTGCGCGAGTGCAGGCGGAGTTGCATACATTGAACATCGCGCAGCTCGCTCTACAGTGAAAAGCAAGAAATGGGCACAGAGAGGGACACAGTGTGCCGATTGGCGTTGCTTCGGAGTTGGTGTGCTCATTTTGCGATCCTGCACATCTGCCACCGTATTTCGTAATACTCGCAAGCGAAAATGCACCTTGCTAGGTTCCGACCACGTTTTCCTTACGATTGAGTGGTCTAACACCAATACCCGCAATTGAGCTCGGTGACATTCAGGCGACACATCACTTCACTTCATACCTACAAGTCTTCAAGTCACTTCGTTATCCGCCACCTTGCGCTGGGTTGCTGATCAATGGATGAGATTCTGTATGGATCATTCCAACACCAATGACGCCCTACCCACAATGACCGAAGAGACCACCTCCAGCCAGGAAGCGGTTAAAGAGTCCGCCATATCGCTTTTCTTCGCATCATCCACACATCGAATTTCGATATGCTCGCAATCGCCGAGGTAGTTGCACGACTCACGGCTCCTGAGCCCACTACGGCTCTCGTTGGCGCTGCCATCGTTGTTGGTGGCATGGTGATCATGTTTGTACGCTATGTTAGCATGGACCGGCCCGACAACTTTCCGACGCCGGACTCAAACCTCCCATGTTTCGGCAGCACGATCGATTTGATGTTCAAGCACGGACACCGCCTGAACGACTGGGCTACCGAAGAAACCGCAAAATTGGGAGGGAAGCCGTGGTTGTTCTCCGTAATCGGACAACCACCACTGGTGATCGTGTCGAACCCCAACGACTTTGAAGACATTATCGTCAACCATCGCGACTCGATCGAGCGTGGAGAGGCGACTGCAAAGACCGCAGGGGACTTCTTAGGTCGTGGCATAGCGATGTCTAACGGCGCCGAGTGGTACTTCCAGCGCAAGGTCTCCAGCCACCTCTTCTCGATGAAGATGATGCAGCAGGTCATGCACGAAGTTGTTCGCGAGAAGGCCACGCTGCTCTGCAAAGTACTGGATGTGCACGTCGAACGAGGAGATCCAGTGAGTTTGACAGAAGTGTTCATGCACTTCACGAGTGACGTGTTCGCCAAGATCGGCTTTGGTGTGGAGCTTCACTGTTTGGAGGACGGGCTTGAGGGTAAGTCGCACAAGTTTATAACAGCGTATCAAGCCAGCTCCATGATCATTAAGCAGCGCTTTGAGCAGCCCGAGTGGATGTGGAAGCTAAAACGACGGTTTGGTTGGGGTGACGAAGGCGAATTGGTGAAGCATCTGAAGACGGTGAACTCGTTCGCATACGAGATGATCGCTGCATCCATGGCCGCTAAGACCAACAAGGAAGATGCGCCTGCGTCCAAGGATCTAGTTTCCCTGTTCCTCACCTCTTCCATGGACGAGCGAACCGAGATCTTCCATGGTGATCAGCAGGTCGAGATGGAGTTCATCCGAGACATGGCCATCAACTTCATCTTCGCCGGCAAGGACACGACATCTGTGGGGATCGCGTGGTTCTTCGTCATGATGGCCCGCTATCCGGAGGCGCTCGCCAAGATTCGCGCCGAGATGGCAGACAAGGTTTCAGGACTGCTGGATGGATCAATTGCCGTTCCGACCATCGACGACCTGAGGCCGCTGGTGTATCTTGAAGCAGCAATTCAAGAGAATCTTCGGCTCAACCCTCCCGCTTATTTGACCCCACGCTCTGTTACAGAGGACGTGGTGCTGCGTGATGGCACCCGCATCCCAAAAGGGTATCAAGTGTTGTTCGCGATCTATGTGTCAGGTCGTCAACCGACAGTGTGGGGTCCAGACGCCGCCGAATTCAAGCCTGAGCGCTGGATCGACCCAATCTCCAACACCATTGTCGCGGTTTCGCCCTTCAAGGCGTTCAACTTCCTCGCTGGACCAAACATGTGTCCCGGGAGGAAGATGGCCATGATGGAGATGAAGGTGGCGCTCGCGATGTTGGTAGCGCGATTCGACTTCAAGACGGTGGAGGATCCATTCGAGGTGACGTACACTGCTGGGCTCACTCTCCTCGTCAAAGGCCCGCTGTTGGCGAGAGTCTCGAAGTATGTCGGGAGAAGCACGAGGGGAACACTGCTAGGGGCGTAACAGTTTGGTATGGATAGCTTCGCGTGAGGATGCTTGTGTGCGTGTTGGAGAGTCTTGCGTGTGGTGTGCATGCAAGATACTTGATTGCAGCCAGTTTCAGGTAGAAGCGTGAGATCTTTGGGCGAAATCTGTATGTGCCTTCTTCCTTTCTGTTCAATCAATCGAAGCGATCCTTCCATATTCTCCTCACACTCAGCCGATAGCCTCTCATTCTCGATCTCGCCTTGTTGAACACCCGACTCCCCTGAGTCCCTCCTTGCTTTCCGCCCAGCATGCTTGGCGTCTCTGAGCTGACGGCTCGCCTCGCTGGTCAAGACCGAGCCGTAGCGCTCGTATGTGCGGTCGTCATTTCAAGCACCTTGGCCCTCGTCGCCATGCGCAAGGCGACAAGAAATGGAGAGAAGCTGCCGATCCCAGACTCGACCAGACCGATTCTCGGCAACACGGTGGACGTGATGTTCACGCATCGCCACCGAGTTCTCGACTGGCTGTCGGAAGAGAGTGCCAAGGTGAGCGCGCGGCCGTGGGCTTTCTCCATCGTCGGACGACCGCCCACGGTGGTTCTGTCGGACCCTGAGGACTTTGAGGACGTGATTCTCAACCACCGCGACTCGATCCAGCGCGGGCCGATGACTTTGGAGACGATGTTTGATTTTCTGGGGCGAGGCATCCTGATCACCGATGAATCGGACTGGTACTTCCAACGCAAGGTGTCGAGCCACTTGTTCTCGATGAAGATGCTGCAGCAGGTCATGCAAGACATCGTGCGCGAAAAGGCAGAGCTGCTGTGCCGAGTGTTCGCCACGCACGCGGAGCGGAAGCAGCCGGTGAGTTTGACCCGCGAGCTCATGCACTTCACGAGCGACGTGTTCGCCAAGATCGGCTTTGGTGTCGAGCTCCACTGTCTTGAGAGCGGGCTCGTAGGCAAAACGCACGAGTTCGTCAACGCCTACTTGTCCAGCTCGGCGATCACTAAGCGCCGCTTTGAGCAACCCGTGTGGCTCTGGAAGCTGAAGCGATGGCTAGGGTTGGGCGAGGAAGGTGAGCTAAAGAAGCACTTGGAGGTTGTGAATGCGTTCGCATACGAGATGATCTCGGAATCTATCAAGGCCACCAATGCGACCACCGGGAGCGCGACATCAAACAAAGGTCTCGTTTCACTCTTTCTCACGACTTCGATGGAGGAACGCCACGAGTTCTCAGGCGGCGACCAGCAGGTCGAGATGGCCTTCATCCGCGACATGGCCATCAACTTCATCTTTGCCGGGAAAGACTCGACCTCGGTCGGTATCTCGTGGTTCATTGTCATGATGAACCGTTACCCTGAGGTACTGGCCAAGATTCGAGCTGAGATTGCGAACAAGGTACCCGGCTTGCTCGATGGCACGATCGGCGCACCAGACAGCGACCATTTGGCACCGCTGGTGTATCTCGAAGCGGCGATCCGAGAGAACCTGCGCCTCAATCCTCCCGCTCACACTGCTCCTCGCTCCGCTGTCGACAATGCGGTGCTCCGAGATGGCACGAAGATTGCCAAAGGCTCGAGGGTGTTGCTCTCTATCTACGCGTCAGGGCGTCAACCAACCGTTTGGGGGGACGACGCTGGCGAGTTCAAGCCTGAACGTTGGATCGACCCGGCAACTCACTCCATAGTATCCACCCCGCCGTTCAAAGCGTTCAACTTTCTCGCTGGGCCACACATGTGTCCTGGCCGCAAGATGGCCATGATGGAAATGAAGGTGGCGATCGTGATGCTGCTGGTGCGGTTCGACTTTGCGACAGTCGAAGATCCTTTTGAAGTGACGTACACGCCAGGAATCACGCACGCTGTCAAGGGTCCATTGTTGGTGAAAGTGACCCGGCGGGAAGGTTCAGTGCTGAGCCCGGTGTGGGCGTAGGGAGGCTGTGCATCGCATGCTCAAACATTCGTGTCCCAAGAGAGTAGTGGCTGAGGCATGGTTGTGTCAGAGATTGATCCTCATAAACGTAAATCATTTGCAGCGAGAACAGCCATTGCGATAAAGCGTTCAAAGCGATCAAAATGACGCTTGTTATTGAAGTGGTGTCCCTTATCGTCGCGCAAATGCAGAACTGAGGAGTTGCCGGCACTGTGAGCTATCGATAGGTGTTTCTCGGAGCCGTCTTGGTGCTGGAAATTGCAGAGGCATTTGAACTTGAAGTGGTCGAAATCGAAGTGGGGTAAAAAAATACCATACAAGAACGCTTCACCTCCCTATAGAAGAGCGGTTGATTGGACCACTGGAACATGTGGCGTCAGCAGTCAGTCGGTCCAATCTCTTGCCCTCCTCATCCATTCGGATGGGACAGCCATCGCCCGAGACCGCCGAGCCAGTCTCCGATTCCCCGCCATCGGCAGTGTCGATTCTTGGACCCACCGCCGCGTCCACGATGTTCACCGTGTCAGAGCTGGCGGAGCTTCTGTCCACTGACCGAGTGGCGGCAGCCGCTGCTGCTGTGGCTGCCGTCGGGCTCACGTTCGTAGTCGCTCGAAGCCTCATCTCTGATGACAAAACCAAGCCGGACCCGCTCCCGACCCCCGCCTCGACACTGCCTGTGCTGGCCAACACGCTGGACGTCATGTCCAAGCACCGCCATCACCTGCACGACTGGATCGCCGAGCAGTCGAACCTCGTCAATGCTGGACCGTGGGTGCTCAAGGTCATCGGACGCTCGCCAACGGTGGTCTTGACGTCCCCCGACGACTTTGAAGACGTAGTGAACAACCATCGAGAGTCGCTGGACCAGCGCGGGCCGCACAGCATTGACAGCGCATCGGACTTTCTTGGACGCGGCATCATCATCGCAGACGGACAGGACTGGTACTTCCAGCGCAAGGTCTCCAGCCACCTCTTCTCGATGAAGATGATGCAGGAGGTCATGCACGACGTCGTTCGCGAGAAGGCCGCACTGCTCTGCAAAGTGCTGGATATCTATGTCGAGCGAGGGCAACCTGTGAGTTTGGCGCGCCAATTGATGTTCTTCACGAGTGACGTGTTCTCCAAGATCGGCTTTGGTGTCGAGCTCCACTGTCTCGAGAACGGACTCGAGGGCAAAACGCACGAGTTCATCGAGGCGTACATGGCGAGTTCCACGTGCATCACGCGTCGGTTCCAGCAGCCCGTGTGGCTATGGAAGTTGAAGCGGTGGCTCAGCATTGGCGAGGAAGGCGAGCTGAAGAAGCACCTCAAAATCGTGAACAGCTTTGCGTACGAGATGATCTCTGCGTCGATCGCCGCCAAGAACGAGCGCAGCGGCGACGCACAACCACCGAAGGACCTCGTGTCGCTCTTCCTGAACACCGCGATGGAGGGCCGCGAGGAGATTTCCGGCAGCGACGAGAAGGCAGAGATGGCCTTCATCCGCGATATGGCCATCAACTTCATCTTTGCGGGCAAAGACACGACGTCGGTGGCGATCTCCTGGTTCATCGTCATGATGAACCGCTATCCTGCGGTTCTAGCCAAGGTTCGCGCCGAGATTGCGGCGGAAGTGCCAGGTCTGGTGGACGGATCCATTGACATTCCGAAGATCGATGACCTCAAGTCGTTGGTCTATCTGGAAGCGGCGATCCGAGAGAACCTGCGCCTGAACTCGCCTGCTCCGACCATTTCTCGAACGGCGATGAGTGGCGCGATGTTGCGTTCCGGCGCGTACATCCCGAAGGGCTGGCGGATGATTTTCTCGGTTTACGCGTCCGGTCGCCAGACTGCCGTGTGGGGAGCCGACGCTGCCGAGTTCAAGCCTGAACGCTGGATCGACACGGAGTCCAACACCATCATCCCGTTGCCAGCCTACAAGGCGTTTGTGTTTGCAGCGGGCGAGCACATGTGCCCTGGCCGCAAGATGGCCATGATGGAGATGAAAGTGGCGCTCGCGGTGCTGCTGACGCGGTTCGACTTCAAGACTGTCGAAGATCCGTTCGAGATCACGTACACCACCGGGATCACGCACGCGGTCAAGGGTCTGCTCATGACTAGCGTGAGTAAGCGCCACCCGTCGACTGCAGCTTGAAGCGTGGAACACGCCCGGCGTGAACGAAATTGCAACGGCAGGAACTGCTTCAAATGAAATTCGCCCTTCTTCGTGATTCGGGCTTGTTCAGTCAGTTGGTTGATGTGCTCGAGGGCAGTTGCAATGACAGCACTTGAACTGCAATGAACCATCCAGCAGAGCGACAGCAAATATACCGTTCTGCACATTAGTATGTGTATGCTGTGATATCGAGGAAGCTTGAAGTTTGTAAGCGAGGAGCCACAAAACACTTCGAACTCATCATGCTGGCTCGACCCAATGACACGCGCGCGTTGCGACTCGCGCGACGCCGATTCGGCCGAGGCGCCACGCAACAGGCGCGCCGACATGCGTGGCTTGGCGCGCGGGTCCCTTTCGAATCCGGTCCGATGCCAACCGTCGTGTCGTCGCCGTCCATACCGACCAGCCTTTGGTTGTTGTGTGCTGGTACCGCATGAAACGACGAACCATGTCTGCCGTTGATCACCCTCTGCTCGCGAGCGTCGTCAAGGTGGTCGACGAACGACCGCGAATCGCAGGGTTGGATCATGTGGTGCGCAGTATCAATGAGTTTCTGGATGCGCCGGCGGCGTGGAGCCTCGCTCATGCGTGTGGACGAGGGACGACGACAGCAACACTGAACCGAATCATCACGCGGTTGCCATTGACCGACTTGGACGCGCTGTACGTGCAACATCAAGGCACCTTGGCACTAGAGCGTGCAGCTTCCCGAGGTGATTGCGCCGTTGTGGACTGGCTCATTCACCATATCCCGAACGCGCGAGTTGTTTCAGCCATCGAGAGCGCTGCAAGTCAAGGACGCATTGACATCCTGGAAGTTCTGGTGAAGCATCGCCGACGCGTGAGCGGCTACATGGAAGGGGACGCGCTGTTCCTCGCTGCTTCCGCCAACCAGTTTGCGACTTTGCGATGGCTGCATGAACATTATCCGGGCATGAACTGCGACCGCAGTCTTGTCGACGCTGCCGTCCTCTTCGGGAACTTGGAGATGCTGCGCTGGTTGCAGAGCACAAGGAGCGAGTGGTCAGTCAACGCGATGCAACTGGCAGCCGACCATGGACACCTCGACATTCTCGAATGGCTCTACGACAACCGATTTCTCGATTCGCATCGAGTCCAGATTGACGCTGCAGCAGAGAACGGTCACTTGCGCATCGTCCAGTGGCTAGTCCACAAGCGAGTAGCATTCGCAACTCCTGACGCCATGGATCGTGCGGCGGCCGCTGGTCGTATTGAAGTTGTCGAGTATCTCCACAGCCATCGATCGGAGGGCTGCACAACGCTCGCGATGGATGGAGCAGCGTCGAGTGGACATCTTGCTGTCGTGAAGTGGCTTCACGCGAATCGTATCGAGGGGTGTACGACTAACGCGATGGATGGCGCGGCAGCGAACGGACATCTGGACGTTGTGCGCTGGCTGCACGCGCACCGCCATGAAGGATGCACGGCTGCGGCTATGGATTTCGCGGCGGCCAATGGACACCCCGACATGGTGGAGTGGTTGCACATGAATCGGCAAGAGGGGTGTACTACCAGTGCGATGTACCAAGCAGCGTCGACGAATCAACTTTCCATTGTTGAGTTCTTGCATCGCCATCGCGATGAGGGATGTACGGCTGATGCAATGGACCACGCAGCAGCGAATGGACACTTGTCGATGGTCCAGTGGCTGCACCTCCATCGACGCGAAGGCTGCTCGACATTAGCGATGGATCTCGCGGCTGAGAACGGACATCTTGACGTTCTCGAATGGCTCCACGCTAATCGAACAGAAGCAGCGACCGTCGCTGCAATGGATAAGGCGGCGGGGGCTGGTCGCTTGAAGGTGGTCAAGTGGCTCCAACGCCATCGCAGCGAATGTTGCACACACGCCGCCATCGATCTCGCGGCATCCAACGGCCACCTTGAAGTCGTCCAATGGCTGCAAACCAACCGAACCGAGGGCTGCACGGTCAAGGCGATGGAAGGAGCTGCTGCTGGGGGTCATTTCGAGGTCTTGCAGTTTCTAGAGGCGCAGTGCGGAGCTCAGTGCAGCTCCACTGCAATAGCCAATGCTGCGCTCAACGGCCACCTCGAGGTGCTGCAGTGGCTCCTGCAGCGGTTCCCGGATCGCCTCGACCGGTACGATCTGCTGCGCCACGCCCCGCGCTTGAGTTTCCACGTCCTCGACTGGCTCAACCGCAGCAACGCGTAAGACGAGCGAGCGAATGGTGAAGAGCGGCCTCGGTTGTGTCGTGAGTCAGCTGGGCTAAATGGTTGAAGTTGATCATAAGCCAACACGTCTCCCACTTTGTCGCCTCGTCCTTTGTCATGTCTGCAAGTGCGACAATGCCGCAGGCTTCTTTCCGATACTTCTTATTCTTTTTGATTTTTTTAATTCTCATTCCGAATCGGTTTAGAATCGGTTATGAACATCAAGACGGAGTGATGGTCATCAATATCTCCTCTTCCCCCACACACAAAAAGAAAGAGTTCAGTCGCAATTCCATCCTCAAAATGGCGAGGGCGGACCATCCGGCACCGCCTCCTGTGCTGGCGAGCGTGGTGCTCGTGCTGCGCACGCAGCCGACGCTGGCGGCGCTCGACCACGTGGCCCGCGCGCTATCGCAGTTCCTGGACGCGTCGGCGGCATTCTCGCTCGCGGACGCCTGCGAGTTCGGGTCGTTGGCGCTGGCGGCGAGAGTTCGAGCGTTGCTGCCCAGTCGGCGGCCGTACTTGGTGGACTCCCACTACGAGCAGCAGCAGTTCACCGAGAGCTTGGTGGCGGCAGTGAAGAGAGACGATATCGAGATGGTGCAGTGGCTGTACGATCGCTTCCCGGGGCGGCGTGTGTCGCGGGCGGTGGAAGAAGCGGCGCGGCAGGGGAATGTGGCCATGCTAGAGTTCTTCCGCTCCAACGAAGCGAGCAACCCGGTGTCGTGGGGAGGCAGCGACATGGTGCGCGCCGCCGAGAACAACCACATGGACGTGGTCAAGTGGCTGCACAAGCACGCGGGCGACGCGTTCAGGGACCGGAGAGTCATGCCGTTTGTGGTCCGCCACGGCAACCTCGCCATGATGCAGTGGCTGCTGCGCCACGGGTACACGGACCAGCCGCCGACGATGGAGGACGCGGCGCTCGGGGGACACTCGGAGCTGCTGCACTGGCTGTTCGAGCACAAGTACGTCAACGACGCGGCCTTTGCGCTCGAGCACGCGGCCGAGAACGGCAACGTTGAGATCGTCGAGTGGCTCACGAGGTACCTGCCAGTGGGGAACCCGAGCCGAGCGATGGAGCAAGCGAGCACGAATGGACATATCGAGGTGGTGAAATGGCTGCTCTCGCGGCGGCTTGGGCGGGGCGGCCGCCGCGCGATGCATATGGCCGCCAGCAACGGCCACCTCGAGCTCGCCAAGTACCTCCACAAGCAAAACTTCGCCGGATGCTCCGACTTGACGATGTACTACGCCGCGAAGAACGGCTACCTCGACGCCGTCAAGTGGCTCCACGCGACGTTCCCGGACAACTCGATGACGATGGTGATGGATCACGCAGCGGGCAACGGCCACCTCGAGATCGTGCGGTTCCTGCACGAACAGCGAACCGAGGGGTGTACTGTGTCGGCCATGAACATGGCGGCAGCCGCTAACCACCTCGACGTGGTGCGCTGGCTGCACGACAATCGAAGCGAAGGCTGCACGGTGGACGCCATGGACTTTGCAGCCGCGAATGGACATCTCGAAATGGTGCAATGGCTGCACGAGCACCGGTCGGAAGGCTGCAGCACGACCGCGATGGACTCGGCCGCGCGCAATGGACACCTCGACATGCTCGAGTGGTTGCATACTCACCGCCGCGAGGGCTGCACGCACCGCGCCATGGACGCGGCCGCGGGACACGGGCATCTGGATGTAGTCAAGTGGCTAGAAAGCAATCGGAGCGAAGGCTGCACTGATGACGCGATGGACAGCGCGGCCAGAGCCGGGGCACTCGACGTGGTCGAGTGGCTCCATGCACATCGCACGGAAGGGTGCAGCGTCAAGGCGATGGACGGCGCGGCCGAGTGCGGCCACTTTGAAGTGCTGCTGTTTCTGCATGCTCATCGGTGCGAAGGGTGCTCGCACGCCGCGTTCTTTGGCGCGTCGGAGGGCAACCACCTCGAGATTCTGCAGTGGCTGCATGAAACCTACCCGAATACTCAAGCCAGATGATTCCATGCGACACTGCACGCGCGACGCGGACACATTCGTCCGATCGCCAGAGTGCCTGTGTGTCGCTTCGGGACGCCACGCACGGGCATGGCCATGGCTATGCGTCAACTGCCCGCGACTTCTCGTGAGCACTGACTGGACGCTGCTGCTTGGTGCGTTAAGCCGCGGCAGGACATGCGCATAACGGCTTTTGCCGAGTGGCAACCAACGCTGACGGACCAATGTGGCAAGACACCAGGCAGTATGAGGCTCCCGAGCCGCTGCTGACCTCGATGGACGTGGTGCTGCGCGAGCATCCGCGCGTGGCAGCGCTGCCTCATGTTGTGAGCAGTATTGACGCTTTCATCGACACCTCGGAGAAATGGACGATCGACCGAGCGTGCGCTTTCGAGCACGGGAGCGTGCGGTTGCTGGAGTGGATCTCGGCGAGGCGGTCTCTTGAGGACATGAACGCTTTCTACCGATGCGCGCAGTACTCTCGCGGCATGTGCTACGCTGTGGAACGTGGTGATGTCGAGATGGTGCGATGGCTGCTCGAGCGGACGTTCGGGCATATCAGCGACAAGGTGTTCAAATGCACAGCGCGCCACGGCGACCTGGCGATTTTAGAGCTGCTGCACGCGCGGCGAAGCGTGGATCAGTGCGTGTCGAACTTGATGCTCTGCGCGGTGCAATCCGACAGACTGGAAGTTGTCCAGTGGCTTCACAGACGGCTCGGGCAGACCTCCGACGCATCCAAGCAGGCGGTGCTGGAAGAAGCCGCCGCTTGGGGGAACGTTGCAATCGTGCGCTGGCTGTGCTTCCGATACGGCGAGGAGTGTCTCGGGCAAACCCTTGGAGAGGCAGCGGCGTGCGGACACTTGGACGTTCTGCAGTGGCTTCATGACAACGATCTCGCCGACGCCACGGCAGTTTGTCTAGATCGTGCGGCCGGGAACGGACATCTTGATGTCGTCAAGTGGCTTGTGCAGCTCGGTGGTAATTCCACTTCTCATGCCTTGGACGCAGCGGCAGCACGCGGCGATTTGGAGGCCGTTAGGTGGCTGCACGACAACACATCAAGCGGATGCACCACAGCAGCAATGGACATCGCCGCCGCAAACGGTCACTTGGACGTTGTGCAGTGGCTCCACGAGAACCGCGAGGAAGGGTGCACTCCTTCTGCCATGGACCTTGCAGCTACGAACGGTCATCTCGGTCTTGTGCGTTGGCTACACGCAAACCGGAGTGAAGGCTGTACCATAGCAGCGATGAACGGTGCGGCGGCTCACGGTCACTTGGACGTTGTGCAGTGGCTTCACGAGAACCGAGAAGAAGGCTGCTCTCCCAGTGCAATAGACCAGGCAGCGCGCGCCAATCACCTGCATGTTGTCCAGTGGCTCCACAACAACAGGGAAGAAGGCGCCACCGCCAAGGCGATTGACAATGCAGCCGCTGAAGGCCACTTTGCGATGGTGAAGTGGCTCCACTTTAACAGAGGCGATGGCTGCTCGGTCAACGCTATGGACGCCGCGGCGGGCAATGGTCACTTGAGTATCGTCGAGTGGCTTCACTTGAACCGCCAAGAAGGCTGCACCTCCAACGCAATGGACCTCGCAGCCACGAACGGACATCTCGATGTGGTGCAGTGGCTGCACCAACATCGCGGTGAAGGCTGTTCGTCCGACGCGATCGACGGCGCGGCTAAGAACGGGTGGCTTAAGGTCGTCATCTGGCTCCAGCGCAACCGAGACGAAGGCTGCACGTACCGCGCGATGGACGGCGCCGCCGCTGGTGGCCACTTCGAGATCATGCTGTTCCTGCACGCCAAGTTGCGGAGGGGCTGCAGTTCCGACGCCACAGTATACGCCGCTGAGAACGAGCACGCGGAAGTGGTGCAGTGGCTGCTCGACACGTATCCGCAGCCGACGTCCGACGAGCGAGTGCGGAGGTACGCGCGGCAGCACAACTTCTACCTCTCGGACTGGACGCGCCGCTTAAGGAAGGCCAAGCTCGTCAGCAACGATGCTCGACCGATGGGCTGGCTGTACTCGAACTGACTTGACCTCTGTTGAGCTTCTCAACACATGCCAAAGCACTAAAACTCTTATCACAACCACCTCGAGATAATATCCATTCGTCGATCCACCATTTGCGTTACCTCCTCCCGAACGCGGGCAGCCTATCGCGAGCGCCTAGTCGACATCGTCCACCGTGAGCAGGCAACGTCCAATCTAGCTCGGCACCGTTTAGCTGGAGATGCCGACGACGCCGTACGCCTTGATCGCACCGGCGTTGCCGTTCTGCAGCGACAGCTCGTGGCCGCCCTTGCCCAGGTCGTCCTCGCCCTCGTGCACGGCAAGCGAGCGGCCGATGATCGAGTGAGGGCCAATCAGCTTGACGAGCTTGTCCTCAATGTGCACCTTGACCGAGCCGTCCGCTCCCACCTCGATGTTGCCGAGCGAGCCAACACGGCGCTCCTCGTCCTCCGGGGCACCGTGGTTCTTGCCGAACGGGTTGAAAACGCCGCCCAGCGCGCCGCCCGCGGGCTGCGACACGTCGCCGAACACGTTCACATGGAAGGCGTGCTTGCCGGCGGGCAGGTCCTTCAGCTCGCCCGTGATGATCGTCTTGGCATCCTCGTGCGCCTGTCAATTCCGATGGTTACGCGGTGAGATTCGCAGGACATGCAGGGGAGGCGCGTGCTAACAAGGCGGGCGTACCTGCGAGAGCACGAGCGAGCCGTAGACGGCGGCGTCGTCGCCGTAGAGCGTGCACACAGCCTTGGCCATCGTCAGCAAGTCTTCAATTGTGCGCCAGCCACCGAGCGGCTACACCCGGATCGGGTAAAACGCAAAACCCCGCAGCGGTATTACAGTATGCGGGTAAGTTTGTCATCAAAAATCGGGTCGAGCTCCCCCCTCTTGTGTGACGTCATTCGAGCGAGCTACCAACATTCCGCTCATCCGACTTCCTGTGTTTGCGGCCATTTTCGGTATCGTCATCTCAAGTGAATATGGCTGGCAGTTTGGCGGACTTGGACGCGTTGCTGGAGCTGCGCGCAGAGTCAGCGGACGCCGAGCTCACCTCCAGTCTGTACGACATTTCGTTGGGCAGTGACGATTCGCCGGCCCTCACTCCAGAGCTTCTACGTACGCCCGACCAGTCTACTTCAGACTCGTCGTCACCAACTCGAGAACCGACCACGAAAGCGCAGGCTACTGCGTCTCGAGCTCGGAAGGCGCGTCCACGAGCGCGGGATAAGCGCAAGGACGAGCTACAGTACCTTCGGCAGCGCGCGAGAGAACTCGAGCTCCAGCTACAGACGCTGCGGTCACCAACGACAGGAGAAAAGGAAATGACTGTGGCAGGGAGTGCGGTCAAGCAGTTGTTTGAGCTATCGTGGCGCAATATTGCCAAGCGGCAGCTCGGGAAGCGTCAGCGGTCTGAGACAGAGAACCAGCAGCTCAAGCGATCGCTGAGCGAGTACGTTGTGGCGGCTCAACGACTTCAGCTCCTGATCAGAGAGAAGATGGGAGTGAAGAATCATCCACAGGTTGACTCAGCGCTGTACAGTGCACCAAAGACGCTGGAGTGGACGGAAGCAGACACGGAGACGGCCGATCAGTTCCTGAAGGATGTTGCGGTCGAGTATACGCGCGTAGATGCGGTCTTCCAGCAACACAACGGAGAGCAGTTGACTTGTCCGGACGCAGACGAAGAGGTGGGCTTCGCTTCAGTCACCTCCATTCCGTTCGCGACGGGCAATGACGTGCTCTACGTCGATCTGCGCACCACGAGCATGATCCCATTCTCGTTTTCGAGAGTGTGCGATTCGGCCTGGGGTGCCGTGCAGAAAATCTTTTGCTTCCAGCATAGCCTTGAGCAACTGCCTGGCCAAGACCCGAACGTTATAACAGCCAAGCTCCCAAGCAACGTTATCCTTGATGCGTCTCACCAGCCGCCATTGGAGAGCAACTGCGTGCTATTGATGCGGCGCTTCATCGAGAAGGAGCGGATGGTGTTTGTGTGGCGCACGCTCTGCGACGACATGGCCCAGAGCTCGACCATGGTGACGGACGAAACAGGATGGGCAGTCTTCGAGCCAGCTCCGGCGCAGTCTGGAGCCGCTTCTGTTGCGGAAGGCACTCTTGTGCGTGGCTGCGTGCACGTGATCCCGATTATGCGCGACACGAGGCTTCCTCAAGACCCCGACGAGGTCCGCGAGCTCACCGAGAATGTCGTGAAGTGCCTCAGCTCAGATTTGAGCGGATTGAAGAGCATCATCGAGGACTCGCTGCTGCAGGAATCGCTCCAGTTTGACAAGATGGCTTCGACCTAGCGCTCGCTTGGACAGTGTGTAGCCCACGCACAACAACCTGGACGACTTCATCTGAGGCGAATGTGATCGTTCCTAGAAACGAGGAAGCTGCCATCACCATCGATACAGCGCCATACATGCGATATGTTGACCTCTCCATCCTCGACTCCCAGTTGTGCCTGAGCTGGAGAGTTAGTGCTCTAGCGGAATGTGCGCTTCATTGATACCGACCTGAGGTGCGTGATAGTGGGTCTATCTCTCACAACTGATTATAATGAATGAATATGGAGCAATTGGCATACAAACGAGATACGATGGTGCCCGAGTGGTTCTCGGAGCATGTGTAGGCAAAGGAGATCGTCAACGATGCGATGCCAAAGACACATATTGCTGCTGTTACGGAAGTCCGCCAAAACGCAGGATACAACAGAGGCATATGGCCATATTCTCACGCGCCTAGTGGTGTTCCCCTCGCGCTTCTCCCAACATACTTCGAGACAGTCGTCAGCAGCGGACCTTTGACGGTGAGAGTGAGCCCAGCAGTGTACGTCACCTCGAATGGATCCTCCACCGTCTTGAAGTCGAATCGCGCTACCAACATCGCGAGCGCCACCTTCATCTCCATCATGGCCATCTTCCTCCCGGGACACATGTTTGGTCCAGCGAGGAAGTTGAACGCCTTGAAGGGCGAAACCGCGACAATGGTGTTGGAGATTGGGTCGATCCAGCGCTCAGGCTTGAATTCGGCGGCGTCTGGACCCCACACTGTCGGTTGACGACCTGACACGTAGATGGCAAACATCATTCGATACCCTTTTGGGATGCGGGTGCCATCACGCAGCACAATATCCTCGATAGCAGAGCGGGCAGTCAACTGAGCGGGAGGGTTGAGCCGAAGATTCTCTCGAATTGCTGCTTCAAGATACACCAGCGGCCTCAGGTCGTCGATGGTCGGAACGGCAATTGATCCATCCAGCAGTCCTGGAACCTTGCCTGCCATCTCGGCGCGAATCTTGGCGAGCGCCTCTGGGTAGCGGGCCATCATGACGAAGAACCACGCGATCCCCACAGATGTCGTGTCCTTGCCGGCGAAGATGAAGTTGATGGCCATGTCTCGGATGAACTCCATCTCGACCTGCTGATCACCATGGAAGATCTCATCGCGCTCTTTGATTTTGCTGGTCAGGAAAAGAGATACCAAATCTCTCGAAGCTACAGCGGTACTCAGCTTTTCATTGTCAGACGTGGTCTTTGCTTTCATGGACGCCGCGATCATCTCGTACGCGAACGAATTGACGATCTTCAGATGCTTCACCAATTCGCCTTCGTCACCCCAACCAAACCGTCGTTTCAGTCCCCAGATCAACTCGGGCTGCTCAAAGCGGCGTTTGATGATTCCTGAGCTCGCGACGTAAGCGTCAATGAACTCGTGTGTCTTGCCCTCAAGCCCATCCTCCAAACAGTGAAGCTCCACACCAAAGCCGATCTTGGCGAACACGTCGCTCGTGAAGTGCATGAGCACACGCGTCAAACTCACTGGCTCTCCTCGTTCGACGTGCACATCCAGTACTTTGCAGAGCAGCGTGGCCTTCTCGCGAACAACTTCGTGCATGACCTGCTGCATCATCTTCATCGAGAAGAGGTGGCTGGAGACCTTGCGCTGGAAGTACCACTCGGCACCGTCAGTCGTCAGTATGCCGCGACCCAAGAAGTCTCCTACGGTCTTTGGAGTCGTCTCTCCACGCCCAATCAAGTCGCTGTGGTTGACGATAATGTCTTCAAAGTCGTCGGGGTTCGACACGATCACCAGTGGTGGTCGTCCGATTATGGAAAGCAACCACGGCTTTGCTCCTACCACAGCACTCTCCTCGGTGAACCAGTCGTATAGGCGCTGTCGGTGTTTAAACACCGCCTCGATCGTGTTGCCGATGATTGGGAGTGTCGTAGCCGGTACTGGCAGTCCTTGACTCTTGCTCTTCTTGGTGCTGCGTAGGAACACGATCACCATGCTGCCAACAACGACGGCAGCGCCAACGAGAGCCGTAGTGGGCTCACGATCCATGAGGTGAGCTACCAACTCGGGGATCGAGAACATTACTACGTTTGCTGCGGAGATCTGTCGGTGAAAAGCGGAATGGTGAGCACTCCAGAGGCTTTGAAGACGTCAGGAGGAATGGATTCAAATTTGGGTTTGTTAGGATTGTGCAACTACACTGGGGTGAGTCAAGCCAGAATCTCCAATTATTCGGAGCGAACCTCGTCCATCCGATGACAACCCAACGGTGACATGATGTGTAGATATCAAGCGAATCGATGATTCACTTCTCGTGAGATTGCGATCGAATTGCAGTCGCGCTGATCATGTTGAAGTCATAAAGACAGCTCACCCCACCATCGCTTCGCTAGTTTTCGCCACGATTTTAGCATACCATACCGGGTTTATGCTTAAGCATCATTGCATCACCAAAGCTCGATGAGAATCCGAGTCAATACTCTGAAATGCTCACAAACATCCTTGATCATGCAATGTCGCCTGTGAATTTGGGGGATACTCGATCGTATCTGCACCACCCAGGCTGCCATATATGGACTGCAATGACGACGACGGAGGATTGTGGATCGAGAATTCCGGCACCATGCTTCAACAGCACAATGTTCGAAATTCGTTCGCTGACAAGTCATTTGACAGTCAACATTTTCGATTCTGTCGGTTTTTGATGTGAAGGTGAACGAAGTGTGTCTTGAGAAATTGTCTAGAGTAGTCCACAGACAGCGGACACTTAATGTGTTGGATTAGCCGTCAACGAGCAAAAGAAGGTTGCATTGAAAGCACGATGAACAGACGAAGCCTCGAAGTCATCACAGATATCCATGATAATGACGTCATGATGTGTACTGCAAGGCATTGTTCATTCACTTCGACACTTGCTTGCGATCTGTTGTGCGTTTTCAAAGAAATGCACTGAACAGCGAATGAAAGTGCTGCACAATGATACTGTCTTGATATTCCAGACTAGTTCCACGCAAAAGGATATGATCGCCGCGGCGTCCAGCGGCTTTTCGAGAGCGGCTAAAGCCGAGATGCAAGGTTTATTTGTTGGGGGATATGCAAACGCCTAAAAAAACCTAAACTTGCTCAAACGCCGTGAATAAAACACTGCGTGTCGTGTGCTGTTGTTGCATTCGACTCTCTACAGCCCAGATAGCGAGCAGCATTGCCGAGTTCAACGCGTTCGTGGGCCGGAAGCCCTGAGGTCTACGTACACTCGTTGTGACTGCGCTCGCGAAGCGACGCGCCCGTACTACGCGAGCGCTGCAACTAGTTTTTTTTGTGCGTAATCTTTGCAGACTCATGCTGACGGGCCAATCGAAGCGGATCAGTTTACGGTGTACAAATGCCCACAAATGACTTATTACGTTCACCACATACAAATCGCTGATAGAAAATGGGCATTCAACTGATCCCGCGGATGCATTACGAATGCACAGTTTGTTCCTTCTATTCACCGCACAACCGCACCTAGCTGGTGCTTTCTCGAAAGCATGGCCGGCAGCTGCAACGAACATTGCGCTAGCTCCTCCCCGTCGGCAACCCGCCGGAAGCTGGGCACAGGCGCGCCGATCGCGATGTCGTCGGCCCTGCCCATGGATCTACCCTTGTCAGCCTATCCGACGAGCCAGAGAGACAAGACGGCCGCGACCACCCCAAAAACTCGACCTCGATCGCGGGACAAGCGCAAGGACGAGCTTCTGTTCCTCCGGCAGCGGTCGAAGGAGCTCGAGCTCCAATTGCAGATGCTGAAGCAACCCAGGACTAGCCGGCAAAAAGGGAGCGACCGCGTCCAGCAACTTTTTGAGCTGTCGTGGCGTTCCGTTGCCAAACGGCAGCTCGGCAAGCGGCAGCGATGCGAGGAGGAGAACCGACAGCTCAAGCGGTCGTTGAGCGAGAACTTCTTGACTGCAAGGACGCTGCAGCTCTTGATTCGCGAGCGACTGGCCGTGCAGCAACAGGTTATGACACACGAATCTAAGGAGACCCAGAGTCCAAACCGGCCGGAATGGACAGCGAACGACTTGGCGATAATCCACCAACTCTCCACTGAAGTGGACGGCGAGTACGCTCGCGTGGACGCCGTGCTGCAGCAGCAGTCGCTTCAGAATCCTCTCCCAGATGCCAACGAAGAGATCGGCTTCGCGACCGTCACGGTCGTTCCGTTGGAGACGAGCGACGACGTTCTCTACATAGACCTTCGGGCCACGAGCTTGGTTCCATTTCCGTTCGAGCGCGTGTGCGACGTCGCGTGGATGTCCATCAAGAAGCTGTTCAACACGGAGCGTCATGGGAAACCGATGAGCTGCGCTGAGATGGACAACCCCGACTGTCTTGCCGTCAAGCTGCCGACCAATCTCCCGATGGAGTCGACAGCCACCAAAGTCGACGTCGAGTGTCCGTGCCGGTTAGTGATGCGCCGCTATGTCGAGGCGAATCGAGTCGTCTGGACATGGCGCGGCCAGTGCGATGACGAGTACAAGAGCACAACGATGGTGACGGACGAGACGGGGTGGTGCGTGTTTGAGCCGGCTGCGTCCTCTACTGGGAGTGGTGGAGCCGCTGGAGGGACGATATTTCGCGGCTGCGTCCATGTGATTCCGATCGGACGAGACACAGAACTCCCCCAGCGATCGCACGAGGTCTGGACGCTGATACAGAAGCTCGTCGAGGGGCTCAACAACGAAATGTCGGGGTTGAAGGCCCTCATCGAAGACTCGCTGCTACAAGAATCGGTCGCATTTAGCAACATGTCTTTGGCGTAAACGGCATTCAGATGAGTTCGACGGACTTGAGGAGATTCTTCAATATAACGCGAGCGCAGGCATCAGTTGGTCGTGCGCTGACGGCTGACTGAATATGCAAGACCGTTTGCTAGGTAACGGATGGAACGAACTTCCGTGTACACCGTGGCTCGTGTTCCAGGTTGGAATGTGAATCCTGACTGATTGTGCGATTGGCGGTGCTGCAGAACATGACGATCTCGAGGCAGTACATCGACTTTTTGAGTGCTCTGAGGGCTGCTCAACCACTGCAATACGCACTTCGGCCGAAAGTGAGCACCTAACTGTCTTCGAACAGTTCCAATTCAACCACGACGAAGGCTGCGCAGTCAAGCAGTGAACTGAGCGACGAAAAATGGCCATCTCGATGTTGTCGAGCGGCTCCACAAGCACCGAGAAGAGGGCTATACGCCCGCAGATATTGGAAGCGATCGGCAACGCTCCGTCACCAAGTCGTGCTCGCTTCTCGATTCGGAGAGGTATGTGAGATTCCTCATTCCCCGACTCGACCGTCTATTGGATTTCCAATTGGCGAAAGTGTTCGGTTGGAATTGCAATGAACATGTCATGATCCGGTGAAATAGTCGCAGTAGCTTCATTTTAAAACGCGGATGGGTTGTAATGAGACTGTTCGAATCGGACGTCTTCATCTTTTGCACATATTCTCGATTTTAGCCGTCTTCAGCCAACATGGCGGATCTCCGCTCGAAGAAGTCACGCATCGGTGATGGACATGGCGTGCGGCTTGACCCGCATCAACAGCTCGAGAACTCCCGTGTCGACAGCTCTCGCACCGACTCGTCCTGCGGTCTCTTGAGCGTCACTGTCGTCGTTCGGAATGTGCCTCGCCTCGCTGGAGTTTCAACCGCGGTTGATCTGATTGCGGCTTTTCTCGATGGATGGACGCTCATGCGCGCGTGCCTCGCAGGCTGTCCGCGCTGGGTGTTCGAGCGCATCGTGCAGTTTCCCGAGTACCGTCCGGCAGATCCGAGCTACAACTTACTGTACAGGAAGTGGCGGTGTCGGATAGGCATGGAGCGGGCTGCGATTAGCGGCAGGGTGGCGACGCTCGAGTGGCTGCTCGAGCACTTTCGTGATGGGAACATCGTCGCTAACGCTATGGCCGGCGGTGTGTTGGCTGCTTCAACCTATGGTCAGTTGCCAGCGCTGCAGTGGCTGGTGGGCAAGTTGAACGAAGTTGGAGGAATGGATCCGGTGACAACTCAGACACTGTTTGTGGACTCGTTCAAGGCAGCGGTGCAGCGCAACCACCAGCACGTAGCAGCATGGATTGCGAGCGAAAGTGGAGTGGAGAGTGCCTCGCTGTCAGGTCTGGAGCTGGTCGATGCTGCGCTTCAGTGGAAGAATGGGGACATGGCACGCTGGTTGATTGAGGAGTTTCAAGCGGTGGGGTCGCGAGACACTGTCGTTTTTGCGGCCCATCTCGGTGATATCGAACTAATGCGGTTGATTGTGGACCGCCTTCGTCCTGCTCACAATGTTGGAGCTGTCGCTGTTGCAGCGCAGCACGGACATTTGGATGTACTGCAGTATTTACACCAGATCGGTGTTCCAGTGTCGAATTACAGCCTGAACTCGGCCGCGTGGGGAGGGCATATTGACATTTTAAAGTGGCTCCATTTTGACCTCGGGCTTCGACAAGAGCAGTCGCAATGTGCGCTTGACGTCGCCGCTCGCAATGGTCATTTAGAAGCAGTGCAGTTTCTTCATCAGTTCCTCGACGAAGGCTATTCGATGAGCGCGATCAATAGTGCTGCCGAACATGGCTACCTTGAAGTTATTCAGTGGCTGACGGCCAATCGCAGAGACGGCTGGTGGTCTGGGAACGCCATGGACAAGGCAGCAGCTATGGGCCATCTCGACGTTGTCAAGTGGCTACACGCGAATCGCACTGAAGGATGCTCTTCAAGCGCGATAGACAAGGCGGCTGAGCATGGTCATCTCGCGGTAGTCGAGTGGCTCAGTCTCAGCCGCAAGGAAGGATGCGGCTGCAAGGCGATGAACCTAGCGGCGGAGAATGGCCATTTAGATGTGGTGAAGTGGCTACACGAGCATCGAAGTGAGGGCTGCACGTCCAAGGCGATGGACAAGGCGGCGAAGAATGGCCATCTCGACGTGGTTCAGTGGCTCTATGCCAATCGGACAGAAGGATGCACCGAGAGAGCGCTTGATGAAGCGGTTTCGAACGGCCATCTGCCGGTGGTGAAGTGGCTGTTCGAGCATCATCTCGAAGGCAAAAATCGGCCGTTGATGGAGGAAGCGGTTGTCAAAGGACACAAATCGGTGATGGAGTGGTTGTTCGCGCGCGCTTGGATAATGTGCACACCGAACATTGTCAATCGAGCCGCTTCCAAATGTCGTATCGATATTCTCGAGTGGGTACATGCGAAACGCAACGAACTGGATTGGGTGGTTCTCGAGTACCGTGCTGGAGAGGGTGAATTCTACGTGGATCTAAACGCCGCCGAAATCCGCTGCTCAAAGCGCGCATTCGACCAAGCGCACCGCAAGCGTCGGTTGGATGTAATGTATTTCCTAGTGCAGCATTTCGATTATTCGTGGGAAGCCGAGGACAACAACAACGAAGACTTTCGAGACACTGTGGGGATTGAAGAATGGCTCGAGGGCCACGATCTGTCGTCGCCAGCCAGCACGTCGTTGACAACAGGGCCAGCTCCATGACACGTCGAAGATATACTCCATACACTCTAGACGTAAAGTCGACTCCTGCTCAAGGTGATCTCGAAACTATCGAGCTCCATCGCCTCGAATACGCGATACCAATTCGATGCAGCACGGCATGGAAGCAACACGCTGCTGTTTCCACGGTGGGCAGCACGGAACAGCCATTTAGTCGTGTTTCGCTGGGTGTACAATGCCTTCAAACACGTTCATTTTTGGCAGGATGGTGTTTCGTTGGTCTCCAATTGGTCCAACTTCAACACACTCCGAGCCTGACGTTTGAAAACAACATCATAGCGGCGCATTTGTGCGAAAGGGTATTGGTGCCCTTGTGATCTCCTCTGACTTTCATGGATAAAGCACGGATACATGGAGTTGAGAGATTAATCGCAAGCCTGTTGATTGTTCAACCTGTGCAACATGGTCGCGAACATCCATGCCGTTTTCGAATCGAACCCATCGATTATGACAGGGTACAAGAATAGACGACATGGCTTTCAACTGCAACAATTTTGAGTGCCACTCAAACATGTCGGACGAGACTGAGTGCCAGCGCCTGAAGCGACAGCATGTGGGTACAAGCAACGCGCTGCCGCCGGCTTGTCGACCCCCGATTCCTCCGCTGCAGAGCGTCGTTGTCGTGTGTCGTGGACACCCGCAGGTCGCAGCTCTCGCTCACGTGGTTGCATTAATCAGCGATCTGGCGGACAGCTCACAGAAGTGGAGCATCGTCCGCGCTTGCAGTGCTCCCCACTCGCTTCGGTTGTTGCACCGCCTCGTTGAGCGCGAGCTAGACGCGAAGGCTCGCGTAGATCCGTTCTACCACGACTGGCAGTTCACGCACGGCGTCGCCAAGTCAGCGGCGCGCGGCGATCTGGAAGCCGTCAAGTTGCTCTGTCTGCAGTACGCGCCGGGCAACACGGTGACCGACGGAGCTGAAGCTGCAGCAGAGCACGGACACTTGGCTGTTCTGAAGTGGCTCCATAACGACTATGGCCGCGCGTTATTCAAGCAGGATGAGATCGCGCTGGCTGCCAAGAACGGCCATCTCGAGGTCGTCCAGTGGTTACTATCGACTGTCTGGACGGGTGTTGCCGTGCAGGACATCCCACACCAACTGTACTGGGACTCTGCATTCGGTCACGCGAGCCGTGAGTTCCTCGAGTGGATGGTCAGCACAAAATTGAGCGATTGCGGGCGTGATCTCGAGATCGCAGTCAGCGCTGGCCGGCTGGATGTTGTGCAGTGGTTCGCTCGCCACCTTGATCAACTGCACAGCATATCGTTACGCCGAGTACAAGGAGATTCCAGCCGTGATGACGCTGAGCAGGATGGCGAACATAAAGACAACGAAATGGATGAGGGTGACGAAGCTGCAACTCAGGACAACTCGGCTGCGATCTCGTTTCTCCGTACAGTCGACATTACTTCTGCTGCAGGTCAAGGTCATCTCGACGTTCTTGAATGGCTCACTGCTGCCGAATATTCATGGCTGGATATCAAGGCGACATTCATGGCGATGGATGGTGCTGCTGGAGCTGGGCATCTGGATGTTGTCAAGTGGCTTCATTCGCATCGGTCTGAGGGAGGCACGTCCTTGGGAATGGACATGGCCGCTGGATCCGGCCACTTGGAGATTGTTCGTTGGTTGCACGAACATCGGATGGAAGGATGCACGACCGCCGCGATGAATACGGCAGCAGCAGAAGGCCACTTGGACGTTGTGCGCTGGCTTCACGCGAACAGGACCGAGGGATGCACCCGTGCCGCATTGGATAGGACAGCTGAAGCTGGTCACTTGGAGGTTGTTCGCTGGCTGCATGAGCATAGCAAGAGCGGATGCTCTGAGAATGCGATGGACTCGGCAGCAGGGAACGGTCACTTGGACGTGGTCAAGTTTCTGCACGAAAACCGATCTGAAGGCTGCACAACATGGGCGATGGATCGCGCGGCTGTGGGAAACCGTCACGACATTGTACAGTGGCTGTATCTGAATCGATCTGAAGGATGCTCGAAACACATTTTGAAGGAAGTCGCGGCCAATGGGCATCTCGAAATGATCGTGTGGTTGGTTGAGAATCTGGGCTCAGGTGATTCTTCACTGCTCGCCGTCTATTCGGCTGCTGTCAATGGCCATTTGGAAGTGGCGAAATGGCTGGACGAGCACGGTATCAAAGGGACAAGGCATATTCAGATCGACAAGCTGGTTGATCAAGGGAATATCGAAGTGCTGAAGTGGGTGGATGCGAACCGCATCGTGACCGGGTCATCGCACGCGAACGACAATGCCGCCCGTAACGGCGATCTCGATATGGTGCGCTGGCTGCACGCTAATTGTCCGACCAGGGGTACATTTCGGGCGATGGATTGGGCAATCGCCAATGGGGATTTTGAAATGATGCTGTATTTGAGAGACAGCCAGTCGGAAGGCTGTTCGTTTGACGGGGTTACATATGCGCTGGTGAAAAACGACATTGATATGCTGCGCTGGTTGCAGTTCAACTACCCTCGGCAAACATACCGGCCAGTGCTGTCGTACAATGTGGAGCTTGAGCGGGCAAGATTGAAGGATCGCGTTAGGGAGTGGCTCGATTCGCTCTGACGAACAGAAACTGTCGAGTATGTCCTGAAATCGTGTTTTTCGCACTCGCACAAATGATCCGGATTGCTGTGTTGACTGTCACCTCGCACGAACAAGCTGGCGGTCTACCAAGTTGAAGTGGGATCATCATACTGAGCCTCGTGTCTAACGAGCTATCACGAGATCTTCAGTTGCAATGCATCGAGTTCACTTTTCGAACAAGCACTTGTGAACTCTAGATGGCTTGCACTTGCACTGCTGTCAGTCTCGCCACGTTCTATGCTGTGCTTCGTGATTGAGCAGTGTTTGCAGCAACTGGTGCTAAGAAGACTGACGCGTTCAGAGTTGAACAGGACTTGCCCGGCAATGTTGCACCGAATCCTATCGAGTTGAAGTCTTCATGGTGAACTGTTGAACCTCTATAAATCAATTGACTGCACTTCGACACCCGATACGCATTTTCTCGCCCCATTCGTCAGCTGGCTCATCTTCAACCTGGTCAACCACAACGAACATGGACCGCCAGACGCCGACAGCTCCTACGCGACTGCCGCTGCTCACGAGCGTCTTGGCCCTCTCCCGGGCGATACCGCACGTCGGTGCGCTTCCCCACGTTCTTGAACTGTTGGACGCCTTTCTCGACTACTCGACGTGCTGGAACATCCCGCGAGCGTGCAGCGGCGGTGGTCTGCACCTGCTACGACGACTGGCCAACCGAGAGCTGCTCTTTCCGACCGAGTGGACCAAGGACGAACCGCTGTTTCGAGCGTCACAATTTTCCAAGGGAGCCGTTGCCGCTGCACGGGCCGGTCGTGTCGATGTCATGGAGTGGTTGACGACCGAGTATGCGCCAGACACAACGGTGACGAAAGCCGTGGAAGCTGCCGCCAAGGGTGGGCAGCTCGAGGTGCTGAAGTGGCTACACGTGAATTACCCCAATACGTTTTGGGGAGCGGACGAGTTGCGGAAGGCAGTGCGGACGAACCATTTGGAGGTCGCTAAGTGGCTGTTCGACCACACGATCGTGCCGAAAGAGCAGTTCCTGATGGACGACGCAGCGCGGTATGGGAACATGGATATGATCGAATGGCTGCGTACCATCCCGGGCGAGTGTTCGCTCGATTCACTCGCGAATGCTGCTCAATATGGGCACTTCGAAGCGCTCCAGTACATTTATCGCTACTGTTTCCAGTCGCTCCGGTTCATTTACACTGACAGCGCGGCATCAAACGGACACTTTGATATACTTCGCTGGCTTCATCAGCATGGGGCTCATTCGAGCACCATTGCCATGGATGGTGCTGCGGCCGCTGGTCACTTGGAGATTGTCAAGTGGCTGCACGACTATAAAGTTGCCTCGTGTACGACGAGGGCGATGAACGATGCGGCCACAGACGGACATCTCGAAATTGTCATGTGGCTCCACAAGAATCGATCGGAAGGATGCACACGCGCGGCGATGGACGGCGCGGCAGAGAATGGATTCTTCCGCGTTGTGGAGTGGCTCCATTCGCATCGAGCCGAGGGCTGCACAACTGCTGCCATGGACGAGGCGGCGACCAACGGTCACTTGGATATCGTTCAGTGGCTGCATGCCAACCGCGACGAGGGGTGCACAACCCTGGCCATGGACGGCGCAGCTGGCAACAGCCACATGGAAGTGGTGCAATGGCTTCACGAACATCGGACGGAAGGTTGCTCGACCGTCGCGATGAATCGAGCGGCTGGCAACGGCCACTTGGCGATGGTGCAATGGCTACACAAACATCGACACGAGGGTTGCACGAGCGAGGCGATGGATAACGCAGCGGGAGGGGGCCATCTGGACGTGATGAAGTGGCTCCAGTCCAATCGCAACATAGCCTGCACTGCTGCCACTATGGATCGTGCGGCGGGGGGCGGCCATTTTGAAATTCTGAGATGGCTGCATGCCAACAGTGCCGAGGGTTGCACGGAAGCGGCAATTGACCGTGCGGCGACGATCGGCCGTTTGGATATTGTCCGGTGGCTGGACGACACGTACTCCATGGGCTGCACAAGTCGCGCAATCTCGGGTGCAGCGTTCGGCGGTTATTTTGACGTGGTTTTGTACCTTCACAGCAAGGGGATGGCTCACGTCACTGCAAACGCGTCGGCGAAAGCCATCTTGTTTGGCCACCTTGAGATCTTGCAGTGGCTTTTCCGCAATTATCGCGATACCATCGATGAAGAGCGAGTGCTGCAAACTGCCTATGAACGCGATCGGTATTGCGTCGAATGGCTTAAGAGCGTCGGCATCCGCGATGTGAACAATTGAACAAGCGGTATCACCGGCGCTGACGTTCGTGCCAACGCGAATTTGCCTGTGACTGAGCGTTGACACTGACGATCGCGTTGTTCAGCCACTTCACCACTGTCGATGTCAAAGTGATGCAGCACCAGTTGAAATGCCAATTACTAGCGTGATAAACGATCCTAAATCCGATTGATCATAACGGGACTAAATGCCAACGCAGTCAGTGTTACCACAGCTCGTGTGCTGACCGAGCTGCTTGACTATTCGCAACGTTGGATTATTTCACAGGGTTGTGGAGCTGGGAATGTGTACCTCCTCCAGCGGAAGGTCTAGGCACGAAGAGCTCACCCCGACCGTCTGTATGCAGGAGCCGCTGTGGCTTTCGTCGCAGTACTCGAATCAGTATGATCGCTGCTGCTCGAGAGGGGCAGTTTGGAGGTGGTCAAGTGGCTGACGACCGAGAACTCGCCATAGACAAGGTAGTGGAGGTCGGCCAAATGTGGCAACCCCGATATGTAGCCATGGCTGTTCGAGAGTCAATCCAACACAGTTTTGTGGAGCTGGTGAGACACGGTACGATGTGCAGTTCAGCCACTTTAATGCGCGATGTGGCTGTTTGAACATGCCTCGCATCCCATAAGATCATGTCCTGGTCGATATTGCCACTCAGCACGACAAATTACAGACAAGCAAGTGGTTGTGCTCAGAGCACATGGAAACGATAGATGCGCCAAGATACGCCCGTAGTGCCGCACCAAGCACCAAAGCAGCCACGCACCCATGCAGCCATGAGCTGTGAGCCATGAGCTGTGAGCCATTCATGCGGACCGAGGAGCCAAAGACGCGCTGCTTCAGCTGCTGACGTACGCACAACGCGCGCGCCGCTGCAGCGGCCCGCGTCCGACCGCAGAGAAACGCGAGCGCGCCGCTTGGCCAGTCGGAAGCAGGTCGCTTGTCGCTCCGCAATGGCCTCCAAGCAGAAACCCACCCAAAGAGCTCCCATATAACCGTGGAAGCTTCTTGTGCCCAGGGAGTTCACATTTTGAATCTTGTGGTCGGAACCAAGCAGCCCCCCACCTTCAAGGTCGGGTCGAGCATTCATCCTCGTCGCCGACTGCATCCATTTTGCCGGGGAGCGACGGGGCCGGCGGAGCGGTTGCATGCTCATCTGCGACCTTTGGTCATTCGCTTGGGGAGGAGGAGGATGTTGCGGAATTTTGAGAGCGAGCCGGCCCTTCCGCGTTCCCACTCAATCAAGCGCAGTGCAACCACTCGCCGCTGTTTGCGCCACAGCCGGGACGAGTACTGAAATAGCCTCTCGATGCGTCCAGTCCCCGCTCGGCAGTCGCCTCGCTAGGTGTTTGACAGCGATCTCTTTGCGAGAGATTATTATTTATAAAAATATGTATTCAATACTTTGAATGTCGAATATATAAATTATTCTCACATCATTTTATGCATGTAACTTGAATATCAAAGGCGAAAGCACCGGTGCCCCGTCTGTGGTTCATGCACTTTTTCTCGTGGAGACGGTCGAAGTTCGCCGAAACCCAAGCAGAAACCAGCCAGAGGATGAGGCGCCGGCGGCCATTGCTGCTCGCTTTGGCGTAAGACCGGCACGGCGGGCCGCCATTGCGCAGAACGAAAGCGACCGCGACCACGGCCGCAGTGGGTGTAGCCACCCTCCCACGCGTTGGTTCAAGTGTGTCGACGTCAACGCCTCCTTCGTCCGGGAAAGAGCGGCATTCCCGCAGTCGCTGCCTCCCGAGCACACTTTCCATTCCAAGCGCGACCATGGTGCTGCTGCCGCCGTTGATGAGCGTGGCGGTCGTGGGCCGTGAGCGGCCGACTATCGAAGCTCTGGACCACGTCGGCGACCACATCAGCGCGTTTCTCGATCACTCGGCGAGCTGGACGATCCAGGACGCGAGCGGCGCGGGGTACTTCCACCTGCTGGACCGCATTGCCAGCCGCCAAGACGCTCGAGCGCTCGCTGAGATGGACGTCTTCCACCGGCGCGCGCAGTTCTCGAGAGCGATGGCGGCGGCGGCGGGCAACGGACACATCAGCGTGCTGCAGTGGCTGCTGCAGTACTTTCCCGAGCGGAAGGTGACCAAGGCGGTCGAGGTCGCTGCGGCTTGCAACCAGCTCGAAGTCCTGCAGTGGTTGTACGAGCAGGACAAAGCCGGAGGCGTTGACGTGTTCTGGGGAGCCAAGGAGATGCTGCTCGCGGTCGAGAACGGCCATCTGGACGTTGCGCGGTGGCTGCACGAGCATGTCAAGGTGCCGGAAGACCTGCGGCTGATGGAGAAGGCGGCGCATGCCGGCGACCTCGAGATGGTGCAGTGGCTGCACTCGATCAAGAAGGAGGCGAGCGTCCCCGCGATCGCTGACGCCGCGTCCGAGGGGTTCTTGGACGTGGCGCAATGGATGAGCACCAATTGCTTCCGCGAGTGTCCCTACATTGTGATGGACAAGGCCGCGTCCAACGGACACCTCGATGTCGTGCAGTGGCTGCACGCGAACGGCGGGCGATGCACGATGAACGCCATGAACGCGGCGGCGGCCAACGGACATCTTCACGTTGTCCAGTGGTTGCACTGCAATCGCAATGATGGCTGCACCCGCGATGCGATGGACCAAGCTGCTGTGAACGGACATCTTGAAGTCGTTCAGTGGCTGCACGCCAACCGGAGCGAGGGCTGCACGACGATCGCTATGAACGGCGCAGCTCGGCGAGGATTCTTCGACGTCGTCCAGTGGCTTCACGCGAACCGCAACGATGGCTGCACCATCAAGGCCATGGACAACTCGGCTGCGAACGGCCACCTCGATATCGTCAAATGGCTGCACGCAAACCGGTCGGAAGGCTGCTCGACGTTCGCGATGGATGGGTCGGCTGCCAACAACCAGTTGGACGTCGTTCGATGGCTGCACGAGAACCGGCAGGAGGGGTGCACAGCTGCGGCCATGGATGGCGCTGCTGGGAATGGCCACCTGAATGTTGTGACTTGGCTGCATGAGAACCGCGACGAGGGCTGCACTTCCAACGCCATGGATCAAGCTGCAGGCAATGGACATCTCGAGATGGTGCAGTGGCTGCATCAGCATCGTGGCGAGGGATGCACACCGGAGGCGATGGACCGCGCGGTTCGATCTGGAGACTTTGAGATGATCCGGTGGCTCTACGCCAACAGACGCGAAGGATGCACGACAACCGCCATGGACAACGCAGCAGCAGCTGGACGACTAGATTTGGTCCGGTGGTTGCACGACACCTACTCCAGCGGCTGCAGCAGTCGGGCGATTGAAGGCGCTGCCCACGGCGGACACTTTGCCGTGCTCGAGTTTCTGCACCGCGAGCAACTTGGCTCCTGCACTTCGGACGCATTCGTCAAGGCTGTGCGCACCGGGCAGCTTGAGGTGTTGCAGTGGTTGTACCACCACTACCCGAACGATATTGACCAGGACCGCGTGGTCAAAATCGCCAGAAGGAGCGACTTGCACTGCCTCAACTGGTTGGTGGACCAAGGTTTCAGTGTGAATGAGTGGTAGTTTGGCACGTTGGCGTGTCGGAATTGATGAGTGTGCGAGTATAAGTATAAAATGAATGAGCTTCATATTGCCTGCTCTGTCCAAACCAGCGCGAATGTTCATCCTCCAGTGCTGGCAGACCTCCAGCTACAACAGTAGAGAGACCCTACAGTCAAATCCGCACGGCAGAGCATTGAGCAGCTTCGGCATGCTCTCTGCTCACTGCAGGACGGCTTCGAGCTGTTGGGGGCATCTAATGCTGACAACTACGGGCTTACAGTCGGTGTTCGTGATGTCGGCCGATAAGTCGGTGGTTGGAACCCAGCAAGTGACAATTCACTGCGTCCCAACGAAACTGCTGCTGAGATACATTCCTCGACAAATGCTGGGTGGTGACTCGCATCGCTCGCCGAAATGGGAAGGCACGACCCAGATTGAGTGTCGGCAGTGCATTCACCCGCAACAATCGATGTGACCATCGGCGAAACGGAACTAGTTTAATGCATGTACATTTCAGTGATTATCAATGTCCTTAACCCCAAGCACCGGCAGCACATCTGCAATGGCATTCACACATAAATCGCTCGATCAAACACCCGGCACAAATTGACCAGGATACGCCTGGTGCAGCCACTGCACCACCCCCCAGTGGCTGTATTGGGTCGCGCCTTCAACCGCGGCAACGCTGCATCCCTCGCTTCGATGCTCATGGAGCCACGAAAGAACATCCATGTGTCCATTTGCGGCCGCATCGTCCATCGCGCGCTTGGTGCAACCTTCACTCCGGTTGTAGTGCAGCCATTGTACGACTGCGAGGTATCCATTCTTGGCCGCCATGTCCATTGCAAAGTGTGTGCACCCCTCAGCGCGATTCTCGTTCAGCCACTGAACAACATCGAGGTGGCCATTCGCGGCCGCGTAGTCCATCGCGTCCGTGCTACAGCCCTCCTTGCGATACTCGTGGAGCCATTGGACAACGTCGAGATGGCCGTTCCTCGCTGCTCGATTCATAGCTTGGCTTGTGCACCACGCACCGTTGTCATGCAGCCACTGGAGCACACCGATGTGCCCATTGCCAGCGGTCTTATCCATATTGAAGTCGCGTGGCTCGAGAAAGTCAAATGAACAGCACAGCCACTGCACCACGTCGAGATACCCGTTGTTGGCCGCTCGCATGGCTCCATCGTACGTCACTCGATCGCCGCGCTCGCGGTGCAGCCACTGCATCATCGCCAAGTTCCCATGCCTCGCCGCCTCATCCAGCAGGAACGAGTCTTCATTCGGCGGCGTCGTGTGGTACTGCAGCCACTTGACAACCTCGAACCGGTCATTCGTGACTGCGTAGTGCATCTCGTCACCGCCCCAGTAGACATTGTCGTGGTTGTCAAACAGCCACGCGAGCACCTCCAAGTGTCCGTTGCCCGCCAACAGAGTGACCACCTCAGTTGGCACACGACCCTCACGAAAGTACGCACACAGCCACTGCGCTACCGCGGCGCTACCGCTTTTTGCGACGGTCTTCATGCCGATCGCGAACTGCTGCTGACGATGCCGCTTGCCATTGACCGCGGTCGCTGCTTCTCGAGCCGCAACTCGATCCAGCAGTCGCACCGAGTCAAAGCGGCTCGCAGCCCCGATGCTCCAGCTGCGTGAGACGTCCAAATACGCGTCGATGGCTTCGACCACGTGCCGCAGCGCCGCGACGGCGGGACACGAGCGGCAGACGACCGCGACGCTCGCCAAAGGGCTCCAAGTCGCCGCCGGCGTCATTGCTGTTCTCGAGCTCGCTCTGATTGTGCAACGTTTTGCCAATTGCGGCAAACATCCCTACCCGCGCTCAAGCGAAATTGACACGCAAAACAGCGTGTCATCTCGGATGTGATTGGGTGAATTGCGATTCAATCGCCCAATCAAAACATCCTCGAATTATTGTGTACAAATTTGTGTTGACTGCCGCCCCCGACGTGCAAGCTCAACTACGGGTCATCCTAGAAACTAAATGCAAAATGTTGACACTTTTGAGAGCAAACTGTCGTTCTTCAATTGCCAAGATCACCAGCATGAAGGACCCGCCGGCCAAGTTGCGGCGCATTGTGCCAGTGGCGGTGGCGGTCAGGGCGGAGCAACCAGAGCTGCCTCCGCTCCAAACCGCCGTCTTCGTGTGCCGCGAGCGGCTGCAGCTCTCATCGCTGCCCCATGTCGTGAATCGGATCAGCGCGTTCATCGACCCTTCGCCTCGATGGAGCGTTGCTCGAGCCTGCCAGCTTACCGACCCAATGCCGCTGCTGCTGCGAATTCTTGCGTTTGAAGCTGTCGCGGAACCTCCAGTCGACGAATCCTACCGAGACTGGCAGTTTACGCTCGGTGTTGCTGCGGCTGCTGGCCGTGGCGACTTGGAGACAGTCAAGTGGATGTGCAGAGTGTACTCACCCAACCTCCTCGTGACGGAAGGCGTGCACACCGCGGCAGCCAATGGCCACCTGCACGTTCTCGAGTGGCTGAAAGAGGAATACAACTATGCGCTCGTGGGCTTCGAGGAGATCACGCTGGCGGCCGAGAATGGGCACGTCGAGGTCGTCGAGTGGCTGCTGCAGCAGCCATCCGGATTTCGCGGCTTCTTGATCTACGAAGACTATATGTTCAAGGAGACTAGTCTTCGGTATCTACAGTGGGCAGTGGACCAAGGATTCTCTGGCAATGGCGATGAGCTCACGACCGCGGCAGGTGCGGGCCGGTTGGACGTCGTCGAGTGGTTCGTTGGACACATGGACATGGTGTACGAGTACTCGCCCAAGGCGCGCCGGGCTCCAGACAATGAAACAGCCGTCGCTCGGAAAACTCGTCGAATGCGTCTCCACACTGGCGCCGACTCTAACAATGCTGAGGATACCGGCGACACGTCAGAGGTGGCTACGATACAGAATGGGTCGGACAGTGACGAGGGTGAGTTTGACGACGATGGCGATGAGGATGAGGATTCCTGTTTGGCGTCAGGAGTATTCCCGTATCATTACAGCCTCGACGAGACGGCAGCTGCTGGCCATCTAGCCATTATTGAGACCCTTCACTCGGCAAACTACCCTTGGCTCGAAATCAGCGCCACTTCTTCCGCCATGGATGACGCAGCGGGTTCTGGACACCTCGAAGTTGTGAAGTGGCTCCACGAGAATAAAACAGAGGGCTGCACAAGCGCAGCTATCGATCGAGCAGCTGCTGGGGGTCACCTGGATATCGTGCGTTGGCTCCACGAGAACAGGAGCGAGAACTGCACCTCGATGGCGATGGACGAAGCAGCAATGAATGGACATCTTGATGTCGTCCAGTGGCTTCACGAGAACAGAACAGAAGGCTGCACGGATGCGGCTATGAATTCTGCAGCGAACGGAGGACATCTCGCCATTGTCCAGTTCCTCCATGAGCATCGCAATGAGGGGTGCACGTTCGCAGCTATGGATTGGGCCGCGTCGAATGGCCATCTCCAAGTTGTGAAGTATCTACATCAAAACCGCACCGAAGGATGCACATTTCTAGCGATGGAGCAGGCTGCTCGGTATGGTCATTTGGAAGTAATCAAGTGGTTGCACGAGCATCGGTCAGAAGGTTGCACGAGTATGGCGATGGATCACGCAGCAGACGAAGGACACCTCGAGGTTGTGCAGTGGCTCGCAGCGAATCGATCTGAGGGATGCACAACCGCCGCCATAGATTCGGCAGCAGCGAATGGCCATTTGGAGGTAATCAAATGGCTGCACGAAACCCGATCTGAGGGCTGCACAGTGAAAGCGATGAATCAAGCAGCCGCACAAGGACACTTGGATGTGGTCAAGTGGCTGCATGCAAATCGCTCAGAGGGATGCACGACTGCCGCGATGGACGAGGCCGCAGCCAACGGACATTTGAACGTCGTCAAGTGGCTTCGTGAGAATCGTCGCGAGGGCTGTACGTACCAGGCAATGAACCAAGCCCCAGAACACGGCCATTTCGAAGTGATGCTGTACCTCCACAAGCACTACAGTGTGAAGTGCGATATGCGTGCATTCGAAAGTGCCTACCAGAACAATCATATCGACATTTTGCGCTGGCTGAAGTGCACGTACCCAAGAGTTTATGAGCAAGACAGTCTCCTGCATCGACTGCAGTTTGTTCGCGTGAAAACCTACATGGAGATCTGGCTTCGAATTAACGACATGGATGCAGGTTCTGACAGTGAATAGCGGGTCCTTGCATGTACTCACGACTCTGGCGGTTCTTGAATGCCGACTCTTGGTTAGAAGCACACTTGTACTATGTAAAACGCAATCAAATACCGCAGGATTGGGACTAGTTGCACTGTGTGAATGGTGCATTTCTGTTCTCAAATGTCATGAATGGTTTATCAATACGACTTGCTCGATCTGGAGTCGATTAAGGCGCGAATACCATCGAGCGATTCAAATCTATCCGCTGGGTCGATTGTCATTGAACGTCCACGGCAGAGTGCGTGCTTGCACTCGAGAAATTGAGTCGACGCTTCATCGCGACGTTCTGCAAACGCTGAATGTGCGTTCTTGGTCCTATGCACTGCGGCGTGATTGCACAGGAGCGCGGTGAGATACCGGACTTCTTGTAGCCGCTGCAGATCTTGTGTTGCCTGGAACATTTCCGCGCTGTCGCTGAGTAGTTTGATCACTCGCTCCACCCGTGAAGAATCTGTGCCGTCCCCGTTTTCTACACTGGGAATCAGCACCTTCGCGAGCAAAAATAACGCGTTCCCGCGGACACTGCCTGATCCGTGCTGAGTGATTAGCGGCATCTCGTCGCTGACCAGGACGTACGCGTCTTGGATCTTTCCCATGCCCACGAAAAGATCCGCCATCACGAGGTGCGCCTCTGCCAACATGAGATCGTAGTTGTGTTGTCTGCAAATGTCGATGCACTTGAGAATGGATGGCAATGCCGAACACGAGGCGTGGGGGGACAACCATTTCAGCTGAACTTTGCTCGTGGTCAAGAGCACGCAGGCGAGTAAATGCGCAAGTTCGAACTCAATGCACTTGGTTTGCAGCCATTGCAGGAGCGAGATACTGCGAGTGACATCCCCAACTGCCGACAACAAAACTGCCTCGGACAGTTGCGCTTCGAAGTGTGTAGTCAAGTCCTTCTCTATTGGTGATAAGTGTTGTACACTGCGCAGATGGGACCACGCGCGAGGGAATTCCCCTCTTCGCAACGCCCATGTGAACAGCACACTGTGGATCATGCGTTGGAATGGAGCTTGACGCACCCAGTGCTCCTGAATCGATGTGTCGATACGAGAAACGGCATCCAGCAAAGTGTTCAGCGCGTCAACATACACATTCTCGGCTCCGCCATTCCCGCTAGGACAATGGAGAGCCATTCGTCCAACAACTTGTGTAATCTCTTCCATACTTGCAGCGTCTTCATAGCACGCAGCGAAAATTTGATTGAACGCTTGCTCGAGCGTCCGACTACCAAACAGCTGCCACGTTGCGGCACTCGAAAGGTGTGTCTTTCCCCTCAACTTCCACATCGAATCGAGAACAGCGTCTGCTGACTTGATCCATGCCATTCCGCCGGTAGCCAGCTCGGGAACGTTTGTCGTCCCACCTACTGTACTAGGATTTATGGGTTGTCGATGTGGGCCAGCAAACCTTCCTCCCCCCTCCGATATTGAATTGAAGGACGAGTCAATGGTGGCAGCTGCATCTTGCTCGCCCTGTTGAAGCAGGTTCCAAATATCTCTCGGCCGCGTTCCGGGCGACCGACACACGATCACATGCGGCAGAAGATGCATTGATGACGAAAGTCGCGAAATTGAGTCAGAGGAGCCACGCGTCAAGTCAGTTTCGACCTCCACAAGCGCCGACAGCACCTTGAGCGTTGGGAGATAGAGCTCCTTGGCTCGTTCCATGGAGTTTCTCGCGAGGGCAAGCACGTCGTGCTTGGGTCGACCAGTTCGCTGCATGATTTGGATCAGCCACGACAGAGCGAACGCAACACACAGGTGGTCGCCGTGGTGTTGTGCCACACGGATCGCTTCTTGGATGCTTTCCTGAGCAGCGTCGTAATAATCGAACGCGATCTGGAGACCCGCGAGGTTCAACGCTGCGTACTGAACGCCCGTGCCGCGAAAGTGCACTCCACCGCCGGCACTAGCACTCGCTTGAGTCCGTTGATCAGGACTTGGAGCTCCAGCCAGCGACCCCTTCTCGCGCAAGTAATCTGAAGGAATCACGTCGTGGTACTGGTGCAGCGCGTGAAGCGCGCCTTGGTAATCGCGAAGGTGCAATAAATCGAGATACTTGACGAAGAGCACGCTTCGATCAGCCGCTTCTTGTCGTTCCGCAATATTCTTCACGTGAACCTTGATATCGCTGCTGGAGCTGTCGGTCTTGCCACTGCCAGCGAGTCGATGGTTGCCCTTGGTGATACAGTGAATGGCGTCATTCAAAATGAAGTCAACTTGCTCGCTCGACCATGCATCTGCAGCCTGATCGTGCGCTGGTCCGTTCCCGTCCTCTCTCCTATCTGCAACGCGGCGACGCGAATGCGCTGGTGGCGTTGGTCTCAGCACCAGAGGCGGGGGGAGTTGAGGAGATGCCGCAAATGCAGGACCATTCATTTTGGATGGAACAGAGCTCGGGATGATCGGCGACAGTGGCAGGTCAGTTGCTGCGTCTCCTCTCCACACGACAGGCTGGCGATTTCTTTCCTGCAAGCAGACGTCCCGGAACTCCTGGACATATTGCCGGACGTCATCAAAGAGCCGCGACAGACCATCGAACAGCAACCTGCTCGCCGCGAGAAGAAACTTGCGCACAAAGATACCGAGGAAGCTTTGACGCATCAGCACGGCGTTGGTGGCGTTGCCGTTCGCGCCACTGAGGCTCGTGCCGTCTAGCGGCGCAACGCACTCGGCGATTCGGTCGATCACGTTCTCCACGGCGTCGGGCGAGTCGATTTTGGCCAGGATTCCCACGAGAATCGCTGACAGCGCCTCGAAGTCTTCAGTACTGCTCATCGAGTGCTGCAGACGGCCCAGTAACCCCGCAAGACTGGTAAGACCGAGGTTTCCTTCATCTTGCAGCGGATGCTGGATCTCGCGGCACAGGAACAGCAGCAGCTCGTTCAAAGAGGCCTGGTCAACGGCACCGGTATCTCCAGACGCCTCAGCACTTGAACCTCCGTCCTGTTCGCGCGTCTGTCGCACGTACTCGGCGACAAGGAGGCTCACGGCGAGCACGTAGCTGTTGGCCTTCCACCGCTGGCTCGGCATTTTGGTGCGAAAATGAGAGTCAAAGTGCAACATATGTTGTATATTTCCGACACATACAAGCGCACTTGAATGATGGTCACTTCAACCACAAATCACGAATAGAGCTCAGCCGCTTGTGACCTCTTCACGATGCCTGGTGTTCGTTGGGTGAGCAAGACGAGTTGCTCGAGGGCTGCACTGGAGCGCTGACCGAGCTCCTATGTGCCCTTATGAGCCACGACTATCGATGGCGTTCGAGGCGATGACTGCCGTTGAAAGTGAGCCGAAGGCTGCGCGATGTGCAGGTCGGTGAGGGAGCGAGTCCCGCTGTCGCACCGAGCCTGTCCTGTCAGTCACCGCGCGACCGTACCGAACGAAGACGAAGACTGCATCGATGCGCAACGCAAGTAGTACTGGGCAATATCGCGCGTCGGTGGTCCAGTCCCACAGTCCGGAAGTTTGGACTGGCCCGAGTATCTTGCCACAGTTGCAGCTGCGGTGGCTTGGATGAAGGCCGTGTCCCCATCAGGTGAGCTGTGCGGAGGCAGTCACGCATCTGCTGGTCATGGAAGAGGAGCCGGAGCTGGCACCGCTCACGAGCGTCGAGGTCGTGTGCCGCCGGAGGCCAGATATGGCGGCGCTGCTCCATGTCCGACGCTGCATCAGCGACTTCCTCGACTGGTCCAGCGCGTGGAACATCGCGACGGCCAGCGCTCTGGGCTCTGTGCGCTTGCTGAACCGCGTACAGGCTCGGAACGCGACGTCTAAGCTCGCGAACGACGCATTCTACCGGCAAGCGCAGTTCACTCGAGGCACAGCGATCGCAGCAGCACGAGGTGACATTGTGACGATCAAGTGGCTCATCAAGTACCTTCCCGGCGGGCTGGTTACCAAGGCCGTGGAAGCTGCAGCGAGAGAAGGTGTGCTGTACGTGCTCGAATGGCTGCGCGTGCATCACGACCACGTCTTCTGGGGGGCCAATGAGTTGCGGTGCGCCGCCGAGAACGGCCACTTCCATGTGATCAAGTGGCTGATGCAGTTCACGACGCCTCCGCGTAACATTCGCATCATGGATCTCGCGGCTCGCCATGGCAACTTGGATCTCGTCAAGTGGCTGTACGATCTCCATCGCGAGGTTCCCACCCCTGCGGCTATGAGTGAAGCTGCAAGTGCTGGACATTTGAATGTGCTCAAGTGGGTGGAGGACCATGGCCATTTCGGCAAAATGGAGATGTCAGTGGACGATGCGGCAGCGAATGGGTGTCTCAAGGTCGTCAAATGGCTCGTCAAGAGCTCGAACGGGGTTTACACGACCCGAACGATGAATTTGGCAGCCTCGAACGGACGCCTCGAGCTTGTGAAGTGGTTCCACAAACACAGCAAGGAAGGATGCACGGCTAAGGCAATGGACGGTGCAGCCGCTAATGGACACTTGGAGGTTGTGCAGTGGTTGCACGAGCATCGCAAGGAAGGCTGCACCGTTGCTGCCATGGACAGAGCAGCTCAGAATGGTAATATGAACGTGATCAAGTGGTTGCACTCGAATCGATCCGAGGGCTGCACGGTCGCGGCTATGAACGATGCCGCTGCTCATGGCCATGTGGATGTTGTTCGTTGGCTACACGCGAACAGGGGCGAAGGTTGCACGAGTGAAGCCATGGATCTTGCTGCTCGGGGCGGCTTCTTGGATATCGTCGTGTTTCTTCATGAAAATCGGACAGAAGGGTGTACGGCATCGGCAATGAACGGTGCTGCTCAGAATGGTCACATTGAAGTCGTCAAATGGCTTCACGAAAACAGAAGCGAAGGCTGCACCACCGACGCGATGGACAGTGCGGCTGCCTGTGGCCATCTTGATGTAATCCAGTGGCTCCATTCTCACCGTCAAGAAGGCTGTTCTTCAGCCGCGATGGACGACGCAGCTCGCGGCGGGTATATCAGAGTTGTCCAGTGGCTGCATGCTAATCGAACGGAGGGTTGCACGGAAGCGGCGATGGATAACGCAGCAGCTAGTGGCTCGCTGCCGCTAGTTCGATGGCTGCACTTGAACCGAGCAGAGGGATGCACTTTCAAAGCCATGGACAATGCGGCGAGCGGCGGTCATTTTGAAGTTCTGCTGTTTTTACACCATTATCGACCCGAAGGCTGCTCGACCGCCGCTGCCGTGAACGCCAGTCGTGCTGAGCACCTCGAGATCCTGCAATGGCTGTACCACTATTATCCTGAGCGAATTCACATCGAACGGGTCATCGTCTCTGCCAAGCGCGATAATTATTATTTGATGGACTGGCTCCATCGTGTCGGGAGCAACTGAGCGTCGCTGAGAGCGTCAAGTTCGTGATATTCTCGGGTACGCACCAGTGACGACATGCAAATGGACAAGGTTTAATATCCAGACTTCGATAAGGACTCTCCTGAATGTGAAATGCTGTCTGGCTTCGAGTTTGATGTATGAATACAGCAGCAATTGTCCAAAACGACCAAACGGAGTTCAGGAAGAAAACAAGAAATTGACGTGCATTATCGGCACCAAGCGATCGTCCAACGGGCTACGACTGCATATTTGATGACGCTCCGAAGCTCTTGTTACGGGAAGTAGATGGCGTTGGTTTGCTGCGAGAGCTGCGTCTCCAGATGACGCACCACGTGCTTGAGCTCTTCCACTTGGTTCTTCAGGTCGGCAATCTGGCCTTGCGACGCCTCCTGCTCTGATACCGGCACTTGCTTGAGCTCGAACTTGTACACAGGTCGAAACCCTCCGCCAAGACCCAGCGTGAGCGTGAGCGTTGCAGCCGTGGTCGAGTCGGCCGAACGGGCGAAGTCCACAGAGTGCGAGCCGGAACCATTCTTCGATCGCACCTCCAACGCGTCGGTCAAGAGTTGTGCGATTGCAGAACGTGGAAGCTGGACTCCATCTGGCGCGCCACCCTTCATTATTGTATCGTCGATGCGGCATTGCCTGCAGGAGCATCACAAATGAGACTGCGAATATCCGGCTAAGGAAGTGTTTTTAACCCTACCATTTCTCATGCTGCTTCGTGCTGTGGAGAGTGGCGACAGTCTCAAGTTTATCAGTGTGAACTGAAAACCTGAACGAGTCGCCTGGAAAGCCAGTGAACGTCACAGTGGGAACAGTCTGTGAAGTTGTTGGGCTGGTCACCGTCGGCTTAGGAGTGGCTTCGACGTCGACAAAGTTGCCGTTGTCGTCGACAAAGCAGGGGGTTCCGAGGATCCGATGAAGTTTTGCTGTTGTGACCGCTGGTGGCGACCGAGATTGCCTCTGGGGGGCTTGCTTGCCGTCACTGTCGACGATGTCGCCGTCCTCGGTCACAAAGCACGGAGTGCCGATCAACCGCTTCAAGCCCGGTCGGCCCATCGTCGACGTATAGAGCAGAGGCGATTGGGACGGGGTGCTTCCGGCAGAACTGTGAGGTTTCGTGTACATGTCGGAGCTGACAAAAGGGTACTGCAATCCAGGATGCTGGTCTGCGTACACCCCATCGAGGATCTTGCCGTCAGCCGACACGAAGCACGGAGTCCCCATCAGACGCTTGGCGCCAAGAGGCAGTGATGGGGTCGTTGATGCAACCGGAGCAGCAGTTTCCCCTATCACAAGCGCGCCAGCTTCGTTGATCAGCGCAGGTGTCCCAGGAAGGCGACGAAGAGCGAGTGGCGGTGTCGACATGGCAGCTGGAGTTTTGGTTTCAGCCGGAAAGTTGAGAAGTGAGCGGGATGATTGGAATCCACCAGGCCTTCTGGAGTGGTGGAGCTGGTGGATAATTCCCCAGCCGGCCGAGAGAAGGATATGTCTCGTGTTGTATCATCCAGTGTGGTTAACCTAGGGATGAGTCTTGTTGGACTACAGTGTCAGGATTTCGATTTGGCTACAGGTATCGTGTGAGTAGCACTTCGCATTGTTTACCCAGCGATGTGTGGAGGTTGCATTTCAACATTCGAATCCACGCATTGGCAGTGGCATGGGTGCGAGTGGAACGAAGTCGAAGCCAGTCATTATGAAGCAAGTGTAGCCGCTCCTGATGTAGGTGACAAGCACTTAACCTAGGTAACAACGTGTGAATAGCTCGCAAGATCAGCTGAAGACCTCCCGAGAGCAATATCAGACTCACTATGGCCATCACGAGTGCGGTACAAAAATTCAGCATCTCCCAGCGAACTGCAAGTTGGCATGTCACTGATTCCGAACAGCCAATATTAGCCATCATTGCTGCAGCATTTTCATTCGCAGCGATGTCGACTTGTTCAACAGGGAGAGGATACCACACTGCCGTTCTTGAACCCATACTCGTGGACTCGTGTTGCACGCGATTTGTCAAACAGAAATTCATCGAGGATGACGATTGAAGAAGAGTCAACTGCGTAGGTTCGCTTTCGTCACGAATCGATGAGTAATCACTCAGAGCCCGGCGGACAATATGACTCTGACAAGTAGATGGACACCACATATCACATCGTTTCGCGTGAAACCAGCCATGAATCGATTATGCGACGTGAGGATCCTTCATTGCGGAGCTTCGAAGCGAATCGAACACGAATCCAATGCGCCAGCATCTTTAACTTCAGCGGCTGCTATAGATCAGCGCAGTGTTAGCGGAATTGTGACACCACACGCCCCGTCCTCGTAGCAGGGACGGATTGTGGATCTTCGAAGTAACGACACCACACCGATGATTTGTCACTCTCAATCTGGGTGGTCTCATTTCCATTCCTGTGATCTAGCGCTTCATCCCACATATATTGAGTCGGGTCAGGAACGAGCTTGGAAAGGTCCAATCTGCGGCAGACAATGAACCGGATTTGATGTTTTCGGCAATTGGGAGACGATGACGACTAGATTGACACTGCATGTTATTCTTTTCCGTTTACCTTCACCTTCACCAGTAGCGTCCAACCCATCCCTTCCAGCCATCAGTGGCGATACAGTGGCCTTAGTAGTGATACTTACTGCTGCGCGTACTGCTCTGCTTGTCGAGCTCCTTCTCGAGGTATTTTGTCTGCTTGCGCATAGCAGACATCTCGACTTGGAGGCTCTGCATCTGCGCGCGCATGGCAACCATCTCATCTTGCAAGTCCACGATCTGCGCGCGCAGACGGTCCTCCGTCTTGATCGCCTTGACAGCGAGCGTCAGGCGGTACGTCGGACAGAACCCGGCGCCAAAGTCGAGCGCCAGCACGAGCTGTAGATCCGTCTCGTTCGCCGCCTTGGACAGCGTCACCGTGTGACCTGCCGCCTGTACTGCAGCGCCAGTGGCGTTTCCGGACGCCGAGACTTGCTGTTGCTTGGCGAGTGTCTCGGTCAAGAGCGTCGCGACAACCGACCGAGGGATCTCAACCCCGTCTGGCCCGCACTTCTTGAGCGACTCGTCGTCGACGCGGCACTCCCTACCACGCGCATTAGCATACAATTGATGAATCGGAACAACCGACAGGTGTGTCGTACCATTGGTCCTTGGACAGTTTGCTTTCGAAGGCGAGCACCGTCTCGAGCTTGTCGGTCGAGACTGTGTAGTGGAACACGTCGTTCGGGAAGTTCGCGAAGGCCACGGACGAACGCACAGGCGCTGCCAAGGACGGGGACTGCGGAACGGAGGTGGCTGCTTCGTCGAAGATGGAGGCGGAGCCCTGGGAGGTTTGAATGGCAAACATGGTCGGCGAGTTGGTGTTCTTCAGGTCAAATCCGATAGTGATGATCGAGATGTTCTCGATGATTTGTAGAGATCGATCTTGAATCAGGAGTGACATTGAAATTAAAATTCGAATCGATTCCCTCCAGATTACATAATTCAGTGAGCTCAAGCAATGACCCGCATATCCTAACTAGATATCGACTTAAAGGCGACCGCGGTTACCAAATTCCTCCCACGGCAGCGTTGTGATACACACAGAGTTTGATCGGGAGAACGCATACGACCGACACGATGGGCAACTGATAGCACTCGTCAATTTCCTCCGTGTAAACCGTGTGTGTGCTTTTATACAATCGAAACTCTTGCTGATCTGGTGCACTAGTGTCGAAGGCGTTTCGACTATCTGTTTGAAAGTGGCAGTTCTGTTTAAATGCCATTTCAGCGAACCTATGCCACAGGTCTCTCGCAGCATGAAGCTTTGCAACGAAATGCGTACATCCATTCATATGCTCACATTACACAGTAGATGCATCCGCTTTTACCCCTCGCAGAGTAGATCCAGTCGCGGTTCAACTGCATCAAAGTGCCCACCTCGCTCTCCTACCTCCGTGTGGCCACTTCTCCTACTCGGACAACTCCGCCGACGCCATCTCGAACTTGTACACCGGACGCAACACACTGCCAATGTCCAGCGTCAGAGCGAGCGTAGCAGCTGTCGGCGACGTCGACGAGGCGACCAAGTCCACAGGGTGGGTGCTGAGTTTGTTCGTGGCGGTCGAGTCAAGTTCGTCGGATAGAATCTGCATCACAGCCGAGCGAGGGAGCTGCACTCCAACTGGGGCACACTTCGCCATGGTCTCATCGTCGACGCGGCATTGCCTGAAGAAGAACATAACCACAGCGAAGGTGTTAGTCTTGACTATGGCCAACATTCCGTCAGGAGAGGGATCCGCACCATGTCGCGTTCTTGCTGGTGCTCTCCAGAGTGATCACGGTCTCGAGCTTGTCGGTCTGGACCGAATGGCGGAATGCGTCTCCCGGAAAGCCGGGAAACACCACCGTCGACCCCAATCGCGCCTCCGAAATGGTTGAAGCTGGCGACGCAGCAACCTTGCTTGGCGTGATCTGTCCGCCAACAAAAGCGCTATCGTTGGCAACGAAGCACGGCGTTCCAAAGATTCGGTGCGTATCCAGCTTCGTTGGGACAAGAGCGGGTGAGCGCGCAGGAAATGGTGGCGCCAAGGGTCGGTCACTTCCAGCGATGCTGCCGTCCTGATCCACGAAGCAGGGAGTTCCGAGGAGACGCCGGTGCTGCGGCTGGACAGGCACAGCCAAAGTGGTGTCGCTGACAATGCGGCCACCCTCCGTCACAAAGCACGGAGTGCCAAGCAGACGCTTCAGTCCAGGTCGCTTCTTGGACGACGCAGTCCCGACGATCTCCCCGTCGTTGGACACAAAGCACGGCGTGCCGAGCAGCCTCTTGTGGCCAAGCGGGGATGCCGCTGGCGCGGATGGGAGCGGTCGAGCCTCTTGCAGCTGCCGAGGAAGCGTCGATCCCGATGCAACAAGAAGCCCAGCTTCGTTGACAAACACCGGCGTCCCGGGGAGACGGCGGAGAGCGGCTGAGGTGTTGGCGGCCATCGTGGTTTGCTTGAAACAAATCGGGCTCTTGGCAAATTGAGAAATGGCGGCACAAGTGGGGTGGTCACACTGTTAAAACGGGCAGGATACGACGGTTGAGGTCTGTCTGTCCGACCGTGAGCGCGACTTGGTGGGAGCATGAGGAGCGGTTAAACCCACCTAGAGATGCGCTGGAATCATCACATTTGGGCGACGAAAGAAAGTGGCTTTGGGTTATGGGTTCACTGATTTCTACAGAAAAGATAACACAGGCAGGCATGACCTCGAACGTTGTTCGACATGCACGAGTTTAGGATCGGTTAGGCATGTTTCGAGCCAGATAATCACACGACAGAGTGATGGCGCGCACACAAGTGCGGGACTTGTGTATAGTGCAGATTCAAGTTGAAGTTAACTTTCCCGCCATGGTTTTGTGCCTTCATTGGTCGACAGCGCCACATCACCTAGAAGAACGGCGCGGCCGAAAAGATCGAAGCGCATCTGCTCCACGCACCTGCTTCTGACCTTGCGTTTACCTGACTGCAACCACTAAACGACCGATGCGACCAGCGACCAGCGACGCCTCTGCTGTGAGGTCGCCGTGGTTGCGCTCTGATTGTCTATTTCAAACACGGCGCATCGGTTTGCAGCTCGATCGGTGAGGAAGAGCAAATCTCTCATGGCGCTGTCGCATCATAGGCCACATGTCGGCTTTGGTTGATCACAATCCTCATCTGCTCGCTTGATACTCGACACCAGTTAAAATGGTTGATCAATGAATTGCCACCATTGGCTGCCCGAACAGCCTACCTTGATGTCACACGCTGGCGACCACGAAGCCCTCCAAGCCTCCAGACGGCGATGCGATTGTGGTGCTGCCAAAGCGGGAGCTGCCGAAAATCGTTCATGTGGGTGTGTCAATCGTCAAATCTGGGCTTCACTCCTCGCCCACATGTTGAAGCTGCATGACAGTACAGTCCGGGCTGACATATATATTATAATTGGCATGTGTCCGTATTTAAATCTTGTACCGTACACCTTCGCTAATTTGCTGTCGTGCCGCTCCGCAAAAGATCAGCCACCGACTGATTGGCCGCCCTCAGTCCACGATCGACTTCCAGGAAGCGAGCAGGAAGCGAGCAGCCAAGAGCGTCAGGTACGAGCCGCTTCGTCTATATATCCGCAATGGGCTGTGGACGTGGTAGGAATGTCTCTCAGCGGTCGCATGGCCGCCCGTCCGTCCAGGATGGAGCAGAGTGATGGTGTCCTAACTCGCCTGGCCCATGGGAACTCTCTTGTGGTGATCGCTTATTGACCGTCGCGGCGGACTGACTGGGTCTCCATTCCGCAACTTTCCGGTGCTGTAGCACGAGCAGCAGCATGAACCCTCCGACGGACGCCGCAGCGGCGGCTCCGCCCGCGCCGGCCGACGCACAGCCGTTGAGCAAGAACGAGCTCAAGCGCCGCCAGAAGGCGGAGAAGGCGGCGCAGGCCAAGGCTGAGAAGGCCGCGAAGAAGGCGGCGGAGGCTGCGGCTGCTGGCCCCAAGAAGCCGTCGGCCAACGCGCTGGCCGCCGACGAGGAGGAGCTGGACCCGACCGCGTACTTTGCCAACCGCGAGAAGATGCTTGCCGACCTCGAGAAGGAGGGCATCAACCCGTACCCGCACAAGTTCCACGTGACGACGGCGCTGCCGGACTTCCAGGCCGCCTACCAGGACATTGAGGCGGGCAACCACATCGAGGACAAGCTGGTCTCGGTTGCTGGTCGCCTGCACAGCAAGCGCGCGTCTGGCGCCAAGCTCGTGTTCTACGACCTGCGCGCCGACGGCGTCAAGATCCAGGTCATGTCGAGCCTCGACACGTACGCGAACCCCGAGGCGTTCACCAAGATCCACAGCATTCTGCGCCGTGGTGACATTGTTGGCATCAAGGGCTTCCCGGGCAAGTCGAAGAAGGGCGAGCTCTCGATCTTCCCGCAGGAGATCACGCTGCTCTCGCCGTGCATGCACATGCTGCCCAAGACCCGCGCGGGTCTCAAGCTGCTGCAGGACACGCGCTACCGCCAGCGCTACCTGGACTTGATCCTGAACGACGACTCGCGCGAGGTGTTCCAGACGCGCGCCAAGATCATCAACTTCATTCGGCGCTTCCTGGACGACCAGCGCTTCCTCGAGGTCGAGACGCCCATGATGAACATGATTGTCGGCGGCGCGACAGCCAAGCCGTTCGTGACGTACCACAACGACCTGCACATGAACCTGTTCATGCGCGTGGCGCCAGAGCTCTACCTCAAGCAGCTGGTGATCGGCGGTCTGGACCGTGTGTACGAGATTGGACGCCAGTTCCGCAACGAGGGCATTGATCTGACGCATAACCCCGAGTTCACGAGCTGCGAGTTCTACATGGCGTACGCCGACTACAACGACCTGATGACCATGACGGAGAAGCTCTTCTCGGAGATGGTCAAGGAGATCACAGGCGGGTACACGATCACGATCCAGAAGGAGGCCGGTGAGGAGCCCGTGACGATCGACTTCACGCCTCCGTTCAAGCGCGTGAAGATGGTGACGGCCGTCGAGGAGGCCACTGGCGTGAAGATCCCGATTGACGACCCGGAGAAGTGTTTGCCGCTGCTCGAGCAGCTTGTGACCAAGTACGGGCTCGAGTGCGCGCCGCCCCGCTCGATCGCGCGGCTGCTGGACAAGCTCGTGGGCCACTTCATCGAGGACAACAAGGAGTACTGGAAGAAGCCGTTCTTCATCATGGACCAGCCCGTGTACAACTCGCCGCTCGCCAAGTACCACCGTGAGACGCCCGGACTCACGGAGCGCTTCGAGCTCTTCCTGGCTGGCGCCGAGATCTGTAACGCCTACACGGAGCTGAACAACCCCAAGGTCCAGCGCGAGCGCTTCATTGAGCAGATGCAGCAGGCGGCGGCCGGCGACGACGAGGCACAGCCGCACGACGAGGGCTTCTGCACGGCCATGGAGTATGCGCTTCCGCCGACGGGTGGTTGGGGCTGCGGCATTGACCGCATGACCATGTTCCTCACGAACCGTTTCAACATCAAGGAGGTGCTGCTGTTCCCGGCCATGAAGCCGGACGAGCAGGCCGCGGCGCCGGCGGGGTCGTCGAGCGTCCTGGTCGGTGGATCGGTCAACCTGGACGAGCTGGAGAAGCGGCTGGCGGCGACTACGTTCGTCAACGGCGCGAGCCCCACGAAGGAAGACAGCGAGGCGTTCGACCGCGTCAACGTCATCGGTAAGGACATCCTGGACAAGTACCCCAACGTGGACAAGTGGCAGAACTTCATCAAGGCCTTCCCGAACGAGCTGCGCGCCAAGTGGTAAGCGGCATTCGCTCGCTCCCTGGCGTCGCAACCCGAGTAGGAGTTTGCTTTGTTCGGTAAGCGTGGAGAGTGTTGCTACCCCTAGAGGGAGCTCTATCATCCACCCACGCGAGAATGTATTTGGACTGCAAAGCGATTTATGTTTCTTGGTGTGATAAATATGGTCAGACTCGATGGAGTCGAGCTACTATTGCTCGAGAGCAGCGAAGCGGCCTTCGATGACGTCAAAATGGCTGCGGAGGATCGGCAGCGCGGCGTCCCACTCGTCGTCCTTGATGAGCATGAAATCCTGCAAGCGAACAGCGCATTAGCGACCAGCAAAATATGTTTGCACCACGACCAAGCGCGTACCGTGGCGTAGGTGCTGATGTAGAAGACCATGGTGCCGGCGTTTACGAGCACGCGAGTCTGACCGGCAACGATGCCCGTCTCGGTGAACCCGAGCTTGGTCGCGCCGATCTGCACCACCTTCCAGTCGTCGGGCGACACGCTCACGCCCTCATCGCCCCTGCTCGCGAGCATCTTGGCTTGCTCGAGGAAGTCTGCGTCGCTCGTGACGACCGAGACGCCCTCGGCTGTCTCCGAGTAGCTGAGGAAATGTTGGTCAGCCTTGCCGGCTTCAGCCAGTGGATCGTTCGTCGACCGTCTACCGTGGCAGAACAAGAGCTGGACGAGCGCGAACATGTGCCGCTTGACGGCACTCCGGTTCATCTGCACCAGGTGCAGGTCGATGTTCGGGATACTGAGCACGTGCTGATGCACCGCGACGGCCTCGTCCTCGGTCAAGTCCCCTGTGTCGTCGCTCTTGGGGGAGTTCGGCACCACGTTGTTGTCGGCTTCGCCTTCAGCGACCAGCTCTTCTCCACTCTCCGTCTGTATCATGCAAAAGCTCTGCAGACACCGGACGGCTTCAGGCAGGTCCTCCACCTTGACGAGCACTGCACACCAGTCAAACCGCAAGCCATGACAAACATTACCGCTAGGGTTTGGATCGTACCATAGTCGGACTGGTAGGTAGAGATCTGGAAGACGCTAATGTCTCTCCGCGCCAGCTTGGATGTGAGCTCCGTGAGCACGGCGAGCTGGCTGAGGAAGGCGCCGGTGCCGGCGGACGCCACCTGCAGCGCCTTCCACCGGATCGGCTCGAACTCGAGCGCGCCGTCGGCAAAGTGCGCCAGCAGCTGCTCGTCGAACACGATCGAGATCTCGTGCTGCGACTCGACGTAGCTCAGGAACCGCTCGGGTCCGTCGCACGCGTCCTCGTAGAAGAACAGCCGGAGCAGCGTCGGGATGAGCTCGAGTCGCCGCGCCGCACGCTGCATCTCGCTCTCGTCGGCTCCTTCTTCTTCGGCTCCCGGCGCGGCCGACAGACAGCCGACGCGGCCGGGCGACGGCGCCTTCTCCGTGCTGGTGATCACCAGCGTCGCGTCCAGACATATGAGCTGCACTTGCTTGTCCATCGCCGCCGCGGGTTGACTGTCAATCGGCAACTATCGAGGCGCTTTTGGTGTTTGGGTGTCAAAAGACGCAATGGTGCATACTGCCTTTGCCCATCACGTGCGCTCAACAATATCGGACCAGAGCCACATGCTTTTTCTCCAACCACCGACGCGCGGCACACACTTTACGAAGCACCACTGGACAAAATTTATAAATATTCGGCCAATCACCGTGTTTTCCTACTTTTACGTTCACGAAAGCAATCGTTAATCTAGGATAGATCCTGGGCGAAGCTTGCCTGGAGTCCAAGTGGCGGCGCACTCTGCGGGGGACGCGGAAAACGGCGCGGTGGCCGAGAAAAGCCGGCGCGCGCGAGTCGCCGTGGCTGGGCCGCAAGAGACGCCGAGCGCGCGGGCGAGCATGGAGCTCGCGTGTCTGCTGTGTTCGCAGGTGATCCGCGCGGGTTCGACGGCGGAGGCGGTCGCGGGGTCGCAGGAGCGCGGCCGGTCGCCGCGGCTTTCTGCTGGCAGTGATTGCGCAGTCGAGGGCGGACCAAGCGGCGGCGAGCGCCACGATGGAGGAAATCGTGTGGAGATCAAGGCGGAAGTTAGGAGTTCGAGCGAGGAAGTGGTCGCGTGTGCCACGTGCGGCGGGTATTTCCACGTCCCGTGCTTGCTGAAGATGGACAAAGGTGCGCGAGTGGATGATGGCGGGTTCGAATGCGCCAAGTGCGATGGAACAAAGCGCGAAGGGGGCGTGTCCTCGCACCAGTTGCCGCTGGTGGTTCCGCTTGGCGCGGTAGACTACTTGCGAGCCCAGTCTGTGAGCGAAGACAGCGACGATCCTGCTGATTACGACAGTAAAGCTCTTGGGAAGGCCGATGATGCTCAAGACGACGACGATGATGTGATGGAAGACGAAGACATGGGCGGCGGGTCGTGGCGGGTCGTGAAGAAAACCTTTGAAGTGTGCACGTCCTGCCGGCAAATTGACATTGACGGCGCCGATCGCGAGGTCTGCAGTGCGTGCAAATCGACATGGCTGCACCGCAAGTGCCTGCGGTATCGGCAACAGCCCCCAACGCCTCCAGCGCCGACAAGGAAGGGTTCAAGCAGGAAGCGGAGACGCTCGCAGCCTCGTGCAGTTGATGGGGGCCGCGGGGCTGGTCTCAGTGCAACGCCGAGCATTTGCGCAAAGTGTTACACAAAGAGTGGAGCTAGTGCGGACGATGGTCTGGGTGTGCATTCGAGTACAATCGACATGCGCACGATTGCCCTGTTCAGGCCAATGGATTGCGGCGCGGAAGATCCAGGGAGCGAGTGGCGGGGCATGTGCAGTGGATGCAATTTAAGATTTTGTCTGGCTGAGTTTTGCGACCCGCACGACCATGATACCCCCCTCGACTCGATTGTGCCGCAAGATATACCGCTAGATGGTGATGCCGAGTGGAGGTGTGTGCATTGCAAGCGCCATGCCGACAAGGCCAAGGAAGGAGGTGATCCTGTTTTTAAGCAAGAGCGTGGATTGTCTGCCACTCCAATCCAGGCAGTGGAACATCCTGTCGACACAACCAGTGCGGCTTCTTCCACAGTTGGTACGGCGTTATCCAGTCGTATCATGCCCGATTCGTCGCTTTCGAATGCTGCAATATCAAAAGACGAGTCCTTCGCTGCGGATGTTGAGCAATCCAATGCTACCTCGACGGATATATCCCTAGCGATTGAAATGGCGACTATACTCATCTGCGACGGCTGCGAAGGAGAGTTTGACATGGCAAGGATTGTTCCTCCACTGACGGAGATCCCGGAGGGAGACTGGTTTTGTGCTGTTTGCCGTCAATCAAGACCCGAAGCACAGAAAGCGCCGACTCCAGCTCTCGTCGACGTCACTTTGCTCCTTTGCGACGGGTGCGATGGCGAGTTTGACATGACAACGCTTGACCCACCACTGACAGAGGTACCCAGCGGCGACTGGTACTGTCCGCAATGCGTGACTGCGCGACGCACGACGAAAAAAGGCAAGTCAAAGCAACAGCGCAAGAGAAAACCTGCGCCGCCACCATCCACAACTGTCGGTCCTCTTGTGGACAGCAGTGTGTCAGCAGCACCAGCTCCCGGACCCGTGGAGATTGTGACAGTGTTGATTTGCGACGGCTGTGAAGGAGAATTTGATCCATCGCTGTTGAATCCCCCACTCCTAGCTATCCCTGAAGGCGAGTGGTTTTGTCATGGTTGTGCTGATTCAAGACCGCGCTCGAAGCGCTCTCGAGCAGCTCAGGCCGAGTCGCGAGTGAAGTTGGAAGCGATTGACAATAGCGTTCGAGTATGCTCAGGTTGCGATGCCAACATTCCTTTGAAATCTGACGCGGCGCCGGGTGTTGACGGGATCTTGCTTTGTGGCACATGTCGGAACTTGCAACCAGTTTACAACAAGCGGCGATCAAGCACGGGTTCTGTGTCGGTTGTGGCCGATGCAACTTCCTCTCGAGGGATCTCAAAAGGCGACAATATTTCGAACAAGAAGCGCAAACGACAAGGCGGTTCCAGAACCAGTTCAAACGGGAAACCAAAGAAGAAAGGGGTCAACTCCACTCTGCATCAAGACTCTTTCCCTGAACTGGAGGACCCAGAGCCAGGAAGCGCTCTGTTCTCTCGTGTTTTCTTGCCGCAGCCAGTTGGGGTTCCGTCAAAAAGGTCTGAAGGCGACAGACCGTCCAGTGATTCGAGTCGCAATGGGAGTCGACCGCGAGCAACGGATCCAATCACAGAAGAAGAAGCTGATATCATTGGCGATGATGGTGACGACGACGCCATTGTGATCATTTGTGACATCTGCTTCCATGAGTACAAGATGCTGGACATCATCGGCTCGAACGCTCTCGATGCGATTCCGGCGCGTCCTTGGTATTGCAACGGATGTTTGCGCAGTCTGAAGCGAAATCGCAAGAAGAGGCAGCGTTTTTCGAAGCAGATGCTCCTCGAGTTCCAGCTGCACGGGAGTTTGTTGCGGCCGTCGGCAGCAAAAGTGGTTGATCCGTACGCGTCCGCTTTGTGCGGCAAGCTCCCACGGTCGGCCGCCGAGCGAAAGCAAATGTACGGCTTGGTGGGGAAGTCTGTCGGTATCTTCCTCAAGTGGGATGCCCACTGGATCATGGGTCGCGTTGTCTATTTCGACGAGCGGCACCCGGCGATGCACCACATCGTTCGGTTCGCAGATGGTATTGTCAAGACTCTGCCGTTGTACGCGCTCCCACTTGTGATCGGCACCAGGGTGTTCGTGCATGTCAAGGTTCCTACATTTTACAATCGATGGTGGCCGGCGCAATTGCTCCGAATGAATCTGCTCGCCAAAAAGCTCTTGTTGCCAACTGCTGAAGACGAAGATACGGCATTTTCGAGCTACCGGCTTGTTCGAATCTTCTCTGGGAACTACGACTTGGGTACGGTGCCAAATGTGTCATGCTGGGTCCCGAAGTACTTGTGTCGGAAAATGGATAAACGCGTGCCTCTGCCGCTGTGGGAGCCGGGAACAGCAGTGACAATTGAGGTTCGCAGTTCAATTGACGATCAGAACTCTGCGTCTGAGGAACAAGCCGCCGAAGAAGTTCTAGAGGAAGGCCGGGTTCTCGATATCGCATTTCAGCAGCTTCTCGCGCGTTTCGTCGCACGAAACAGAGGCAGTGGGAGCGATGGATGTCGAGGGATCGGCGAAGCACTTGTTGGACTGAAGGTTGCTGTCAAGTCCCCCAATGGCGACCAGTCTGTGGGTAGTGCTCTGACTGAGCATCTCTACACGGTCACAAGCTTCAATGCGGAGTCAAACACCCATGAACTGGAGCGCGAGGGTGGCGGCAATGGCATACAAGGGAATATCTTGGATGGGAGCATGAAGGTTTTTATTCCGCACGGACCTACGTTCAGCGATATCGCAGTGAAGCTGAGCGAGCGGGGTGACGCAGAATCTGAATTGCAGTCCTCTCTCATTAACGATATGATTCGTGAAGCTGGCTTGCAGCGAAAGTCGAACGCAGAGAAAGACGACCCAGATGCTCACGTGTGTGCTCACTGCTTGCTTTCGAACCAAAGTGTCGAGGCCGAAGACCACGACGATAAGAAGAGCGGACAGGAAGAGATGGTGGAGTGTTCACGCTGTTCGCGCTCGTATCACATTACGTGTTGCGATCCGCCGTACTTCCCTGTGTCTGTGCGCAGCGAAGACAACTCCGAGATCCTGATTGCCGACCTGAAGATTCCATTTATCTGTGGTGGATGCACTGTGTGTGCTGGTTGCGGCAGCACCGAGATCCACGACTCGGCTGCTCCCGTTACGACTCCAACGCCCACGAAAGCTGACAGATCCGGTCGAGATGATCCCGCTGCGGGGTGGTCACAGTGGCGTTTGCCGCTCCGTGCTATCTCGCTCTGCGCCTCTTGCGTTCCCTACTACCAGTCCAAGTGTTTCTGTGGTGTTTGCAGTCGCATTTTGGACGACGATGCGCTAACCACCTGTGTGGATTTGCTTACATGCACCACTTGCGGTCACTGGGTGCATGCTGATTGTGAACCCGACACGCATCCTGCATTTCACGCCATTTCCAGTAACGAGATGTTCGAGCTTGACGTTGAAGTGGATTTGCCCGACATCTCAATGGTGCTCAAGCGTGAGCATGACCATGAAGATGGCGATGTCGCATTGGTGAATGGCGACAATGACGGAATACTTTTCGGCAGTGATGCAGCTAGCCCCAATCCAGCTGTTGACGAGGAAGCCATGCATAACAGTACAACCAGCGGCACCTCTACTTCTGCGAAAGATGATGGCAAACCGGCTCGGTTGCAGGATGAAGATTTCGCTCTGTCTTTGCGGTTCAAGTCCACGTATGACCCGAAGGTTATGCACAAGTACGAGTGCCTCACTTGCCGCAAGATTCGCATGCTGCGTGTAATTCACCGCCTTATTCTGGAGGACAAGATTGATCTGTTTAAAGAGCCTGTGACCGAAGCAATCGCCCCGACGTACTTCGACGTGATCAAATCGCCGATGGATCTCAGCACGATGCAGAGCAAAATCCTTGAGGACCACTACACGAGCGTGAACTTCCGCGAGTTTCGCGACGACTTCGAGCTGATGTGCTTGAACGCCGTGACATTCAACTCGAAGGAGCGCGATTTCCTCATCTGGCGCGAAGCATGGCGATTTTACGGACAGGGCCAGCGAATCTTTCGGCAGACAGCGCCAAAGAGTCGCATGAAACAGCGCGGTGGGAAACATTACGACGCGCTTGTGATAGCGGCAAAGCGGCAGCTTCCCAACAACTCGATCATCGGAAAACAGCAGTTGGACGACGACGACGTGGGCGGCGAAGACGAAGACGACAATGACGGAGCATCGACGGTTGACGGAATTGAAGACGTCGGCGGGGACATCGACATGGACATCGATGGTGAAGGTTCAGAGGCAGTGGATACTGCGCATGATGCTCTGAATGGACACGACAATGCCAATGCGAGCATGTCCGGTGTTTCGTTGCCAACCAAGTCATCGGACACGACGGTCGCGCCTCCAAGCACAGAAGGTGCAACGAGCGCTAACGGTTCGTCCAGCTTATTACCTTCGACCACTGGAGCTGACAAGCATGCTGCAGCTCTTCCATCTGGTGTGCAGATCGAGCGACGTGCCAGCGCTCCAGTGGCTCGGGAAGTATTCGTTCTCCAATCAGAGCTTCCTGCGGCGAATCCCGCTGGCATTTCGCAGATTGAGCTGTTCAAGATGACCCAGTCTCGCGTGTCGGCACATACCTATTGCTGGATGGATATGTGTGTGGGTTGTGGGAGCGCTGGTCTGCGAGACGAAATGATCTTTTGCGTGGATTGTGGCGAATGCTTTCACATGTTTTGCACGGGCGAGATGACTCACGAGCGTATGGAGACCAATGAACTGCTTCGTATGTACTGGCGATGCTCTAACTGCAAAATGTGCGAGGTGTGCGGGGGTCCGGCCACGGCGTCGGAGCCGCTCCACTTCTGTGGGCATTGCGATCGCGGCTATCACGGCACCTGTCTCGATCCTGTTATTCGCAGCGACGTCGATTTGGATGATGAAGAAGCGGCAGCGGACGTGAACAGCGTGCATCCGTCTCGGGCCACCACCATTTATTGCTCAAGCTGCATTTCTTGTGAAGAGTGCAGAAAGCCCCAACCGGATCAAACATACAGTTTCGACCAGAACCTGTGCTTCACGTGTCGTAAAGACAAGGAGTCTGCAGCGACCCTGCTGCAGGAGAAGTGCAAACCCTTAGTGCAGCTTTGGTCAGCCTACTCACGCCAGCAACGCAAGGACAACGAGCGCTGCCCGATGTGCCATCTAAAATGGAACGCCGAGGATGAAGAACTCATTCAATGTGACGCTTGCGAGTTGTGGGCTCATCCCCATTGTGACACCCTGCTGACGGATGAGCCCGAGCGACACAAGAAGCTCGTCGACGATCCAAATGCTCCGTATATTTGCGCAATCTGCCGTCCCAAGGAGCGACAGCATTTGTCTCGTATCCCGAACAGTTGGCGGTCTCAAGTATTAATCGACTGCATCCAACAAATGAGAGCTCAGTCGGACGCCAAATGGAAGGAGGCGCGGCATCAACTGCAGCAGGAACAACAGTGGAAGTCGTGGGCGGACAACACGGCGGTCTACCTGTACATCCTTCGGTTGGGGGAGGAATGTCTCCGTAACTTCTGCTACCGCAGCGTGAACTTCGCGACCGACTGGTTTCGTTTTACGAAAGTACAAGAAGAGGACGAGAGCGGGGCTGTTCTCCCACAATGGATGCTGCAAAAGGCCAGCAGATACTTGCGATTCAAGCGCTACTCGAGGGCACCGCGCGCTGCACTGCGTCGCCAACAGCGGAAGGCAAGCAACTTCTACTCGAAGCAGGGCGTGAACATGCACGAAGATACGAGTGCCGTTTGCTCCATCGTCTCGGAAACGAGTAGCTGCGCTGCTCTTTTGGCTTGTGTCCATTTGCTCTACGGGTGGCGTCCTCTCCCCAAGGTGGTTGTGCACTTTCTGGAAAACGAATCAATGTCCGGAAGTGGTAAAGAGTCACTTAGCGAGGCGTTGCTTCGGAAGCTGCGCGTGGAAGACTCGGGACGAACTCTGGACGAAGAAATCGCGGTCATCAATGAACAATATGACCGTCGTGTCGCCAAACGCCATTTAGTCCACGACACTCAAGATGACTTGGCGGTGTTTGGTGAGGCGACGGTAGCTCAGGCTTCCGTCGACGGGATGACAGATACTGGCGACACTGCTCAAAACAATGAGGAGCCTCATGAAGTCCAAGCAGATGTGCCAAACGGACAGAACGAGACGAACGGGCTTAAAGAGCACAACGAGTTGCCGAAACAATCCGCAAACAGCGACGGAGATATCGCAATTGCTGAAGAGTATCAGGGCGGACCGGCTGCTTCTAGCGGGAACACCAACGCACCGAAGACAAACCTCGCCGTGCAGTCAGAAAAGGGTGAGGGCGAGAATACTGTGCACATGACGACGTGCCCGCCTCTTTTGGGGTGGGCGGTGGAAGACTTGGATGCCGTCCCGCTCGACTGCGAGCCAACTTCTCGCGACGATGGCAGTGTGTCTGTGAAGCGACAACCGTTTGTCGACAACCGCTTTTGTGCGCTGTGCTTCATGGTCGGCGACGACACTGCCTGCGGGCGGTTGATCTATACGGATCTGGAGCAGTGGGTTCACGTCAACTGTGCTCTATGGTCGGTCGAAGTGTTCGAGAACGACAGTGGAGTCTTGCAGAAATGCCAGAAAGCTAAGCATCGCAGCCGCCTGATTCGCTGTGACGCATGCAATCTCGTTGGTGCAACGGTGGGGTGCAGCGTTTCGCGTTGTCAAAGACATTTCCACTTTCCTTGCGCTGTCGATGCCGGTGTCGCTTTTCTGCCGAACGGCGAGACGATCTGTCCAAAGGCGGATCACATGCAAATGATTGCCCGCAAATTCCAATCGAAGACTTTGTCGACCCCTGCAGCAGAAATACCGCCGTCGACTGCTCCAGCACTGACGCCGAATGCAGCAGCGTCGGTGGAGAGGAGCGACACTGAACAAGGAGAACGAGAAGGCTCGACCGGAGATGTTCCTCACGCTTCTGGGGACGATACGACCGAGCCGACAGGTTCTGAAGCAGCCGGAAATGATATCTCTCCCCAAACGAACGATACTGGCGATCACATGAGCGAATCGTCACCCAGTGAGCATCGCCCAGCTAATGAAGTTGACGCCGACTTGAAGGTTGCGGAGGATGCCATCCAAGCCGGAGAAGAGGCTACTTCCGCAGCCGAAGAACTCTCTCCAAGTACACCTGGTACCACGGACCGAGTTCCTCAGGCTCATACTACAGCAGCCTCGCAAAGCGTACTCCCTGTTGTTAACCCGATCCCAGAACCGCGTCGCGCGCTTCGAAGTGATCCGCCGCTGGTGCTGTCCGAGTCCAAAAAGAAGCGAGGATCGTCCGAGACCAGGAAGAAACGACTTGCGTGTTTCCGGATCGGCGCGCTCACGGTGCACTCGCTCGGCCACATTGTCGCCGGCAACTCGAGTTTCCATTCGCGGGAGTCGATATTCCCTCTCGGGTTCCGTAGTTCGCGCATCTTTTGGAGCACTCGCGAGGTTGCGACTCGGTGCTTGTACGAGTGCGTCATCTCCAGCACGGAGGTGGAGGAACGGCTTGAGCAGCGACGGCTACGCGCCTCTACTGGAGTCACAGAAGACAAGCCAGCTGATGGTAACGCTGCATCGTTTAAGCGCAAGACGCCACCGAGCGCAGTGTTCAAGATCGTGGCGTCCGATGACCCATCGCATCCGATTGTCGCGGGGTCGGCCAAGGACGCACTCATTGAGCTGCGGAGCCGTGTCGTAGCATTGTACGATGACCCGAAGTTGTTTCCGGGTGGAGCGTTGGCGGCGAACCCATTCCTGAACCGTGCGTCGTGGTTCTCGTTTGCGCTCTCGAGTGGGTACTTCTTCGGATTCGGTATTCCAGATATTGCCAAAGAGATCGAGCAGCTTCCCTTGGCAGCGACAGTGGGTATCAGTCGCGGATTTCTCACTCGCCGACACCGTCAAGAGGCCATGAGGCGTCGCCATGGAGCTGCGGCCCCGGCATCTGTAGAGGATTCTGCCGCGGCCAAGAACGAGCAGGTCTATGTGTTCAAGCAGCATCTGCCGACGCTGGGCGAGTTTGAGATGGCGCGGCTCGTGGTGGAGCAGTTGGTGATGGCCGACGAGCGTGCGCGCCAGTCGACTGGATCCGCACGCACCGATGGCTTTGAAGGCAACAATATGTTCGGTGCGCCGCGAGCTCCTGCGAAATCTACTCGGCGACTGCTGGCCAAGCAGGCATCCAACGACCCAGCCGAGCCAACGTCATCCAACTCTGCGACAACGAAGAGTGGAGGCAACAACAGCGGCGGAGGCGGAAACGGAGTGGCGATGGACCTGGAACACCTGCCGATCGCGATGCAGTACCGTGAACTCCGCAAACGTCCGTTCGACGAGCGACTGGAGGTCCGCAAGTCCAAGATCCACGGGTACGGGCTGTTCACCAAGGAGGCGGTGGCCGAGGGCCAGATGATCGTCGAGTACCAGGGCCAGATGATCTCGCAGAGCATCGCGGACGAGCGCGAGAAGAAATACGAGGAAATGGGCATCGGCTCGTGCTACATGTTCAGGTTGGACGAGCGCACCATCATCGACGCCACGCGGTGCGGCAATCTGGCGCGCTTCATCAACCACTCGTGCGATCCCAAGGCGTACGCGCGCGTGGTTCCAGTCGAGAACAACGAGAAGAAGATCGTCATCTTCGCCAAGCGCGCGATCGAGATGGGCGACGAGATCACTTACGACTACAAGTTCCCGATCGAGGACGAGGCGATCCCGTGCGACTGCAGCGCACCCAACTGCATCGGTCGCATGAACTAGGCACGTCGAGGTATGGCGAAGGCAAGCAGTGGTATCAATATTATATCATGCGTCTGTCTCGAGACGGTGTGCTGTGCTATGTGGAGGTTAGTCTCTAACTTACGCGTGCAGCGACTCGTAGACGTTGGCGGTGCTGAGCAGCTGCATCTGGAAGGGCACCCGAGCCTGGTCGGCCGCTGTCTTGCCGTGCACGAGCTGAACGTTGCCGTTGTTGGCGAGCTGCAGCGACGCGAGGAACATGCGGCACACCTCGTATGAGTTCTTCCCACCTGCGAGCTTGTCGAACGGCACGACTTCGCATTCCTCGTCCTCCTCGTCCGTCCGCTGTCGCTTCGGAAGCTTGGGGGTCGCCACCGAGACTCGTCGATTCTCCTCCAGGTTCCCGATGATCTCACGCCCGTAGAGTTGGATGTCGAACGGCGGCCGCTCGTCCTGCTGCTTGAGCAGCGGAGTGAGCTTGGACTGCCACTCGTTCACCTGCTTCGTCAGGTCCGTCTCGCGCACGTACTGCTCAGCACCCTCCATAAAGGACTCGATGTGTTGACGACAAATCTCCTCGTATGTGAGCGGGCGGTCACCGCCGAGCTGCGCCATGGCATTGACCGCGTCCGTGTACTTGTCGTTGGAATCGTAGTCATCACCAGTGTTCCAGTCGCCGCCATCGAAGCCGCCATCGTCATCATAATCGTCAGCCTCTTCTGCAGTGCCATCGTCTCCGCCACCAGCAGTTTCAGCGCCTAGTTCGCCAAACTGGAGATCTAACGGTGCGCTCGAGCCATGCAGGTTCATGGCCTGCATCTGCTCCTCCTCCTCCTCTTCGGCCTCTTCCTGGAGCAGCATGGCCTGCGCACTCTGCTCCTCCTTGACTGCCGACTTGCGCACGAGGCTCTTCCACTTGGTTTCCAGCTTCCACAAATCGTCGCAGCTCTTGACCAGCACAGGCGCCTTACAGAACTTCTTCTTGAACTTCTTCTCGAGCGCCGTCTCGGACGTCTCCGTCCACACCCACGAAGCCCATTGCGGTCGGTTAGAAGCCGCGAAGAACCGCTCCTTGAACAGCGGATCATCCAGTCCATCGACGAGATCGTCGTCACCACCGGGTCCCTTCTTGTTGCTCAGTTTTGCAGCTTCGGTCTTGTAGGGAGGTCGGCGAGGGTACGATCGTCCCTTGCGGAATGGTCGCGACGTCGCCGAGCTCGCATCGTACGGGTCGAGCGGTGCCCACGGATCACGCTCGGCCGCCGCTGCTCGCTTGAAGGCCACTCGTCTTGTAGATCCGGTGTCAGCCGGCTCATCCACCACCGTCGCGTCATTGCTTGGAGCCTCCGCGCGAAACGTGTCAGCGTCGTCCGCTGGCTCGTCACCACCACCACCAAAGTCGCCGTCGTAGCCGCCAAAGTCCGGCATGTTGTCATCGCCATCGTCGTCGCCCGCGTCGTCGAAATTGAGGGTCGTCGTCGGATTGTTGCCATCGTCACCGGCCAGATCCCACTCGACGTGACCGAGACTCGGACGCCGCGGCGTCTTCTCGCCGCGCACGTACTTGAAGTCGGTCTCCTCTTCGAGAAACTTGCGGCTGCCCTCATCTAGCAGCATGACGCCAGACACGTGCAGGTTGCACGACATGAGCTTGAACGCGTCGCCATGGTCGCGCTCTCCGGGGACTAGCGATCCCATCAGCGCCACCGACGCTCTGTCCACGATCAGCCCACGCGTTATCCACCTGTTCCATCCCAACCCTTCATACCATTGACACTTACTGCAAGTTGTTCTTGCTCCTTGACAGCCCCGCGTCCTTGCGCTTGTCGCCACCTCGACCAGCTTCCGACTTCCTCAGCGTGATGAGCGTTTCGCGCGCCTCTTCCAGCTCGTCATAGACCGGCAGCGCATTGCCCAGCGTGTCGCCACCATCGCCTTCTTCTCCACCATCATCCTCCCCTTCATTCCCAGCATCTTGACCAGCTTGTGCACCTTCGCTCGGCCCCTTCCGCCGCTCCTCATGCTGCTTGGACAGGTGCGCGAGCGTCTGGTAGACGAGCGCGTACAGATACTCGACCTTGCGGCTGTAGATGACGCTCGTGCCCTGGATGAGCAGCGCCGCCTCGGCGAAGTTCATGACCTTGGCGTCCGCCGCGCCGACCCGAGGGCCGAACGTCGCAGTGGAACCCTCGTCATTCGGGTCGAAGGCGATGTTCAGCGAGTCGAGCTGGTCCAGGTACTCCTCCAGCTCCTGGGCGAGGTCGATGTTCCAGTTCTGGCTCAGGTCCCTGGATCGACGAAACGAACGTGTCAACATCTTCTCGATGGTCCGAGGTACAACAATCCAGAGAGGCCACATCGCGACAGAAAGAGCGTCATGCCGATGATGGGGGTAGTGTGGACGTACCGCAGGGGCTGCAGCAGGTGCTGGAAGCGGCTCTCGCTCATGCTACCGACCACGCCTTCCGCTCTTGGTGTCGCCTTTTTCGGCCGCGCGCCAATTGGTTTTGAACAAAAAATGGCAAATCAAAATGTTGCACGAATGTATCATTTGATTTGCCTCCAATCAGAACATGCCAGCACGAAAACAGCAACATGATTGGCTACAAAACCCATCTTCAATGTCGGCTTTGCAGTGCTCGTCCGCCAGCTCGACACTTCGCAAATATCCGAGCCGACCCAAGAAGCGCCACCTCGCCAGCCATGTTCTCCTGCCAGACGCCGCCACTACCACCACCACCACCATCATCGGGCGTGAACTTCTACAAAACATCTTCGACTCCGTTGGTTCCACCGCAGTCGCCAGTTCCGATCCGTCCGTTCGTGGCCTTCGCGAACTTCCCGAACGACGTGTTCCACTACACAGTCTCGACCGACAAGCTCGAGACGGTGCTCGCCTTCGAAAGCAAACTGTCCAAGGACCAATGGTACGACATACCTGTCGGTTGTTCCGATTCATCAATTGTATGCTAATGCGCGTGGTAGGGAGTGCCGCGTCGACGACGAGTCGCTCAAGAAGTGCGGGCCAGACGGGGTTGAGATCCCTCGGTCGGTTGTCGCGACGCTCTTGACCGAGACACTCGCCAAGCAACAGCAAGTCTCGGCGTCCGGAAACGCCACTGGCGCTGCAGTACAGGCGGCAGGTCACACGGTGACGCTGTCCAAGGCGGCGAACGAGACGGATCTACAGCTCGTGCTGGCGCTCGACTTTGGCGCCGGGTTCTGTCCGACGTACCGCCTGACGCTCGCTGTCAAGGCGATCAAGACGGAGGACCGTCTGCGCGCGCAGATCGTGGACTTGCAAGATGAGATGGTTGCCATGCGCGCGCAGATGCAGAGCCTTGAGACGCGGCTTGCCGAGCATTGCCAGAGGTGCAGCCATCGATATCAATTGTAAGTTCTCTCGAGCGACTTGGATGTCTCCTTGGTTATCTTTGATGAGAAGCGCACTCGGAAGCAGCGTGTAGGCAAACGTGCGGTTGGTAGTGACATTGCTGAATACAGGGCTCTCCATCCTTATCTTCCAGCACGACAGACAGTCGATAGAATCTCGCTCGTTGAAGATGCCCTCCCCGAAAGAGGGTTGCCATCTATCGGATTGCCCAATGTTAGCATGTATTCGCTCTGTGATGGACGGTATATCACCGCCGTCTAGAGTTAAAATGGTGGCTACAGAGTCTGTGTGCACATGCATCGACCGTCGCGATTATAGTAATAACCTGATCAGGAAGTACAGCGTTCAATGCTATCCGATATCCTTGACTCACCTATTGGCAAGATACCAAAAGGGACTCGGGACAACGACGACGTGATCAGAGGGACTGATCCTGGACGGACGGGCTCTGTCACCACTACGAGGCAAGAGGTGCCAAAACTGTCTGCTTTCAAACGTCAGCGCATCGCAGATCGAGCAGTCTCAATCGTCCCAATCATCGGTCAGGTCAAGAGATCGACGAGGCGCCTTCTATTCGCAAGCTTCTCTGCGGTAACTCAACCAAACGCAAAAGCCCCGAGCTTGACTCACCTGATCGAGCACATTGAGTTGGCATTGGAACACGTCCACGAACTCCAAACGTTCCTCCTTCGTTTAGTCTTCCTCCATACTCATGTCCGGCCGACCCCTTCTCATAACAAGGCAACTGACTGAATCGCGCTTGACACGAGCTTGTCGGGAAGCCTAGAATGATTGTATTTGGTGGCACCAGCAAGGCGGGCAACAGCATGGTCAAGAATCCTCCTACGGGTCCAGTCAAGATGCTAGTAGCCACGCTCGTTCTCTGTTGCGAGGTTGTCGTCGTAGACGAAGATCCAACGAGTCGCGCGTCATGAGTGTGAAGCGACTGCGGATCTGATGAACAAGATCATCGAGAGCAAGTGCAATGACGGAGTGGTTCGGAGTCTGAACGTACACAAGGTATGACACTGCCCAACGCTGGAAGGATGGTGCAGGGAAGACGGTCGGCCGAGACCTCTACGCAGCCACAAATATCCTCAGTGTGCTTATGTGCCAGTTGCGCCGCGACTCGGAGCGTCCTGAACGTCTTCGTCGTCAACTTCATCCAATCGAACCTAGTAGGGAATGTGCATGCCAATATGCCGGCATTTCGTGAAGTGGGTTCATGCAGATCTAGTCATTAGAGTTGGTAATGATGGTCAACGCACTTTGTGACTTTTCTGCTGTGAATTCTCCGCCACGAATGCGCTGCTACCCAGGTGGAGAGTGTCTCACCAACGGCAATCCTATCACGAGTCGAATGGGATTGTTGCACCAAACTTCGACGTATATCAGTGGTGTATTGAATCGATGCCTGGCCTGTGTTGATTTCTGATTACTCGCCTGCTCAAAAGCGATCAACAGTAGCCGAAGGATACACTACCCATGGCTTCCTCAACGACCAAGGCTGCTGTTCATGAGGGTGTCAAAGCTTTCTTGGCCAGCTTGAAATGACTTCATGCGTTTCCTTCTCAACCTAGCGCTCTCACCCGCCACATGTGGAATCATTTCTCAATTCGTCGCCTTCCAGAAACTTCATACAACCATGGCAACCAAGACCGGCAGCAACGAATCACGCCCGCCATCACCTCCTACTCGGCAAATCCATCATAGCATGTCGTTTTGGGAACTCCAACAAATGTACGGGATCCCTTGCGAAGTCATCGAGAGCGCCAGCTTCGTTGTCTCTGAACCCAAGTCCATCGAGTCTCCGCCGCCACCACCACCACCGACGACAGCACCAGCTTCCCCATCGCGATCGACAACTACTATCAAGTTTACCGGCTTCCCCGACGACTCGTTTCGATGCTCCGTCCAAACCGACAAGCTCGAGACCTCCATCGAGCTCGAAAGCACCAAGCGCCACGACAAATGGTATGACTCTTCTCTTGGTTTTACTCCTGCCACCTAGTCGTTTCTCACACATTCTCTTTGACTTGTCACGCAGGCAATGCCGTCTGGACGACGAAGCCTTGGCGAAATGCGCTCCCGATGGAGTGAAGCTACCGCGCTCGGCGATCGCTCGTATCCTGATGGATGTGATGGATGCGCTGGCTAAGAACGGCTCCAGCCCTCACTCGGTGGATTTCACCAGCTCGCAGTCATCGACATCGACCGCGACGCTCGCGCTGACACTTGGCATTGTGGACGAATTTCGTCCGGTGTACACGTTCGAGCTGAAGTCGGTGCAGCTGTCGGAGAATGAGAAGCTGCGCGCGAAGGCTGCAAACCTCGAGGCTGAATTGGCTGACCTGAAGCTGCACGTGAAACGTCTGGAGACGCAACTGGAGTGGGCACGCGAGTTGGCTTACTTTCACTAAGTGGTTCCGCTCGTCTCAGCGCAGTCGATTCACTTCTGACAGCTCTGCTTGTCGGTCGCTATCCTCGCTACACCACTCAGTAGCTGAACTAGGGTTCAGATCAGTTTCTGTCGAAAGTGATATTCTGTAGCCTTGTGAGCAAATCAAAAGCCTACGAATTGCTCGTCATGTTCGCGCCAACGAATCTGATCGGTTTGTACAGAGAAACTAGAGGCGACAAATACCATTGTTTCGTTTGCTGAATGCTGTGCGCACGGAGCGGTGGTGCTGCTCTCCCAATTCCTACGCTGACATTTGCGTCTTCACCCAGTCGCGCACGTAATCCTTGATAGGCTCTCCCATTTCCCCTCTCATATCCAGAATGTCTTCGCCGAAGAAATTGTCTGGATAGTTGTGCATCAACCAGCGCAGAATAGCCAAATGGCCCTCTATGGCAGCATTTTCGAACGCCTCGAACGAGCAGCATTCATAACTGTTCTCGTGCAGAAAGAGGAGGATTTCGAAATGGCCATATCTCGCCGCCTCGTCCATCGCTTCGACCGTGCATCCTTCGGAACGATTCTCGTGCAGCCACTTGACCATGTCGAAATATCCGCGGTCGGCGGCAGAGTCCATCGCGGCAGTCGTGCAGCCCTCGCTTCGATTCGCGTGCAGCCACTTGACCATGTCGAAATGCCCAAACCACGCAGCCTTTTTCATCGCCTTGGTCGTACATCCCTCTGTTCGATTGTCGTGCAACCACTTGACCATGTTGAGATCTCCATTCCTGGCGGCCCAGTCCATGGCTTTTGTAGTGCACCCCTCAGTTCGATTGTCCGACAGCCATTGAACCATCTCGAGGTGGCCGCTGCAAGCAGCGTTATCCATAGCGCTGGCTGTACAGCCTTCGGAGCGATTCTCCTGGAGCCACAGCACTGTTTCCATTGCGTTTCGGCCGGCGGCGGCGTCCATCGCATAGGTTGAGCACCCTTCAGTCCGATTCTCATGAAGAAACTTGATCACCTCGAGCTGGCCGTTGCCTGCGGCCCAGTCCATCGGCCTCGTGCTGTATTCTCTGTCAAGCTTTTCATGAAGATACCGAACGATATCCAGACGGCCGTTTGCGCAGGCCGACTCAAACGCTGCCTCTGTGCAGCCTTCAGTCCGGTTCTCTAAGAGAAAACGAACGATGTCCAAGTGCCCTGCACTGGCGGCAGAATGCATGGCATCCGTCGTGCATCCTTCTGACCGGTTCTCGTGAAGCCAGCGAATAATGTCGAGATGTCCATTACTGGCTGCCGCATCCATCGCATAGTACGTACACCCGGTTGTCAAGTTCTCGTGCATCCACTGGACAACCTGAAGGTGTCCGCCTTGCGCAGCACAACCCATGTCTCGCGGAACTGCTTTGAATTCGAGCCACTCGAACTTTTGCCGGCCGACCCAGTCGAGGATCTCGAGATGACCGTTTTTCGCTGCAAGGCCGACGTCGAAAATGTACGGGAACATGCTCAATGCATTCGAGTCGTTGCCACAACCTGGATCAATATCGGAATCTGCGTCTTCTAGCTCGCCACAAGCAGATTCCGTGCGTGTGCTTTGTTGTCTCTGCTGGATAGCACGGTACAGCGTGTCGAGGTGACGAGCAAACCACTGCACGATATCCAAACGACCAGCTCCAGCAGCTTTGGACAGTTCGGCTCCGCGATCTCGAATGCGCTCGCGAACGATCCACTCCAGAAACTCGCGATCCGCGAAGGCAAACAGATCGTCCCATGGCAATACTTGCTTGCTCGGTCGGACGTCTCGAGGGCGTGTGTTGGACCAGAAAGTAGCCAGCAGCCACTTGACAGTCTCGAAATGCCCGCTCTTGACCGCCGTCAAGAGCTCTTCGCGCTCGAAAACGGCCCGCCCACTCTCTTCATAGAGCCACTTCAACACGTGCAAGTGACCACCCTTGGCCGCGATCTCGACGCCGTCGAATACTCTCACGTCTGTCCCTGGCAAGTACTCGGAGCACAACCACTTGACCGTCTCGAGGTCGCCGCGCTCGGCAGCCACATCCACACCTTTCGTGAACTGCCACTCTCGGTAAAACGGGTCAACTGGTGGCGTGCTGGCAACTTCGTGGGCGAGAATGCGCCACAGCAACGGTACTGGTTCGGCGAGGTGGCACGCGCGAATCACAGTCCAGCGGTGCGAGGTGTCGAGGTAGTCGCTCACAAGCGCAGAGACATGCGAGAGCACCGCAACCTTCGGGTGTTCGCGGAGCACGATGGCAACGCGGTCGAGCGGGTAGAGCGTCATTGCAAGCGGTTCTGGACGGTTCATGACAGTGTGCACGCTTCTCAAGCACACAGCGAGGCAAATGACTCACCAGCTTGGAAAATGGGTACGGATTATTCACGTACGTTTTCCTGTTTTGCCAGCCGCACTTGATGATGTCGGATGTGCAAGCATATGTCGAGGCCGCAGCCGTATTGACTCGAAGTCACGTTGCGCAGGCTGCCGCAGGTCGTGTGGCCATGATGGAGTGCCCTCTGTGCGGGCTGGATCCATCTCAGATACTCAAGTACTGCTCGAGTTGAGCATGGAAATGGACGGTGGCCGAGAACGCAACCAAGCATGAGAATGGGGAAGCACTCGAGCATCTCTTCGCGATGTGCTCGCGTCCGTGCCCGATCAGATGCATGGATGCCGCTGCAGTGGTCAACAGAAAAGACAACGTGGACAAGTGGCTCGAGATGGAGCATTGCAACAAGCATATTGATGTTAGTGCTCTGGCGCGAGCTGTGAAGGAAGAGTGGACAAGTTCAGACAGTTGTGCGATCGATCAGGAACCGGGAATTCCCTGACGACAACGCTCGGGTCGTTTGCGGTTGATGAACCGGCGGCCGGCGGCCGTCCAAGAGTAGCCCAGCATCTTCGTGAGCATTTGAGTCGGTCGTGTTCGGCGAATGCCACCAACAGAGCTGCCTCCTTGCGTACTTTACCGTCGCCGAGTGACTACAAGCTACTGCACAACGTCCATTTGTCCATCGGTCGAGGTCAGCGCCAGCTCACGATTCCTGTCACATCAGAGATGCTCCGCTACCCACTGAAGAAATACTAAACCTGGGACAGGGAATGCGCGGCCGTGGAACTCCAGCTCCCGCGGCGCGAAAGGCGGCCAGTAATCTGTGGAGAGCAGTCATCGCACGACGGCGAGGAATGACGCTGACCCCAGTTCCTCCATGGCCAAAGACGGCGCGTTGATACTTGTCGTGAAGCCATCGTTACACCGGCAGATGCCCACATGCTGTGAAGATGTCAATTCCTTTGGTTCACAGCATTGCCAGGCATACACTCGGAGCAGAGCCACTCGGTCATCGCCAGATGTCCTCCTTGTCACTGCCATGGCCACTCCATTCGAGAATGCCAGTCTCGATGGAATTGATCGATTGATGGATGGCGAGCCGCTTCAAGCGCTGCAAGTCGGCGCAGCAACCAGATCGAGTCGGAGCGTTTCACGGACCCGGAGGAATGCCGAGTTCCTCGAACCATCGACGAACTCGCTAACGATCTCGGGTAGCGCTTCAAGTTGCGAGTGATCGCGATATAGGGTGGCAACGCCAACAAATAGATAGGCGTTACCGACGGGTGGTGTCGGGTCTTGGATGAGCCTGGCTGGTGCTTCGATCGCCGCGCCTTCATTTTGTCATGTTCACAACGGAATCGCGTCCATGAAGCGGAACGAACCCGCCGCTTGATTAGTTCGCACGCTTTTACGCATTTCGAGGCGCTGGGCGGCTCCGCGCTCGCACGAACACGAGAATGCAGCAAGGCGGCTGAACCTTTCAACGAATGCTGCGCCACATGGCCAAAGCCATCTTGCTCTCTGCACTCCCCCACCGCCCGTCTGAGTGGAAGAGTTCAAGTCGACGTCCCTCTGTGCGCAGCGCGAGCTAATGGGCACTGGGCATGTCGGCGTGGGACGACCTGCTCGGTGGCTCGTCATCGTTCGATCGAGACCGCTGCCGCCCGATCCAGGGAGAGTCGGAGACTGGCGCTGCCTCTCACGTCATCGCCTCGCCTGCTCTCTGATATCGCGTCCAGCGCTCCATCGCCGCCCGTCAACATGTCTTATTATGCGCGATTGCAATCAACTCTGCTAGACAAAGGACACATCGGTTCGTTGCGCGGATGACTCGTCTTCCCGAGTTCGTTGCGGGTCCTCTGAACCGATTTTCTCCCGATCGACAAACGCAGCCAACGGCCGCCAGCCACGAACGGCCACCGACCTCATTCCGCCCAATCACGCCCAGCTGGACGGGCGGTGATGCCAGCCACTTTTCCATATTCCCGCCAACCGGTCTCCGTTGCCCAACGCCACCCGAATTCTGCACGTTGAAGCAGCACCCGAAACGTTGGGGATCGCCGCCTCCGAGCGATTTGATTGGCGCGTTTTCGAAATCAAAGCATTTTTGGCATTTGGCGGACAAGCGCGCTCTATACAATCCCCAACATATGCCACCCAAAACAACGAACGAAAAAAAGCGACATGTTCGGCGGTAGAAACGAACTCGAAATCCTAATTTCCGGACGAACACTTGTTCAAACCGCAGTTCGAAATGCCGTGCCACTCTCTGTCGCTATCTGGACCCACCCGAGCTCACCTGTCTGCGCACTGCCACCATCGACCGACCACGCGCTTCTCCAGGGCCAACTCAGCGGTCGACCGTGTCGCCAGTTGCGCAGCCCGACGTAGTGCGTGCAAGCGAGCAGTGATAGGGTCGTGACCACCATCAGCCACTCGCGTACCTGCCGCCAAGTCCGCACATGGACATGGCGGTCGAACCGGGTCCGCCCGAGATCAGGCAGTCCGTGCTGCGCGATACGCTACTCGAGGACCGACGGCGCTCAATGCTGCCGTTGACGAGCGTCCGCGTCGTGTGTCGCGCGCGGCCTGAGATCTGCGCGCTCGGCCACGTTGAAGAAACCATCAATGCCTTCTTGGACGCGGCGCCGGTGTGCACGATCGCTAAAGCGGCGGCGCTCGGCTCGATCCGGTTGTTGGACTGTATCGCCGTGTTCCCGGCCGGCTTGGCGGTCGCTGATCCGTACTACAAGCAGGCGCAGTTCTCCGCGGGCATGGCGTTCGCGGCGGCGCGAGGCGACCTCCGGATCGTGCAGTGGTTCGTCAACTTCCATCCGGGCGGACTCGTGACGAAAGCGGTCGAAGAAGCCGCCAGGCACGGCCGCCTGCGCGTGCTCGAGTGGCTGCGAGCGCACCACGACCACATCTTCTGGGGGGCCAATGAGCTCCGCCTGGCCGTTCAGAACAACCACGAACACGTCGCACGGTGGCTGCAGGAGCACACGAAACCGCCGAGTCGGCTCAAGACGATCGACCTGGCCGCTCAGAACGGCAACCTCGAGTTGCTCAAGTGGCTCCAGGAGCACCGGTCCGAGACGTCGTCGAGCGCCGCCAAGAAGGCCGCGGCAAACGGCCACCTCGACGTGCTCAGGTGGCTGGAGAAGAAGCGCTTTTGTCGGAAGCAGGGCGTGTCGATGGACGAGGCCGCGGCCAATGGCCACCTGCACGTTCTCAAGTGGCTGCACAAGTATGGCTACGGCGTGTGCACGTCGCGAACAATGGACGCTGCGGCCGCGTGCAACCACTTGGAGGTCGTCAAGTGGCTGCATCGGAGATTCAAGGAAGGCTGCACTTCCATGGCGATGGACAACGCTGCGGCTGGAGGGCATCTCGACATGCTCAAGTGGCTGCACGCTCATCGAAAAGAAGGCTGTACAACCGATGCAATGGACTCTGCTGCGACCAACGGTCACCTCGCCATCGTTCAGTGGCTGCATGCAAATCGGAGAGAAGGCTGCACGACCCAGGCGATGGACGGGGCGGCCACCAACGGCCACTTGCGTATTGTCCGATGGCTACACGACCATCGCTTTGGCGGCGGATGTACCGCGGAAGCTATGGACGGCGCGGCACGCAACAACTTTAGCAACGTTGTGCGGTGGTTGCATTACTACCGCAAGGAAGGCTGCACGGTCGCAGCAATGGACGACGCCGCAGCAAACAACCACCTCGAAATGGTCCAGTGGCTGCACTTCGAGCAGATGGAAGGGTGTTCGACCAACGCCATGGACAACGCGGCGGGCAATGGCCATTTGGAGATGGTCAAGTGGCTGCACGAATGTCGCAGCGAAGGGTGCACCACGAAGGCGATGGACCAGGCAGCCGCAGGCGGACACCTCGAGGTTGTCAAGTGGCTGCACAGGAATCGGGCGGAGGGGTGCACGACAGCAGCCATGGACGGTGCGGCCGGGAACGGCAAGCTGCATACGCTAAAGTGGCTTCACGAACACCGGTCCGAGGGATGCACGACCGCGGCAATGGACAAAGCCGCCGCTGGTGGACACTTCGACGTTCTGCTCTTCCTGCACCGGGAGCGTTCGGAGGGCTGCTCGATGGACGCCGCGGTTAATGCGAGTCGGAACGAGCACGTCGAGATCCTGCAGTGGTTCTTCCATCATTCCCCGCGCATGGTGCACCGCGAGAAGGTGATCGTGTTCGCCAAGCGGTACAACTACTACCTGATGGACTGGCTGCACCGAACGTACCAGACGACAGGCGAGCGCACCATCTTCCCTGATATCGAGTCGTCGTTCTACTTGTCTCCGGTCTGAACGACGACGTAGAGCTGTTTTTACCAGTGCGGTAACATTGTGTAGCGATAGCTGTGTACGTGCAGCGTGATGTGTGGCAAACTGGAAGTATAGATTGCCCAAGGCTCAATCGTAGCTGCCTTGAACCAAATACTGAAACCCACTCCCGTGAACGGCGAGATCATGGGCCATTGATCGTGCGGTTGTCGTGGAGCAAATCTTTTGGGCTGGTCGAGCGAGCTGCCAGACGATTGGTGTTCGGCCAAGGTTGAAGACCCGTCATCATCGATGACTGGATGAGCTCGTGGCCCATCCGCCTGTCGCTCCGTGCATAGCCAAGCTGGAGGCGCTGACCCGCACGACGTTTGCGTCGCGGGATGGCGTGCACGCACCAGCCAAAACGCGCTCATAACCTTTTCGACCGCCTGCAGCTCAAGGCGCGAGCTGCTCGGCCTGCCTCCGTCGACGAGGCACTCGATCAGCCCGCTTCATCGCTGCTTGCTCGCCTCTTCTTTGTCAGTCAGCGATGACGAACGCGACGGCGATTTGCATCGACGTGCTGCGCGTTCTGACCATCATCTCGTCCATGATGGTGCGCTTGTCGCCGTGGCCAGACTTCTACCGCGTGCACAAGAGACGATCGACGGGGGAGGTCAACATCCTCCCAGTCGCCCTGCTCTTCACGCTCTGCTACCTGCTGACTATCTACGCGTACATGATCGGCAACTTCTTCCCGCTCTTCACGGTCGCGGTGCTCGGACTCTTCACGTCTTCCGGGTTCTTCGGCGTGTACTACCGGTGGTCTCGCGACCGCGCGTATTTGCACAAGCTCATGGCGATCATCGCCGTCGTGCTGCTGATCGCAAGCATTTACACGGCGCTCGCAATGTCCGGGGCCACCAACCAGTCGAGCGATACAGTGGCGACCATCATGGGGTGGGTGACGAACGTCCCGGGCCTTGGACTGTGCATCGCGCCGCTGACAACGATCAAGAAGGTGGTGCAAACCAAATCGTCGGCGTCGCTGCCCTTCACTATGTGCGTCGTGCTGCTGGTGAACAGCGTCTTCTGGATCGCCTACTCGAGCCTCGACTACAACTTTATCATCCTCTTTCCAAACATTGTCGGATGCGTGCTCAGCTCCGTGCAGGTGACGCTGTGCTTCGTGTACCCGTCGAAGCTTCCCGTTGAGAGCAGCAAGGCTGACGAGCGGATCTCGGTCTCGATCTACCCAATCGCGCTCTCGCCGCATGGCAACAGCGAGAACGCCTCCGATAGAGGCAGCTACGACCACAAACTGGCAGTCTACCGAGCGCTGCAGTCGCCTGTCACAATAGCAGCTTCAGAGCCGGCAATCCAGTGAAATAGCTAGCCATCTAGACATCATTTCATACATGCCTAAGTAGATCAGACTGGCGGTCATCTGCAATGATTAAGCGATATCCAACGGTGCAAGACAATCCGGTTGAGAATGCAATCGATGTCGGCGTCAATGGCACTGCATGGCGCTGAACAACAAATAATACTAATCTGAGTGGCACAGTACCAGTGTTTGTTCGTCACGGTACATGACGGGTGTGGAGACAGGCCGTGACGCGACTAATCACACTGTTGGACGCACTTCAACAGGTCCATTTGAGGGTGACAACCTCAGTTTTGGACTTGCTTCGAGCGTCACAATCGGCGAGACGCCTCGCTCGTGGAAACCCCTCATCTAGAGACCAATCGACGCGCCAACGTGCAGAGCTACGGATGGGTTCAGCGACTCACACTGCGTTCGTCTGGCTGACGATCCTCTCGTCCGTGTTCGTGCGCATCTCGCCGTTCCCCGACTTCTACCGAGTGCACAAGCAGCGCGCAACGGGCGAGGTGCAGATCCTGCCGGTCGTCATGCTCGGCACCAACTGTTGGGTGCTCTCCATCTACGCCTACATGGTCGACGATATTTTGCCGCTGTTCGTGGTCGCCGTCTCGGGTATCTTGACGGCGCTCGTGTTCATCGCCGTCTTCTACCGCTGGAGCGACGACCGCCCGCAGATTCACCGAGTCTGCGCGATGAGCGCGTGCTTTCTGACGCTCGCGACCACGTACACGATCCTGGCGACCTCCGGAGTGACGAATCAATCGCGCACGTCAATCCAGACCGTCACTGGGTGGATCACAATCGTCGCCGCCATCGGGCTGTTCGCCTCGCCGCTAGCAACGATTCGGCGGGTGTTGAGGAACAAGTCGGCTGCTTCGATGCCCTTCACGATGTGCGTGGCCAACACCATCAACGCTATCTTGTGGGCTGGCTTCGCGATTGTCGACGACGACATGTTCGTGCTGGCTCCGAACGTGGTCGGGTCAGCGCTAGGCATCATCCAAGTGGTTTTGTGTCTCGTCTACCGCCCGAAGACGTCGAACGAGACTCAAATCGTTTCGGTCCCCATGGATGGCCTTCACAATGCTCGCACCTCCAAGTTGGACGAAGATACGTCGATCTCCGTGGTTCTGATGTCGCCTCAGCCTCAGATGGGACACGTCAAATGCACGTCCGAGACGTTCAAGAGTCCGACATTCGCTGCAATGCAGTCGCCAGCGCCACAAAGATAGATTTCGGACAACCCAGAATGAGATTGCAGTCGCCAATTGGTACATCATTGCGTCGTCAGTTTGTGATTGCCTCCTTATATTCTGTCGAGCAGCCACCATGAGCTCGAGAAGGACTTCACTATCTTGTTGCGCGCCTCACACGAATGGTTCACGTTGCAACAGCGGTTATTACCAAGCGTGGTGACGTCTTTGCGCATTGCTGAGGTAGCCGCTTTCGCGCAGCCAGTTCTTGATGTACACGCTGTGCGAATAGTTGGCCCTTCTCAGCGTGCGCTCTTGAACGGCATCGGGAAAATGATGGAGCAGCCACTGGAGAACTTCGAGCTCCTGCGCCTCTATGGCTTGGAGGAACGCGTAGTCCGTCGCGCCGACGTTGAACTCGGAACGCAAGATGATCATCATTTCGAGGTGTCCTTCTTCTGCGGCAAACGCCATTGCCGAGTTGGTTGGCCGCACTAATTGCGTTTCAAACAGCCAGTGAAAGGTCTCAATGTGACCGTAGCCTGCGGTTAGATCCAGGGCATTGTCCAGCGACTCTACCGAGCAGGCCATGTTCAGGTTGACCTGCAACCACTTCAGAATATCCAAGTGGCCGCCGCGAGCTGCGACGTCCATCGCCCATGGTGTGCATCCCTCGGACCGGTTATCGTGCAACCAGCGCACTACGTCGAGGTGGCCGTTCCCGGCAGCCGAGTTCATCGCGTAGGTCGTGCAGCCTTCGCTTCGATTGGTATGAAGCCATTGAATGACAGCCAAATGTCCGTTGGTCGCGGCGCCGTCCATGGCTACAGTCGTGCAGCCCTCGTCTCGATTGGCGTGAAGATACTTGACAATCTCCAAGTGGCCGTTGGTTGCTGCGCCATCCATGGCGGCTTCAGTGCATCCAAACGCGCCATTCTCGTGCAGGTACACAACTACGTCGAGGTGGCCGTTTGTGGCCGCCACGTCCATAGCTCCATCAGAGAAGACGTCGGCCACTGTCTCGACGAGCCATTTCACTATCTCCAAGTTCCCCTTGGCGGCGATGCCGTTCATCGGATCGTCGCCCCAGCCATCGGACCGGTTGTCGTACATCCACTTGATCAGCTCGAAGTGTCCATTCGCCCCAGCCTCCTCCCAACACTCGGATGAGCAGTAGCCGAGCTTCTTGTCGGTCATCCACTTGAGCACATCCAAATGGCCCAATTTGCACGCCTCGTCCAGCGAAATCTCGGAAAACGGCTCGAGATCGACATACCCGTTCTCCACGACCCACTCAACGACCGACACGCTACCGCTTCTCAGTGCAGCAGGAAGGAGATTGCACGAAGCCGGCCAGATCGCGGCCGCCCACTGCAGCATGTCCAAGTTTCCGCTCTCGGCAGCGGCAGCTTTCAGGTCGCGGTCCTCCGGCTGAGGCGTATTCGCGTGCAGCCACTGCGCCACTTCAAAGTGTTTGTTGCGTGTCGCGTAGCGCAGCTCGTTCGCACCCCATTTCACGTCAGGGTGATGCTCCAATAGCCACTGGAGGACGAGTAAATGCCCGCATTTCGCGGCTTCTTCGACCGCGAGCGTCACGAAACAGCCCGGGAAGCGAGCCGTCAGCCACTGGACGAACTCCAGTCGCCCCTCCCCCGCCGCGTTCTTCATCGCCTTGGTGTAGATCCACTGTCGGAGGAACGGATCCAGCTCTTCGAGCGATTGGCGAAGCACAAGCCGCTCCATCAGTCGCTGGAATCCCTTGGCCGCCGCCTTTGACAGCGTCCAGCGCGGCGAATAGTCCAGAAACAGGCTGACCCCTAGCAGGATGTCATGGTTGTGCGCCAGGAGCGGCGCGCCGTGGCGCACGGGCAGCTCGACGCTCGCCAGGAGCGGCAGCGCCGTGGCGATCATGGGCAGGAACAACAACAGCTCAACTTGAATTTCGGTCAATCTAGCGAAATGCTGATTCAACATCATAACGGTGATGATGCCCTTTCTCCAGGATTATTTAACGGTATCGTGGTAAATACCGCCGACACCTTCAACGTCGCAACTTTGGCGCGACCCCATTGGCTACAGGCACCACGTCATGCTCGAGCTCACTCCGTGCTGCCGTGGCTCGCGACGAGCGCCGCCCATTCCCGCGCGTGATCCGTCGGCAACTGACGGCCATGATGGAGGTCGCCAGCACTGCCGCCGCCTTCGAACGACTGCAGGTCGCGAGTCCAGTGCCCTGCAAACTCTGGCTGCTCACGAGCGTCGCAGTCGTCTGCCGCCAGGATCCGCGGGTCGAAGCGCTCGACCACGTCGCGAGCTACATTGACGCGTGTCTGGGCGCTGGCTCGCATTTGACGCTCGCCAAGGCGCGAGATGCCGGCTCGATACGGCTATTGCTGCGCTTGATCTGCGAGAAAGTGCCGAGGATGGACGCCTTCTACCGTCTCGCGGCGTTCAACGAGGTCACGGCGATCGCAGCGGCGCGCGGTGACGTCGACACTATCGATTGGGTGATGACAGAGCACCTTCAAGGTGCGTTTGCGACGCGAGTCGTCGACGAAGCGGCGCGCGCGGGCCAAGTAGATGTAATGCAGTTCCTGTTCGATCGGCATCGCAATTTGGTGTTCTGGAGCGCCGATGCCATGGCTCACGCTGTCCGAAGTGGACATATCGACGCTGTCAAGTGGCTCCACCAGCACCACATTGAACCGGGCAGCAAGCTGGACGTAGTCAACGCAGCTGTACGCAGCGGGAATTTCGAGCTGGCGAGTTGGCTGCATCAGCATGTCCCCGAATTGAGAAACGACTGGGCAAGATGCGACGTTGCCGCGGTCGCGGGCCAAGGAGATCTACGCATGGTGCAGTGGCTTTGCCAGAACTGCGTTGCAGAGCACCGGAGGATCGAGCTCAAGCAGGCGATCGCCGCTGGCCACGTTGAGGTTGTTGAATGGCTCGAGCGATCGGGTTTCGGAGTCGTGTGTGAGGTCGACGTGGAAGAAGCCGCGGGCAATGGTCACCTGGACATGGTCAGGTGGTTCCAAGACAGTCGAGCCGGCCCATTTCGGATTTCCATGGACGAGGCGGCAGGGAATGGCCACTTGGATGTGTTGAAATGGCTGCATGACTCCAGCATGGGGTTCTGCACGCACCGCGCGATGGACTCAGCAGTCAGCAATGGCCATTTGGACGTTGTCAAGTGGCTACACTGTAATCGGAGCGAAGGGTGTACTGCTGCAGCTATGGATGGCGCGGCGAGGAACGGTCACCTTGAGTTAGTTCAATGGCTGCACGAGAACCGCGACGAAGGCTGCACTGTGGCTGCGATGGACCGTGCAGCGGCCAACAACTTCCTGAATGTCGTCGACTGGCTTGACACGCATCGAAATGAAGGCTGCACATCTGCGGCCATGGACAATGCGGCGGGGAATGGACACATGGACGTCGTCGAATGGCTGCACGAGCACCGCAGTGAAGGCTGCACAACTGTCGCGATGGACAGTGCAGCAGCCAACGGACACTTAGACCTCATACAATGGCTACACGATCACGACAAGCGCTGCACACATCTCGCCATGGACCGCGCGGCTGGTCAGGGTCATCTGGACGTCGTGCAGTGGCTTCACGTCAATCGCAGTGAAGGGTGTACGACACATGCCTTTGACAATGCTGCTCGGCAAGGTCGACTTTCGGCATTGCAGTGGCTTTGTGCGAACCGAACCGAGGGCTTCACGAGTCGTGCGATGGACGGCGCGGTTTACGGCGGCCATTTCGAAGTGGTTCTGTTCTTGCACTCGGCCGAATCGGATGGACACCAACTCTGCACCATGCACTCGGTCATCAATGCCATCATGGGCAATCATCTGGAGATTCTCCAATGGCTGCTACACAATTGCCCCGATCGAGTCGAGCGCTGGGGTGCTGTCGCCCATGGTCTCGACCTCCACTCGAGCGTCTTGGCGTGGCTTCGCAAGGTCAATAGCACATTTCATGAGTCGTCTTCCAGGCAAAGTTTAACCAATAGGCAGCAGCAATAAATTCGTGATCTGCCACTTCAGCCATTTGTTTCATGATTATTCGGCCACAATCAAGTCATCGATGCTAAACCAACGACATTTTCGTTACCCGATCGTTCGCTCACGCTCATCCAGCTCTTTTAACTCAGCAGATCTGTCACTCACTGGTCGCTCACGTGTACGACTGCAGCTTACCTGAAATATTTAGTCGATGAAAAGCCATTTTGTATGTACACCAAGCGCCAGACTATCCAACACGCACATTAGCGTCCAAAAACGGAGCTAATCCAACCAAACTCTTACGCCCCTAGCGGTGGTTCCCTCGTGCTACTCCCGACGTACTTCGAAACGTTCACCAGCAGCGAGCCTTTGACAGTGAGAGTGATGCCATCAGTGTACGTTACCTCGAATGGATCCTCCATCGTCTTGAAGTCGAATCGCGTCAACAACATCGCGAGAGTCACCTTCATCTCCATCATAGCCATCTTCCTCCCGGGACACATGTGTGGTCCAGCGAAGAAATTGAACGACTTGAAGGGCGAGAATGTCTTAATCGAGTTGGAGATTGAGTCGATCCAGCGCTCAGGTTTGAATTCGGCAGCATCTGGACCCCATACTGTAGGTTGGTGACCTGACGCGTAGATTTCGAAGGACAATTGATACCCTTTTGGGATACGGGTGCCATCACGCAGCACCATATCTTCGATAACAGAGCGTATGGTCGCATGGGCCGGTGCGTTCAGCCGAAGGTTCTCTCGAATTGCTGCTTCAAGATATACCAGCGGCTTCAAGTCGTCGATGGTCGGAACGGCAATTGATCCATCCAGCAGTCCTGGAACCTTGTCTGCCATCTCGGCACGAATCTTAGCGAGCGCCTCTGGGTAGCGGGCCATCATGACGAAGAACCACGCGATCCCGACTGAGGTCGAGTCCTTGCCGGCGAAGATGAAGTTGATGGCCATGTCTCGGATGAACTCCATCTCGACCTGCTGATCACCACGAAAGATCTCAGCTCGCTCGTCTTTCATGGAAGAGGTGAGGAAAAGCGAAACCAGATCCTTTGAAGCGACGGCACTCTGCTTCCCATTGGTATCTTTGTTGTTGGTATCCGATTTGGCTGCCATAGAGGCCGCGATCATCTCGTACGCGAACGAATTGACGATCTTCAGATGCATCGGCAGTGCGCCTTCGTCGCCCAAACCGAGCCATCGCTTCAGCTTCCACATCCACTCGGGCTGCTCAAAGCGGCATTTGATGACCGCAGAGCTCGCAATGTAAGCGTCGATGAACTCGTGTGTCTTGCCCTCAAGCCCGTCCTCCAAACAGTGAAGCTCCACACCAAAACCGATCTTGGCGAACACGTCGCTCGTGAAGTGCATGAGCGCACGCGTCAAACTCACTGGCTCTCCTCGTTCGACGTGCACATCCAGCACTTTGCAGAACAACGCAACTTTCTCGCGGACGACTTCGTGCATGACCTGCTGCATCATCTTCATCGAGAAGAGGTGGCTGGAGACCTTGCGCTGGAAGTACCACTCAGCGTCGTCAGTCATCAGAATGCCGCGACCCAAGAAGTCCCCCGCGATGTTTGAAGTCACAGCTCCACGCTCGATCGAGTCGCGATGGTTGACGATAATGTCTTCAAAGTCGTCGGGGTTCGACAAGATCACGATTGGCGGTTGTCCGATCATGGAGAGCAACCACGGCTTCGCCCCCAATTTGGCGGTTTCTTCAGAAACCCAGTCGAGCAGGCGGTGTCGGTGCTTGAACATCAAATGGATCGTGTCGCCAAAGATTGGGAGGGTTGAGTCCAGCGTCGGAAGGTTGTCGGGCCGATCCATGTTGATATAGCGTAGGAACATGGTCATCAGGCTACCAACAACGATGGCAGCGCCAACGAGAACTGTAGTGGGCTCAGGAGCCATGAGCCGCGCAACTACTCCGACGATTAAGATCATACCGAAAGTCGACGTGTGGCTGATGCGAAGAAAAGCGATATGGCGGACTCTTCAGCCGCTTCCTGGCCGGTACTGATTGAATCACCTGGTCACTTCGATCCCGGTAGGTAGGATGTCATTGGAGTTGGTATGAACCATACCAGAAACCATTGCCGCAGTCAGAATATCTTCCATTGATCAGCAACCCAGCGCAAGGTGACGGATAACGAAGTGACTTCAAGTCTTGAAGGTATGAAGTGAAATGATTTATCATATCTATGTTGCTGGACTGAATTGCAGGCATTGCTGTACGACCATTCGATCGCAAGGAAAACGTGGTCGGAACGTATCAAGATGCATTTTCGCTTGTGGGTATTACGAAATACGGTGGAAGATGCGCTGGATAGCGAAAGAACACACCAACTTCGATGCGACGTCAATCGCCGTCCATACCTGGATTTCACAGCAGAGCGAGTCGCGCGATGGTGAACGTGGGCAACTCTGCCTGCATTCGCACAAGATCGAAGAGTTCCAAACCGACGCAAAGTTGTAGGATATGCGTCTGACAAAGTCCACCACCAAACGAAGATTATTCTTCGGGCATCCAATGTTGAATAAGGAATGATTTGGCATTGGAAGCAGAACATCGAGCGAACGCATAATCACCACAGACCTTGTCTATGGTACGTGCAAAAGTAGGTCATGCATTTGACTGTCTGTGTCAGACTTCAAATGTCATTTCTGAGATGGGCGAACACAGCCACAGATCGTGGTTCAACTACAAGTCCCAGCGGGGTGGATGTGTTGGTATCCCAACGCAGCTTCAATTCGTGTATGGTCAGCAGGCGACCATACAGAACTCGGCGGTGAGATTGTCGATCGATTCGTCGAAGCAGACAATCCAACGGCTGGCTTCCAAGCACATTCGTGCGAGTCCTCGCACAGTCTCTCCGCATTAATTTGCTCGAGCAAAAAGTCCTCCAAAGCACCACTTCTTCCGACGGTTCCCGTTCACTCCGCAATCGTCCAACCATCATCCCACTCCAGGCTTATGCTCGACTTAACCTCGCTAATCAGGTCAACGCGGTTGCGTCTCCGTGCGGCGCTTTTAACTGCCCAAGTGGTGTTTTTGGTTGGATACATATTATTTATGTGTATTGTCGTAAGATCCAGCTTCAATAATCGGAGAGACTCCATATTTAAACATTAGATGGAAGTGAACCTAGGTCACAATCCAAATTGCGCTGTTCATGGCGCCGCCACCGCTGCTAGCATGCGTCGAGCTCTCCATGAGCCACTCTACGCTGGGAATCTCAAGCAATCGGGATGTGCTCATCGCCATCGAGGCGTTCCTGGACTATTCTCCACTGTGGACGCTCTCGCAGGCGGCGATCAAGGGCCATCGGCACCTGCTGGAACGGATCGCGTGTCGTCAGCCGTTCGACCAGTTGGATCCGTTCTTCCGGCAGTGGATCTACACCAAGGCGATGGCTCAGGCTGCCTCTAGCGGGAGACTTGCGTTCATGAAATGGCTGACGACGCAGTTCCCGAGGTGTTTCGTCACTGTGGCGGTTGAAGAAGCCGCGGCGAACGGCCATTTGGCAGTACTCCAGTGGCTGCTCGGTAACCATCCCGATGTGAAATGGGGAGCCGACGAAATGAATTATGCGCTGCGTAACAACCATTTCCAAGTCGCTCAATGGTTGTATCAGCATGTGCCTCAGTCGGCGGAGAGGGAGATGAAGGCTGCTGCTGCCGAGAGCGGGAGCTTGGAGATGGTGAAGTGGGCGTTTGCTGTGTGGCCACCATTGCACGACGGCGGCTTGGTCGAGCAAAACTACGACATTACCGCCATCATGGCGGCGGCATTGAGAAGCGGAAGTGCGCCAGTTGTCGAGTGGATCGCGAACAACTGCGGGCAACAGTCGTTGGAATTCACATCACTCGACGAGGCAGCGGTGTTAGGTCATTTCGACGTGATCAAGTGGATGACCGAGCACAACCTCGGTCGCTGCTCGAACGAGTGCTTGGAGAAAACTGGCGCTAACGGTCATTTTGAGCTGGCAAAGTGGATGTTTGACAACCGCTCCGATGGATGCGGTAACTACCCAAAGGACTCGGTCGCAAGTCAGGGAAACGTGGAGATTGTGAAATGGTTTGCTGAGAAGACTGGACCGATGTGCTTTTCCGATAGCGCCATGGATTTTGCAGCCGCTAACGGCCATCTCAACGTTGTCAGGTACCTCCATGACAGCGGATACGGATGTAGCGACGTTGCCATGGACGACGCGGCAACCAATGGACATTTAGAAATCGTCAAGTTTCTCCACGACAACCGTACTGAAGGGTGTACAACTGCGGCGATGGATGGTGCTGCGAAAAATGGCCGCTTGGACGTGATTGAGTGGCTTCACGAGCACCGCAGAGAAGGGTGCACAGATTTTGCCATGAATTTAGCTGCTGAGAATAATCACCGTCATGTTGTGCAGTGGTTGCATGAGAACAGGACGGAAGGATGCACCGACTGGGCATTGACCGGAGCTGCAACCGGCGGACATTTGGAGATGTTGAAGTGGCTACAAGAGCACCGCCATTTGTCTTATAGCGGTAGTTCGCCTGTCAACCCGGTAGACCTGGCAGCAGGTGGAGGGCATCTCGAGGCATTTCGGTGGCTGATCGATACTCAAGGGGTTCATCCAACCAGTGCAGCGATGGCTTTCGCAGTCGAGCAAAAGCAATTCGAGATGCTGCTGATTTTGCGCTCCGAGTTCGGTGTGCGGCCCACCGACATCATTTTCCTGCAGGCGATCCAGAGAAAGGAGCTCGAGATTCTGCAGTGGCTGCTTCACCACTTTCCCGACGCTGTCGGACAGCGGACGCTCGTGCGCTCTCTGTTTACAACCACCAGCTGGCATGTCAGGCACTGGCTGCGCAATAATGGATATCTCGACGATGGGAGGACGTTGCGCGTTGCTTGATACCTACTTGGCAACATCGGTAAGTGTGGTCAGCGCAGCAAGTGAATGTGATTTGTCAAATGCATAGAATTCGATTCGAAATACCAAATGAGGCTCAAGCTAATGCTGTTGATCAAATACATGTGAGTTGGGTGAACTGGTCGGAACCGCAACAACAGAGAACAATCAGCGATATTTCAAAGCGGAGCTACATGTTTGGTAGCCAGAGTATCCCGGCATTCTGTTGCCCTAAGTGAGACCGTAAGCCCCAAGTTTGGTTCAGGTACGACACATAGTTGGCGATTGCGAACGAACAGCACACATGTAACACAATCACTAGTGGTCACGAATACAACTCGAATGCCTGGAATGGCTAGATGTAGCGTCCATCACCACGAATCGTAGTCCGTCAGGCAGTCACCATAGAAGAGCGAGATAAAATCGTATACCCGGGCATCTCGGCGACGCTGACGTGCGCGCTGAGCGCGTTTCTCGATTGCCGTTGGCGGAACATTGCTCACCCAGTCGCGCAGCTCTTTCGGGGCACTGTCAGCCAAGATCTGGCCCACCCCGCGGCGGTTGAATTTACTTTCGTAATGCCTGTGCAGCCACTGCAGCATCTTCAGATCATAATGCCGCGCTGCGGCAGTCGATGCGGTAATCGAACACTGAGACTGAAATTTGCTGCGGATATACACCATCATTGCGAAGTTCCCGCTCGCGGCCGCATCGTCCATTGACATCTGCAACTTCTGCTGTCTTCGAGCGGCATTCTTCGGTTTGCCAACCTTGCCATTGGCATCGTCGCACAGTTTCCTATGGTGATCAAGGAGCCACTGTAACATCTCCATGTTTCCAGTCTGGGCGACGGCTTGAACGCTCTGGTCAGAAACCCCAAGGCCATTGGCGTCGTTATCGTACAACCACTTGACCAGCTCAAAGTGGTTGCCACGTACAGCATCGACAATGAGCTCATGAATGGGCATCCGACCCCCTTGCTGAGACAACAACCACGATACCACAGCCAATTGGCCGCTCGAAGTCGCAGCATGGAAAGCCGCAGTCATGTTCTGCCCAGACATGTTGACGCTGAGCCACTTGACGACTTCCAAGTGTCCGCCGCCAGCCGCATTTGCCATCGCCAGCTCGGTGCAACCCTCTGAGCGATTGGCGGACAGCCACTGAAGAATCTCCAGGTGACCGTTGCCGGCAGCGCCGTCCATCGCATTCTTTGAACAGCCCTCCGTCCGATTGTTTTGGAGAAACATCAGAACGTCTAGATGGCCGTTCGCAGCAGAAGCGTCCATTGCTTTGAACGTACAGCCGCCAGCTCGGTTCCTGTGGATCCACATGATCAAATCAAGTCGACCGGCGCCGGCTGCAGCGTCCATGACGCAAACTGGTAAACGCTCGGCCATGCACTCGGTTTGCTCGGTGCATATCCACAGGATGGTGTCAAATTGCCCGCGCATTGCCAGTCGCTCGAAAAATCGGCTGTCGAACGCATGCCCTTTCGAGCACATCCACTCGACGACGTTCAGATGCCCATTCGCGGCTGCTCTGTCGAAGGCATCGGAACCCGTCGCCCCGCCTCCTTGTGCCACTTTCCACGCCGAGGCGTCCAAATGTCCGTCGGCCACGGCGTCCTCAGCATAAATGCCGAGCATAAACACTTGACGATCACTCAAGTCAGCGAAACTACCTGCTTCTGTCCATTCTTCGTCGTCGGAGAGTTCATCCTCCCAGCCCTCCTCCGTTACACGCCCGCGAGCACGTTCCAAGGAGATCAGATACGGGTCAATGACGCGGTTCGGATGGTCCATCAGCCACGTGGCGATCTCGAGATGTCCGTGGTCGATAGCACTCTGCACAGCAGTCTTGCAGAACCCGAAGCGCAAGTCGCGCACAAGCTCCTTGACCATCTCGAACTGTCCGCACGCGGCTGCTGCGGCAACCGCGCCAGGCAAAACGGGAACATCGCGACTTCGTAGCCACTCGATCATATCACGGTCCTGTCTTCGGACGGCCTGACACATGACCTCGCTGGGTTCTAGCAACCCAACGAACGTGTCCACGAGCCACTGTAGAACACCGAGCTGGCCGTTCCGAGCAGCTTCAACATAGGCTGATCCTGGAGCTTTGTAGCTTGGCAGCAACGTGTGAATATCGACAAGCATCTTCAAATCACCGCGACCGGCCGCGCTCGTCACCGACTTGATGTACACCGACTCTCGGTACAGCTGGTCCTCCAGGAGCTCGAGGATCGTGCTCAAAGTGCGTCGCGGGGCTGGCGATAGCTCTGAACGGAAGCCCGTTGGCGTCTCCGGATGCAACAGCCACAGCACCGATGGACCCGCGAACACCTCAATGAGGTTGACGAGGCTCGACACCCCCTCGAGCCGCGGACATTGACGAACAGCGACGGCCACCCTGGTGAGCACGACGTCGGGAGGCTGGACGCCACGGCGATGCTTCTTGCTCGCCATTTCTCACATTTGCCGACTTGAAACTGCGTCGTTTATGGGCTTGGAGTGAAGAGACGGTCCATTTATGGTTTCAACTACGCTTTGAATTCGTCAAACATCCGTATTTTAGGAAGCCTCTCAATGATCGCTCAATGAGCCATGGTCTCGAACGGCTTCTCGGATGGCCACGCCGTGAACAAGCAAGCGCACAGCCGAGTAGTTGGCAAGCGCCGAGCAATGACCTTTGTACTATTGATTCAAAACCGTTCGGCGCTAGGTGGCTCGCAGCCTGCTTGCTCGCTACTTGCTGGAAACACACGCAAATACACATGACACACAACAAAACTTAACCCCGCTTGCACTGCTTGCTCCGCCGTCGCCGCTGCAGACCTGCACACTTTCGATGCCACCGCCGTTGTTGCCAGGCGAGACTCGCTCACAACTGATGCCACAACCCCTTCTGGTGCAGCCAGTCCGTCAAATAATAATTGTCTCGCGCCGCGACAGTGATTACCTGGTCACGGTCGACGAGGTCTTCATAGTGGGCGAAACACCACTGCAAAATCTCCAAGTGACCGCCGAGCGACGCATTCACGGCTGCCTTCCACGTACACCCTTCACTGCGGTGCTCGTAAAGGAACAGTAGAACCTCGAAATGGCCTCCATACGCAGCTTCGTCCATCGCCTTAGTTGTGCAGCCCTCCGTGCGGTTCACGTGAAGCCACTGAACAACGTTCAGCCAGCCATTCGCAGCTGCGTTGTCCATCGCGGCTGCCGTGCAACCCTCGGAACGATTATCAGCGAGCCATTGAATCACCCCCAAATGCCCACCAGCGGCGGCACGGTCGATCGCGTGCGTCGTGCAACCTTCACTGCGGTTGTTGTGCAGCCACTTGACAACTTCGAAATGACCGCTAGCTGCGGCGTTGTCCATCGCCTTGGTCGAACAGCCCTCTCGACGGTTGGTGTGAAGCCACTGCACCATTCGCAGGTGGCCACCACCGGCCGCGTCATCCATGGCTCGAGTGGTACAGCCCTCAGTTCGGAACTTGTCGAGCCATCGCACAACCTCCGGTCGATTGTTCGCGGCTGCCATGTCCATCGCGGCAGTCGAGCAACCTTCCGTCCGATTACTGTGCAGCCACTTGACCACATCCAAGTGCCCGTTGGCGGCCGCGCTATCCATCGCGCTTCGCGTGCAGCCCTCGTACCGGTGGCGATGCAACCAGTCGACGACGTTCAAATGGCCATTCTTGGCCGCCGTATCCATCGCCGCGCGCGTGCAGGCCTTCCAGGACTCGAGCAGCCGGTTGTGATGCAAGAACTTGACCATCTCCAAGTGTCCATTGCCAGAGGCGCGGTCCATTGCCGCCGTCGTCCACATGACCACTTTCCCCTTGAACCGCCGGCCGTGCAGCCACTTGGCGACGTGCAAGTGGCCATTCGCCGCCGCCGCGGTTGTCGTGCGCGTCGTCACCAGCTCAGGCGCCAGCTTGACGAGCTTCTTGATAGCCTCAAGCTGTCCATTGGCTGCGGCATCATCAATCACACCAGGTCGAAAGGCGATGTGGCCCTTGCGCAGGTACTTGAACACGTCCATGTGGCCGTTCGCGGCGGCCTCGGCGGCCGCGTACCCCGACCACTGCCCTCTCACTTGATGCAGCCACTTGACGAGCTGCAAGTTGCCGTTCACCGCGGCGTGTTGTATAGCGTTCATGCCAACCAGCGGCGGCGTCGTGTGCTTGTGCAGCCACTTGATGGTCTCGACCTGGTTGAACTGGGCTGCGAGCCGCATCTCGTTGGCTCCCCAGAACACATCCGTGCCGCTCGCGTACAGCCACCGCAGTACGGCCACGTGTCCTTTCCGCGCTGCTGCCTCGACTGCGTCCGTGACGCGGCCGCCGGGAAAGTACACTTCGACCAGCCATTGCACGACGCGGACGTCGCCGCGCTCGGCGGCCGCCGCCATCCCGCGTGCGAACTCCCACTGCCGGTAGAACTCGTCGCCGTCCTGCGTTTTCCCGCCGCTCATGACGCGCTGCCGAGCTCGGAGCGCCACGATTCGGTCCAAAAGGTACACCGCGACGCGGCGGTCGGAGCAGCGTCGGCGACACGCAGCGGAGACCGTGAACCTGGTCGCGTGGTCCAGGAACTCGCCAATGGCGAACAGCACGTGCGGCAGCGCCGCCACCTGCGGGTGAGCCTGGCACGCGACCGCCACGCTCGTGAGCGGCGCTAGCGACACCATGGAGCTCGATGCTCGCGGACGCAAATGGCCAACTGAAAGGCGAGGAGCTCCGCCACGTTCGACGTGGAAGAAGCGCAAGCAGGATGACGGCGACCGTGGAGCGGATTAGTAATATGTGGGATCGCATCCGATTTTACATGGTATGCGCTGTGGCAGGCTCAAGTGAGGCTGATTAGCATTCAGATGTGAGATGCTGTGCACTCATATATACAGTAAAATGGATTGGTGAGGGTATTTCACGGCGGTGGGTGCGTCGGACCTGTTCGTTTCGATCCCATGGAGGATGTACGCGAGCTTGCGCAGCCCTCGCAAAGAACGGACTGTCAAACAGGTTTTGCACCAGATCTGAGTCGTCACACTTTCTGGTATACTCATTTCAAGATCAAGCCTCGAGAACCAGGTCTGAGACGGCGAAGTGGAGCGAAGCAGTCACGTCGCTGCCGTCGCCCTGATTGCTCCACAGCCAGCTTGCGGTCCACCTAATGTTCGGATGCGTTCAACGACACTTCAAGCGCTGGTCCCTCTGCCCGAATTCTTCGCGTCGGGACAGCGAAACACGGAGAACTTCACGGCGAGAAGATCGTGGTTGATGTGATCAATGTTCCCCGCCAAGGTGGTCGTGGAATATTGCTGTTGCCGTCTCGTGCTGTGCATCGGAAATATCTGCCACGTGTCATTGTCAACGATATCCGGTTGGAGGAAGTCGCGTCTGCATCTGGGACCGTCCCCATTCGTTGGGAGCCAGTGTGCGACAAGAGTGCGCGCGGGATTAAAGATCGTCGTACTGTACGCGGCCGTTAATTGGTATCGAGGGTGCCAACGGCCAGAAAATAGTGGCTTTGGCTTTGCGGCAGCGGATGTTCAAGGTCCAATGCACCCACCGCCATCCCCATGTATCAACGCTTGCCGCCGGCAATGTCGGAATCTGATGTTGCCCTCACTGAAATGGCTCGTCAAAGAAACGCGAAGAATGTTGATGCTTTGTCTCATCACCATGTTGAAGATGATCGGCAGCGATCCTGAAGTTTCAAAGCACCGAGCGCTGTGATGGACAAGCGGCGCACAGCTGCATGTCTTGCGTCACCCATGCTCCCACTGCCCCTGCTAGCGCGTGTCGCTGTCGGCTGTGTATCAACTTCCGCCCAGTCCAAAACAAGTGGCGCACATGCTGCAGCGTATTTGCCCTATGTTTTCCAGCAATGTCATAACAACCCTTACGACGAATGATGGATGCGCTACGATAACTGCTCTAAGTCGCAAGCTGCTGATGCGCACCACGCCGATCGTTGCACTGTCGATTTGAATCGCGCAGCGGGCAGCGGGATACAGATATGGTGCGCCGACTGCATGGCGAACGTACCGAGGGTTTGCGATAGACACCACATCCTCAATTTTGTGGTGATGCTCTTTCTGTTCGAACAACCTTCGGAAGGATGATCAATCGCGTCATTCACCAGCGCTTTCACTCAATATTCACTTGATGTCCTGCGGTGACATACGTTCAACTGCGTGTATGTGCATGGACAAGACTGCTCGTTGTGTTTTGCATATCCATCGACGAAAGAGTATGTGAAGAAGGATTGGATGAGCTGTGGTAGTTGCATTGGAGTGGTGGTACTATTGAATACGCTAGCTTACAGATAGATTCGCTTGCTGTGGTTTCGTTCAGCGTGCAGAATGATCGAGTCGACGACGTACTCGTTGAACAGCAAGCAGTCGCCGTTCGTGAACCGAAGCCGCTTCTTGTGCACAATGTCGGGGTACGAGTCATCAGTCAGGATCTGCACGTACTGCGCGGCCGGTGTTGTGTTGGGCGAAAGCTTGACTCGAGGTGTCGGCAGTCCAATCACAAATATCATGAGAACGACCATCGCCACGCAACCGAGCACCGTCACGTAGTACGAAGTCGAAGGAACGGCAATCTCAATATCGGTGAGATTACTCGAGGTCGCCGCCAGCGCCAGTCTTCTCGTGAACACGTCCTGATAATGGGTCGGCATACCGTCTTGAAGCAGGTAAAACAGCGCTGCAGTGTACATCTCGTCGCCGATTCGAGTGAAGTATAGTCGATTCCGCTCCACATAGCGAAGGTATGCATCCACCGGCGACGCACAAGCCATCTGGTCCTCAGGATGAGACCCTTGAAGTCGGTTAGTCTTCGTGATAGGATACCACATCCTCAATTCGCCTTCAGCAGTCAAACTGGATCCAGGACTCACGTAAATGAGTTGCAATGGACTATCACGACGATGTTCGGTTGCAAGCGCACCTTCTCCGACAAGAAGCACGCCTTGGTTCTGCTGAAGCGGGATGCTGAGACCAGCACACTCGTTGCCGTCGCTCGGATCACAGAATATGTCATGATGTACGTGCAGGTGTTGTGCGCGCCACGAGAGCTTGCCGAACGAAAGTGTCAGGAGTTCTTGCACACCATCTTCAAATGATGATACCGAGTTGTCTCCCGTCGATTCGAAGGTTCTGTCGACGCCTACAGTCAACAGAGCACCAGTATCGAAATAGCACTGCACACGATCGCAACCCTTGTTGAAAGGAGCAATCGCAACGCCAACTTCAAGACCCTCATCAAGAGCGTCGACTGCGAACACACAGCCAGAGCTGCCACAGAGCACATCCCCATCCTGGGTCACCGTGCGGGAAATGGCGAGCGTCAAGCTGAAATACTCCATGGAGTCGGCCAGCTGCCGCTTCTCCATTTGCAAATACACCCGCTCCAGGTCCAGATCACTCATTGATGAATTCACCCGCTGTGCTATAATGCCCATCAAGTCATCAAACGACTCCACTTCGCGTTCGTTGTCGAAATGTTGGCCATCCATCAGCACCGACTGGCCCTGATTGAACACATCGTAGATATCACGCGGTTGCAGCTCGAAGCGCTTCAATGGCTCCATGTAATGTGACCGACCCTGGCGCAAATAGTCAACCAGTGGAAGCTCCATTTTGGCGACGGGGTCAGCATCCAAGTCGAGCTGAGCGTTCCAGTCATGAACAGGAAAGCCAAACGAGACCGTCGCCGAGTCCGTCGCGTCATTCCATTCATCAAACAAATCATCTCCGCAACCCACAGCTCCAACATCAGTATACCCAGTCATCGACGTCCGGAAGATCGAGTCGAGCATCGTGCTGGTTTCATCTTCGAATTCGATTGGAAGCAGGTGCGAGTCCAAGTGGACCCCGAACTCCTCAGCCGAAAGCCGCCGCGAGGAGGATTTGCTCTCACCGCGACCGACAAAGACGCTCGCGAACGCGACATTCATGAGGATGATAACGGTCTTGAGACCCCAGAAGATGGCGCGCACCTTGATGGGAGAGTGCACGCGCGCGGGCTGGTCGCCCGGGTACAGCGAGCAGTTGTGCAGGTAGGTCGTGAGCGTGGGGAAGATGAGCGTCTCGCAAAACACCTCGAAGACCTTGCCGCCAGCGTACAGCACGTAGCCGAAGATGGTGTTGTACAGCTCGACCGTGTCCGAGATCTTCTGGTCGTCGCCGTTCACCACCTCGGTCAAGTACACGCGCGAGCTCGTGAAGTACGAGAACGTGAACGCCGAGGCCAGCGCGATCGCCACGAGCACCACGAAGCGGTCCATCCGAAGACTCATGTCCACGATCGTGTTGCGGTCCGAGAGTCCGTTCGTCTGCAGTACTTCGACGTCATCGTCGTCGAGAAAGGACGCGCCGGAAACGTAGCCCGGACCGGCTTGCTCATTGCTGGGGCTCTGCGACGACGCGCTCGACTCGGGCAGGTCTGTGAGGCCAGGCAGAACGCGTCAGCGCCTCGACAGAGCGGCGAAGGAGGGATATAGTTCGGCATGACCCACCTGAGATCGGCTGGAAGGGCATGGCGGGCGGCACCTTGCTCAGTGCCTGGAAGGATGGAACGTACCCTGCTCGAATCGACACGACGACACAGCGTAACCTTTGCAAAATCGAGTTTGAGAGGTCGGGTTGCGCGAATGCGATGAGATTTGCTCTGCCGATTGCTTAGTGTGAGCGAAAGCCCCACAAAGCAACTCACCTTCTCGCAAGGAGCGCCACAGGTTAGCTGGGTACATGTTTTGTTGAACTCGCCCAGTTGGGTTTTGCTTCCACTTCACCGCATGTGGCCAGCGTGAGTCAGGTGAATCACTTCCGCATCGTTCGTATCATCATCTATGATCTGGAATAAACCATTGTCATTTGTGATGCAAAGCGTAAAAGCACCTATTATTTCGGTCATGGAAACCTCCGAAACATTGTATATCACCCATTTCGAATCCTGTGCCGATCCTTGCGCCTCATCGGACCGAGTAACCCGCTCTTTCTATTCCTGCCTCTTGCGGCGACCATGAAGGGCGGCGCCGATGGGTCGCAGCCTGCTGACAAGGCACCGGCCGGTAACGCCCGCCTGGCTGGACACAATCCTCGCTTGGCTCCACTGAGCACCGCGGCACAGGTCCCGTCCTCGCCGCACCAGCGGCCGCTGCCGGACCTCGAGCGCCTGTCGTCCTACACGGACGGCGCCTTCTTCGACTGCGAGTCTCCGCGGCCGTCGAGCACCATGCTGGCGCATACGCCGAGCGTGACGGAGGTCGACTACCACGAGGCTGGCTCGCATCGGCAGGGCAACGAGCAGCATGCGCTGACACCAAGACAGAACGGCGGCAAGCCGAACGCCGGGCCAAGAGAGAGCAGTCGACCGACGCACGTCATGGTGGACGACATTGGGCGACTGCGCGTGGACAGCGCCTCGAGCGAGACTAACAGCGTCGAGGTCGGCCAGGAAGTCGAATACGCCGAGCTCGCGCAGCCTCGGCCCGAGATCATTCTGCGCTGGAAGCGGTTCGCGATCCTCGTCGTGCTGTCTGCGATCGTCGTTGCCGGCGTCTCGGCTTTTCTCAGCTTTGGGCTCACCGTGCAGCAGAACGTCCCGTCGGCAAACGCGGAAGCCCGCACGGAAGTGATCAATACCTACTCGGGTATCGTCATGGGCTTTGTCGAGTCGATCGTCGGTCTGGGCTTTGAGGAGCTCTTCCCAGTCTTCATCGTCTACTTGCACAACCTCAAGTGGTACCCTGGCGACGCGCCGGGCGTTAAGGAGACGAGCAAGTTCAAGAAGGTGGCGCTGATGCTCTTCATTCCCGCCTTCATGATCGCCGTCGGGAGTAGTCTTTCGGCTGTTCAGGCCAACCAGAAGGACCAGACCTCGAACGACGATCGCATGCGTGCACGCCACCTGCAAGCGTCAGGCGATGTATCTGCATGGCAAGATCGGGCTCCTCTGGAAGACACGATCCTGCGGTCTGCGGTCTTGCAGTACCCTGTTCAACGCCCTCGGTTCTCAGCGGATTGCCAGGTTGTGGGCGATGGCTCTGATTTTTCATTGTCGGTGACAGCCTTTGCAAAAGCGATCCCGGCTGTTCGGTACGGGTTCCCTGCACGGGACTGGCACAGCGAGGTCAGCTTTTCCGACGAGCTGGCTGGTGCTGGTACCAGCGAAGACGCTCGAGTTATGATGCCTGTTGATGTCAGAGGTGAAATGATCCAGAGCGATATTGAGAAGGTGATGAAGCTGTCGACTTTACACGAATTGGTTTTGCAAGGCCACGAAGTTGTGAGTCACCGTGGAGAAAGTGACTGGCGTCGAACTCACGGCTCACCTGATTCTCCTGTCGTTTCTGTGGGGAATGTGTCAAATCTCATCCAAGAAGTGGTGTCGACACTGAGTCAGCGCGTCTTTGGGGTAGTTCTTGATGAGGACAAGGCGAGTGTTATGCTCGAGCGGCTGGCGGTTAGCCCACTGATCAGTCTAGAAACAGTGACCATCTCGATTCCAGTGGTTGCCAGTGAAAATGATGATTTTGGACCTGTGTGCGGATCCGAGTCCTGCATATACCTCGACAGCGTCAAGAAGAGGTCGAGGCTTCCGCACAAGGGGATTTCGATGGCGAAGTATGACGGGCACTGTTTGGCTTCACATCAGGAGGACTGTTCTTCGAGCGACAACGCCGCGTTCTTGTATGGCTTTACTTCTGACGCGGACGTGAGTACGACACAAGATGGGGTCGTCAAACTGTCTCAGTCGCCTTTGTTTACATTTGGCAAATTGACGTGGCGCTACGACAATTTTGCTCAGGTGTGTGGGTTGTCGACCGCTTCAAGTGATGAATGCAATGTGCTGCATTATCCGCTGGCGCATAGCGGTCGCCACATCGTTGCCAGCAAGCGAACAGTACTGAAGAACACGCATGGCGCAAGCTCAGCGATCCCGATTTCGCTGGTTCGCCTCGTTGAGCCTCCGCTCGCTACACATTCACTTGTTGGTCGATTTCGCCAGACGCTAACTATCGCGGGCATTGCTCCACGAAGTCAAGACAAGCAGCACGAGTCCGTTGGCAATCTCCACTGTGGTGGCACGGTGGTCGATGCGTTCGCGCGGTACATCCATGACAGTCACCTCTACCTCAATGCGGCATCGATGAGTCGTTCTATGGCGGCAGCGGGCTTGTTTCATTTACTCCAGCACGGATCAGTCACGGATGCGGCCGAGAGTGCACAGATGGCGTTGAGCCGGCGTCTCACAACTGTGAACACCGTCGAAGTGTACCTGAAGAACACGACTGCGGGGATCGCCATGGCCTGGGTGAGCTGTGGCGTGTTGCTCGCCCTGTCGCTTCTCGTGATCGTGCTGCCCAACGCGCGAGCACGACTGGAGCCGCTCAAGGGTGGCAACGCGCGCGCCGAGCGCTTCGTCGCGGTGCAGACGGAACAGATCTATCCAAATCTGGTGTACAAGAAGCGCTTCTTGATTGGCAAGACCGGCGAGGAGATCAAATTCCGCGAGTTCGCGGTCGAGTCCGTCGGACTGCACCACAAGATGGACGAAGACGAGCAGATCTTCTTGTAGTGCTATTTCTGGTCTTCACACGGTGCTCACAGCGCCTGGATTTGTGCTTCGTGGCCCTCTTCTGTCGTTGCTTCTTCGCCTTGTGGGCTGCCTTGCATTTGTTGTTCATCACATCTAACTGGGCCCGCATGGTATCGACGGCGTCGAATCGTCGTTTCAAGACAGAGTAGGCGTCCTTGATGCTCATGGTCCGACCATCCGGGTCGTAGATTGTAGCGAAATTCCTTACCCCAGGATCTATGGCGCAGACGCGAGCTTGTTGTGTGCACGTAAACTCGCAGTGTCGCGGGATTACAAGATAGAATTCACCTTCGCGGAGTCTTTGAAGTCTGATTGAACACGTGAGCTCTGGTAGCTTCTCACGCAGAGCGATTCCATCGGTCTTGGCGAATCCGAAATATCTAGGGTAGAATTGTACGAGATCTTGCTGTCCGTGAACGACAGTGACATCCATTGCACGAATCTCGATAGAGTCAGAACGTGAGAATTTGCTCTTGAATTTGAGCTCGGGAAATGTTGTTCGCTTCTTCTTCGCAATCAACGAGAAGAAAAGTGCAAGCGACGACTTGACAGCTTTGACAAAATCTCGGAACGCCGAACCGCTTACTCGTGAGTCGACCCGAAGATGACGCGCGAGCGCGCGCTTGTTGCGGAAGTACCGCGCCATGGAGTGTTTTGTTGAAATGGGGCGATATTTTTTGGCGAATTCCTTCAGTGTCATCTTCTGATCCTTGTTGCTGTCGGCCGATGGGACGAGACGCGTTGCGATGTCATCTTTTGATCTTGCCACAAGCTGGTTATATACTGCACGATGTGTAGCGAAAAGCTGATCCAGTTTCTGGTGTTGTGCTGGTGTTGGATAGATCCGCAATTTGATCATGCTATTTATGGGCGGCTTCGATTCGAGCTCCATCGAGCTCTGTATATCCTCGCTTGCCTCAGTTGTGCTCTTGTGGGCTGCACTCACCTCGCGACCAGACCAGAGATGCTCGAGTCGTTCAGTTGTCCACCCCATTGATCTCTCAACACTCGAGTAGTTGGTAACAGTGAACCATGATGTGAGAAGTGGATCCAACACAGTGCTGCTGTCTTGTATGCGAGGTTGCTCTCCGTACACCTCGTCCTGTCGAGACTTGAGGCGATCCAGATGTTGCATATTCACCTCGACTAGGTTGGCCTTACTATGGCGGTCATGGGGATTTTGCCGAGGCTTTTCAATCACTTGCAGGGCGGAGCGTTCTGGCATCCAGAGATCATTTGCAACAGCACGGTCGAACCACTCACTCGGCCTAACAAGACCGCGAGTATCAGAAGTAGTTGTTGTCGGTTGCTCACCGAGCGACGGCTCAGTACGCTGGCACTTGGTGCGCTTGGAAGGGGGGTCCGATTTCTGCCGCTTCCGTGCCTTGGGATGCACGCGGCGCCGCCTTCGTTTGCCACCCATGGCGGTAAAAGAGGAATGAAGAGCCGAGCGGAGTTAAAATCCCTACTGCCTGCCACTGCAATTCTCAAGGGCACGAACCACCCACAGACCGTCTAGATCCTTGCGTGCCATTGCATTTTCTCTAACGGCTCGAAGCATATAAAATCCCTTCTAGATTCTCGCGTGCCCTGCGTTTTCTCAATGCACACTTTAACGACTCCTTTGCGTTGCGCAAGCGATTGGACGCGCACGTGTCAGCCGCTAGTCCCGCGTGTGTCATGCCGCTGCTTCTCAGCACCGCCATCTTGGTCGCGTTTGTCTGGTCCATCTACAGATTCTTGACACCGCCAAAGGCAGTCGGGCTCTGCGAGAACTTAACTTATACGCGGTTGAAGAGCCGCGACACCGAGACGAAGATGGTCGGGGTGAGATCGGTCAGGTCCTCTATATGGAAGAGCGCGTCGCCCTTGTAGATGTCAATGCTGGCGCCGCTAAGCAGCAGCGCGGCGTGCACCACGGGCTAGAACACGTGCGGCAGCGGCAGGTAACAGGTGCACGTCCGTAGGGCCGATCGTGAGCCGCTCTTGAGCGAGCACGCCGACGATGGCGAGGTTGCTATGCAGCAGCACGACGCTCCTCGGGTCGCCGGTCATGATCGGTGTACAGCAGAGCGTCGGCACGTCTGACGGGAGCGGCAGGTCGGATGACAGCGGATCCACCTTGCCCACCTGCTCGATGTCCGCGAGCGACTTGAGTACGATGTTCTTGGTAGATGCCTGGTGGCGCTGCTCGGGCGTCACGGGCTCGAACTGTGGCCGCGTAGTTCGTGACGATGTGAAACTGGTCCTGGCCGCAGACGACCATGGTCAGCTCCGTATGGTGAACGATGAAAGGGACGGCGACCGGCCCGAGCGTATCGTTAAGCGGCACGCTCGCATACAGTGTGCGGTTGCATGCGTGATTGAGCAGCGAACACTCGAGTAGAAGCTTGCTGAACACGCCGACCTTGGTCAGCCGCGAGAGTTCGGTGAAGCGCGCGAAATCGCTCGTGATCGCGTTGCCGCGCCTCTTCTCCTTGTTGTACGCTGCGTCGTACGCGAGTAACACGTATGTGCCGACCTTGACCGTCCCCAGACTGAGCGGGAAATCTGATCCCGCAACGGTCAAAAACCGCTTAAAAGCATTGAGCCTTAATATAGCATGCGAATTAGGGGGGGACAAAGTGAGAGCGGTGTCTGCCCTTTGCTTTCAGCTAACGCTGAAAGAACATCGAGTGTGTACAGCACGTGGGATCTCGTCCAGCCGCGCCTGTGGTTCCCCATGTCATCGCTCAAGCAGTCCATGATGGAGCTCGACTAGGTGAACGACAGGATGGTGCGGTCCAACTTCCCGTTCCGCCACGGGCTATTGGCGGCGCCGAGCGAATCGGACGGCACGGAGTTCTTCCGCGAGTTGCTCGTGCACTCGGCCCACGAGACGCTGCAATCGATCGAACACCAGCCGCAGTCGGACGCTGACGCCGACCGCGCCTTCTCGACCTACTCGTTCAGCAGCTCGACCGTGCTGGACGACAAGGGCCAGCCGGTCGTGAGCACGCGCCGCTGGTACGATGAATCGACCGGCCGCCTCAAGGCTGTGCACGACGGCGAGGTCGCGCACAGCAGCAAGATGCGCACGATCTGGACGCGCCAGAACAAGGGCGACGAGGGCAAGCACGAAAACACGTGCACAGTCGGCACGCCTGAGGATGTCGATGCGCTTTGGCTCCGGACACCCTTTGGCGAGGCGCAGCACAAGTCGGTCGTGGTGCAGGCCAAGACCGCTGAGGTCAGCGACAGCCATGCCAAGCAGCAGCAGGAGGAGCGTATTGAGGTTTGTAGAGGACAGTCTAGCGCTCAAGTCAGCAACTCGATGCGTGTTGAATGCACATCGTTCGTCCTAACCCTCTATCGTGTCGACTCTGGACCATTGAATGTGGCGCTACCTCAGGGTCCAGTTTGCCGTCTGAACCGCAGCAAATCCATGCAAAGCAAAACAAACCAATGTGCTCCTGCGCACACTTGCCTCGCAGTGTTGTCAGGTCGAGTTGGCCAAATGATCATGCACAGCCGTGCATTTCATGCATTATTAGTTAGTTCAATTTGCTGACAGGGACGAGTCCGCACATCACTATCCATCCATTACCTGCTGCATCGTTGTTGTTTTTTGCCCAGGTAGACGTTGACGGCTAAACCTTCAGGCAAGCGGTAAGTATTGTCACGAAATTAGTTATCGGTCGCAGTGAACTTTATCGTCCATCAAAAGTGGCTCGATGCTTCGTTGGCGACAGATATCTGACCAGCATATCGTGAATTGTGCACTTTTGCAATCCAGCAAACCGATTCTAGCTCATTTGAATGCTCTGCAGATCTGGTGGTCATTTTGTGGCTCCCCCGAGATCGTTCGGCACGAGGTGGGAGGGAACACATAGCCTTGTCAGCATAATTATTGCTCAGCATGCCTCCAATTGCACAGTTGACAGGTTATTGAAGTCTCCTGATCTCAAGGCACGAAGACAATAGGCTTGAATGTACTCGGTCGTTTAGATGCTGCGAGCTGCATTGACTTTTCATCAATTTGGGTTCGACTCGGCGAATTGGCTGCGGCGCGCAATGACACGTTCAAAACCAACACGCTCGAGAGCTCAATTTATTCCACACGTAGATATCGATAAATAATCCTGACCGCGATAGCCTACACAGCGTTGTTGAGCGCGAGAACGAGGACTGCGTCCAGCAACCCCTTGATGCTGAGCTTGCGATCTGGCTGGGAGTCACCGCGATCTGTTGACAGGCCGCGCATGGCGGGGTTACGCTGCTCGAGCTGCCGATCCATCTCGCGCGCGTTGCTGAACCGTAGCTGACGTGCTGAGCACTGGGCCACCACTTGCGTCGTCGCGTTCTGTGCGGCCTCCACGGCTTGCAGCCCGCAGTCGTCGCGCTCGAGCACTGCCTGAAGGAACGTGACGCAGTCGGTCGAGCAGAGCAAGGTCTCGAACTCGGTCTCGGCGCTCTGGAAGGCCGTGACACAGCTCGAGGGCACGTTCGCCGTCTGGGCTCCGCTGCCGGCGAAGAGCTCTTCAAGCTCGGACGCGAGCGATGTTACTGCCAGCGCCTCTTCTGTCGAGCAGGTCCGAGCTTGAGCCTCAGGAACGGCCAACATCAGTGCCGCCGCCAGGAGGAAACTGCATCGAGGAGCCATCCGAAGCGCAGTGCAGCTGACTGACCCTTCGGTGTCGCAGTCAACTCGAAAATGGCGACACGAGCGCGGGCGATGGAGAAGCAGCAGCGCTCGCGACAGGCGAAACCTGTCCAGCGCCTGCAGTTCCACTATCGCTCGCTCGCTATCCGGATCACCATCTGGCGCATCGCAGTGGACAAGGTATCGAATGTTAGAGACATCAATCACTGAAGAATGTAGCTGGCTAATCGAATCTGGACAGCGCATATGCAATCAAAGAGGCGGACGAAGAGTCTAACGTTGCAAGTGTACAGCATCCCGCGGCAGTGTCGGAAAATGTGGCAGGCACACAGCATGGGCTGCTTCGACGCCTTCGAGCAACCGGAATGGCTCTGGCGGCCAATGGAAACACATCAATACGTGCATGCTCGCGCGTCAGTTTCACGCTCGCCGTCATCGTGTTCGACATGTTCGCCATGCTCGCTGCCTGCCTCCATGTCCAACACGGCGTTCCCGTAGAAGCCAGCCAGTTCCAATAGTCGACAAAGGTTCGCCCGCCATTTGTGGCCGAGAGCGCGGCAGGATCTGCAGCTCTCTTTGCGCTGTTGGACTCTTGGCAGTGTTCAGCAGACGGCGTGCGGCAGCGGCTTGCCCTGCAGTCCAGCTAGCACGTTCTTGGCGGTGAGCTCCAGCATGACGCGGCGCGTCTGCACTGTCGCAGAGCCGACGTGGGGGACGATGATGCAGTTGGGCAGCGAGAAGAGTTCGTGGGTCGGCGGAAGCGGCTCGGGTGTCATGACGTCCAGTCCAGCGCCAGCGATGCGCTTGGACCGCAGCAGTTCGCACAGACCGTCCTGGTCAAGTACCCCTCCACGCCCAGTGTTGACGAGAACTGCTGTGGGTTTCATCAGCTGCATGTGCTCGAATCGGATGCTGTTTCGCGAGGATTCGGTCAGCGGGTGATGGATGCTGACCACGTCGCTGCGCTTCATGAGCGTCTCGAGGTCGACGTACTCGACGTCGTCTCCAATCGCGCGCGCTGTCTCGAGCTTCTCTCGTGGCCCCGTGTACAAGATCTTGCATCCAAAGCCGCGCTTCATCATTGTGGCGTACGCCGACCCGATGCGGCCAAGCCCGACGATCCCCACGGTGCAGCCTGAGACGTCCGTGCCGCAGTACTGGAAGGGCTGCCACACTCCCCACTCGCCGTCACGAGCGCTCTGCGCGCACTCAAAGACCCGCCGCTTGACGGCAAACGTGAGCGCGACCGCCAGTTCGGCCACCGACTTGTCCAGCACGTTGGGCGTGTGTCCGACGCTGACGCCCCTCGAGCGGCAGGCATCGATGTCGATGTGGTCGAAGCCGACTCCCGTTGTGGCAACAACTCGGAGCGAAGGGCCAGCAGCATCCAGCAACTCCTCGTTGACTTTATCTGCGCCGTTGCAGAAGAGCCCCGCGCACCCGTTCACCGCTCTCAGGAGCTCAGCCCGCGAGATCGGGGTTACTTCATCCGGATGGGAGACTATGTCGACGGCGACTTCAGTTTGTTGCGCAACGAGACTTTTCAGCGTATCTATCGAAATGTCGAGAACGCATCACTCTCAGATCTCATGGCTTCGAAGTCACCGGCTGATGACACAAAAGGTGACATACCGATCGCGAACGGGATTTTGCGCGTGAAGAAAACGCGCAGTGGTGTTGGTGTGGCCATCGACGCGGTCTTGGGCTGTGTCGAGACTCGGCAGGCTGTTATCTGCCTGCGTGCGCCTTGTGCTCGAGATCTTTTGGATTTGGCCCTCGAACGGAAAAGAAGCCGCGACCCCCGCCTGCCCGTTCCTTGTTCGATCTCAACCGTCAATCCAAGTGTCACGCACGGTGCGCTCACCGAGATCATCGGAGTGGAGTCAGCATCGCTGGGAGCTCGCTGCCTGGACGTTATGGTTGGGGTCATCGCATATCCAAGTCGAGTGGTCCAAACTCGATGATCCCAACTGCTACACTGTCAGGCTCGATCGGTGGTGTGCTAACAAACCGCCGTGCCGGACTCGCATTGAGTTATTGGATTGGCGAAAGTGGCATCAAGACGGAAGTGGCAGGCAGAAGCCGCTCTCCGTCGATGCCGAGCAGGCTTGCGCGGTAGATACGATTGTGAATGTGTGTCATTGCGCGGTCTTCATCGACACGCACGATCGCGTAATGCCTGGCGACAGCGTGCACGCAAGGGGAGAGGGGTGGGCCGCTCTCGATACAGTACAGCCCTGTTTCCCACACAAAGCGCGCAACTGGATCTTAAAAGCGCAGTTTTCCAGCATCCAGCGCCTAGCTGTGCTGCACCGTATGCATGCCGGCAACATTGTACTTTAGCACCTTCGATGGCCCTTGCCTCGGTGCATCGTGTCCAGCTCTGAGAACGCAGTGAACTGTTGCTTCAAGGATCGGACAGGATTCCGCGGGCAACCAAGCAGGAGTCACACGGCGCGGGCTTCCCGCTCCGGTGGTCCGGATGCAGGGCTGGTGGCTGCCAAGATCGCTCAAGAGCGCCAGCTGGAATCTACCGCGCCAGAACTCTGATTCCGCAAATACACTTTAAATCAGTAGTCAAAGCATTCAATTTATGAATTGTACTGATGCTAGAATGGATCCAAACAGCCGGTCACGTCATGTTCACACCATTCCGATGATCCTTCCTCTTCAACCACCGCTGGTGCCACCGGAATGTCCAATCCAGCGCCAGAATTCGGCGTTCGACCTCCATTTATCAACTAGCGCAAGACTCGTTTTGTCCGAGTTCTCACCAGTATGGCAACAGGTCATGAATTTGTCGTGCTTTGCCAATACTAGTATCGGGTGATCGATTGCGGCCAGTAACCCGACGAGCCTTGATCGGTAATGGCGCCACAGTCTGTAGCTACGAGCCGGTGGCTCCTCAGCTATCAGTGGGAAAGACCTTGGATCTGGGAATCTAGGAATCGTGGTTTCGATCGTACGACTTCAAGTTAAACGTTCGCGTGACGCCTGCTCACGTGCGCTGTGACAACCACCTCGAACGTCTTTCGACAACAGCAACAGCGGGTGCAGGGCAGACTAACGGGTGCGTCCCTTACTAAAACTCCCGACGACCACCAACGCCCGTCTGAACTAATCCTCGCCTCTACTTCGAACGTCTGGGTTATCAGCAGCGATGCAACCTCTCCGCCCGGCGTCCCGTCAACAGCTACCTCTGACGAGGTCTCCCTCAGTTCCGATGGTCTGGGCGATCGAAGCCTACACCATTTCACTCACTTTTCAATTTACACCCCGCCTAACACCTCGACCACCACTCCGCCTTCAGCAAGGCTCAGTCGCTGCCCAAGATGGTTCGTCTCGCCAACATCTTCGCTTCGATCGGAGCCGCCACGCTCGCGCTCGCCAACATCTCTCTCGCCGACATCTCCGCTCACGGCCCGACTGAAGCAGACATAGCTGCGCATCGCCAGCTCACCGCCAACGCCAAGCACTCGCTCGGCCAGTGCGCCGGCTCCGAGAACATGCGCAAGCTCCAGGAACGCGCTGCTGCTCGCCGTCTCGCCACCATCAACCACGCGCGCCGCCAACGTCGCCTCGCGCTCGACGACTTCCTCGCCACCGACCATCGGTCGAACGCCTCGGTCACGGCCGACACGAGTGCTAGCGAGCTGTTCGGCGACGAAGTCTCCTGCATCCTGCAGCCTGAGGTCACCTACGGACCCTACTACATCGACGGCGAGCTGATCCGCACGGATGTGCGCGAGTCACAGACCGGCATCGACTTCTACTTCGACCTCCAAGTCATCGATGTCGAGACCTGTGAGCCTGTGCCGGACGTCTACTTTGACTTCTGGCACTGCAACACCACGGGTGTGTACGCTGGCGTCGTCGCCGACGGCAACGGCGACTCGAGCGACGCTAGCAACATCAACACGACATTCTTCCGCGGCGTCTACCCGACCGACGAGGACGGCGTCGTGCAGTTCGTCTCCAAGTTCCCCGGACACTACACCGGTCGCGCCACGCACATTCACTTGCTCGGCAACTACGGCGGCACTGTGCTCGAGAACGGCACGTACGCCGGCGGGTACATCCCGCACGTCGGTCAGTTCTTCTTCGACCAGGACCTGCTCACGGAGGTGTACGCGACTGCTGACTACGTTGAGAACACGGACGAGCTCACACTGAACGCGGACGACATGTGGCTCGCTGTCGTCTCCGCCGACGATTACGACTCGCTCGTCGAGTACGCGCTGCTGGGAGACTCGGTCGAGGACGGCATCTTTGGCTGGATCTCGGTTGCCATCAACGTGTCAGCCTCCCAGGATGTGTCGCCTGCCGGCTGGTGGACGGAGAACGGCGGCGTCATGTCGGACACCCCGTTCAGCGGCGGTGGCGGCGGCGACTTCGGCGGCAGCTTCGGCGGTGGCTTTGGCAGTGCCGGCGGGTTCCCTGGCAGCGCGGGCGGCGACTTCGCTGGAAAGACTGGCGTGACAACTGCCAGCACCTCCGGCTCGGCTTAGATGCCCGTACCAGACTCTCGAGTGTGTTGTGTCTGAGAGCTGTTCGCCTCCTTTTCATTCTTGCTTGCATTTCACTGCGTGTAGCTGAATGTTTGGAATGGTCAATACCGTTTTAGCCTTTGAGAAGACAGATAGTGAGGGATGTTCAGTGTTCGTTTCAAGAGATGAATACCTCCTACTCGCCTCCATGCACAGCCTCACATTCATCCAAAACATCGGTGAAGTAAAGGCAAACTTGACAATCGGACAGCAAATTGCTCTGCCAGTCATTCACACAGCAAAGGCACAGACACCGAAACCTTACGATCGAACGTTGCAGGCGGTCGTGGTCGTGTCAGCCTCGCCCGCAACCGATCCCACGTCCGCAGCTTCACCTTCCACAGATCCCGACACGGAGCCGGCAACTCCCTGCGACGGCGCACCACCGGCGGCGCTGCCCCCAAAGCCACCAGCGCTGCCGCCACTGAAGCTGCCACCACCGAAGCTGCCGCCGCCCATACCGCCGCCGCCACCACCAGTCGTCGTGCTTGCCGACACGCCGCCGCTCGCAGTCAAATACGCCGCTGGTGATACCGACTGCGACGCCGTCAGGTTCATGGCGACCGAGATCCACGCGAAGATGCCGTCCTCGACCGAGTCGCCCAGCAGCGCGTACTCGACGAGCGCGTCGTAGTCGCCCGACGAGACCTCGGCCAGCATCGAGTCGTCCTCGTTGAGCGTCAACTCGTACGTGTTCTGCGCGTACAGATCAGTAGCGTAGACGGTCGTGAGCAGGTCCTGGTCGAAGAAGAACTGACCGACGTGCGGGATGTACCCGCCAGCGTACGTGCCGTTCTCGAGCACAGTGCCGCCGTAGTTGGCCATGAGATGCAGGTGGGTCGTGCGACCGGTGTAGTGACCGGGGAACTTGGAGATAAACTGCACGACACCGTCCTCGTCGGTCGGTTGCACGCCGCGGAAGAAGGTCGTGTTGATGTTGGTGGCGTCGTCGCCGTTGCCGTTGTCGGATGCGACTACACCCGAGTAGACACCCGTGAGGTTGGCGTGCCAGAAGTCAAAGTAGACGTCCTCGATCGGCTCGCACGTCTCGACGTTGATGACCTGCAGGTCGAAGTAGAGGTCGAAACCGGGTTGGTCCTCTCGCACGTCCGTGCGGATGTACTCGCCGTCGACATAGTAGGGTCCGTAGGTGACCTCGGGCTGTAGGATGCAGGCGACCTCGTCGCCGAAGAGCGTGCTGGCGCTGGTGCTAGCGGAGACGTCGAGGCTGGACTCGTGGTCGGTGGCGAGGAACTCGGAGAGGGTGAGCCGGCGTTGGCGGCGCGCCTTGTTGATGGTGGCGAGGCGACGAGCAGCGGCGCGTTCCTGAAGCGCCCGCATGGATTCGGAGCCCTCGCACTGTCCGAGCGCGTGCTTGGCGTTGGCGACGAAGAGTCGGCGCTCGGCGCGTTCGGCCTCAGTGACCACGTGCGCGTGGTTGTCGGCGTGGACGCCGATCGCGAAGGCGGCGAGGCCGGCAGCAGCGAAGATGCTGGCGATGCGAACCATCAGAGCGGGATATCGGTGGTGCTGTTGCTGTTGCTGGTGTGGCTTGAGAAGAAGCTGGCGAATTGTGGAATGAGGTTGGGTCGAGCGCTCCGACAGTTAACGGGTCGACGCCTTGGTTCAGAGTTGTATAGAGACGCAGAGGCGCCGTATTGGTGGTGCAGTCGATGGCGTTTAACACTTGCAAAGACTGGACATTGTACACGTCAGAATGGCTCCACAGTCAGTCAGAGTGATCGCTCATGCTCCATCAAGAGCGGAAGGCTGCATACGTTGAAGTCACACGGTACGGATCCCCGAACAGATCTAACGTGTGATAGGTCGAGAGCAGGTTGATGAGATATGGCTGTTCTCCTCGCGCGTCTGTCGTAAGGACTAACTACATGCTCTTGATGGAACTGTGAGTGGAGTAGTGGTGGGAATGTAATGACTACTTTTCAGTCGTGGTGGAATGTCCTGGATGCGGTATATTTGAGAAACATGTTTGTGAGGACAATGCTGGTTAACCAGTTCCGAGGCCTTGATATGTCGCTCGTGTCTAAATGCGAATTTTGGCCCGTGTATCGATTTTTTGACCACATGGGTTACCGATCCTAATAGATGCACGACATGAGTTTTAGTCACAAGTTTAGCGGTTCTAGTCGCCAGGGGATATTGGTCAACTACGATATCGAGATGTTGGGCCAGCACCAGCCACAAAGAGCCGGGCATAGTAGATTCCTGGTCCGATGACTTGCCAGCAGCTGATCACTCTTGCCCGATCGTTGATCACAAGAGTAGGATGCGGATAACTGGAGTGGCTCCCGAGGTACTTGCCTTACGTGTCTAGTGTCATGAACAGCAGTCTCCCGCAATAGTTAATCTCGCTCACTGGAGGTTGTCTCATCGTGGTGGGAGTGACGCAAGAACTATCCTCACCCGCGGAATCACACTCTCTGATATCCTGGGAGTGTGGACATGGAGGCGCCGCCGTAGCGAGCATGGCGTGGAGTACAACTGCAAGATTGCTTTGTACAGTGCACCGTTTGCAACGCGCAGGTGGCGATATGCAAGGAGCATGGCGTAGCCTACTGTATGAGGAGCTTGATGAGCTCCAGTGGCTCAGTCTGCTGCATTTTGCTTTTGTCGCCTCCAAATGGTGTGATATCTGGACAACAGCGCATTTGTGCACACGGATATTCAGAGGTAGCGGAGTCAATACTGATAACTGTCGCGATGAGCTTGTTTGGTTGTGTTTGTTGGCATGTTGCACCGGACTGACAGGAACAAGGATCTCTATTTAAGGTATTACAGTAAAAGGCAACTTCAACTAAATGAATGTTGGTCAGCCTGACATATCCTGGAATAATGTATCCGTCAAGCATGTGCGAAATGCCAGGCTACGTGTCCGGTTTCCCTTACAATAATCGCGCATCGACGGCCACAGACCATCACATCTATCACACGGTTCCAGGATGGTTGTCGCAGATGCCGTTACGAGAGTGAGGCTAGCTCCAGCACAATGGTGAAGATGCCGATCCAACACAATAGGACGACAAGATCCGTCATTTGAGCAGACAAACCGATAGAAGCAACCTCCTCCACAAGATGTTGTGGTTGATCATTGAGCAGTATCCCGCAGCAATGCGTGCCGGCTCTTTTCATTGAGGCTTGTTCAAAACTGCGTTATCATTCATCGTGGCACTCTAATCAACAGGCGATTAGCCCCGGTCCGTTGGTATGCCTAGTGGGAATCTTAACGCAGGCAAGTCAAAACTGGGCTACGCTGCTCACGGACCATGGAGGCCAGTCGATGAGATGCGTCGGTCACACAGCACATTGGCGAAGACACGCCAGCATATACCGTCGGCACGCCGTCACCAACTATTGTCAGCAACCATCACTCCAACCAACGAGTATCGTGCCAATGAAACATCCATGTACGAATCGGAGTCTTCACCCTCCGTACTACGGCAGCTCAGATCTGTTCGAGGATCCGTACCGTGTGACTTCAACGTATGCAGCCTTCCGCTCTTGATGGAGCATGAGCGATCACTCTGACTGACTGTGGAGCCATTCTGACGTGTACAATGTCCAGTCTTTGCAAGTGTTAAACGCCATCGACTGCACCACCAATACGGCGCCTCTGCGTCTCTATACAACTCTGAACCAAGGCGTCGACCCGTTAACTGTCGGAGCGCTCGACCCAACCTCATTCCACAATTCGCCAGCTTCTTCTCAAGCCACACCAGCAACAGCAACAGCACCACCGATATCCCGCTCTGATGGTTCGCATCGCCAGCATCTTCGCTGCTGCCGGCCTCGCCGCCTTCGCGATCGGCGTCCACGCCGACAACCACGCGCACGTGGTCACTGAGGCCGAACGCGCCGAGCGCCGACTCTTCGTCGCCAACGCCAAGCACGCGCTCGGACAGTGCGAGGGCTCCGAATCCATGCGGGCGCTTCAGGAACGCGCCGCTGCTCGTCGCCTCGCCACCATCAACAAGGCGCGCCGCCAACGCCGGCTCACCCTCTCCGAGTTCCTCGCCACCGACCACGAGTCCAGCCTCGACGTCTCCGCTAGCACCAGCGCCAGCACGCTCTTCGGCGACGAGGTCGCCTGCATCCTACAGCCCGAGGTCACCTACGGACCCTACTATGTCGACGGCGAGTACATCCGCACGGACGTGCGAGAGGACCAACCCGGTTTCGACCTCTACTTCGACCTGCAGGTCATCAACGTCGAGACGTGCGAGCCGATCGAGGACGTCTACTTTGACTTCTGGCACGCCAACCTCACGGGTGTCTACTCGGGTGTAGTCGCATCCGACAACGGCAACGGCGACGACGCCACCAACATCAACACGACCTTCTTCCGCGGCGTGCAACCGACCGACGAGGACGGTGTCGTGCAGTTTATCTCCAAGTTCCCCGGTCACTACACCGGTCGCACGACCCACCTGCATCTCATGGCCAACTACGGCGGCACTGTGCTCGAGAACGGCACGTACGCTGGCGGGTACATCCCGCACGTCGGTCAGTTCTTCTTCGACCAGGACCTGCTCACGACCGTCTACGCTACTGATCTGTACGCGCAGAACACGTACGAGTTGACGCTCAACGAGGACGACTCGATGCTGGCCGAGGTCTCGTCGGGCGACTACGACGCGCTCGTCGAGTACGCGCTGCTGGGCGACTCGGTCGAGGACGGCATCTTCGCGTGGATCTCGGTCGCCATGAACCTGACGGCGTCGCAGTCGGTATCACCAGCGGCGTATTTGACTGCGAGCGGCGGCGTGTCGGCAAGCACGACGACTGGTGGTGGCGGCGGCGGTATGGGCGGCGGCAGCTTCGGTGGTGGCAGCTTCAGTGGCGGCAGCTTCATTGGTAGCGCTGGTGGGACTACACCTTCGCAGTAAGAATTTGGTGTTTGATTTTTGGCTTCGGCAGGTGTCCAAAGCTCGCTTGCGCACATGGAATTTGTACGAATCTGAAGATTAGGAACTTCAAATCTGCAGCATTTTTCTCGGTTTTGTCCTCTGTATTCGTTGCCGTTAAACAACCTTGCAGGTTTAAGGACTGCCTTCTCTCGATGTTGTGGTACCTAAAGAAGATTGTGCCTGTAGAAGCAGGCTGCTCCTGGGAGAGTCTGACACGATCCGCCCTGCACGGATATCTGTCGACGAATCCTTGCTCTTACTCTAGAGATCGCTATCGGACTCCATTGAAGAAAGCAGCTCGTGTCTCGCGCCAGTTCACAATCACAACAAGTCGCCATTTGTGATGGGGTGCACTGAGAACGACCGTGAGAGCTTGGACAGATTGGGCATTCGGACGAGCTTTCCTCGATCAGGAGGGCTTCTCCTCGTGCTTGAGACAGCTCCTGTTGCCATGCTTGCTGTAGAAATGGCGGCCTTGAGTTTGACAGAATAGATTGAGGACTGATGAAGCACAATTTTGCAAAAGCCAAAGCAGGCACATTGTATTTGAAACTCAAACATTCATGGCGGGTCATGCCCAAGCTCTCACACCACGGCAGCTGCTCAACTGCGCGTGTTGCAGGCAGAAGTAGTCGTCGTCGTCGCCTCGCCACCGACCGACGCAGCATCCTCCGCTTCGCCAGCGACAGAGCCCACAGTGGCAGCGTCGTCACCAACCGATCCAGTCACACCCTCTGACGGCGCGCCACCGGCACTGCCTCCAAATTCACCGCCGAAGCTGCCACCGAAGCTGCCACCGCCCATGCTGCCGCCAAAGTTGCCGCTGCCGCCGAAGTTGCCGCTGCCGCCAGCGCCGCCGCCGTACGAGGTGCTGGTGAGCACACCGCCGTTGGCCGTCAGGTAACCAGCAGGAGAGACCGACTGCGACGCCGACATGTTGATGGCGACCGAGATCCAGCCGAAGATGCCGTCCTCGACCGAGTCACCCAGCAGCGCATACTCGACGAGCGAGTCGAAGTCGTCGGCCGACGCCGTTTGCAGCCACATGTCGTCTGCGTTGAGCGTGATCTCGGCCGTGTCTTCCGCGTAGTACGACGTGGCGTACACCTCCGTGAGCAGGTCCTGGTCGAAGAAGAACTGACCGACGTGCGGGATATAGCCACCGGAGTAGGTGCCGTTGGACAAGACCTCGCCGCCGTAGTTGGCGAGCAGGTGGATATGTGTGGCGCGCTCGACGTAGTGACCGGGGAACTTGGAGATGAACTGCACGACACCGTCCTCGTCGGTCGGCTGCACGCCGCGCAGGAAGGTGGCGTTGACGTTGCTGGCGTCGCTCGAGTCGCCGTTGCCGTCGGCGACGACGCCGGCGTAGACACCCGAGGAGTTGGCGTGCCAGAAGTCCATGTACACGTCCTGCACGGGCTCACACGTGTCGACGTCGATGACTTGGAGGTCGAAGTAGAAGTCGATGCCGGTCTGCGACTCGCGCACGTCCGAACGAATGTACTCGCCGTCGATGTAGTAGGGTCCGTAGGTGACCTCGGGCTGTAGGATGCAAGCCACCTCATCACCAAAGAGCGTGCTGGCGCTGGTGCTGGCGGAGACGTCGAGGCTCGATTGGTGGTCGATGGCGAGGAAGTCGTCGAGCGCGAGGCGACGCTGGCGGCGCGCCTTGTTGATGGTGGCGAGACGGCGCGAGGCGGCGCGCTCCTGGAGCTTGCGCCAGCTGTCGGTCTGTCCGCACTGTCCGAGCGCGTGCTTGGCGTTGGCGGCGAAGAGGCGGCGCTCGGCGATCTCGGACTCGGAGAGGGCGTGGTTGCCCGCGTCGGCGTTGGCGACGGCGGCGATGGCAGTAAGGCCGACGGCGGCGAAGATGGTCGTGAGGCGAACCATGTTCGATAATACGCTTGAGGTGGAGAGGCTGAACTGCAGACTGGCGGAGTAGTTGCGGTGGAGCTGGCGAAATGAAAAGTGAGGAAGCTGTGGACTTGCGAAGTCGCGATTTGCCTTCGCCGCAGTCTAAGAACTCTGGTGAGTTAGTTGTGAGTGAGCACAGCCCCGCCGCGCGCTGTCGGTGGTGCGGGCAGCAGCTGACGCCAGAAACAGTCCAACACCACTCCGTGTGGACCTGGACAGGCAACAAGATCCGTGTTAAACTGCCAGCAGGAGGATCCGTCGTGTGCTGATCGGAGTGGCCCTGTACTATGGGATGCACAGTAGATTGAAGTCTCACGGCCGGAAGCCACAAACAGATCTAGCGGGCGATAGCGCAGGCACGCAGACCGAATTGGTTTTAGTATAGTGGACAAGGCAAGCGCAGTAGTTGACCTCATCAGCTGGTGTTCTGCTGGGATCGACAGTTGGCTGATGAACGGTTCCACACCACCACACAACGCCCGTGGTCGTGGCGTAATCGCTACAGATTCAGCCCACTTCCGTGCCTGACAGAGCACTAGGCGATGCTCGGATCCTGCAATACTTTCAGCGCGATCACTAACAACCTGGCTGCCGCTATTTGTGGAGATGATCGATCTGCTTCTAGTCAGCAATGCCATGCATCCTAGGAGCTGCTTTAGTGGTTCTACTGACGTCTGCGCTCAAGGCTTTTGCCACACTCGATCTTCTATTGTATCAAAACCAGTCTGGACATTGTGCAATCTGTAAGGTCGAGAGAGCCGGACGCGAGCGGCTCTTGTCCGATCCCGTCAAGGATGAGGAGTCCAGCGGGTTGATCACTCACGAGGACGTTATCCCAGTTTAGGGACAGTCACCACCGCATGATCGATCGGTTGAGTGGCCCCGAGCTTCCCGGCGGGCCAGTCCTCGCGATTGGACATGCCGCAGCTATCCTTGCCGTTGTCCGTGTCGTGGTCTGTGGATGAGCGGCCCCTCCGCATTCGCTTCGTTGTCACCACGTGGCGATCGTTGAAGATCGCGGACGCATGTAGGTGGATTCTAATCTCTTACAGGATTAGAGGCATTCGCGCTGACAACGATCTGCGTCATCGCGCCTGCGAAGTAGTGTCGACTATCGACTGGGAAACCGGGCACCGTGGACAGATCCCTTGCGCTGGGACAGTACTCACAGCACTGCACACGAATCCGGCGGTCCGGGTGAGCGTCTGGTGGTGTGGATCGCCATCCGTTTCGGCACGCGAGCTATCGCGCAGACGGCGCCGATGGTCGACGACTGCGCTTCAATATACTGCTAACCGCTCGCAAGATCACAATGGCGGATATCCCAGGTTTCCAAGCGGATGCGATTGTTGAACCAGTCGGATTGGTGCGTTCATGCAACATCGCAAAAATCCAATCACTCAGACGTGATAGGTCGACCGACTGGCGTTCCGATGGCCGCGGTACAGACCAACAACAAGCAGCGAGGAGCTTCAAACCCACTGGCAAAATAGGCACGACGAGGTGTCTTGTGGCTGGGTTGCCAGCTCGGGCAATTGGATCTTGCGCGATCTTCACCCAGGAGATCTTCATCTGCGCGTAGCAAACAACAGAATCCTTTCCGATGGTCTCGCCAGGGGCATGCCTTTGCCTTGCCTCGCAGCAACTCGAGACACTGCCAAGCTGTCACTTTCAACTTTGCCAGCATCCACTCAAGCACCACAACCGCCTCAATGGTTCGCCTCACGACCATCTTCGCCGCCGTCGGCCTTACTGCCATCGCCGCCGTCGCCAACGCCGACGCGGGCAACCACGCCCTCTCCGAGTCCGAGATCGCCGAGCGCCGCCTCTTCGCCGCCAACGCCAAGCACGCGCTCGGACAGTGCGGACAGACCGACAGCTGGCGCAAGCTCCAGGAGCGCGCCGCCTCGCGCCGTCTCGCCACCATCAACAAGGCGCGCCGCCAGCGTCGCCTCGCGCTCGACGACTTCCTCGCCATCGACCACCAATCGAGCCTCGACGTCTCCGCCAGCACCAGCGCCAGCACGCTCTTTGGTGATGAGGTGGCTTGCATCCTACAGCCCGAGGTCACCTACGGACCCTACTACATCGACGGCGAGTACATTCGTTCGGACGTGCGCGAGTCGCAGACCGGCATCGACTTCTACTTCGACCTCCAAGTCATCGACGTCGACACGTGTGAGCCCGTGCAGGACGTGTACATGGACTTCTGGCACGCCAACTCCTCGGGTGTCTACGCCGGCGTCGTCGCCGACGGCAACGGCGACTCGAGCGACGCCAGCAACGTCAACGCCACCTTCCTGCGCGGCGTGCAGCCGACCGACGAGGACGGTGTCGTGCAGTTCATCTCCAAGTTCCCCGGTCACTACGTCGAGCGCGCCACACATATCCACCTGCTCGCCAACTACGGCGGCGAGGTCTTGTCCAACGGCACCTACTCCGGTGGCTATATCCCGCACGTCGGTCAGTTCTTCTTCGACCAGGACCTGCTCACGGAGGTGTACGCCACGTCGTACTACGCGGAAGACACGGCCGAGATCACGCTCAACGCAGACGACATGTGGCTGCAAACGGCGTCGGCCGACGACTTCGACTCGCTCGTCGAGTATGCGCTGCTGGGTGACTCGGTCGAGGACGGCATCTTCGGCTGGATCTCGGTCGCCATCAACATGTCGGCGTCGCAGTCGGTCTCTCCTGCTGGTTACCTGACGGCCAACGGCGGTGTGCTCACCAGCACCTCGTACGGCGGCGGCGCTGGCGGCAGCGGCAACTTCGGCGGCAGCGGCAACTTTGGCGGCAGCATGGGCGGTGGCAGCTTCGCTGGCGCGCCGTCTGCTTAGAGGGTTGATGCCCTCTGAGGTGACCGACAGCCATCGACTTGATCGCACGGTCATGCTTGGTTGCTCACAGCGGTCTCTGCATGTTTGCACTCATTTTCCGGACACTCGACTTGGTGTAGAAGCTGTCAGATTCTGCAATAAAGTTGAGTTCACAATACACTTTTCGCATTTTTGCCCCTAAAGATATCGTCCTTCTTGAGCTCCGAAGGTCAATACCATCGTATTTCACAATCTGTTACCGCTGAAAGGTACTCGAGCGGCATGTTCGCCGTTCAGAACTGCGTTCACATTCTCCACTCACACAATCCAACGAGCAGCTCAACGATGGACACTACAACCCCGCTAGACCGAGGGACCTTGCGACTGCTGCTCACGATGACTCCAACGCGTTCAGTTAACTTCGTGGAGGAGTGACGCTCCAGTGACTCCAGCAAACAAATTGTCAACGGCGATGTCAGCCATGGCCTGACGAGTCTTGACCGTCGCCGAGCCGATGTGCGGGAAGATGACGCAGTTGGAGAGCGAAAACAGCTTGTGCGTCGGCGGGAGCGGCTCTGGCGAGGTTACGTCAAGTCCTGCGGCAGCTATGAGTCCATCAGCCAACGCCTGGTAGAGCGCGTCCTGGTCGACGACCTCGCCGCGGCTCGTATTGACCAGCACCGCTCCCGACTTCATCTTGGCGAACCTGTCGGCGTTGAAACTTCCCCTCGTCTGGTCGTTCAGCGGCTGATGGAGGCTCACAATGTCGCTGCGGGCCAACAGATCGTCCAGCTCGACGTATTCGACATCATCGCCACCAACTTCCCGAGCGACGTCGGGCTTCTCCCGAGGCCCCGAGTACAAGATCTTGCAGTTGAAGCCGTGCTTCATCATCTTGGCGTACGTCGCGCCGATCCGGCCGAGACCGACGACGCCCACCGTGCAGTCGCTCACATCCGTGCCGCAGTACTGGAACGGTTGCCAGACACCCCACTCGCCGTCGCGAGCGCTCTTGGCGCATTCGAACACCTTCCTCTTGGCCGCGAACGTGAGCGCCACGGCCGTCTCGGCCGTCGACACGTCCAGCACGCCGGGCGTGTACCCGACGCGGACGTTCCTGGCGCGACAGGCCGCCACGTCGATGTGGTTGAAGCCGACCGACATGGTGGACACCACGCGGAGCTGCGGACCCGCGCGGTCCAGCACCTCGGCGTCGATGCGGTCCGTCAGCAGGCAGAAAATGCCCGAAGCGCCTTCGACGCCGTCCAGCAGCTCGGTGCGCGAGATGCACTCGCTCTCGGACGCATGCGACGCGACCTGCACCGCGGCTGAACCAGCCTCCGCCAGCCGCCGGAAGCGGTCTGCGGATATACAAACGCCAAGTCAGCGGAGATCACCATGCGACGTCGAGGCGGCCGCGAGCCAACGCACCGATCGCGTAGGGCACGCGCCGCGAGAAGAAGACCTTGCCGGCCATGGCGGGAAGACGGGGGATCTGCTCCGGATCGCGATTGTCAACCCCAGATTTCTGACATCACTGATGAGAAACATGAGTCTGAGTATCAGATTAGACAGAATCGAGGGTACCTATCAAATCAGACCGACCGAAGGGTACATTTCTCGCATGCGACGACGGAACTGACTGAACTGCCGCCGGCGAAGCGGCGGCGACCGCTCTTCCTCGATGGCTACGCGCGCTGGCCTCTTCCTTCCTCGCTTGAAGTCAAGCCGCTGAACCGATCGCTCTATGCACACACGCGCGTGTGTTTGTGAGCGAGTCTGGATGTTTGCGGGTGTTTGCGCCTCCACTGCTCACCACACCGTTGATGGCTCACTTCGTCGCTTCAGTCGTCTTATTACAGCATTCAGCCTCATTATTAGGACTAGATTACAAGATCACACCCGCTCCTGACTTCAGTCGTCTTATTACAGCACTAGATTATAATATCACACACCCTCCTGACTTCGAAGAGTGGCGAAGACCGCTGGGTCACTGACTGCCTGTTGCCTCGGCCCCCGCGTGTCTCTCTCGCTCCCCATCCTCACGCGCCGTCGCCGCGGCCTCCCCGAGCGGCCTGCAGCCGCGCCTTGAGCGCCGCCAGCACCTCGGGGAAGCCGTACTGCGGCTTGTCCGGCGCCAGCAGCGCCAGCACCCAGTCCTGCGCCAGGTGGCCCACCAAATCCTCCAGCGCGCGCAGCAGGAACCGCGCGTCCCCTCCTGGGCCCTGGTCGTCCCCTCCTTGGTCGTCTGCGACTTGTGCGCGCAGGTCGCGGATCATGGCCGTGAGCTGCACGCGCAGCACTTGAATCAGTAGGTCCCGGTCGACGCGCAGGTGGTCGGGGGCCGCCCGCTTGCCGGCGGAAGCAGCGGCGCGCGCGGCCGCGGCCGCCTCCAGGTCGTGGATGGACCGCTTGCGGCCGGTCATGAGCGCGGCGTCGGCCGGAGCGTCCCGCGAGCGCATGGTGTGTCCTCGGAGGCCGAGCGGTGCAGTGGCCGCGCGACGTCGCCTTGGATTATGAGTGTGAGTCTAAGAGGGCAACACTCGCTAGCCGGCAGAGGATCCGACCCGCGTGTGAGTGGGGGACCGCGGGGCGACCGGGCGAGAGGAGGAGAGCTGGATCGCCGGCGTCGCCGGTTGTGCGGCGAGATGGCCTGACCGGCGGAGGAGCCGCGGCCAACTGACTGCCGCACTTCGGCGGCACGGTGGTACGGAGCGGCGCGGCCTTGATAAAAGAATGATCTGTGTAATATGATTTATATGATTCCGATCAGATATATGATATTTAAACTGTAAAATCCTATTTGCGATGGTGAGATGGTGAGATATCGACTGAATGACTGCCGGCTCGGTGGAAGGAAATTCGGCCCCGAAAGCGATCAGTGACTGGCAAACAGAAGTTGGCCGATCGTCATTCCTATTTTCGGACTATATTAACCCACATTGTCGCCAAAACGTGACCCTTTCACGTTTACCCTACCAAGTGTAAAGGCCCAGAATGGCGGCGAACGCGTCGTAAACAGTCCGATACTGACATCATTCGTAGCAGCCCCGGCCATGCGCCGCCAGCTGGTATTTAGAGCAATCCCTTGTCGACTCGACCGTGGGCCGGCGCTCGGCGCTGACGAGGAAGCCAATGGCGACCTTGGCCCAGCCAAAGAGGAAGCCGGCGACAACCGCGGGGACGCCATCATGTATGACGCACACCTCTCGCCCATGGCCATGCCACGCCACGGACAGGTGCGGGCCATAGTCAGCGCGAGTGACTCGGCCAGACTGACTGGGCAGACCGAAGTGCCTTCACTGTAACTTCACGGTAATTCTGTAATCCTGGATGTTTACATGACGGCCGACATCATCTATCGCAGGGCGAGGACGATCGCGACGGTCTCCACAACAACAACATGGTCGTCAAATCATCCCTAGCCACCGGCCAACGCATCAGTGCAAGGCGCCAGTGGTGTTGGCCGACGGCAGCAGGCAGTAGGCTGTGATGGAGCCAACGCGCTCCAAAGAACCGACCCAGCCGCTGCCACGAGCACAAATCAGACGTCGACCCACCAAGCAACCCACCCAAAAGTAGATTATGTGAGATCTCATGGCTGGCAAGCTCCCGTCCCGTACGCTCCACAACACACACGAAACAAAGATCACAACCGTAAATAAGACGACTATTTATGGGACAGCGACAGCCGCTCACTTCTTTACAAAAAAAGCGATTAACACGTAGCAGCTCATTGAGCACCGGGAAGGTTAGGCAGCCGACTTGACGTGGGGGCTTCAAGCAATATGACGGCGACCGAGATGAAGGTGCGGCTGACCGTCAAGGAGGGCGTGCTGCTCGCGCCCACGCTGCTGCTGGCGCCTATCCTGGTCGCCGAGCTCTTCGGCGTCGCCGAGATGCGGCGCGCGTTCACCGACACCTCGCCCGAGATGCCGCAGTTCGCGGACCTGCTCGTGGCCGTGGCGAGCGCCGCCGCGATCATCGTGCTGCGGCTGGTGCTCACCGCCGTGTTCGCCCCCGTCGGCCGCCTGGTGCTGGCGCCGGCCAAGCGCCAGACCGACCGCGTCGAGCGGTTCGCGACCGTGCTGTTCAAGTTCACGTGCGTGGTTGGTCCGTAAAAGAATTGCCAGATGGTACGGTATGCTGATCGACGGATGGGCATTCTTTCGCAGGTTCTTCGTGGCCATCACGGTGGTCGGATTCGTCGTCATGCGGGACGAGCCGTGGTTCCCGGTCGTGCTGGGCGGGGAGGGGGAAGTGGCCAAGTCGTTCGAGACGGTGCAGACCCCGCCGAGCCGCGACCTCAAGCTCTACTTCATGGTGCAGCTCGGGTACCATGTGCACAGCCTCGTGTACATGCTGGTGCTGTCGCCGATCCGGAACGACTTTTTGGAGATGCTGCTGCATCACGTGGCGACCATCATCCTCATCGGCGGCTCCTTCCTGGCCAACTTCACGGCTTTCGGCGCGCTCGTCGTGTTCACCCATGACATTGGCGACGTCACCGGATGTACGTTCGCTCTTGTCCTTTACTTCCTCGCTTTTTCCATTCCCTTCCCGCGGCCCCGCCGTTGGTTACTTGGTTCGCTCCGTGGTGCTGACTGTTGATGGTGGCTGACGAAACATGTAGACGCCATCAAGTCGGCGGTGGACACGGGCCACACGCCACTGGTCGTGCTGCTCTACGCGGTGTTGCTCGGGTCCTGGGGCTACACGCGGCTGTTCGTGTTTCCGTTTCACCTGATCCACGGTTCGGCGGTCGTGCTCCCCGAGAGCAACCCGGAGGTGCTCGCGCTCTTCCTCGACCCGATGAACGTCATGCTCGGCATGCTCCAGCTGCTGCACGTGTACTGGTACACGCTGTTCCTCGTCATGGGTACGTGCTGCTCACCAAGGGAAAGCACGAGGACATCCAGCAGCAGTGCGCCACCGACGAGGCCGAGGCCGAGGAGACGAGCAACTCCGGCCGCAAGAACAAGCAGGAGTGATGTGGATACCCGGAGTCTAGATTCCGGAGCTCCTCCACCGGCGGCATGGAGCGCAGGAGGAGCGGCGCTGCATAGCAACGAGCTGTTGGCCGTTTGGCTATGCGTTTTTGGGAAGCAGTGGATACATCAAGTGCTTCGTTTCATGCATGTGCACATATTGGACAAACAAGAGAGAGAGGTCAAAGTCGTCTGATGGCGTGTCATTCTGCATGACTGGCGATACAAGACAGTCGATGGCTACATCCAGTACTAGTCCGTTCATCAGAGCGGTTGATGCCGTTGAGCACTTGGCGTCTGTATGCGACCAAGGTCGCCAAGTCCGCCACCGCCTTGACACACAGCGCATTCTCGCAGTCTCCTGACGCCTGCATTTCGCAGCGCGGCCGCGACATGTCGGCTCAGGTTCTCCCACCGTGGCACCGACGCCGATCCTGCCTCTGTCCGACGAGATTCGATCCAATCATGAGCTCTCGCAGGCGCTCACAGACACGCGAAGCATTGCGCTCGATGATTGCGCCACCTCCACGACGAACCAACAATGCGATGTGAGAGGTCCATCGTCCGCCTTACACTCGACAGCTTCAACACGTGATGGGTGGCCTGATTACGCTTCCGCTTTCGCGCGCCATGTCTCCGTTCGCAAGCGGACCAAACATTCCAAGCTGTCGCGCAGCCAACGCCGACACCAAACACCCAACGGCAGATTACGCGAATGGCTTGCGTATGTGCTGGAACGGACGACCTACACTTGCGGCTGACTGCTCCTCGTCGATGGCTCGGGTCTTTGCGTCCGCCATTGCTGATGACCGACAGGCCGACGATCATTTCCCAATTCGACAGTCAACGGGCAAAGCCAGAGCAGCGCAATGGACAACAAGAAGACGGTGCTGGACGGCGAGGAGTACGTCATGCTCGCGCTCATGGCGGCGCTCGTGCCGATCCTGTGCGTCGAGATGTTTGGCGTCTCCGCCATGCGCGCGGCCTTCCCACACCACCTGGTCGACGAAATGCCGAAGCCCGCGGATCTGGCGCTCTCGCTCGCCACCGCCGCCGTCATCATCACGCTGCGGTTCTACCTGACCGAGATCTTCAAGCCGGTAGGTCGCCGGTGGCTCTCGCCGCGTCACCGCGAGCTGGACGACCGCGTCCAGCGGTTCGCGACCGTCTTCTTCAAGTTCCTGTACGTTTGTTGCTCCATGACCGATGTCGATGCCTGATCGGAGGCTAATCATCTGTGCGGTTGATCAGATTCTACATTGCCATCACGACGGTCGGGTACCTGGTCATGAAGGACGAGCCGTGGTTCCCGGCAGCGCTCGGCGGGTCGGGCGAGGTCGTCGAGAACTACTACTGGCTGAGCAACCCGACGCCGTCGACGCTGAAGCTGTACTTCCTCGTCCAGCTCGGCTACCACGCGCACAGCCTCATCTACATGGTCTTCCTCTCGCCCATCCGATCCGACTTCATGGTGAACCTCGTGCACCACGTCGCAACCGTGCTGCTCATCTCGGGCTCGTACCTGGCGAACGCGACGCCGTTCGGCGCCATGGTGGTCTTCACGCACGACATTGGCGACGTCACAGCCTGTACGTATTGCCGAATTCGATCCGACAAGTGGTGAGGAGATGCTAACGTTGGCTTGGATGGACTACAGACGGCGTCAAGTGCGTCATGGACTCGGGCAACACGCCGCTGACGCTCGGCGTCTACCTGTCGGTCATTACGTCGTGGGCGTACACGAGGCTGTACGTGTTCCCGTTCCACCTCATCTACACGTCGGTGATGGTGCTACCCCAAGTGGACCCGGAGGTGCCAGCCATCTTCATAGACCCGATGAACATCATGCTCTGCATGCTCGAGCTGCTGCACATCTACTGGTACTACCTCATCCTGGCCATGGGGTTCAACTTTCTCAACCGCGGGATCGTCGACGACATTCTGGAGAAGTGCAGTCTTCCTGCCGAGCTGCCGGCTGTGCTGACTGGGTCGCCTGCGAGTAGTCCCAAGCGGAAACACGCATGAGAGAGCTTGGTATTGTACTAGTATGAAAATTGAACGGCTTTGGCAAAGCATTTTGTATCACTCTTTGTTCACAACGTGCATCAGCATGGTGTAGTAAAGCGCACGAGCAAATCTACTCATCGAAGCACGAGATCAGTGACAATGTGCGCCATTTACCTCGAGGCGAGCTTGAAATAGAGAAGCAAAAAGAGCTCCGATCGTATTGCGTGTAGAGTGTCTTGTGGTGGAGGCTGCAAGGTTTGTCGAGCTGTAAACGCTGGATGGCTCAAGTCGAGGTATTCCTCAATATCGTCCAAGACGAAAACCAGCAGATAACCAACACACCTAAGATGCGCCTGCGAGGGTCTAGCGATGCAGGAGAAGGTGGAGGTTGCGCGACCAACAAGTCTGCAGATGGCGCACGACAGAGCACCATCATTGAACTGCAACCATGTCAGAAGCAGTATGGAGCATCCAAACAACTTCAAGTTGGTGGAATAATGTGGCCCACATTAGTCGATTGGAGCCACATACTGTAGACGAGGAAAATAAACGGCCACATGTACCGTTGTCAAATCGTGATGAATCATGACAGGATTAAATTGTGCCTTTTTTACGGGTTCATGGTCAACTATAAACCCTGATTTACGGCCTGGGATGAGAACGAACCCTGTTTTAGAGCCTCTTGAGTCACAACAACAAGAGTGGGACTTGCCGTACGCGCACCGTTACGGAGGACAAGTCAATCTCGCGTGCGTGTCAAGTGTGCCAACGGGTGTCACATCACCGGCGGGTGGTGCCTGCTCGCGAACCCGAGCTCCCCCACACAGTTCAAGTGATTTGTCCCCGCCCAAGCAACCGAGCGGTTCAGCACTCCGTCCCGATCCCCGATCCCGCGCACTTCTGTAGCCACCACCACCTCCCCCCCCCCCCCCCCCCCCCCCCCTTTGGTCATTGCGCCATTCTGCAATGGCGACCAAGATGAAGCTGCGCCTCAGCGCCAAGGAGGGCGTGCTCGTTGGCCTCACGGCGACGCTCGTGCCGATCGTGCTGGTCGAGATCTACGCCGTCGCCGAGATGCGGCACGCCATCCCCGAAGTTGAGGACGACCCGGACATGCCGCACGCGCGAGACCTGCTGATCGGACTCGGCTTTGCGCTGGTCATCATCGCACTGCGACGGCTGATGACTGCAGCGTTCAAACCAGTCGGGAGACTGCTGCTGGCCCCCAAGAAGCAGTCCGAGGACCGGCTCCAGCGGTTCGGCACCGTGCTCTTCAAGTTTCTGTAGGTCATCTTGCGACATTGTGAGCGGCTTTGATCGATCGGGTCTGACTTCTCTCCGTGTTGCAGGTACTTTATCGTGGTCACGACCATCGGATTTGCTGTCTTGAAGGACGAGAAGTGGTTCCCAGCGGCGCTCGGCGGCAGCGGCGACGCGGCAAATGCGTTCTTCACGCACGAGACACCGTCAGCAGCGCACAAGCTCTACTACATGCTGCAGACCGGATACCATCTGCACAGCCTACTGTACATGGTTTTCCTCTCGCCCATCCGCAACGACTTCGTTGAGATGCTGCTGCACCACCTCGTGACGCTCATCCTCATCGTTGGATCGTACCTGAGCAATTACACGGCCATCGGCGCGCTCATTGCCTTCGTCCACGACCTTGGCGACGTCTCGGGATGTGAGTCAGACTGTTTGTCGAGCAATTTGCTGCGTTGATCGTCCTGACTCGCGGGGTGTTTGTGTCTATAGATGCCATCAAGTCGGTTGTCGACACGGGGAATATCCCGCTGCTGGTCGTCTGCTATGCCGTACTGCTCGCCTCGTGGGGTTACACGCGGCTGTACGTATACCCGGTGCATTTGGTGTCGCACGTTATCTTCACACTGCCCAAGGTACACCCCGAGGTGCTCGGCGTCTTCCTCTACCCAGGCATAGCGCTGCTCGGCATGCTGCAGCTGTTGCACGTATACTGGTACTGCCTTTTCCTCTTTATGGGCTACATGCTCGCGATTAAAGGAAAAGCCGAGGACATCCAAGAGAAGTGCGACGCCAGCAAAGAGCCAGAAACGGAACCGGCCGAGGCCATCAAGCCCAAGAGTAGTTGATATTCGGTCCACTACCAAGGCGATTCACCATAATGTGTAGACAATCTATTCACTGCTTCGTGACTAGACTTTTTGAATCAGTGGGTATCTCGCTGCTCGCCATCTATCACTGCTGCGAGCTCGTCCAGACAGTCTTGAAGGTAATAAAGGCAGTGCCTTCTCGATGTACGAGTCACGGTATTGCTGAACCAATGGCACCGCATAGCGAAAACGATCGACACATCTCGCTGCTTCCTGCTTGATCACTCATTAATTTCTCAATGTTCCCGCTGCGGGCCACGATCCAAGTGTCGCGAGTTCGTCGAGACAATCTTGAAGATATTGACTACAATATTGCCGCCAAGCGTGTGAGTCACAGTATTGTTGAATCAATGCCTTCGCACCAGGAACACGGTCGGCGTATTCGCGAACAAGGAACTGAAGCATCTCGCACTGCGTGTTCCTTATCGCTGCTTCAAAGCATTCAAGCGAGAAATCATCGAACTCGGCAGCCTGAAGTTCCTTTGCAACTTCCACTTGTCCGTGGCTAGCGGTATAGCTCACCGTGGTGTCGTACGGCTTGGTGATGGTGTGATCCAAGATGTACTTGACAATCGAAAGATGGCCATTAATGATCGCGCTGTCGAGGCCATCGAGCATATCATACGATCCAATGAGCACACGAACTCTTTGAGTGTTGCGGTGTAACCACTGCACGACATCCAAATGGCCATTCGCGGCTGCATTCCTGATCGTATCGCTTGAGTATATTGTTTGTCGATTTGCGTGGATCCATCTGAGCACATCCAAGTGACCATTCGCCGCTGCTCTGTTCAGCTGGGTTGATATGTGAATATCTGCCGCTTTGTTGTAGTGAAGCCATTTCACAATCTCCAAATGACCATTCGCGATTGCTCCATCCATCGCTGAGTGTGTACAGCCTCCGTCACGGTTCGTATGGAGCCATTTCACCATCTCGAAATGGCCATTCGTGGCTGCGGTGTCCATTGCACAGCATGAGCATCCCTCAGTGCGGTGCAAGTGAAGCCATTCAACAACCCGGAAATCATTATTCCCAGCCGCACCGTTCATAGCACGCGCAGTGCACCCCTCGGTTCGGTTTGCGTGGAGCCACTCGACGACGTCGAGGTGTCCGCCGGCCGCAGCACTGTCCATGGCCTGCGTCGTGCAGCCCTCACTTCGATGAGAGTGCAGCCATTTGACAATGTCTAAGTAACCACCGCCAGCAGCGCTGTCTATCGCATCCACTGAGCAGGGCTCACTCAAATGCGTGTGGAGGAACTGGACGACTTCCATGTGTCCGCTTGCTGCCGCTTGATCAATCAGATGGACGCGAGATCCGTCGTCGGTGATCTCTAGATTTTTGATTGTCCACGCAATGGTCTGGAAGTGCCCGCCCTTCACTGCCCGTACCAAGCCGCTTCGCCCAACCGTCTCGATATGGTGTTTCATCTTGAGCCACCTGGCCATGTCAAGCTTCCCGTAGCCCACCGCTGCGCTCATGCATCGGACAGGACACGGACGTGAAAAAATCTCACTCAGACACTCAAGAGCCTCGATGGTCCCATGCTTGACCGCCTTCTCCATCCACTGATCTGTTTTGCGGCGTCCCTTGCGGAATACTCGAGCATTCGGCGAGATGAGGCCACTCGTCCAGAGCCACTGCATCACAGCCGTATGGCCAGTTGTGACCACAAGGATGAAAGCACCTTCCAGGCAATCACGCTGTGGTGTCGGCCCATTCTCATGCATCCAAACAACTGCCTCCAAATGGCCACCAATGCACGCGGCGTGAAACCCTCGGGTCGACCACACAACCCGCGCGCGGTGGTTGTCGTGCAGCCACTGCAGAAGATGGACATGTCCGTGCATCGCGGCGTCTTCGACCGCACCTCGGATCCGGCCATCCGGACAGTACGTCTCGACAAGCCACGTCACCACCTCCAAGTCACCGCGACGACAAGCGAGCACCAACGCGTCTGCAAACCTCTTGCGCTTGACGACCGGGTCCAAGTCGAGCGGTTCTTGAGCCGCGACGCGCGGAAGCAGGCGGAGTTCGCCAGGCGGCGCCTTCTCGACCACGCGGGGAACGGTCCAGCGCGCTGATTCATCTAGGTAGGCGTCGACGTGCCAGACCGCCGTGTCGGTGACGTCCAAGTGCGGTAGTGCACTCCGCCAGACGACCACGACGCTTGTCAGCGGCGCTCGCTTCAACCCAGCAGCAGGAACAGCTTCCATGTTCGCTGATCATCAAACTTTGACAAGTGAACTTTCCGAGGTAAAGTGCGAAGTCTATACTGGAGATTGTACGTGAATAAATCAGCCGCTGTGGGTTGAAGTTCGTCGCGAGTCACTTCACGACCACCGATTCACCTCGTTATCGCACGAAGACCAGCACTTCAGCGAACTATTTGCTCTTGAGGATCGGGTTCAAGTCGGCTGGCTCCAGAGCCGCGAGGTGCGGAAGAAGACGGAGCTGACAGACTACCGATCTCTCAACCACGAGTGGAACGGCCTGATACTCGTCAGTGGCATTTGGTGCAAGCCGGAAGCAGTGGCGTGATTTCGATGCTGCATGGTGGAACCGTTTTTCAAATTGCCTGGCTTGCATAGTCACTCACGGCTGAACCGAATGATGGTTGCTCAAATCTCGCCATTGCAATCCGACCATCAAACATTGTGTGCATTCACAAAGTGTAACACGATATAGTGCATTTGTGGCCGCCCTCAAGACTGTGCGCTAATCACTAGGCTGCGGCAGGCCCAGTCTCGCTGCTGTGAGGCTCTTCAAGGCCTCGAGTTGTTTGTTTCTCGGCGGCGGTCGCCTGAACGCTGTCTGTGGGTTCGCTCGGTCGCGTGGCCTCCGCTTTCTCGTCCTCCTTCTCCACCCGTCTGACCGGCATGCGCACCGAGTCCCCGGATACTGTCTCAGTCTTCTTGCGTCTCCGGTTGGCGCACTGCTCCTTGACGAACGCCTCGAGCTCGGCCACGTCTTCGAACTCGCGGCCGGCGAACACCTCGTTCGGGTGGCGGAACTCCTCGCCGCCAACGAGGAACAGGAAGCCGTTCTCGTTCTCCATCTCTTCCTCCTCGCTCTCCTCTGCCTCCGTCTCTTGGCCGCCGTCAGAGAACTCATCCAGCTCGTCTCCATTCGCTGTCAAGAGCAGCACGCCTTCTGTCGACAGCACGACCGACCGGTGCAGCATGTTGTGGTCGCACGCGACGAACAACACGTGGGCGACACTGCCCTCCGGTAAGTGCGGCACCGACAGCGGGAAGGCGCCTTCGATCACCGTCTCCTGGTCCTCGGCCTCGCCTCCCGCTTTGTCGACCAGTCGGCGAGTGACAACCACTTCAGCAGGAGTCTCCAGCGCCTTGGGGTCCACAGGCGGTGGCTCGTCGTGCTGCCGCTCGAGCTCGTCGCGCAGTCGCAGCACGTGTGGTTCGTAGTGCGGTTCCTCGCTGCGTGGCTCACCCGGTGCACGCCACACGAGCTGGAAGTAGCCGTGTTCGACCGGCTCGGCCTTGGGGAGGCGGAACCGCACGCGCAGCGGAAGCGTGCGGTCGTGCACGTGGCCCGTGATGTGGCGGCTGTCGAGCCGCTCTCGACTCGCCTCGAGCACCACGAACGACTCGCCGGGGTCGACAACCGGCTGCTGCAGCAGCTTGGCGAGCTGCTGCGCCTCGAACGCGGCCTTGGACGACCGCAGCCACTGCAGTGCGGCGTTGCGGCGGTCGCGCGCCGACGCCATCGACTGCTGCGACTGTGACGGTGACTCGTCGCTGAGCGGCGCGAGGTCGGCGGCCACTTCTTCGGGGGTACGCAGCAGCTCGGGAGGCACGAGGTCGACCGGCAGCAGCCCGAAGGCGTCGCGCACGGGCACGTCGAACGTCGCGAACCGCTGGCGCACGAACGCCACGAACGCGAGGTTGCCCGTCACGCACGCGCGGTGGCTCGCCGTCCAGTCGGCGCTGTTGTGGTCGTTGTCCGCGTCCGCGTCCTCGTCGTCGCCCGGGCCGAGGCAGTTGCCGGCCGTGAGCCGCGAGCTCCACGCCGCCGGCCGCGCGCGCAGCAGCAGCTCGAGCGCGATCTGCGCCTGCTGCAGCTCCTGCGCGGTCGTGATCTCGAGCGCCACGGCCGTGTGTACGGCCTCCTCGACCTCGCGAGCCCACGCCGCGTCGTCCTGCGGTGCGCCGCGGTCGCCCAGCAGCGCCTTGAGCGCCGGCACGTCGCCGTCCAGCACGTAGTCCGCCAGCGAGCTCTCCCCTGCTCCCATAGTGTCAATGTGTTGTGCTTGAGTGTGTTGTTAGTGTTGTAGACTTGGAGTGTTATGTGAGCGAACAGTCTCTTTAGACGGCCGTGGCGCTTCGGGCGGCGGGCTAAGATCGTCCGCGGCCGTGGAAGATTGCGGAAACTTCCACCGATCCGTTGAGTTTTCAAATCGAGAAAGGCGGAGCCGCCACACACGACTCGTCTAGCTATTAGCCTACTCTAGGCTCAAGCACAAGCAGCCGGCGGACGGACGCGGATGGTATGATATCTCTCCTGGCGCGTGTCTCTTGCCCTCACTATGGCGACTGTAGTCTCTGTCTCTGCCCCCACACATCTCACCTCACAACCACATCCGTCGAGATTCCCCTGCAGTGAAGCGGCAGACATGAGCGCCGTCGCCGCCGCCGCGACGGCGCTCGCGAACGGCGCAGCCGCGCTCTCCCAGCGGTCCGCACAGCTCCTGGCGGCCGCCAGCGCCGCGCTGCCTTTGTATTCGTCTCCACCACCTTCGCCCTCGCCGTCCGCCGGTTCCTCCCGACTCCTGGCCGCCGCGTCGCCCCTCAATGCCCACGTCTCCGCTGTACGTCCATGCTAATCATCCTAAAATGATCCAATGCTGTGTGCTAACAGAGACCGTCGTGTATATGGTTTATCGGATCCCAATGTGGTTTATCGGATCCAATGTGGTTTATCGGATCCCCAACGTGGTTTATCGGATCCTCAATGTGTCTTCATGGATCTATTAGGGTCTGCAGCCGGTGGTGGAGAGCTACGCGCCGACGTGGTGGGCCGCCAATGCTCACCTGCAGATCCTGCTGACGTTCGTGGTCCCCCAAGCCCGCGTCGCGTACGAGCGCGAGCTGCTGACGCTGCGGGACGGCGGGCAGGCGGCGCTCGACTGGGCGTTGGCCGCCTCCGGCTCGCCGCTGCTGCCGGCGGACGCACCGGTCGCGGTCGTGCTGCACGGGCTCACGGGCTCGAGCGACGACATGCGCTCGCTGTGCGCCGCGGCGCTCGCGCGCGGCTACCGGCCGGTCGTGGTCAACAAGCGCGGCCACGGCGGCGTCAAGCTCGCGACGCCCAAGCTGCAGGCCTTCGGCTGCGTCGCCGACCTCAGCGAGGCCCTCGCGCACATTGAGCGGACGTGGCCGCAGGCCAAGCAGCGCGTCGGCATCGGTCTCTCGGCCGGCGCCGGGCTGCTCGTCTCGTACTTGGGCGAGACGGGCGAAGACTCGGCGCTGGACGCGGCAGTGCTCGTGTCGCCAGGCTACGATGCTCACTACCTGTTCTGCGGCGGCGGCATGCACCCGGTGTACGACTTCCTCATGACGTTCGCACTCAAGGCGCTGCTGCTGCGCCACGTCCGCGAGCTGAAGGGTGTGATCGACGTCCCCGGCGCGCTGTCGGCGACCTCGATCCGCGCGTTCGACGCCAACGTGTTCGCCAAGATGCACGGCTTCGAGGGCGACCTGGACGGCTACTGGCGCGAGAACAACCCCGTGCGCGCACTGAGCAACGTGGCGCGGCCCGTGCTGTGCATCAACGCGCTGGACGACCCGGTGTGCACGCGCGACACGATCCTGTACGACCAGTTCGAGCGCAACCCGCGCGCCATGCTGCTCGAGACGGCCCACGGCTCACACTGCGCCTTCTTCCACGGCCCAAAGCCCGCGCGTTCCTGGGCCAACGACGCCGCGCTCGCCTACCTCGACCTCGTGCGCGGCTTCAACGAGCAGCAGGCCGCCTCGGCTCCAGCCCACGACAGCGTCGACGTCGTCTGACGATTCCCTACCTCTTGCTTCAGCAAATGGCATTGTGGCATTGTCATTGTAGAGTTTATGAGGCTGTTCCTGTCGCTTGACTGGCGCGGTGGCGCTCCTGCACGCGCTGCCAGCTCCGGTTGTCGTCCGCCCTAACTGCATCCTCGTCGTCCTGCTCGGCGCTCGGCCTGGGCTTGCCATTGCCGCGCGTCGCGTACTGGTACAGCAGCAGCAGCGTCGCGGACCGCACGCCAGAGATGCGGCTCGCCGCGTAGATGGTCGCCGGCTGCGCGCGCTGCAGCTTCTCCTTCTCCTCGTTCGAGATCATGGGCAGCTCGGCGTAGTCGACCCACGCGGGGATCCGCACGTGCTGCCGCTTGCGGAACGCGTCGATCTCCTGCCGCTGCAGCCGCAGCTGCGCCGCGTACGTGCACTCGATCTTGGCGAGCTCCTTGATCTCGTCCGGCAGCGCGTCGGCCTTGTCGTACTCGGCCGTGCGCCAGATCCGCTCCATGTCGTGTGGCGTCACGGCCGCGAACGACAGCACCTGCGCGGCCGACCGCTTGACTCCGTCCAGCCCGACCTTGACGCCGTACCGGTTCCACTGGTGCGGGTCACACACGAACCCGTCGAGGGCCTCTCTCGCCTTGGACATCGCCGCTTCCTTGCGCTCGAGCCGAGCCATCCGCTCGTCCGCGACGCCCGCGCCGGCCTCGAACGCACGCCGTGTCAGTCGCAGGTCGGCGTTGTCGGGACGCAGCAGCAGGCGGTACTCGGACCGAGACGTGAACATGCGGTACGGCTCGTTCGTGCCGAGAGACACGAGGTCGTCGATCAGCACGCCGATGAACGCGTCGGCGCGGTCCAGCACGAGCGGCGGTCGGTCGGTCGCCGTGAGCCCGGCGTTCATCCCGGCGACGATGCCCTGCGCCGCGGCTTCTTCGTACCCGGTCGTGCCGTTGATCTGACCGGCGAGGAACAGGCCGCCGATCTGCTTGGTCTCGAGCGTCGGGTGCAGCGACCGCGGGTCCACGTAGTCGTACTCGACCGAGTAACCCGGTCGCACGAGCTCGACCTTCTCGAGTCCCTTGATGGTGCGCAGCAGCTCGACTTGCAGGTCGGCAGGCAGCGCCGTGCTGATGCCGTTCGGGTAGACAATGTCCGTGTTGAGACCCTCGGGCTCGAGCCAGATCTGGTGCCGACTCCTGTCGGCGAACCGCACGACCTTGGCGTCGATTGACGGACAGTAACGCGGCCCGACGCCCTGTCCGTCGCCGCTCGAGTACTCCGGCAGCATGTGCAGGTTGTCGCGCACGATCCGGTGCGAGTCCTCGTTCGTGTACGTCGCAAAGCACGATATCTGGCGATCGAAGAGCGGCACGCGGTCGCCCTCCAGCAGGAACGAGAACGGGCGAGGCGGGTCGTCGCTCGGCTGCTCCTCGAGTCCGTCAAGGTTGATGGTGCGGCCGTCGAGTCTCGGTGGAGTGCCCGTCTTGAGCCGACCCAGCGGGAACTCGAACCGCTCGAGCGTCTGAGCCAGCCCGATCGACGGCGGTTCGACGCCCGCCGAGTCGCGGAGGTGGCGGCCCGCGGGGAAGCAAATGTCGCGGCCCTGGTACACGACGCCGCGCAGGAACGTGCCGGTCGTGATGACCACGTTCGAGCAGCGCAGCACGCGGCCGCTCGAGGTCTTGACGCCCTCGATCCGCTGGTCGTCAGCGGACAAAAGCAGGTCCTCCACGCCGTCCTCCTCGAGCGACAGGTTGGCCGTGGCCCGCAGCGCCTGCTGCATGTTCTGCTGGTACAGGTCGCGGTCCATCTGCGCGCGCGGCCCGCGCACCGCCGGGCCTTTCGCCGCGTTCAGCATGCGGAACTGGATGCCCGCGGCGTCCGCCACGCGGCCCATGAGGCCGCCCAGCGCGTCCACCTCGCGCACGAGCGTGCCTTTGCCCACGCCGCCGATCGACGGCTGCACTCGACACACAATAGACAAGTCAGTCAATAGGGAGGAACACAAGGAAGGCCGCTGTACAATGAAGCAGTACAGCCAACGTACGTTGCAGGACATTTCGCCGATGGTCGCGAGCTTCTGTGTCACCAGCGCCGTCCGCGCGCCTGCACCACACACACGCAACAGCCAATTGAGTTAGTGGAATTGGAATGGAGCATTGGTGATGATGTCTATGATACAGTGGTGACGCACCAGTTCGAGCCGCCGCAGCCGCAGCCTCACAGCCAGCGTGGCCGCCGCCCACGACGATCACATCGTAGACCGGCGAGGCAGCGCACGGGCCGCTGGAGAGCGACCGCGAGCTCGGCAGGCAGCGCCGAAGTCGCTGCCGACAGCGCCACATTTTCCGCTTTCTGGTTTGCTGGTCTCCGTTAAATGACCATTTACTGTGGACCACGCTATCCAACAAAAATACAACATCTAAAATCGGATTCATTTTAAATAAAAAGCAGACTTTGATGGTAATGACAACCCTGATGCGAGGTGGTGGATGATGGCTCGACGACAGCCTTCCTCTCGAGCAGTCAGTCGTGCACACACACGCTCTCTCAATGTTCAAAGCTTCAACGGAATCATGTCGTTGCTCGCGTCGGCGCGGCGCAGCACCTCGGTCTGCCGCGGCTCGTTGAACACGACAAAGTCCTCGCCGCTGCTGAGGTGGATCATGTCGTTCTTGGCGGTCGGAGGTGCTGGCGGCGGTGCTCGACGGGGCGGGCGCGACGCGGACGAGTAGTACAGTTTGCTGCTGTTCACTGTGGTCTGTTTTGTAGCCGGCGCGACGGTCCCGTTCCGAGCAGCAGCAGTGACAATCGCGGCGGCGGCCTGTGCGTCCTCGGTCGTCATGTTTGAGTACAGGTACTGGCTGTGGTTGCTGCCGTCAGTGGCCGTGGTCGTCGTGGTCGCGGCGCTCGGTCGACTGTACCCCACCGGTTGCTTCCGAACCTCGTCGTCCATGGTCGGGCGGTACCGCAGCTCGCTGTCGCCTGGCGACCCGAGCGCGAGTCCGCGGAGCGCCAGAATGTCCGGGTCTCGAGCCAGGAACGCGCTGAGCGAGGCGTCCGATGACCCAGAGAAGCTCGGCTCCGCCTGCGAGCGAGGGTAGTCCGTCGAAGGAGCTGTCGACACGCCAGAGGACTGGAGTATCATGGCCGTATGCTCGTCGTGCGAGCGACCCGAGTAGGACGAGCTGCTGATAGTCGAGATGGAGGGATTGCCGCGCATCTGCTGCTGTTGGTAGGCAAAGCGGTCGGGCGACGGCTGTCCGCGGAAGTAGTGAGGTCGTGCGCCATGCTCGAAATGCGTCGGCGTCGACCCGTACCCATCGCGGCTGTCCGGCGATTGCAAGTAGCGGTTCTTGCCGCCGTCGCTACGCTGACTGCCGAGGCTCGCGAGGTTGGATACGCTTGTGACGTCCGAGATGGAGAGACTGCTGCCACTATGACTGCTGCTCTGGCTACGCGGCCCTCGCGCGCCTCCCTTCACTGCGAGTGTCATTTTGAGCTCGGCCACGCACGAAGTACAGCCGCGAGCATCTGTCATCTCCTCGCCGGCCATGGCGTCGTTGTTGCGGTGCGTCTTGGCAGACCCTGGACGCAGCCCGATCTTGTCCGCGTACGTCACGTCGAAGTCGGACATGTGGACAAACCCCGAGCACGAGGCACACACAGCCTCGCCACAGAAGCGGCAGTGGTGGCGGCGCCGGTATGTGCGGAAGATCTTGAGGCACAGGTAGCAGTGGTCCGAGTCGGTCCAGGACACGTCGGCTACGTGCGGCACCGTCAGCTCGGGCTTGGACGTCTGAGCGAGGTTGCTCACACAGAAGGCGAGCGCCTGCAGCCACTTGACGTACTTCTTGGCGATCGTCGGTCCTTGAGCCTGCGCCACGCGCATTCGCGGACTCTGCGTCACCTCCTTCAGCACGAGCTTGGACGGCAGCAGGCACAGGAAGAGCGAGAGCCGCACGGTGTTGGTCCCATCGCCAGTCTCTTCAGCCACCAAGCCCGAGTTGCGAAAGTGCAGTCGATCCGTCTTGGAGCTCTTGGGCAGCTCGGGCAGATCTTTGAAGTTCATGGACGAGAACGTGTGGACTCCCAGCAGCCTCGAACCGTTGGTTTTCCGCAGTGGATCCCTCGCCGCGCGCCGTCCAACGCGTTCGACTCGATCCGACAGCGGGTGGCGCTGGAAGACGTCCTGGTAGCACACCATGGTCATGTCGCGGTGGTTCTCGAGTCCGCCGAGCTTGGAGAACGCGCGCAGCGTCAGCCAGTTGGCAGAGTACCCGTCGTCTTCCGTGAACATGTGCCAGTCGTTGCCGCTCCCCGCAAACGGCGGCGGGGTCGTGCACGAGAGCGAGTCGACGACCGCCGCGTTCTCGTAGTGCTTGGCGAACAGCGTCTTCATCAGCGCTCGGAACTGCTCGGTCGAGCTCGTGTGCAGCAGGTCAAGCACCGCGTTCAGGTCGACGCCGCCCAGCGTCGTTACAGCTCGAACGAGATAGAACTGGGACCGCGAGCCGCCACCGCCTTTGTCGAAGGTGCGCACGGTTGAGACGCGCTCGGGAAGCGAGCCGCCAGACATCTCGTACACGCGCGTGTTGTTCTTCTCGCTGACGAACTGCCAGTCGTGGGCCGGCGTCGAGGCCAGCACGGCCAGGTCGGCCGCGTCCTCACGCACGCGGTCGAGGATCCGCGCCGACGGCACAGCCGTGTGTCCCATGACTGCTGCAGCGAAGCTGGTCGAATTGCCCTGGACGTTCGATCCAGAGCGCTTCAGCGACCTTGGTCCGAGGTAAGTTGGCGAATGGAGGCAACTGACGAGATGGCGCAGTCGTGGCGGACCCTGCGGCGGGCGTCGTGGAGGCGGTGGAGTGGCCACGACGTGCTGGTCTTTCCCACCGGGGCAGGAGTGGAGATCAGTCGCACCAAGAGGAGCGCGGAGCGAGGAAAGTCCATCACCAGTCTGGAGAGTCGTGCCACTTCCCACTTCGCTTTACAAAGCTTGAAATCCAGAACAGTTCTTCGTCCAAGCGAAAGGCTCCAAAGATATCGAACGTGAATTTGCACGGCTGTCGATTTGCGCAGTTATCGATAAACCCACGTCTCGGATCTGAGTTGCGAGTCAGTGCTGGCTACGGCGTGGTGCGAGGATGCAAGCGCTCCGATGTTCAATAAACGCTGGAGCTACACACGGTGGTCGAAGCAGCCTCACGCGCTGACTTCGCTTTCGTGAGAGCACGCAATCGGCGCTAACGGAGAGGAGCGGGGTGTGATCACCTGCCTGCTGTGCTGTGCCTCAAACAATCAACTTGGCTGGAATCGTTCTGGATTTGAGTGGGTTCTACTGGAGATATTATCAGTCCCGAAAGCGTAGCGTCCTGGTGGACAAATGCTGCAAATCACATCGATGGTCGCTCAGTCGATGCCACAACGCATGTACACAGGACGCGAGACGCACAGCAGGCATGCCAAGCTGCCAGGAGCGTTCAGAGGCAGCAGTCATTGATGTGCTATACTGGATTTATCCCAGTACATCTGACTCCAAAGTGGGCAAACTGACCGCTCTTTGCGCATCGGGGAGAATCCAACTCCGGAATGCCCGGCCGTGACGCGCATCAACAACCCCACTGTCGCGAACGTCCGGGGCGTTCTTGGACTCCGACTCTAGGCTCACCGTCATCTGTGTTGCGAAGACTGAATGCAAGCAACAACCTTGTGGACCGAGTCAGCTCTGGACCCAACCCCGTGCACTCCAATCCGACCCAGACACCTCTCAAGGTCATGACTCGGTCGTGCGAGCGCTGCGCATCCTGGTGTCTCCCGTGCGTTTTCTTATTCGGATCCGAGGTCCAGGAGAGTTTGCCCGACGGCCCAGTACAACTCGCTCGAGCTGGCTCTGCGCGTCGGCTCACCAAGCAGGCGATGACGCAGACCTACTGGCGTGCATCACCGAAGCGTTTGGAGGACGCCGCCTTCTCCCACGCGTGGCTGTCGCCCACAGTCGCTTCATCGGCTTCAAACAACCGAAGCAGATTTGTGTGGCAGTCTCAACCGGAGCACAGGTCTGTGGCAATCTCGACCTCGCAAGGCATACTAAGACGTTCTTCTCACTTCTATTGGCAAGCTGCAATGCAATCATCATCCCGACAAGTCATCACTAATTCATAAATACTATCCGCTTCATCACTCAGCTGGTGGGCTTCGATGGGCTGTGGGCGACAGGTTCATCTGGAGCTCAGCGAGACACGTGAGGCATCCCCTTGTCTCCATGTACTCTTCGCCGCCGCCACCGAGACCATACCCAGTCACCACGTCCTCGCTTGATCCACTATGACGCTGCGAGTAGCTGACGTCGAAGGCCGACATGTCGAGGAAGCCGGAGCAGTGTCCGCACACAGCCTCGCCGCAGAATCGGCAGTGGTGGCAACGCCTCAATGCTCGGAACGCCTTGCGGCACAGGAAACAGTGGTCGCTCTCGACCCACGCCATCTTCCCCAGTCGGTTCAGCACGACCTCGGGCTTCGCAGCCAGCACGAGGTGTTCGAGTCCGAAGGCCAACGCCTGCAGCCACTTCTTGTACTTCTTGCTCACAGAGCTCGCCGACGACTGCGCGGCTCGCAGTCGCGGGCTCGGTGCGACCGACTTGAGCACCGCCTTGGTCGGCATGAGCGACAGGAACAGCGACACTCGCACAGCAGTCGGGTTGGCCGTCTCCTCGACCACAATGCCCGAGTTGCGGAAGTGCAGGCGGTCGGTCCGCGAACTCCGCGGCAGCTCGGGGATGTCCTTGAAGTTCATGGACGACATGGTGTGCACGCCGATCCGCAGCGGGCCACCGACCAGTTTGGCTCGAGAGAAGGCGCGACCTTGGCGCTCCAGCGTCTCGCCGCGGGTGAAGACGTCCTGGTAGCTCATGAGCGTGAAGTCGTGGTGGTTGTCAACCCCGCCGAGCGCTCCGATCACTCGCAACGTCAGCCAGTGCGCGCAGTAGGCGTCGTCCTCGCTGAATGTCCGCCACTCGCCGCCTTCCACGTCCAACGCTCTCGGCGGCGGCGTCGAGCACGTGAGCTTGTCGAGGGTCACGCCGGACTCGAACAGTTTGCCGAACAGCTTCCTCATCACTGCGTGGTAGGAAGTACTGGATGGCGCGTCCAAGAAGTCCAGCAGCTCCGTCACGTCCGCGTCCAGTGTCGCAACAGCGCGGACGAGGTGGAACTCGGACGGGTCTCCACCGCCACGACCGAAGGTGTCGACTGTGGAGATTGATGACGGCAGGTCTGTCCCGGAGAGCTTGTACAGTCGCGTGTGGCCCCGCTCGGCCACGAACGACCAGCTCGAAGCATCCACTGCCGTGGCCAGCAGAGCCAGGTCCAGAGCGTCCTCGCGGAGCCGAGCGAGGATCCGCGCGGACGGCGCGTGGCCCGTCGTCTTGCTCTCCGTCGTGCGGCTCATGCTGCGGATCCGGCAGTGAGAATTGGCTGCGCATGCGAATGGCTAAGAAGGTTCAGAAAGAGGCCGTGGATGGGCAGAAAGAAGGTTGTCCAGAGCTCTTTGGAAATGTATCTGATCCAGTGGACAAACCTTTTTTCCATGACGTTTCGATTGGCCATAAAAGGGTCGAGATATGTCTGACATTCCAAAATGACAAACTCAGCATAGTTATTGTCTACATACATGCCCGTCTTGGCGATGTCGTGCTCCTCCTGCGACTGTTGGTCGACCTGTAAACGTGAGTGACGCGCTGCTTGTCGTCCCGGTGTGGTCCAATCACGTGTCCGCAATCGGCAACTTCAAACAGACTGTCGCCATCAAAAAATCCAGAGGATCCGCAACATTTTCGACGATTCAATGGGACACTTTCTCAATTTTCACCATAAATATTCCATCCCCACTTTGACTCGACTTCACAGCGACAGAGGGATCAGATCCGAATTGTTAGCTCGCTCGTCCATAGGAGAGCCACCGCCGCTAGCATCCGAGAAGACCACGAACTGCGACACCTTGGGCTGCAGCAGGATCAAATCATTGCGTTGTCCACGCTCAGTCGCCCTCTCGCCGCTTGGTTGCGAGGACATTCGTCGCTGGTCCAAGACACCGGTGTCGTCATCCGGGCCGGGGTCATCTTGCACGATTGCCACGAGATTCGGCTGCATCGACAACCCCGCCATCCCGGTCGTCACCATGCCAAGGTCAGCCCAGTTCGCCCTTTCCTCGATCAAGGCTGGACTACGACCTTCAGCGGCTTGACTATCGACAACGTAGCGACCCTCGCTGCCACCATTGCCGTCCAAGATGTCGTCAAAGTCGGGCAGCGCGAGCTCGTACGGCGTACTGGCGTGACTGACCACGTCCGAGCTGAGCGATTCACTGCTGCTGTGGTCGCTCGCGTGGTCGAACTGTCCTTCAGACTTCGGCGACCGGTTCTGCTCGAGCTCGTACATGCACGCGGTGCACGCGCGGGTCTGTGCGTACGGTGCGTTTGCGACCGCAGCGCTCCCGCGTCCACTTCCGGAGCTGCCGCTGCTCAAGTGGTCATCGCTAAAGCTGTCGAGGACGGGGATTGTCGCAGTACTCGACCCTCCCACAAAGCCCGAGCATGCTCCACACACGGCCTCGCCGCAGAATCGGCAGTGGTGACATCGCCGCAGCGCGCGGAACACCTTGAGACAGATGTAGCAGTGGTTGCTCTGCTTCCACTGCCGCCTGGCGACCTGTTCGAGCGCGAGTGGCGGTCGTGTGGCCTCCTCCAGGTTCGACACACATGCCGCGAGCGATCGAAGCCACTTGCAGTACTTCCTCGGCGCCTTGAGCACCTGTCGGTCTGGCAGCAGCGACAGCAGCAGCGACACTCGGACTATCCCGGCGTCCCCAGTTGACTCGACCACAAAACCGGAGTTGCGAAAGTGGACGCGGTCGGTTGCCTCACTCGCAGGCAGCTCAGGAACGTCGGCAAGGTCGATCGATAGCAGCGTGCGGACGCCAATGAGTCGCCGTCGAGGCAGACTCGATGCTCGAACAGCTGCTCGACCGATCCGGTTGGCTTGATCCTCGCTTGTCAGCTCGAAGGCGTCCTGGAAGGCCACGACCGTCGTGTCGCGGCGATTGTCGACCGCGCCGAGTGACGAGACGGCGCGCATCCGAAGCCAATGAACCGCATACGTGTCGTCTTCCGTAAAGGTATGGGGAGTCGATGACTTGGAGGTGAGATTGGTGGCAAACGCCGCGGCTACGGATGGAGGAGTCGAGCACGTCAGCTTGTTGAGAACAACGCCAGTGTCGAAATGCTTCCCAAAGACTGTCGACATGCAGGACACCAACTCGTCCGTTGTGGATGCCCGGAGCAGGTCGAGGACGGAGTCGACGGTGCCGTGGACTGTGGCGACTGCGCGGATGAGGTAGAAGTCCTCGGCACTCCCACCGCCGCGGCCGAGCGTCCTCGCGGTGGATACGGACGGTGGCAGACGCGATCCACCCTTGATCTCGGTCACGGTCGCGCCGTCTGTGTCGGCTACGAACTTCCAAGCTTGAGGAGAAGCGAGCACGAGCTCGGCCAGATCGCGAGCCGCCACGCGAGCCATCTCGAGCACCTCGGGGGACGGAGCGTGGCCCGAAATCTTGACATCCGATGTTCGACTCTGGTTGAGCGGGTTCCGCTTGGATCTCGCGAACGATACGGCGTCTGACCGCACGGATCGCCGGGTGCGGCGCGCGGCTGGGACGGCCGCCGAGTACTCGACCCCCTTGGTGTTCATGAAGTACATGGCGGCGGATGCCGTCGCGATCTACGCGGTCAGGTCGAGCCGCAATTGAGCTGATCGAGCGGCCAAGAGTGCCCCACCAGAAGAAGTGAAAGAGAGGATGAAGACGGAGAGACACACACTGTTCAACTCGGTCTGGCGCCATGCGACTGGGAGTGACTTGGATTCATTATGCAGATCGCCTCCCGCGAATCTCGGCAGCAGACATAGGCGGGCCACGACGCACCGAGTGTTCGCTGGCGTCGCTCTCCCTGCTGACCTTCAGTCAGTCAGCGCTGTCCCTGTTCTGGTGCAGCGCCTTCAGCCATACCGCTCGGCCCACCGAGACCTCCAGTCACTCACTCGAGCATGTGCAGCCAGCTGCCGACCTCGGTGAAGCATCGAGCACGGATGGTCAGCGTCGAGATCGCTGCAGTCGACTCGCGATCTCCACGCGCTCGCAAGAGCCAAAGTCGGCGTCAATCGACCTCCAGCAGTCCAAACACAGCTCTTGCATCACATTATAATACCGTCATGTGCATCAAAACGACGTCCGTCTCCTCGGCGTCTCTCCTCACTCCTTCCACTCGGCCATCTCGGTCCAATAAACACTCGCCCGCGTCACACCTAGTAGACGTACTCGACCGGCTCGCCGTCCTTGCCGGTGAGCGAAATCTGCAGAAAGATGTCGCTGCGCGGCGCGCCGAGCCCGCCGACCTCGTCCGGTAGCACGAGCGGGTAGCTGTACAGCTCGTTGTGCCGGTCGCCGGCGTAGAGCGTGAGCGGGATGACGGCCGAACCGATGAGGTCGTCGCGACTGAAGCGGTCGTAGTCGTACACCTCGACGAGCAGGAATTCGTTCTCCCACTCGGCGATCTCGAACTCGAACTTCTCGGGCGGCGACCACTGCGGGTTCAGGTCGTTCGAGATGCACGAGCTCTTCTTGGAGGCGCCGCCGATCGAGAAGACCACGTACGGGTCGCTCTTGCCGCCCACCACGTCCAGGTCCGCCGCCGCCAGGTCCGAGCACTTGTACAGGATCACGCGTAGCGCGTACTTGGTCTTGCCCATGCTCCTCGGAGGCGCGCCGAGCTGTCCGTGTCCAGGAGAAAGCGCCAACCGTACTCGTCGCTTTTACGCCGATTTGGCCAAACGTGAGCTAATGCGCGCGCGAACTTTGCAGAGTGGGTTACACGGCGTAACCTAGGTGCGAGCTTAATCAGCTGCTGCGGTGCCTCTGCGTTTCAATGCCGTCAGCTATCCATTACCTCGTATTATACATATTTATGTGATATCAGAATATTCAATTGGTTACCCAAATCATCCTTGTAAAATTGGATAATGTTTGAGCACCTAGATCGCATGCAGGGTATCAAAAATGACGGGCTCGAAAGTGCGAACTTAGACGAGGATCCAGTCATCAAACTGACGAACATAGACACCATCATTCTGTGAGCACCCATCTTGAACATCGAGCAGCAATCGCGAAATGACTTGACATGGGATCCTTCGCGCGCTGGTCATTCCGCAATCCGCCTCGTTCGAGTCAAGCACCAGCGCGTTCCTCCTGTTTATAAGCTAATGGCGTCGACTGCGTCCGAGCCCAAGCCGCTCGTCGTGGGCGTCATCGTCTTCGACGGCGTCATGCAGATGGACTTCATCGGCCCGACCATGTTCCTCGAGCAGCTCCCGCGCTTCGGCGTGCCCGTCACGTTCACGACCATCTCGCTCACCTCCGGACCGCTGCGCAGCTCGTCGTACATCGCCACGGGACTGCCGCTGTACGCGACGACCGGCTACCAGGACATGCACGAGCACATTGACATCCTGGTGGTTCCCGGCGGCGTCGGCAGGGTCGAGGTGCAGAAGGACGCCAAGTTCCTCGCCTTCCTCAAGGCGGCAGCCGAGAAGGCGACGTACGTGCTCACCGTGTGCACGGGGTCGGCGATCCTGGCGGACACGGGCTTCCTGGACGGGCGGAAGGCGACGACCAACAAGATCCGCTTCCACGAGATCGCGGAGCAGTTCCCGGCCGTGCAGTGGGTCCACAAGGCTCGCTGGGTGGTGGACGGCAACGTCTGGACGGCCTCGGGCGTCACGGCCGGCATCGACATGGGACACGCCTTTATCTCCGCCGTGTACGGCGCGGACGCGGCCACCAGCATGGCGGAGTACGCCGAGATCAGCCAGCTCGCGGGTCCGGACGACGACCCGTTCGCTACGGACAAGTAGCAAAGCAGCCTCCGAGGAGATGAGTGAGTCGTGGATGGTTCGGAGAAATATATCAGTGACGTACAGTCAGTTTAGGCGCGCCATTTTTTGTCGGGGATCGGTTGGTAGCCGCGGATGGACGGCAGCACCGACTTGGCCGGCAGCACACAGAGCAGCGCCATGAGCAACGCCCACTCGAGCGGGAACTCGACCACCTCGAGCAGCACGACCCAGCGCAGCCACACGTTGTCCGTCTCGGCCCCGAGCGGCGACGAGAAGAAGAAGGCCGGGTTGGCGTCCACAATGTCTCGAACCGGGATCCGGTACTGGTGGTGGTCGACTGGCGCCGCTGCCAAGGAGGAGGAAGAGGAGGAGGAAGAGGAGGATGAAGAGGAGAAAGCAGATCCGCTGCCGCTTCCACTAGACGCCCCGCTTCCTGAGCCGGACGAGATGTCGCCGATGCCGCCATCGTACTGTGCACCAGCGAGCAGCACGAGCGAGACGGCGCGCATGGCGCACACGACGGTGGCGATGGCGGCGATGCGACGCACATTGCGCTGGCGGTGGTCGGCGTCCTCGGCGACCTTGGCGAGCAGCGAGCACATGCGGTGGCCGTACGCGGGCAACAGCACGACGCCCGCGAGCCAGCAGCACGCGAGCACCCCCGTCGCCGCCAGGAACAGACTCCTCCTCACGTTGCTGTCTGGTGTCGGCTGCAGGAAGAGGAACGCGCCGAGCTGCAGCAAAGCGACAGCCACGGCCATCTGGATGAAGAGCCGTCTCGGCGGCGAGCTGGGCGTCGAGGACTGGTCGTGCGACGCGCCGCGGCGAGAGGAAGACGGCTGCTGGTCCACCTGCTCGACCATGGAGGCCCACGTGTTGAAGATGAGCAGGATGGCGCCGCCGAGCACCGCGGCAGTCGCCATGCCCAGCAGCTGCCAGAGCACCACGAGCTGCAGGTACGACAGGTGCAGCATCTGCGCCTGCTCCAGCTTGAGCGACTGCGACCGCACGAGCAGGAACATCCACGCCGCGACGAGCAGGAACATGACGGCGCGCAGCAGCGAGCCGGTGCCGAGCAGCGCGTACAGGCGCACGGCCGTGGCGTCACTGAAGCGGTTGCGCCACAGCCGCCGCCAGGACCACGCGCTCGGCACCAGGTACAGCGCGCCGCACGCGTACACGCTCGCGTACGTGAGGCAGAGCGACGCCGCCGCGCCGACGGCTGCGCTCGCCATGGCGGTCGAGTCCATGGTGGTGGCGGAGGCGCTTGAAGACCTTACCTGTTTTTTTGAGCAGACGCGGCTTTTACTGAAAGAAAAGATACCGGTGAAACCGGTATCTACGGTATAGCATCGGTAGAAGTGTACGGCGTATACTGAACGCATCCGGATCCGCTTGGAGTACACACGAGTATACATTCAACCCGAGTGACCGAGGGAGTGACCCCCAGTGTTGCGTTTTCGGTGTCGGGCAGCGTGCGGGAATTGCGTCATGCTGGTCGATCTGAGACGGTCTGATACGGTCCATCCATGGTCACGTCTATGCAGCGTTTGGCCTGCGGGAACTGATCTGATACGGGACTCCTCTGGATCTGATACGCTCGCGACCGTCTTCTCCTTCCCTTTCTTCCTTCCTTCGACCTGCGAACCTCCGCGCCGGCAGTGTACAGTATCAGTGGCATCGGCGACGGCCCGTCCCTGGCCGCGCCAGCCGCTCCGTGACTCAGACCGCGGCGGGCGACTGCCTGTGCAGAGCCGGCGCGGCACGCGGAGGAGCCGACAGACCGGTCGGCGGCGACTCAGATCGAGCAGCCGTTGGAGCGGCGGTCGGGGACACAACATTGGCGGCCGCGACAAAGCCTCGAACGTGCTGCAGGGATGTGTGGATCGGCCGTGTGTGTGGCTCGTCGGCCCGGCGGTCGTGGCCCGCCTTCCGCCGTCCAATGCCGTTCGCGGTCGATCGGATGGGACCGGCCGATCGGTCGGCTGGGTCATGGACGGCCTCGCCGATGGCGCAACAGATACGATATCACTCTTGTGGTCACCGTCAGCCGTGCGAGTGTATGTGAGTGTGTGTGTGAGTGAGTGTTGCGAGTCGCCCGTGGTGGCCAAGGTGTCCGAGCCAGTTTCATCCCACGAACGGCTTGGAGAGAGGACAGGTGGACTGGATGTCGATCAGTCACGCGTCAGCCTCGGAGCGTGGCGCATCGTGAGAGGGCCGCCGGAGCGCGAGCAGGGCGTGACGGAGAAGACGTTCGCGACGTGCGTGCGCTTCCCACGTCAGCGCGCGCGACCGCGTTCGATGGGATCTTGGAACCGGTGAAGGCTCGGGTCGGTGGCGCGAGGTGTACATCCCTCGCCTGAGTGTTGTCTGGAAGCGAGTGAGCGAGCGGGAACGGCCGGTACCTACAATTGAGAGGAAACCGCTGGGCAAAGATCGCCGTTTCTGATCGCGCACGTAATGGCGCTGCCCTACCCCGTGGACAACCGTCGCCATTCGGCGAGCGGTGCGAGAGACCGGACGGGCTCCGATTAACCTACGAGTGAAGGTGTGAAGGTTTGTGCAGGTTCGTTCGGCGGCGTTCACTCGCCTCGCCTCGCCTCACCACACCAGGCCATACTCACTCGCTCGCTGACTCGGCACCGCCGCCGTCTGTGGTCGAAATTCACTCCGCCCGTCCGTCCCCGGAACGCTGTCGTCGCTTTTTCGAAAGCGTTCGCGAACGAGGCGAGTCCATCAATCATCAGCCGTGTCGTTCGTCCCTGGCTTCGGTCGGTCGAGTCCGCAGAGTCCGCCGAGTCGGCTCCCCGGTCGCTCCAATTCAGAAAAGGCGCGGCGCCGCTCGCTTGTGCGCTTCCGGTTCTGCTCGTTTTGTGAACCGCGGCGCGGCTCGTCCCGTCCTGGCCCCGCGGCTCATTTCGTGGGTTTGTGACGGCCGCGCGGACGCGGCGGAGCCACTCGCGGCTCTCTCACTCTCGCTCTTTGCTCGGGTAGAGCAGCGGACCCATCGGGACGTCGACTCGTCATGCAACCGCGGACCGTGAGCATGCCCGTCGTCCGCTCCACCGCGAACGAGAAACCCGAGCGGCTCGCCGACCACTCGGCGCCGCCATCATCGTCGACGTCGACGTCGTCTCTGGAACCAGCGGCGCCGCCGACCAAAAAGCCCACCAAGCGCCGAGCCAAGGCGCCGCGACGAGATGCAGCCGTTCCCACCGAGGAGCTCCGCCAACCGGTCGCGATGGTGACGGATGTGGGCGGCGCGCCGCCCCGTCCGTACCGAGGCAAGTGCCTCTACCAGTCGCGCAAGTGCGAGAACGAGCGCGCGCTCAAGCGCAACGGCCAGCCGCACAACCTGTGCGAGGAGCACCGCGCCAAGCAGAACCAGCACCAGCGCAAGTTCGACGCCAAAAAGTTCTCGCGCAAGCGCCGACCCGACCAGGAAGGTGACGAGGAGGATGAGGAGGGCGGCGGCGGCGGCGAAACGCTTGAAGATGACACGTCGGACTCGCCAGCAGCTCCTGTGGTCGTCAAGCCGTCGCCGCGTCACGTGGCCAAGCGCCAGCGGGTCCAGTCGCCTCATGGCAGTCTCGTGCTGCCGCCGCATGCTCCGTCGCCGGCTGCATCGCTTCCGTTGGCTCCACCCGCTCTGCCGGGCCAGCGCGCAGGATATGACGCGCGTCCGCCGCAGCTGATGATCCAGCACTCGGCCTACATGCCGTACAACCCGATCGATGCGCGGCGAGTTCATCCACCCCAGGCTTATCCACCGCCATCGCCGTACACCATGTACCGCGGTCCTGTGCTGGCAGCGTACTCGGTGTCGGAGCTCGAAGCCGCGCGGATCCTGGTGCCGACGCCAGCTACTACCGCCAGCCCAGCTGGCTATCGAGACCCGAGGTGTGGTGTGCCACCGCAGGTATACCCTCCGCAGCCGCTGCACCCGCGTCCGGTGGTCGCGTCGCCGTATCATGCAGATCCGTATGCTCGCCACGAAGACGCGCCGGGACCTGTGCTGCCGCCGCTGCTGCCGCTGAGACCCACAGCCACCCCCACCGAGAACAGCAGGCGACCGCGAAGCTTGAGCTGCAATAGCAACTCGCCGACACTGCCACCGCCGCCGCCGGCTATCCCGCGGCTCGCTTCGCTTTCCGCAGTGCGAACAACGCCCGTGGCGAGCGTGCTGCCTCCGATCCGACGCCAGTCGCCACCACTCCGCCCCGCTTCCAACCAGCAGTAATTAAGATATCTAGCACAGCCACGATGATAGCAGTCCTGTCAACACGTAGTAATTATCACTGAGACTCCATGGGGGACGATGAACTTACGCTTGCACATCGCTACAGCAGCTTGGCGAGCGACGGCTTGGTCTTCTTGAACACGAGCTGGTCCACGAGCGCACAGGCGTCGGTTGTGACCGTGAAGGACCGCGTGTCAACCGGGAGGAACTGCTTCTTGGCCGAGCTGTACTTGAAGAATTGAGCCACGACATCAGCTGTCAAGCGCAACGGCGCCTTGCTCGTCGAGATCGTCGAGAACAGACGTCGGGCCTCGTCCAGCTCCGTCTGGCTTTCGTACAAAGCGCGGAATTTGAGTTCCTTTGCCGATTTGAGCAGCACGATGAAATTGTCGGCTGGTGACTGCGCCAGCGCTTCGAGTGCCGCAAGGCGGTCACGCTCGTTCGAGGCGCCAGCCAGCAGCGTAAACTCGAGCGCGTTCTGCATCAGCTGGCGATTCGATGGTCGCTTCACCTTGAGTGGGTGATGGGGAGCTCCCAAGGACGCCGTTGCTGCTGTTGGAGGATCGAATGAGGTCTGGTTACTGCTGCTCGGTTGCTGTCGATGCTGCGTCTTCTTGCGCTGCTGCTGAAGTGTGAGGTTGCGCGCGCGCTGGAGCTGGTCGAGCTTTCGCTGACGGAGCTCATTGATTCGATCCTGCTGAGACGTGGCTTCATCTTTTACTGTACTCTCGCTGCCGATCGAGATGAAAGCGGCAGTGCCACGGGGGTTGGTGTGCTTGTCGAGCTTGCCATGTGGCAACGAATCATCAGGTATTGTTTCATCATCGATCTCTGAGTGGGAAGCTCCATTCGCTCGATTGGACTGGCTTCGGGCAGAAACGCGGTGCGAGTCGAGCTCTGGGGTGGTTTCATTTGATGGCACTCGCTCAGGTTTTCGACCCGGTTGGTCACATTCATGCTTCGGTGCTGACGTTTTGTGCTGGCTTCGGATCGGCACGCGTCCATTCATGTGGAATGGCAGTGCTGTGGTGGTGTTGCTTCCCTTGACAGGGATCGAACTTCCATTGGTGTCGTGGTGACCGCTATCACGAGAAGACAACGTTTGTGCCCATTGCGCCTGTGAGTCTTCCTCGTTATTGTTGTCTGCAACACCACCGCTGTCCTCCTCCTCGTCATGCCACCACCGTCGTCTTGATGCGCTCGCCACGACACTAGATTGACCAGGAGAGCTTTTCGAAGATGACCCAGCCTTGGCTTGAGTCTCCGGCATCGTTGAATATGAATTCAATCGGGTACGGTCCAGCTGCGTGGGTTGCCGAGTAGCTGGCGGCGACGGATCCGCCTTCAACGTCGGACTGGAGCTCTCTGGTTCCTCAATCACCATTTCAGCGACTGATAGCCGTGACGATTCGGACAGTGGTCTTGGCTGTAACTGGTTCACAGATGATGGAGCGACGGCCTCTCTACGCTCAGGACGTGCCGCACACTTTAGATTTGGCGAAGTTTGTTCAGCTATCGATTGTGCCGATGCAGAAGCTGGGAGTGATCGGTTGCTCGTACTTTGATGCGATAAACTTTGTCGCGGCAGGCTCAGATCGCCATCGTGAGAACTCGAGAGCTGCCTATCCGACGAGCGAGAATTGGTCTCGAGCATGGAATTTGTCACCATCTTCTGTAGTTTCTCTCCCCGTCGTAGTCGGATTTCTTCATCGGGGTACGTTTCCAAAACTCGAGCGGATTGGCCTTTTCCCGATGCACTTTCGCTCGACACAGTGGCAATCGCGGCTGACATTGGCTGATATCGCTCCTTTGGATTTCGGGTTTGTTGTGTGTGGGTCGCGACGGAGTTCTTTGCCTCAGCAGGAGCTGCCAAAGCTCTTGCAACAGTTGCGCTTGGAGCAGCGGAGTCAGTCCTTCCGTGAACCTGCTTGGACAGTGCTGAGTCCTTGTGCTCGAGCTGGCGAGCGGTGTACTCCAGCTCCCACCATACTTTCGCTCCAAGCTTCGAGCGGACACGATCGCGTGCAGACTTCTTTTTCACATTTTGCGCACTATCTGCACCTGCCACAGAGGCAGACTTTAGCTGAGTGTCAATATCACCCGCCATCGTGTTGTCATCATTTGAGCTTTCAGTGACTGCATCAATACTCTCTGCTTCGGCACTCCAATGTGATTCCACAACGTCTTCATACGCAGGCGGCGGCATCAGCTGCTCTTGCGGCTCAGGGTCCGAAGAGAGCGACACAAACGATGACCGATCGCCAGATATACCAGTCAGAGAAACTGTCCCACAACTGTCCCTAGGAGGTTCCATGCATTCTTGGTCAGGATCAGATGCCTGGCCCTCGCTAGAGACAGATTGTTCGCGCCGAGTTGATTCACTATACACAAGTTCAGGTTCCAGCTCCTGTGGGTCTTGGGACGTTGCTTCTTGTGATATCTCATCCTTGTGTTTCGACGTTAACGGGGCTGAAACATGTGTCAAACTGTGGCGCAGCGTGGCATTTGAAGCGATTGAGCTATTCCGAGGCAGAGCAGCGCTTTGCCTGACAACGGCTAGTGATCGGCCGTCATTCAGAGACTTCCAATCAGCCATATTTCTCGCCACACGGTCAGCACCTGACGAAGTATTATTTGTGCCTTGACTTGCCACGGCATGTGGTTGAGCCAAGTGAGTGTCAATGTCGTTGGCATCGGAAAAGTCAATCTGTCGTGGCGGTGCAACATCCTCAGGGATCGCCTTGGCGCTCGGGTTAGCGCTCTGGTTCCGGTCAATTGTGCTTTCAGAGATCGCACTCCGTCGATATGTTTCAGGCGAAACAGAGTTGGTAACTGGAGAACTTCGGCTAGCCTGCAAAACAGCACTCGTTGAGTTGCGCAACGCCGAAACTCCGTTGTGTGAATGTTCATTGTCTGAACCGTGCGTTGAGTCCAGGCAAAAGCCCGAAGAATCAACGATCACATCGCCATTGATAGCCACAGAACGTTGTTGTTGAGTCTGCTCTTGTGCACTTGCAGCTGAGAGTTCCGATCCAGCACTCTTTGGCAGAGAAAGACGGTCAATTGATACCTTACACTTCAGGTCCGTGGTCTCGTTAGTGTTCACATCCGGCTTGACGCGTTCTGGCGCAGTCACCAGCACCCACACACTGTAAACAGCATTGCAGTCGCCAACAATTTTCATCTCTTCACGCATCTTTCGGATCAGATCGACCACATTCTTCACCACTTTGACGCGGCCGGGACATACATATAAGAGCAGCGAATGCTTCGGCACGATCTCGGCTTCTTCAGCCGGGATCCAAACAATTGCGTACTCTTCGATGTTCGAGGCGGAGACAGAAAACAGTGCACAGATTGCGGTATTGCAGCCCAGCGCGCGAGTATACAGATCCTCCAGCTCCATCTCGAGCGTGTCAACCACGGACCCCTGGAAATCCCATGTCATATCGGCTACTTGAATCCCTCGAACCGCTGCAAAAGCATCTTTCACTCGTGCATCTGTCACGTCCTCACTGTGTTTGTCCAGCAGCTTGAGGAATTTGCGTGGCGCCAGTTCGACACAATCGCCGCTGTTTCCAAGCAACTTGACCGCACATTGTCCGAAACGGTGTGCTTCAATCACGACAGGGGCCAATACGTCTTTCGTGAGTGTCTCTGGCGGTTGGCTGATTGTTGCTTTGGGTGATAATATCTGTGAGGCGAGGCGAAGGCATGCAGCAATCGACGACACTCGTGGCAACCCCACTTTCTTGCTCATGTCGACAACAGTTTGGCTTGTTCGCCGCGCTCGCTTGTCAACCGCACTGTCTGCAGGTTACGAGGTTGTTTCCACGACAACGTTTTCGACAGGGTGGCTATTTTGAGAATCTCGTTCCATTCACACACACTACCTTGGTAGCAGATACGCAAAACCCACACAGTTGCCTGTTTGCGGCAAGCTTCTACGAGGCTGCTTGTGCTTGGGTTGGTGGCTGCTGCATCCGCGAGGAGAGGCGATCGTTCTTCTCGCACTCTTTCTGGAATTCGCGCACTGAGTTCACATACAATCGCTCCCGATCGAGAAGAAGCTGGTACTTGCTGTCAAGCGTTTCAAGCTCTCCCTGATGGCCGTCGCGAAGGGATCTCTGCTTTGCGAGAGTGCCTTGGATATTGTGCACGATTGTGTCGATCTGGCTGAAGAATGCTTGAGTGGCAACCTTGGAGCCCATCGCCACGTCGAAGTTCTCGTGGATGCTGTTGATGAGCGAAATCTCCTTTTCCAGGAACTCGTGGGTCGTCTTGAGCGTGTTGTACACGCAAAAGTACTTCCGAGTCTCCTCCAGCGTCAGCGCCACTTCGTCGTACAGCTCGACGAATCGTTTCTCGTACTGAATCAGCTCGATGCGCGTCGGAATTTCGTCAATCTGCTTCATCTTCAGCTGCACTTCCCTTGACTGAGATGCCACCGCACGCTTCATCTCCATGTATCTGGCTCGCATCTCCGCGTGCTTGTGTTCAATTTCCTGAAGACGAACCGCTTCTTCATCGTGATTACCAGCGCCATCCGTAGCTTGCTGCTTCAGTTGGACGATCGTCTGCTGCAATTTGTCCAGCTCAACGCGGCATTGCGCGCGAAAGGATTCCTTGTCGAGTTTGAGTTTCTCGTTCTTCTCGATCAGGCGGCGCAATCTTCCCTCATACGGCTGTGCATTTGGATGCAATTCGATTTCTGCGTTCACAGCGGTCAGCTCCGTCTGCACTTTTGTCATCGCCTCGTTCAGTTCATCTGCCTGGATCGACGTAGCCTGCGACAACTCGTCAAGATCGTTCTTCTCTCGAATGAGATTCTGAACTTGCGCTTCGTGAGCCTGCACATCTGCCTGCAGCTCTCTGAGAAGCGCTCGTTCCACTTGCTGGGGGGAATCGCGACCGTCCATCTGATAAAGAGTTGGATCGTCGGGCAATGATACGACTTGCTGCAGCAGTTGCGCTTCACGTTCGCGCTGCCGAGCAACCAGCTTCTGCTGTTCCAGCAACGCCTGTTTCTGCGCTTTCTGGTATTGCTTGTCGAAGTCGGCAGCTTGTGGGTCCACCATTCTCAGGTTGTTCATCAGCTTGGCACTCGATCCACGGCGAATCGCCTTTTTGGTATCGGCTGATGTCGCACCTGCCGCTCTGGCCGCTACTTGGCTCGCAATCTGCGCCATGAGATCAAACTTATCTCCATTGTTCGCCGTTGACGCTTGGTCACCAGCATCCTCGGGCTTGTCCTCGTCGACGGTCGTCACTGCTGCCACACGCTCGCCGTATTCGAACAGACAGCGCTGGATAAGTGCATCTTCCGAGTCGTCGTCGTCGTCTCCGGCCACGTACTGCCAGCGTCGCCTCGGCCCGAACGCGTGCATCAGGTAGGCGACATCCTTCGTCAGCGGTGCAGACCCCTGGTTACGCTGCTTTATCTGCTCGGGATCGTGAACTTGCAGGTATTTTCGGTCCTGTCGAATAGCCGACAGATGAACCGGATTGTGAGCCTGATCGATGAGCCAGGACACCACGCGGTGCACCGCTCCAATATCGCCAAAGTCCTGCAACAGCAGCTGGTGCGGCTGGATGGGCACGGGACAGCCGCCGAACGGCAACGCTTCAATGCGGCGAACGACCTCTTGAGCGAACCCGAGTCGAGGCCGCATCTTGACATGCGACTGGTGCAGCACGTCCCACTGCACGCGTCCTCGCTCCGCGTCTTCCCGCGGCACCAGTCGATGCAGCAGCCATGAAATACCGCTCAAGATGCGGTCGAACGCGCTCCACTCGTTGCCACGCGCCTTGGCGAACCCCGCGCCGTCGAGCTCCACCAGGATCTTGGCCACTCGCGGCGCCGCCTCCGCACCGTACTCGGCCGCCAGCTCGAACACGTCATCGCTTTCGTCTTCACCCTTCGAGGAGAGCTCGTGGGACGCGATGGGCTGCGACAGTCCGCGCCATCCGACCGCCGCGCCGCCGAACATGTTGCCTTTTGGCGAGAAAGCGGATCCTTTTTCGTGGAAGCCAAATTGCAAGGTTCAATGAACTTGCATGGTTTTCATTGTAAAGTTGCGCGCGTGTTGCTTCAATACCCCCTCGCGCGAAGGACGTTTCTTTACGCGATCGAGTGACTGGCCTCACCCACTGAAAAGCAACTCAAAACGACAGCCAAAAAGCATGGAGCACGACCGGAGCAATGAACACGACGGCGACGGCGACGACAGCCCGCACGACCGCGTGCCGTGCCACTACTGCATCGGCTTCAGTGTGTACACCAAGTGAGCTACCTCCTGTCTGAGTTTTGGGGCCACTCGATGAGAGCTACGCCCGTTGTTAGAGCTTTAGAACCGAGCGACTAACCCGTCCGTGAGTGCTGCAGAGCAATGTGGGCGGCGAGAGCAATGCCCGAATGCCGCGGCGTCGAGGTTAAGGCCTCAGCGGAGCGCGAGATCGTGGAGAAGATCAAGTCACACGCGCGTACGCACACTGAGAGTTTATATTCCCGCTCGAGCGTGCACTATTTGCTAATGATTCGATGTGTCTTGCGACCAGAACCGCCGCGGCACGAGGACTTTAGCTACGTGGGAATGGGACTGTCAATGTACTCGCCCAAATGGATGGAAGAGGGCAAGCACATGCAGTCGGTGCGCGGCATGGCATTCGTTGTGGTGCGCGTGACCGACGAGGAGGACCTCATGCGCGAGATGGAAGAGCGCAAGCGCATCAAGCGCGAACTGCAGAAGGAGCAAGGCGAACGCGGCGAAGACGACCGAGATATTTATGGACTAGACGATGATGCCGACGATGCTACGCCGCTGGTTGAACGGGATATGGTGCCGGTCAAGAAGCCCATGATGCCTCCAGTCATCCCAACCCCAATCTCGATCGGTACGATTGTGTTTCGGCTAAACCTGTGGGTTACAGAGACTGACAATGGTGTTGATGCTGCCTTTTGTAGATGCTGTTGTGAACAAGGCAGTCGAGAACGCCAAGTACTCGAGCAGGGCCATGTACAACTTTTGGGCGAGGCGGCTCGACGGCTTTGGAGATCGGTACGTCGACTCGTGCCGTCGGCTTGTGACGCAGATGGAGAAACAAGCCACGAGCGTGCCGCACAATGTCATGTGGCTCGCGCATAAGATCCGTGATCGCACTTTCGGCAAGGGTGGCGACGATGGAGATCACAAGTGGTAAATTGTGGAGTGGCAGACAGATGGGTGTGTCGAGCGACCAGTTGGTCCTGCGGCCGCTCGATAATGGTGTATATCGACTGTACTACGAGTGCAATATACTTTGCAGCTCCAAGCCCTCGAGAATGAACGCGTGCTTTGAACTGTCGAACGCTACCTCGGTCCACGGTGCTGGCGCTTCTGTCGGTGGTCGTACTTCGTATCCCAAATCGGTCAAGTGAGCGTCGTTCTGTCCGTTGACAGACTGCAGACGCGCGAACACGCTGCGGGGACTGGCAATCTCGCATGGAACAGATTTCCCATCGACTGGAACGCTTGCGGCATTAGCCATCTCGCGTTTGTACTTCTCAGCCACTAACAACTTTGATTTCTTGCTGATAGTAGGCTGGAACGATAGGCGGGGCGGCACAACCGCGGCTGTGGACAACAACACAACGCCAACCGTCGTTGTGAGCATTCTTTACACGAGGCTGATTGAGAGGCACTCACCCTTTCGTGGATGTACGACGCGACGAGTAACCTCTGCATCAAGTCTGCCGCTCTGCACCATGGCAGCACAAATCTGTCCATCGAGCAAAGAGGTGTGTTGACGAAGGCACAGCCCGCGATTAGCGCATGACCCACAGTTCATACCTGTTGAGACCGAGGGTTGATACGTGGCGTGAATGTAGTATCCTGAGCTTCACGGGCTCGAGCCTCGGCAGTCCGCGTCAGAAGTCGTTGCTGCTTCTCGTCGTGAAACGCGAGTATGTCATCGATCGAGCGTTGCATGCGCTCCTTTTTGCGCTGGATCTCGTACGAGTCGTTCATCTTCTCGCACATAGCCATGAAGCGCTGACACGCCTGGCTGTGCGCACTTGCAGCCGCGTCAGGAGAACGCAGCCCACCAGCATCAAAGCGTGGGTGGCTCGGATATTCAGCGCAGCTGCTCGAGTGCGCCGTGTTCCCACGGCTGCAAATGCAAGGCGTCCGTACGCTTTCGTGCAGCTCCAGCGCGCGATCTCGGGTGGCCTCCTTGTCGATTTCCTCCTTTGCGAACATTTCGTGCTGCTGCTTGCGATGGAGAAAGGACTCCTGTCGCTCAATGAATGATGGAGCATGGCGCGTCATCTGCCGGCTCCTGTTGTTGATTTGTGGCGCGTATCGGTAGCCCGAACGCTGCTGGGTTTCAACATCCCGCCGTTTGGCTGCGAGCCTTCGAGCTTTCTGCTCTTCGTGCAGACGGAAACGGCTGTTCATCTTGGCCACGCGGCTCGGCGACATGACGGCTTTGCTGGCGCTTCTCGATCCTGACAGTGCGTTGTTCATGAACTCGTCCCATGAGAGCTTCCGGGATACTCGTTGGCGCTGATTTTGATCGTGCCTGTAATTAGGGCTGTCAGCACCAGCGTTTGGTCTTTCATTGACACCCAGCGACCATTCGATCGCACTCGCCAATGCTTCTTGATCAACGACATGGCTGCGGACGCTCGAAACTGTTCGAGCAGACAGTGGCATGTTTCCGAGCGAGAAGCCTTCTTTGTGTGCCTCAGTCGGCATGATCAAGTTTCCCCCAGGCGAGTCGTCATCACCCAGGTGTGCGTACTCGTCCACGTCTTCCCACATCTCGTCGGCATCGCCTGGATCCGATTCTCTGCGCGCCATACTAGCCAAAGTGACGGCGAGTGAATCCTCGTTGTGCACCGGAGCCATCTCCAGCGATGGGCTCCAGCGTGGAAGCTCAGACTGCATCGCTGTCAACAATCGATCAGCCGGTGCTGATTCAGTCGAGTGGAACGAGCAGCTCGGCTTTCTCGTTGCAAGCTGTGCGACGTTTCGACGATCGACTATTTGTGATCAGCGCGGAAAGCTCAAACAAAGTATGATTGGCTATGGTCGAAAATTGGCTCGATAAAGAGCGACTCAACCACAAACGATAGCTCGGTGGCTTTGCCAGAGCACGAAGTCACGCTCACATGCGCAAAGAGAAGCAGAGCAACAACTCATGAGGATACAAGTCATTTCAAGAGGCAGTAAGTAACCCAGTTGCGCTGCTGGCAATGAACACTGAGACAAGATCCAAACTTTCGGTAATGGTACTGAAGTTGGCAATCTGTCCTGCAGTCAAGAACAGGCGGCATGAATGCTGTGATAAGTGCCAAGATTGCTCATGTGGGATGATTTGGTGGTGAAGAATGGAGAAATGAACGCGGATTACAGAATACTGACGATTAACCCGCTCCATTGTTCAAGAACACCAAGGAATATTTGACAGACAAGTACAAAGCTAAGATGGATGTGATCCAAAACAAGCAAATAGCCGGCGCAGGGTTCTACCAAGATTGGTTGTGCAATTTCGCTGTGGATGGATAGTCGAGGCGATCAAGCAGAGCTAGGCGGGAAGATCATTCGAGATCTCATCCAAACAGTCGCGAACGCACGCGCGCACAAAATTGTCTTTCGTGGTCCGCTCAGCAATCACGAGAACCTCGGTGTGTCTGGTCACGAACTCGCGAATGAAGAACTGCAGCAGCTCAAATTGCTGCTCGCTCACGGCTGTCTCAATATAGCGCGTCTCCCACTGCGAGCGCACACGACCGGTCTTGCGGAGCACCATGACAACTTCCAAGCTGCCGGCCTGTATAAGGTCATTGAGAGATCCACCAATCTTTTGCTTCGGCCGCATCTTCAAAATCCACTTCACGACGGCGTCATGGCTGTTCTTTATGGCCGATTGCATCGCAACGCCACTGCATCCTTCAGAACAGCATGGGTAGTGGTCATACAGCCATTGAGCGACACGAAGATGTCCATTGCTGATCGCCCCATTGATTGCTTTGACGCTGCAGCCTTCTGTCCTGTGAGCGTGCAGCCACTGGACGACTTCCAAGTGACCGTTCGAGGCCGCAATGTCCATTGCTTGCGTCGTGCAGCCCTCGGTTCGGTGTTCATGGAGCCACTGGACGACCGCAAGATGTCCGTTCGCTGCCGCGTCGTCCATCGCCCAAGTTGTGCAACCTTCGCGTCGATTTGTATGCAGCCAACGAACAACACCGAGCTGATTCGAAGCAGCGGCAGCGTCCATAGCCCAAGTTGTGCAACCTTCACTTCGGTTCGCGTCAAGCCACTGCACAATTTCAAGATGGCCTTTGGTGGCAGCGTCGTCCAAGGCTCGGGTTGTACACCCTTCGGACCGATTGTGGTGTAGCCACTTGATCACGTCGAGATGGCCGTACAGAGCCGCCTTGTCCATCGCCTGCGTCGTGCAACCCTCAGTCCGATGTTCGTGCAGCCACGCTACCACGTCCAATTGTCCGTTCTGCGCCGCGTAGTCCATGACGGTAGCCGAGCTCGATCCTTGCCACTGCTCGTGCAGGCGTTTGACAATCTCTAGGTGGCCTGCTGCGGCCGCGCTCTGGATGGCACTCGGATAGTAATGGTCATCCCCTCTGATGTGCAAGTGTTTGAGAATCCACTCAATCATCTCAACGTCGCCCCTGCGTCCTGCCTCGATCAAAGATGCGCCATTCACATTCGTGTAGCCATGGCGAGCGTGTATCCACTTGGCCAGCTCCAAATGGCCGGAGCTCAGAGCGTAGCTCATGTGCGTCTCCGCGAGCGACCAGTTCAAATGCTCGTAGACCCAGTGTATCATGTCCAGATCCCGAGCTCGAACGATCCGCAGCAGGCATGTGTTTTTGGTCATCGATGGGATTTCATACTGATTGTGATTGTTGTGAAGGGCAAACAACCACTTGGCCAGTTCCAGATTGCCGTTCCCGATCGCGTTGCCGAGCATGCAGCGTTTCGTATTGTCGAGTGGGCGGGTCGATGACACGTCGTGCAGCCATTTGATCAGCTCGAAATTGCTGCCTGCTGATGCAGCGTCAAGAAGCGCGTCGTAGTCCCACACGACGCGCGCGCGATGGTTCTGGTGCAACCACTGGAGGATCCGCAGTCTCCCACGCTTGGCAGCCTCGATCGCGGCGAGGCGAATCTTTCCGGACGGAAGATACACTTCCACGAGCCACTGAAAAGCTTCAAAGTTCCCGCGTCGAACCGAGTGAACCAGAGCGTCCGCGAACAGCTTGCGCTTAAGCAGCGGGTCCATATCTGCGGGTTCAGACCCCATAATCCTCGGAAGCAGGCGATGAGCGCCGGGCGGTTGCGCGCAGACAGTGACGACGGTGTAGTCCGAGCTGATCTTGAGGTAGGCGTCAATTTTGGCAGCGAGCACGTCAGTGCCATGCAACCGAAGCCGACAGAGCGCCGAGACGATCGCCAACGGTGGCCGGTCAAGGAAAATCTCGCTGTCTCGCGCGTCCATGGTTTCTTCTGTTGTGATGATCTGTTGTGATGAGGCAGCGAATAGCGGCGCAAAGGCTGCGAGTCGGGATCCTCAAGTGGATACGATAAGGTAATGTGGCAATATGTGGCAGATTTCAATTGGCTACAGAGTGTACCCCAGGTGTACCCAGTACGGAAGAGAGCTCTCTGTATGGCGTTATTCGGAGTCCTGCACATAAGCAATCGTTATCTCGCTCTCAATCCACACCTGTTGCTCTGATAGCAAGGATGCAGGGGACCATGCTGACGAGCGTGCAGGTGTTGAAGCTGCCGCTTCCGGAGCAAGTGCAGGCGCTGGTGTCGGAGATGCTGGATTGCTCTGGATCTGTGTGTTCGTACAGAGCGGCGAGTTGTGGCTGGCTTCACTGGTTCGAGCGGACGCGGCGTACTGGTATGTGCATGTGTCACGCTCACTATGGGGATCAAGTGATGGATACAGCGGCCGCGAATGGCCATCTCGAGCTGGTGGAGTGGCTGCACATGAACGGCGACGAGGGTTGCACGACGAGAGCGATGGATTTGGCCGCAGGTAATGGACACCTGAATGTTGTGCAGTGGCTGCATGCAAACCGCCGTGAGGGCTGCACGACAGGCGCGATGGATTCAGCCGCACGTAATGGGTACCTGAAAGTGGTGAAGTTCCTGCATGCAAACTGCAGAGAGGGTTGCACGACGGATGCGATGGAATCGGCAGCAGAAGGGGGCCATCTGGCTGTGGTGGAGTGGTTGCACGAGAACCGAAGTGAGGGCTGCACGACGTTCGCGATGGATGGAGCTTCGAGTAATGGACACTTGGATGTGGTGAAGTGGCTTCACGCGAACCGCGGCGAGGGCTGTACGGCGTATGCGATGTACTGGGCTGCAGGATACGGACACGTGGCTGTAGTGGAGTGGCTGCACAAGAACCGCGGCGAGGTCTGTACCTTGGAGGTGTTGAACTGGGATGAAGAGGAGGAATATCTCTCCTTCGAGGAATGGCTGAGTGCAAACCGCAGTGAGGGCTGACCAACGAGAGCGACGAATTTGGTCTCAGCTGACGGACACCTGATTGTAGTGGAGTGCCTCCGTGAAAACCGTTTGAAGAGCTGTACGACGAAAGCAATGGACTTGACTTTAGATAATGGAATCCGGAATGTGGCTTCGAGCAAATTGCTTGTAGAGCTGTTCGGCTGGACCAATGGATTCAAGAAAGCTGACACCACAAGTTGTAGTTACTCAACACCATTGACCACATCGACAGATTGGGGTCTGATGACACTGCGTACCCATAGAAGTGTACCCAGTACGGAAGGGTTGATTTCATGTCATTTCATTAACGCACCTTGATGGGCTCCATGATGCCAACCAGAGCTGCACTGTTGATGGGACAGGAGAAAATACTCGGCATTCTCGACAATCAGGCTCTCCAGCTTCCGTGCAATCACCGCACGGAGCCTACCAAGCGCTGTTGTACTCGGCGATGATCAGCTGATATTCTCGATCCCGAAACGTGAATGCAGCCACATGACCAGGAGCGAACGCCAGCAACCAACGGCGACCCGTCTGCGTCTCTGTTGGCATCCATCTCAAGCGAGTGCAGATCTATTCAACTGCATCCATATCCCCCGTCCGTGAGGCTCACATGAGGTAGTTACGCTTATACTGTGGTTGGATTTGCTTAGCGACATCTCGGCCTTGACCCATGTAGGTTCACGTTCACAATCGTGTTCACCAACATCGAATCGCTTTGAGTATCGGCATATAGTCTCGACATCAGTGAGTAGAGCCACTTGATCGTCTCAAAGCGTCTGTCTATTGATGCGTCTGTAGAGATCATCTCTTCTTGATCAAACATTCTCGATCGAACCCGCAACCATCATCATCATCCAAACAGAGATTTACGAAAAGAGCTGTACACTTCGTATTCAATGGTGAAAAGCATCACAAAATTCTTGGCAATGTATCAGGGTAACGAATTGTCGTTGAGCCTCGGCTCATTCGAGCAAGAGTGACCCATCACGCGCCTGGCTCGAGCAGGTTCTCAGTTGCAAACAAGTTGTTCGGGTCCAGGGCCGACTTGACACCGCGCAATGCTGCGACGGCGGGAGCAGAGATGGCCGTGGACAGCCATGCGCGGCGGTGCTTGCCGATTCCGTGGTGATGTGAGAGCGAAGCGCCATTCGAAGTGATCGCTCCGACGGCAGCCTCTTCGATTGCGTGGAACAAGGACAACGGGTCCTTGACACCAAAGTAGTTGACACCGTAGTAGACGTAGACGCAAACTCCTGTGTCGTAGACTTGGGAGATTCGGCATGCGATCAACGGCGGGACAGTCGCACCTCCCCTCGCCGCCACCGAGTTGATGGTGTGTCGGACGTCAGCGACGAGCTGACGAACGTTGCTCCAGGGCACTGCCGTTTCGAATGACTCGCTCATGAAGTAGTAGTCCAGCGCAAAGTCACGCAGATACGCGATCAAGTACGTCAGGAAGTACCCGCGCTTGCCGTTCTCCTCGCCGCCGACCATCCCCAAGTGTCGCTTGGCGATCGCATGCAGCTTGGTCTGCTGTTTGGTGACTTCTTCGGCGGTTCCCTCCATCAGAACTGTTGCGGCACACATTGCCGACACCTCGAAGCCGCGGACTTTGGTCACGTAAGTCTTCTTGGCGTAGTCCAGCACACCTGCAAAGAATTTGTTGCCCGACGACGGTTTGAGCACTTGGCCGAGTTGGAATTGATTGTTGTCCATGAGGCGCAGCGATGCCGGCACGCAGTTTGCACGAGTCGCTTCATGCATCATTGCGACGCCGTGTTCAAAGTCGGGGAAAATGAACGAGTCATAGACTTGACACGACGGAACTGGACACACACGCAGCGTCACCTCCGTGAAGATGCCGAGCGTGCCTTCAGAACCCATCATCAGTTCTTGGACGTCCGGCCCCATCGCCACGCGTGGGACGTTGGCTGCACGCTGCATTGTGCCATGGACTGTCGCGGTCTTGATGTTCACCACCACGTCTTCAATATTGCCGTACTTATTCTTCTTCATGCCGGATGCGCGCGTGGCGACCCACCCACCGAGTGTCGAGAACTCCCACGAGTCGGGTTCGTGGCCGAGTGTCAGTCCGAGGTTAGCGAGGCGTTCGTGGAAATCTAGACCCGTGATCCCCGCTTCAGCCGTCACGACCATGTTCTCCTTGTCAACGTGCAAGATACGACGCATGACGCCAAGGTCCACAGAAATGATGGCGCGTTTCTCGTCTGCATCGCACTCGAGCGCATTCGTAACACTATCAAACAGCAGATTGGTCAGTTTGGAGCTCATCGATCAGGTGTGCTTCACATATCAAAACTCACTTGGTGCCGCCTCCAAACGGGAAAAGGCAAATGCGGTCGCTCCTCTTGGAAGCTTCAGCCACCAGCAGCTCGACTTGGCTATGCGACGTCGGCCAGACGACCGCGTCCGGCACTCGATCGATCTCTTGGCAGTGGCGCAGGCGGAAGACGTCCTCGCAGGTCTGGCCGTGACCATGGCGCACGCGCTCCTCCATCTCGCGGCTCGTCCTCATGCCGCTCTCACGGCTCACAGCCGTCAAGAACTCGTCGAGCGACCCATCGTCAGTGCTGGCGTACGGCGACACGTGGACGACACGGAGCTGGTCAGCTTCCAGCACCGACGGCGTGCTGCGGCGCTTGACGTCAAGTCCCAGCACGGTCTCGGCCCAGGGAAGCAGCTTCGGCACCGTGCGGTCTGGCGCGCCGTCGAACATCTCGCCGTACCGGTCGCCGCTGATCTCGATCACCTTGTCGGCGTTCACGAACAGCCTCGTGTCCTTGTACCCCCAACCGTTCCAGCGAGTGTCGTCGCTGCGCGCGAGCTGCTTCGGCCTTGCACTCTTGGCCGACGCCACCGCGTCCGCCGGCGACTTCCCCGCCGCGAGGTGGCCAACGATGGCGCGCATGCGGCCGATCGACGAGCCCTGCTGCTCCATAGCGGATCGATGTCCCAAGTGTCTTCGTGTCGCCGAGTCCAGAAATGCACCTTTCAAGTCGGCGACATGCTGACGCGATGCCTCAGATAGCATCAGATCTGATGGAACTTGAGTTTCTGCAACATCTGACTCCAAAAGCTCCGAAGTTCCAGGATTGGAACTCTGGAACTTTTGGAATCAGATCTGAGTTTTCGATGGCATCGTCCCGCAGATTCGTGGCCGTTCGTTGGCACATCCAGTTCAGGACCGCAATGGCTGCAGCGTTCCCGGGCGAGTACTCGCTGCCGTTCGCGCGCGACCATGAGCGGCTGCAGCGCAAGATCACGCGGGAGGCGTGCGAGCAGCTGGCGGAGCGCGGGTACGTCGTGATCGACGACTGCTTCGGCCGCGGCTGGGCGACGGCGCTGCTCGACGAGATGAAGTGGCTGCACGCGAACAAGTTGTTCAAGCCCAACAAGACGCAGTTCGCGCTCACGCAGCGCGCCGGCGCGGCGGCGCAGATGTTCCAGTTCGTCAAGCCCAACATCTTCGAGGTCGATCTGCACGACGCCGAGCTGCGGCGCAAGGTGCCGGAGCTCGACGCGCTCTTCCACTCGACGGCGCTGCTCGAGGCATTGTCGACGCATCTCCCCGACTACGAGCTGCAGTTCAGCACATCGGGTCGCACGCTCAAGCTGCAGCGCAACGCAGGCAGTGGCGGCTGCTTCCCGTGCCACTACGACAACCCTGGCGCACCCAACAAGCGCAAGCTCACATGCCTACTGTACCTGAACGACTCCTGGCAGCCCGGCGACGGCGGCGAGGTGCAGCTGCTGCCGTTCCTGGAACAGCCCGTGACTGTGGCGCCAAAGATGGACCGCGTCGTGATCTTCCAGAGCGACTGGATGCTGCACCGCGTGCTGCCATCCAATGCCGAGCGGTACTGTCTGACAATCTGGCTCGACGGCGGCAAAGTGAACAAGCCTGAGGATTCGCAGCTGCGGCTCACGCAGAGCGATCTGGCCGACTGGTTCGGCTTCCTGGAGCGACTGCGCAAGTCGCCGGTGCAGCGCCTGCTGTCGCGCGGCGTGTACGAGGAGGAATACTACGAGTCGCTCACGCAGTGCATGCAGCATGCCAAGGAGGGGTTCGTCGAGATGCTCAAGTCGCACGAGACGCACCTCGAGAACGTCCAGCGCAACGCGGCGCTGGCCGCGTTCATCACCCGCCTGCGCGACGTGCGCGCCATGAACAACGAGGACCCGATCGTGATCGAGTAAGACGAGCCAAGGCTTCGACTCTGTGAACTAGTTACCACCTATGACAAATAGAGCCTGGTCTCAAGCAGACGGCCAAAGGAACAACTGGAGGGAGGTGTCGTCTTTACGGGAGCGCAGTGACGCTGAGCTTGCTGCTCGACGAGTATTCACGATGGCACAGCGCCACGTACCCTTCACGTACCGCTGGGACGGTTTGACAGCGCAGGGACAGCCAATCACAGGCTGCGACTGACATGATACCGTCCCGTGATTTGCCGAAAAGAAGATTCGAGCTCCTCTGTGACATGCGCAGCAATGCGACGCTCCTCACCCAAGCAGCCAGCCATCCGATGCGATCATCGATCGCTCGGTGCACCTTCACTTGTGAATCTGAAGTTTCCAGCGCAAGACCAAGTGACGAGCAGGGGGATGGTTCGAGCGTTGCAAGTGCCGCCGTTGACGAGTGTCAAGGTGGTTTGTCGCGCCAGCACCTCGCGGATCGACACTGTCGAGGAGTTGGTGAGCTGCATTGACGCGTTTGTCGGCATTGCCTCGCACTGGACCGTCCCGCTCGTGTGTGCCGAGGATGCATCTAACGCTCTCCGATGGTTACCGAGAGCGGCTGCTCAGGAGCCGCAGTATCTGGACCCGATCGTTAAGCGCAAGCGGTTCGCCGATGCACTGCAGCACGCGGTTCGTCGGGGCGATCTCTCGGTGGCAAAGTGGCTCGTCGAGGTGTATCTTCCGAATGGGAGAATACGACAAGCTGTTGGTACGGCGGCAGCACATGGACAGTTGGAGATCTTGCAGTGGCTGCGCAAGTGTCACGATTCGCGCGTGGTATGGGGGCACAAGGAACTCGCGCTAGCTGCCAGGAGCGGACACGTCGCAACGGTGAAGTGGCTGCTTGAGCGTTCAGGTAGCTTCCTGGCAGAAGACCGGACCGCACTGCTCCAAAGTGCCATGGAGCACGGCAACGCCGGTATGATTGAGTTGCTGTGCAGTGTTCAAGAGAAGGATCTGGATCGAAATGGCCTCGTCAACGCAGACAAGCGGTTCTCTTGTTTGGACTCGTCCTCCGCACACAAATGTATGGTGAGCGCCGTGGGGAATGGTCACCATGCTTTCGCAGAGTGGCTGTACGTCCATATCGGTGTCAAGTCGGTCGAAATGAGCGCAATTGCCGACGCCGCGAGGAATGGTCAACTCGATATGATCAAGTGGGCATTGGCGAACCTCTCGCTCGAAGGAGACGAGCGATATCCGAGCGCGATGGACAGCGCTGCGACCTGGGGTCACCTCAATGTAGTCAAGTACCTGCACGAGAATTGGAGCGGGCAATGTTCGACAGACGCCATGAACTACGCTGCGTATGGTGGCCACTTTGAAGTCGTCAGGTGGTTGCACGAGCATCGTCGAGAGGGATGCACGACGCTCGCGATGGATCTAGCTTCTCTTGCCGGACACATCGAGATTGTCAAGTGGCTTCACGATCACCGGTCAGAAGGATGCACTCCTCGGGCAATGGATGCAGCTGCTGCGAATGGCCACCTCGAATTGGTTCAATGGTTGCACGAGAACCGCACTGAAGGCTGTACAACCGGAGCGATGGACGGTGCGGCCGCATCCAATCATTTGGAGCTGCTGCAATGGCTCCATGAAAACCGGAGTGAAGGCTGTACGACTCGGGCGATGGACCAAGCAGCAGCGAACGGTCACTTAACAGTTGTCCAGTGGCTGCACGATCATCGATCGGTGGGCTGCACGACACGGGCGATCGACGAAGCAGCTTCAAACGGCCATTTAGCCGTGGTGGAGTGGCTTTACAAACACCAGAGCCAGGCGTGCACATCGCGTAGCATGATCGGCGCCGCAAGCAACGGACACCTGGCGGTGGTGAAGTGGCTTCATTGGAAGGGAGTTCAAGTGTCTGCTGACGACGCGGTGCGCAACGCAGCGCAGTTCGGCCACCTCAACGTCGTCCGATGGCTGTTGACCAATTTGGCGTTCAAGGGCGAGAGTGAAGCGCTCAAGCATGCCATCTTCGGCGGACATTTCGATGTCGTGGTGGCGCTATGCGAAGACGGACGCAGTGGATGCAGTGTCGAGTGCTTCCGAGCGGCGATCCAGCGAGACCAACCCGAAATCCTGCAGCTCCTCGTCCGCAGGTTTGGCGAGCAGACGCCCGGCGTCATGGCATTCATCCATGACCGAGTGGATCCGCATTCTCGTGCGAACGCGTACATTCGAGACTGCCTAGTGGAGCTGTCGACTACGGGGCTGACAACAGCTTAGCAGATAGTGGAGGTTGTAAAACTCGGACCTCTGTAATTATTGGCAATAGACTGCCTCGGAATGTGAAAATCTTCGTCCACGTTTGCAGCAGATGACTGTCTGGTGCTGTCGCAATTGGTCGTGCTGTTGAGTGCAGCGCCGAGACGAATTTGACCGCCAGTTCGGGAATATCAAGGTGGACAGATGTGCGGTGCCACGGACGATCCGATTTGGAGATGCTTTGCGTCGACTGCGTCCTGGATCCGAGTGCGTTCGTCTCTCGACGAACCGCCGTGACCTCCAGGGCTCAGACGGCGATGCGCTGGTCGCCGAAGGTGATTTCGTACCTGGATGGATGAATGGATGCGCAACCACATGGCGGCCGCACCTTCCCAGAGATGTGCGACTCTCCAAATCGTCATTCGCGTAGATACTACGGTGTATCTTGCAGCTACATTTGCACAAATATTCATTATAACAGTCAGTAAAAATATGTAATTAGCAATATTAGATATAGAAACAAACCTGTACAACCAGTTTCGGAGGTGGTATCTTTGGTGCGGGATGCACATCACGCCACGTACTCTGCACAACCACGTCGAACGAGGTGACAGCCCATTATCAGCCAATCGCCGCTCTACGTCGCCCGAATCACGTGCCCTGAGTCGTCGAAAAGAATTTTCCCAAGGCTGCCCGCTCGCTCTGTGACATGCGCATCACGCCGCTTGAGCTCCAAGCAGCCTTTAGCCCTTCGCCCTTCGCGATGAAGCGGCATGGCCGGTCGGCCGCACTGGCACTTCGGAATCGCCGCCGTCCATCGCAGCCCGCGCCACACCCATAGTGAACTCCAGTCGCGCGGATGGCTCGTCGGTCCAAGATGGTGGAGGTGCCGGCGCTGACGAGCGTCGCGGTCGCCTGTCGCTCGAGCATCGGCCACGTCGAAGAGCTCGTGCGGTCCATCGACGCGTTCATCGGCATTGCCAAGCGCTGGACCGTCCCGCTGGTGTGCGCCGAGGAGTCGAAGAACACGCTGCCGTGGCTGCCGAGAGCTGCGGCCCAAGAACCACCGCATGTGGACCCGCTCGTGAAGCGCAAGCTGTTCGCCGAAGCGATGGACCACGCCGTTCGTCGCGGAGACTTGACGGTGGTCAGGTGGCTCGTCGAGGTGTATCTGCCGACGGGGAGGATCCGCCAGGCCGTGGATACCGCGGCGGCGCACGGACAGTTGGAGATTCTGCAGTGGTTGAAGGAGAACCACGATTCTCGTGTGGTGTGGGGTCACAAGGAGCTCGCGCTGGCTGCCAAGGGCGACCACGTCGCTACCGCCAAGTGGTTGATCGAGAACGCGGATGGCTCTGTTGGCGGGGAAGATCGGCTCGCCATGATGCGCGGGGCCATGGAGCACGGCAACGTCGCCATGCTCGAGCTGCTCTGTCGCATCGACGAAGAAGCGCTGGACGAGTCGCATATGAGAAACGCCTTCATGCTGGCGGCCGCGCGGAACGGCCAGCTCGACGTGATGCAGAGCCACTCGCGGTTGGGCTGGTCAAGTGCGCAGAAGTACATGGCGACTGCGATGGGCAATGGCCATCTCGAGCTTGCTCAATGGCTGTTCAGCTGCATCGGGATCAAGACTGTGGACGTGTCGGCGCTCATTGAAGCCTCGAGGAACGGACACCTCGCAGTGCTCAAGTGGTCGCTAGACAACTTGACCATCAAGGGCGAGGAGCATTCTCCGAGCGCGATCGACAGTGCGTCGGCCTGGGGCCACCTCGATGTCGTCAAGTACCTGCACGAACATTGGCGTGGCCGTGCCTCCGTTGCCGCCATGAACTATGCGGCATATGGCGGCCATTTTGAAGTCGTCAAGTGGCTGCACGAGCATCGAAGCGAGGGATGCACGACGCTCGCGATGGACTTGGCGGCTTTCGGCGGGTATCTCGACATTGTTGAGTGGCTGCACGAACACCGAACGGAAGGCTGCACGACCCGTGCGATGGATGCGGCGGCGGCGAATGGCCACCTCGAATTGGTCCAATGGTTGCACGAGAACCGCACCGAAGGCTGCACAGCCGATGCGATGGACGGTGCGGCCGGGTCGAATCACCTGGCGCTGCTCAAGTGGCTTCATGCAAAGCGCCACGAGGGCTGCACGAACCGAGCGATGGACCAAGCAGCGGCGAACGGCCATTTGGCAGTGCTGCAGTGGCTGCAGTGGCATCAGCCGGTCGGGTGCTCGACTGGAGTGATCGATGTGGCGGCTGCGAACGGACACTTGGAGGTGGTCGAGTGGCTTTCTGAGCATCGCAGTCAAGTTGCCACTTCGCGCGGAATGATTGGCGCAGCAAAGAACGGTCATTTGCCGGTGGTCGAGTGGCTGCACTCGAAGGGGATCGACGGGTCTCCTGACGATGCAATGCGCAGTGCGGTGCAGTTCGGCCGCCTTGATGTCGTCCAATGGTTGATGGCGAACTTCCCACCTCGGGAAGGCGACGAAGCGCTCAAGTACGCGATCTCGGGAGGATACTTCGAAATCGTGGTTGCGCTTTGCGAGGATGAACGCACCGAATGCACTCTCGACTGCTTCCGGGCTGCGATACAGCGCGAAGAGCCCGAGATTTTGCAGTTTCTCATGCGAGAGTTTGGGGAACAAACTCCTGGTGCCTTGGATTTCATCCGCGACAGGACGGCCAGACATTCGCCGGCAAGCGTGTATATTCGAGACTGCATTGCGGAGCTGGCGGTCGTGGACGCTGCAGGGAGCCGCTCCGATTAGATGACGGTCGCTGGATTGTTGTATTGATTATTGTATATATCTCATGTTGAACTGCTCAGCTGGCTGTGACGGGTTCGATTCGTCAGCACATTGGCATGATTCAACTGTGCAAAGACCAGCACCGTTCTCAGGATCGCGACTGCAAAGCGTGACTGTAATGAAAACGTCGTCGACCAGAGTTCGCGAGGCTGCTCGCCCGCGTCAGTTCATCGCAAGCTGTTTATCACTACGGTGAGCTGGTTCTGTCACGCAGCTCACATGACGACAGAGGCTAGTTCTGGGCATTCTGCAGTGTCTGTATGAAGGCCATACTTCCCGTGTTGAATGAAATCACCAGTCGACCGAAGAGCGTTGCGTGGAAACAGCACTTTTGGCAGTAGAATAGAGTGGCTCGTGCAGAAGGAAGCACATGGATGCTGCATTCAGTCCTGTGCCATTGGTCATCGGTCTGTACTCCGTAGACTGGAATCAAATCAAGTAATTCGACAGGTTTTAGTGTGATGTGATGACGACTCGCCGCGATTGGAATTGTTGAAACTGGACACTACAGCATCGTCTAAACATCTGCGAATACCTGGGGACAGTCACTCGTTGAACTTTTGTCGCTTGAATGCGCAAAATTCGTCTGTGCACTCTTCAATCTGTCACTCTCATTTGGAATCCAGCAGAGAGCTGGCGTTGCGTGAGTAATGAAAGCGCACACGCAACCTCAGTGTCAAACCTCTGTGTCCATCACATTGTGCTGAAGCGCGGGCAGGTGTGCTAAAGCTGCAGCACGGGATACTCGCCTGTACCTGCTCCTATCCCTTCACCTTCAAACGGCCGGACCGACACAAAAGAGTATCAGCCCCTCAGCTCCGCCACCAACTCATCGTACTGCTATCCATGCCAGATCCAAAACACTCTGCAACGCCTAGGGCTCGCAAGAAACACTTGACGAGACGTAATGCCAACACCATCGGCTTTTCGAGCATCGATCAATGGCCCGGTGTGTGTGACTGTCGACATCGACTGCGCCACTGGCAGTTCGATTCTCCCACCCATCACGAAAATGCAGGCCGCGTCACGCTCACCGGTCAGTCAACACTGCAACTTCAAGTTGAGCCCATTTCGACCAATCCACGAAACGCATCACCAGTTTCCACGCTTTCCATTGGCCAACACTTCTTGCTCAGATGGAAAGGCCAGACCAGAAACGCGCCAAAAGTGTTGGCTTGACCTTCTTCAACGCTGAACGATCGGATGCATCGTCGGAGCGGGAATGCGCGGCGAACGAGAGAGAGGATGTAGACCGCTCGCCGTGACAGCACACTGCAGAATCCGCCGGCTGTGACAGATGGCTCCCCACGTGCTGCCGCCGTTGACGAGTGTTGCGGTTGTGTGTCGGTCGCAGCCACAGATCGAGGCAATTCACCCGCTGGTGGACAAGATCGACAGCTACGTGGGCATCGGGTCGCAGTGGACGCTGCCTAGAGTATGCGGCGATGCACCCGGCGCGCTTCGATTGCTGCCGCGGATCGTCGCGCAGGAGCCGAAGGATATTGACCCGTTGTTCAAGCGCAAGCTGTTCGCGGACGCCATGGTGAATGCAACGCGTCGCGGGGATCTGGAGATTGTCCGCTGGCTCGTGGAGCAGTACCTTCCGGCAGGGAGAATTCGCCAGGCAGTGGAAACAGCCGCGGCTCACAGGCGACTGGAAATCCTGCAGTGGCTGCGCAAGAACCACAACGAGCAGGTCGTGTGGGGCCACAAGGAGCTCTTCCGTGCGGCCAAGGCGAACCACTTTGACGTCGTTCAGTGGCTGTACAAGCTGGAGGCGCGGGTCAGCGACGATGACAAGTACGCACTGCTCTATTACGCGATGGAGAACGGCAATGTCGAGATGGTTGAGTGGCTAAGCGAGCTCGACCTGCCGCGGATGGAGCCGCGAATGTGGAGCGCCGCGTGGAACGGCCACCTCGCTGTCATCAAATGGGTCAGCTACAACTTGGGGTCTCCTTGTCCGCAGAGCTGCATGGACGCAGCGGTGAGCTGTGGCCATCTGAACCTTGCGATGTGGCTGCGAATCTATGCGTCGCTGCATTCGACGGATGCGAGTGCCATCGCCGAGGCAGCGAGGAGTGGCCATTTGAAGACGCTGATGTGGGCGTTGGAGACGCTGAAGGTTGATGGAGCTGGGAAACTCGGATCAGCCATGGATTATGCTGCGGGTGAAGGTCATTTGGAGGTTGCCAAGTATCTTTTCGAGCAGCATCACGCGCAGTGTTCGATTGATGCGCTCAATTTGGCAGCTGGTGCTGGACATTTCGAAATTGTCAAGTACCTGCATGAATGCTGCCACGCCCCGTGTTCCACTGACGCCATGGATGATGCTGCCTCTGCTGGTCACTTTGAAATCGTCAAATGGCTTCACGCCAACCGGCAGGAAGGATGCACGAAACGCGCGATGGATGCTGCTGCTCGCCTTGGGAACCTCGAAATGGTCAGATGGTTCCACGAGACTCGACGGGAAGGATGCACATCCGACGCGATGGATGCTGCAGCCGCTTCTAATCACTTGCCAATCATCGAATACCTGCACCAGAACCGGCGAGAGGGCTGCACGATTGCCGCGATGGATCGCGCTGCCGCCAGCGGCCATTTGGAGGTCGTCCAATGGCTGCATTTCAATCGCACCGAAGGCTGCAGCACGGAGGCGATCGACCGAGCAGCCGCTCACGGACATTTGGAGGTTGTTCAATGGCTGCACTCTTATCGAAACGAAGGATGCACCGTCCGAGCCATGAACGGCGCCGCCAAGTACGGACATTTGAAAGTTCTGCAGTGGCTTCATACGAATCGCCATGAAGGCTGCACGGGTGATGCGATTTGCTACGCTGCGAACTTTGGGCGTTTGGAAGTGGTCAAGTGGCTGCTGGTTCATCGTCCGGCGGCGATTCGACTTGGCGCGATGAATTACGCGATCCTTGGCGGCCATTTCGACGTCGTGCAGGCGCTTCACAGGGACGGCAGGAGCGAGTGCACGATGGAGTCCTTCCGGGTGGCATTACGTGGCCAACAGTTTGAGATTTTCCAGTTCCTCGTGCGAGAATACGGCGACCAGTTCCCAAACCTGTTCGAGCTCTTGGGGCAGCGCATAAGCGTCTACGCGAGGGACTGCATCGACGAAATGTCCACGCCAGGCGTCTTTGTGTCATAGTGAGTTGGTGGTATCAAGAGTATGTAGCCAATGTCTATTGTTTGTTGGCGTCAAACACCACAGCAGCATGCATACACAACTACGATGGTGTTGACACTGGATAGTAGCACAGTTTAGCGATGTTGCCACCTCGTTCGGTTGGAAAGAGAGAAATATGACAGTTGTTTAGAATTTATTATAATTGTTTCGTCGAAATTGCACTCAAGTTTAGTTCAGTTGAGAGGGATGAGGAAGCGAGCACGGGGGTACGACGCCGACGCTGCACCGGCGTGGCGGCCGCGCTGCTGGGAGCCGAGCAGCCCGCCCGAGCGGCCCCTCGCCATTGTGACGGCCCTGTGCGGCCGCCAACATCCGCGGGTGGCAGCTATCCCCTCCATCGCCATCGCGATCGACGCGTTCGTGGGGGTGGCGGCACACTGGACAGTCGCGAATGCATACGCCGAGCTGACGCCGGATGGGACACTGGCGACGGCCGCAGCACGCCAATGGCTCGTGCGAGTGGCATCCCAGGAGTCGAGGGACATGGAGCCGCTGTACAGACGCAAGATCTTTGCGGACGCGATGGTGTTGGCGGCCAGACGTGGCGATTTGAGAGTGGTGCAGTGGCTGATGGAGCACTACTTGCCGACTGGGCGTGTGCGGCAGGCGGTGGAGGCTGCTGCGAAAGGTGGCCAGCTCGAAGTGCTCAAGTGGCTGCGAGAAAACCACAACGATCGAGTGGTGTGGGGCCGGCGCGAGATGGAGGAGGCGGCCACGGGGAACCACCTCGAGACTCTCAAGTGGCTGTTCGTGCAGGACGCGCTGCCTTTTGTCGGCCGCTCGGCTGCAAACGACATCATGATCGACGCGACCAAGCACGGCAACATTGCCATGATGCAGTGGCTCTGGCCGAGCATGTTCGACGAGATGGATCGTGTCCAAGTGCACGTGGCGGCGCTTCACGGTCGCTTAGCGTTCGTCAAATGGATGTCGTTGTGCTTCCAGGCGCCGATTGGTGAGCAATCAATGAGCGCGGCGGTCGCTGCAGGCCACCTTAAGCTCGCGCGGTGGATGTGGCGCAAGCGAAAGGTGAAGTCGACGAGTCTGGATGGGTTTATCAGCGCGGCTCAGGGCGGACACCTCGATGTGCTCAAGTTTATCAAGAAGAAGCTGAAAATCACTGGCAAGGGACGACGGCACGTTGCGATGGACTTGGCGGCTGGAAACGGGCATTTCGAGGTCGTCCGGTATCTTCAAGACCACTTTGGCGCCAGGTGTTCGACCAACGCGATGGACAATGCTGCTCGCTGCGGTCACTTTGAGATCGTGAAGTGGCTGCACACGCATCGGACTGAAGGATGCACCAAGCGCGCGATGGACGGCGCGGCAGCCAACGGACACCTCGAGGTGGTGAAGTGGCTGCACATGAACCGATCGGAAGGCTGCACGATTGACGCGATGGACTGGGCTGCAGAATCGAATCATTTGGCAGTTGTCGAGTGGTTGCATGAAAACCGGATGGAAGGGTGTACGCTGATGGCAATGGATCGCGCGGCGCTGTTTGGACACTTGGAGATGGTGCAGTGGCTCGACAAGAACCGTGATGAGGGGTGCAGCTTTGCGGCCATGGACAATGCGGCCGGCAATGGCCATCTTGATGTGGTCAAGTGGCTCTGCACCAATCGGACAGAGGAGTGCAGCGAAGAAGCAATGACTCGCGTGGCCGAGAATGGCGACTTGCCGATGCTCAAATGGTTGCTTGCGAATCTGCATGATCATCTCCCGCGCGACATTCTCGATGCCGCCGTGTCTGGTGGACATACGCACGTCGTGGCCTGGCTGCTGGACTCGGATATCGACTACTTCCTGTTTGCCAAGCTAGATCGCGCTGTGATCTCTGGACATTTCGACCTCGCGCTGCTGTTGCGTCGCGCTGGATGTGCTCTCGTGAACAGAAACCTGATCGAATTTGTCCAGATGACTGGCCAATACGAGCTGCTGCAGTGGCTCCTGCGAGAATTCGGCGCCAACCGGCCAGAAATCGTGACAAGCATGCTCCGACGAGATCACGACGTGTACCTTCACGATTGCCTTGAGGAGCCGTATCCGCACAATACTGAGTGAAACATTGATTCGTTCTGGCACGACCCCGAGGACAGCAGTATCTTCTGAGCAGCTACCGTACTACATTTTTGATCGTCGAGCTGTTCGTGACGAGAGATGTTGGAGTAGGGAAGAAATAGAGAACTAGCTGAGTTGTAAAGGTGTTGAAACACAAGTTCTCTAAACCTGGTGCACAGTTCGACGATGGCTTGAACAGGTCTTTATCCTCGCGCGGCATCGAGCATGACTGATCAAAATGGAGAGACTGGATGTTGGACGCTGGCCAACAACAAACCGATCTCCTTGTTCGACTCACCGGTGCGATTCGTCTCGACAGCTTCCATGACCATTTCGGTTCACAATAACGTCGATACCATTTTTGACGAATGAATCCGCAGCATTTCAGTTTTAGTCCGACCGGATTGGTGAAATCTGGCAATTTCCGACAATTTCGTCATGCTGAACAACAACGAGGAGCAGGAATGGGCCGATTGGGAGGACGCCAGCGACGACCGCGCGCCACCGACCGCCGTCTCCTCGCCAAAGGCGGCACCTCCGATTCCCAGTTCAAGCAGTGCCGACGATGGCAACGTCTGGCGGTGGGACATGGCCGCGCTTGAAGCCAACGTCGCGGAGATCGAAGAGAGCTGTCAGGACTGTTCGGCGATGGCCAATACGAAGGACGGCGAGGAGGAAAGCGCCGAAGGGGTGAAGCTCCGAACCCTGGCGGACGCAGCTCCGTCGGTGATGCTGTCTCTGCAGCAGAGTCGGCGGCGACTGCTTGGGATGGCCGTGCTGGCCAAGGTCACCAAGCTGCACCTGCTGGCGGCACGTAGCGGGTTCGCCTCTGAGAGTGGAGAGCTTGTGGCTGACTCTCAGATCGACGGCGAGGTGGCTGCCATCGCGAGAGAGCTTCAGACTGAAGCGCAGGACTGGGGAGTACGTTGCTGAATGCGGAGGGGGATGCGTGCTTGAAACTCACGTGTGCGAATTGAATGCAATCTAGTCGACACAACAGCTGGAAGGATCGGCGTGGGCTGTTGTGAGTAACCAAACACTCCAAGAGACGATGGACATGCTGCAGCAGGCACTTCAATCGGGTGTGGAGCCTGGAGACACGTCGCTCTTCCAGGAGGTTATCGAGCAGGTCTTCGCGTCGCTACCGGATCAGATGCTGTGCATCTCCGTCGACTGGGTTCGGCACAACACCACCCAACACGCCGATCGAACTGACAGATCGACATATCTGAACCAACTCGTGGCTATGGCGAACGGCGAGGACGCTGCCTCTCGCGTGCCAGTGCTGTCTGAGGCCGAGATCTTCCAGGACGCCAAGGACATTGGACGTGACGAGCTGGTGGTTAACGGCGAGCACATGGCTGGCACGATCGGATACGATGCGATCGTGGACCAGATCCACTCGCAGCTGGAGCAGCTCATGACCTCCGAGGTCGGCAAGTCGCCGCAGAAGTCTTCTATGCAGCTCAGCGATACGCTGCACCGCATCGCGATGGAGATTCTCAACGCGAGCAACCGCACCGAGTCGGGCGGCAGCGCGTACGAAGTGCTCGGTCGGTTCCTGACCAACCACGAGATGGACCACGTGCTGATCCGACCCGACTCGGCCAAGGCTGCACCGATCCAAATCGACATCGACATCGGTCCGTTTTTGCGGTCAAATGGCGGAACCAACGAGACGACGGACTGGTGCTTTGGGCTGCGCGTGGTGCTGTCAGCGGTCACCTGGTACTTGGTGTGCGACGCGACCGACCCGACCTCGGAGCTGTATGAGATCAAGGCGACGTACCGCAACCGCCTGGCGTTCCCCGTCGGACTCACGCCATTCCACCCGATCAACCACATGCGCAAGGACCGCGGTGTCGTGGCCATCCAACTCGTGCTGCCGACTGAAGTGGAGGATGGAGACGAAGACGACAGTCAGTCGGATAGCTTGAAGGCGAACTCGTCTGCAATCGACTTCGACGAGCTGCTCTGACGAAGGACGCACAACAGATATTGGTTTGACCCACTTACGACTAAATACCACACAGCTGCGTCTCATTCGAAACGTCCGAGTTCAATTAGGCCAGCGCCGCTCGTCGCGACGCCGCACACACAGTCGGCCGTGTTGGCCACCAGTCCACCTCCGTCTATGTACACTGGACTGTCTTCCCTTGCTCAGGTTATACTGGCACTGGCGAAGCGATCACCACCGGCGCGAGCGACTTCCAGAGTGTCTTCGAGTGCTGTCACGGTCTACAGGATGCAGACGCCGTCGCCGTTGGGTGTGATCATGACGATGCTCGAGTACCGCGTGCCGAGCGGGTCGTTGTACACGCTCGAAGTCGACGATTCGCGGCCAGCTGGCGCGGTCGCCGACATCCGCTCTTCGCCGTCGCCTTCGCCATCAATGTTCCGCCGCTTGACGTACACGGCGATGGCCACGACGGCGGCGCAGCCCATTGCACCGACGACACCCATGACGGCCACGAGCGGCGTGTTGGTCTTGCCCGCAGCCTCCTCGGCCGCCTGAGCGCGAGCCTTCTGAGCCTCGAGCGTGTCGCTGCCGCTGCCGCTGCTGCCGCTCTCGCTGGCGTCAGCCTCCGTGGCTTGCGGAGCCTCAGTAGGCGCCGCCGTGGTCGGCGTGGGTGTGTAGGTCCGCGTGGGCGTGGGCGTCAGGTCACCGACATCCGGTCCGTATTCGCTCGATCCCGACGCGTCGGTCGAACCGGTGATGTCGCCAACGGCGGCGTCGTCAGTCGATCCCGAGCTGGCAGACTCGTCCGAGCCATCTGAGGCGTCGCTCGAGGTCGACACATCCACCGTCGTCGAGTTGCTGCCGTCGGTGCTACCGCTCGTCTTCTTGGACGACGGCTTCTTGGTCGTGGAGGCGACACCAGCCGAGGCAGAGTCGCTCGAACCCGACGACGACGAGTTGGTGGCAGCCACGAGCTTCGACGTGAAGAGCAGGGGCGTTTCCGTCGACGCCACGTCACCAACTTCACTGTCGTCCTCGACGTCCGACGAACTGTCCGACGTCGTGGACACCAGGTCGAGGTCTTCGTAGGCATCGGTGGTCGTCGTCGAGCTGGTCGAGTCAACCGAATCAGTCACATCTTCGTACACGGGGTCGGCCGCCGATCCGGTCGAGTCGGCAGCCAGCGCGACGTCCTCGTAGACCGCGTCAGTCGTCGAGCCGACGACTTCAACATCGTCGTAGACGCTGCCGGCAGCCGAACTGGCCGTGGCCACGGCAGACTCGGAGATGGCGTCGCCAACAGCGGTGGCGGACGACGCGACATCGTCGGCCACGCTGCTGACGCTGTCAGCATTGCTGAGGCTCGTGAACGCGTCTGCGACAGCCGACGAAATGTCGTCGGTGGAGGCGCCTTCCTCGGTCAGCGTGGACACGATGGTGGACGCGATGGCGGCGTAGGACGCGGCCGAGACCGAGTCGAAGTCGAAGCCGTCGCCGACGGACACGCCGGAAGCGCCATCTGCGCTGCCGGAGCCGGAACTCGAGCCGCTAGCGTCGCTCGCGGCCGTCAGAGCAGCGAACGCCGCGAGACTTACGACCAGAAGCGCGCGCATGCTGGAGACGGTTCTGTAGTGGGGTGGAGGAAGGGGACGATGGAGAAGGGGAGGAGGACTCCGAGGGCACAAGGGGACAAGCGACAAGCGGTCGTGCAGTCGCTTGCGGTGGCTCGTGCCGAGGATACGCGGGGAGTGGCGAGCGGCTTCCGCGTGCGGGGGATCGTCCGCGAGCGCGCGATCGCAGGCGGCAGTACGTTCGGGTGCGACGCCGAAGTCAAAGTGCGTGGAGGCACGCGAATGCGGTCTGAACGTATGGGTTACGCGGGACTCGGGGTACATAGGGTTACGTTCCGACTATCCCTGCGCGAGGTTACAACCATGCGACCGATTCTGACGCGGGAGCGCAGAAACGGGAGAATAGTCACTAATTCATCGGATTTAGCCGTTTGAGTTGATATGTACTGGTATAATCGTGATACGAGGTGAGGAGCCGTGGCACTCGGTCGAGGGGAAAGGCACTCATGGTTGTTCCCCCCTGATCCACACCAGCGCCGTCCACCTACCCCCACATCAAGAAGCCGGGCGGCAAATCCAGCTGTGCGCGAGCAATGCTGGTCACGGTCACTCCGGCACAGTTCACCCTTGCCCTTCTCGTCCCGCCAGAGCAACTGACGGGTATCCTCAAGCTAGAGAACCATTCTAAACAGGGCAGGACTGCCACTTCCACCGCGACGGCCGGCGCCACTTTCTGTCGCGGGACCACTGGTCGTGGACCTGCTCCGAGCAGCTCTCGAGAGATGCGCGGAATGCCCCGACGCTCGGCCGTTCCGCGAGTCTGTGGCCACACATCGCCACAGGCGCGCGCGAGAAAAGGAACAGGCGCACGAGACCAGGCTGGTCGCAAGGGTTTACGCCAGCCATTGCTGTCGAAAATGTACCCACGCGAATGGTCGCGGCATTTACCACATAACGGCATGCACCGTGTTATGTTGTTTTGAACCGATACGAACATGTGCTTGATATCCGAGCTCTTCCCTTTTCCGTCCCAACCAAATCAACCGACCGAGATGGCCAAACCCGGCGACGACGATTCCTCCTCCTCAGGTTTCTCTTCCGACGAGGACGACGAGCCGCTGGCCGTCCCGAGCGTCGGTGGAGGACCCCCGCCTTCTTATTCCGATGCTGCCATCGACGTTCAGGTGGACGAAGAACCCGTAGCTTCTCTTCCTGACCTTGAATGGCGAACCGTTCTCGCAAACTCGGTGGGATGCATGCCTCCGTGCTGCGTCGATCTAGCGCGGCCGCTTCTGGAAGCCTCGCCGCCGTCGTACCAGTACATGAAGTACACGGAGGCGATCTCGCACCTTCTGGACCACTGTCCAGTGGAGGAGGGCGATGAGAGTGTCATCAATGGGTACCGCGCGCTTCGCTCGTGTGTGTTCGCGCAGTTCCACCGCGCGTTCCCGATCGGCTGGAAGAACTTTAGCCAATGGATCGACGACACCGACGCAGTTGAGTACCAGCGGAAGCTGTTCGAGGTCGCGCCGAAGGACTACTGGTCGGTACCGCTGACGTTGAAGTATCTTCGCTTTCTGCAAGGCAAGTAGTGTGGTATATGGTGCTTTGATGGTCTTGGTGGAATGCTGACGCGTTTGAGTGTGTTTACAGACCGCGAAGGTGAAGCCGGCATCACGCGAGAGACTGTGCAGAACGCAATGTTTGACGCTCAAGCTACCGTCGGGTTGCATCTTAGCCAGGGACACGAAGTCTGGCAATTGTGTCGCGAGATCACCTCCGAGCAGATCGACGAGAGTGGCGATCATGATGGTAAGGATCGAGATCTGCTGAAGGAGCAAGCACTGCGTGAGCTATTCTCTCGGCAGATGCAACTGCCGCTGCTGGAGAACGACCTCGTGATGTCCGAGTTTCGCGCTTGGAATGCATACAACACGCTCGAGCCCGACGCAAGACTTCGAGAGCGAGTGTTTGAGGAGGCAGAAAGTATGCAAACCAAGTCATTTGGTCCGTTTGTTAAGAAGCTCAAGGGCTTTGAGGAGCAAGTGCCAGCTGAAGTCGATGACAACACCAAACTTGTGGAAGGCGAGCAAGCGTGGGTCAAGTATATCAACTTTGTCAAGCATCGCATCGCGCCACTGCTGCCACCAGACAATGACGGCAGCGATGTCAGAACATTATCTGGACGCAGACTGGTGATTTGTCTGTTTGAGCGTGCTATTGCCGCTCTCTGCCTTCACACTCCGATTTGGTTCAAGTATCTCGACTATCTCGGCTCCTCGACGGAATCCAGCAGTCTCCCCGGTCGTCTCGAGCTGTGTCGTCGTGCTGTTCGCAACGTTTCATTCGATTCTGAATCGTGGATCGAGCTGCTGCTGACCATGGAGAGTCAGGGTGGGAATGCAGTGATCGACATTACCGAGTATGTGCAGACGAGACTGTTGACTCCGACAGATCAGCTCACGATGGACCAGTTTCACTATCTGCACGTGCTGCTCACGTTTTGCGATATTCACCGCCGTTCAGCCGCCTCGACGAGTGGATACAGTCAACAGTCCATGGAGACGTTGGACGCAGTGTTTACGGCGTGTGAAACATTTATGGAGAGCGCGTTTCCCGACTTTCCGCTCGGTTGGACGCGGCTGCTCGAGTACCATTCGAAGGCGTGGTTGTTGGTGAAATGTCCCGATCATGTCAAGAAGGCGAAGTGGCAGACATTGTGGCAGCAGATTCTCGCGGTACGCGGCCAGAATGCTGAGGTCTGGGCGACGTACTACCAGGAGAGCCTGCGATCTCGCCTGATGTCGACTGCCGAGATTCGATCAACCTGTTTTCAAAAGGCGATCAAGTCCGTACAAGATTATTTATCGTCCGTGACGGAGCTTTGGGTCACGTTCGAGCGAGAGCACGGCGATTTGGAGAGTCTTCTTGAGGCCAGAAGACTTCATACCAAACTGCTGACGTCTGCATCCACAGCTGTGTCTGAACATCAGCCGGAGATCCAAACGGAGGACAACAGTTCAACGACGAAGCGGAAGCGGGGTGACTCGACACATGAGAATCGATCCAAGAGTAAACGCACCAAGCACCAAACTCATGATGTTTCGGTGGAGACGAGCGCTCCGGAGTCACAAACAGCTACAACAGCCAGTAAACCAGATCGTGTTGAGAAGAAGCGCGTGCACGAGACGTTCACGAACAAGTTCACGCTATTTGTGAGCAACTTGTCCAAGCAGACGACTCGAGAAGACATCGAGGTGCTCTTTGCTGACATCTCCGGTCTGAAAGACGTCCGATTGGTTGGCAAGAACCGAGGCGACCGTGTCAAATCGCGAGGTATGGCGTACGTACAATTCTCAGGCGAGGATGGTGTTGCCGCTGGGTTGTCGCGAGACGGGCAGATCGTCCACGGACAGGCCATCAGCGTCAAGTTGTCGGAGCCACCAGTGTCAGCGCCAGCAGCAGTTCCCAAACAACCATCGGCTAAAGCATCGAAAGCGCAGGAACCAGCATTGACGGAGTCCGGTAATGGTCTTTGGAAAATGGATCCGCGGACGATTTATGTTGGCGGTCTCAACAGTGGCAATCCCGACGACGGCGACCAAGTGGCTGAAGTAGCTGATGATGACGAGCTCCTGCGAGCGATGCAGCGTGCGCTGTCGTCTGCGGGTGAGAGTATCGTCATCACTCGCACAAGTATCCTGAAGGACAAGAGAGGACGACCCAAGAACTACGGACTCGTCGAGTTAGCAGACGCGGAGCAGGCGACCGCGTGTTTGTCGCGTCTTGCCGACGTGCAAGGCGCGCTTGGATCGCAAGTGAGTATGAAGCCGTCGCGCTTTTCGATCGCTCAGATTCTAGAGCAGCAGCATCAGCAGCAGCAGCATCAGCAGCAGGTTAAGCGTGAGCGCGGGAAGCAAAGCGGCAACAAGTCCAAGCCCAAGCCCCGCGTGCCGGATGCAGCGCCGCACGAACGGCCATCGCGACGACTCGCTCTGGGGACGACGACCACGTCAATCACATCGGCGTCGCTGCTTCCTCGTGCGCTGCGGTCCAAGAAGAAAGCGGACAACGCTGCGACCACTAGCGCCGAGCCAGGCAAGCCCATGACAAACGACGATTTTCGGCAACTGCTGCTGAAGAAGTGATCAGCCATTCTTCATCCTCACATGCAGCTAATCATACAATGAACTCGCGCTGGTAGGACCGCCACGGTGGCCGCTCCGCTGCTCTATCGTCTCGTTCGTTGCCGCTCTCATCATCGTCCGTGGCCGTCAGCAGAGCCGTCTCGTCGGTCTCGCCGCCGTCGTCACTGTCGCCGAAGCGGCCGCCACCGCCTTCCTCACTGTCCTGCTCATTGTCCACGCCAATCTTATTGACCGGCTCGTTCCCCTCCCCATCACCACCGCCTCGGCCTTCGCCGCGACCGCGCAACGCCCAGCGCGCCATGACGAGCGGTAGTCCCTGCTCCATGGCCAGGTACAGCACGTACGGGATCGGCGGTGTCGACCCAACAGGCCAAAACCACAGTCCACGGCGAAAGCCGTCGCGCAGCTGGTGCGACAGCAGCGCAACGATCACGAAGCTCACGCGGAGACGACGCGTGCGCGAGCTGCGATGGCGCGAGAAGCGCAGCACGGCGGCCACGAGCACAGCGATGAAGGTGACGGCGTGGCCGAATGGACGGCTCTTGAGGTGCGTCGCGCCAGCGATCGACAGCGAGCCGGCCGCGATGAAGTGGTCGATGTCGAGCGCCGACGCCGCAACCCCCGCGGTCAAGCAGCGAGTCAGCAGCGTCTGGTAATAGCCGCCGCCGGAAGCAGAGGACGAGCTCGTGTCGGACGATGTTGACATGGACTGGACGAGGCGTCGCCGGCGAGCGCTACGCGAGCGCAGGTAGCTGCGGAAGTCCCCGCGAGCCTGCTCCAGCTCGCACAGGAAGACTCCCCACGCGCAGAACCCCACGCCGCCGTGGGTCGCGCTGTCGACTAGGTGGCGCAGCAGCTTGGCGTCCGGCAGCACCGTCCTGTGCGGTAACACAAAGGGTTAGATTGGGGTTACTGCGAGACGTGGAGGGAAGTCACGAGCGTACTGCTGGGACAGGAAGTAGTCGCCCGCGAGGCAGAGCGCCAGCAGCAGCACCATGAGCGCGCGCTGCATCCACAGCGAGCGCCGGCGCCTCGCGCTCCATCCTCCGCCGCCTCGAGCGGGCATCTTTTTTTCGATTCTGAAGGTCGGAAACTGATTTGCAGCGTTATTTACGGAGATGCAGTATATGTGACATACGTGTTTTATTTTGATCAAAAGGAATGAATGCGTATGTATTACTCGTGTATCACTGCAGATCGTGAACATACTTGGCGAGCGGCAGCAGCGGTGCGGTCGGATCTGGGAAGGCCATTGTGAGCGGTGGCGATTGCGGCTCGAAGTGGAAGCCCATAGACTCGTAGAAGCCGCGAGACTGATCGTTCTCGGCGGTCGTGGTCAGGAACAGCTGCGAGAAGCTGTGAGTCTTGGCCCACTCGACGAGCGCCGTCATGAGCGCGCGACCGACGCCGAGCCGGTGGTGGTCGACATCGACGAACACGCTGCGCACCTCGCCGACACTCTCGTCCTTGCGCTCGAGTCCGATGATGCCGGCGATGCGCTGTTGGCCGTCCTTGGCGGTCGCGACGGCCACCCAAAAGTTCCCACCAGGTTGAACGTACGCGCCATCAATGTTGGCCAGGTCCGTCCGCAGCCGCTTGGCCGCGTACACGCGCCACGGAGTGTGGTACTGGTTCTCCGGCTCGGTGTAGCGAGTCAGCATGACGTTGTGGAAGATGCGCGCGACCGACGTCTGGTCTTCGTCTGCAAACGGTCGAACGGAGATCGCTGGTCGGTCTGATCGATCAGGCTTGGCCATGGCCGATGTCGATTCTGGAGCGAGCTGGGTCATCTAGTCAGGAGTTCGAGCGCAGTGAGGATTCGATTGTGGCGACATTGGCTGGACGCGACGACGGCCATGCGATCCTGGTCTGGAACTGCACGATGATGATAGGATGGCCATGTGATTAGATGAATGTTGAGACGGCGTTCGGTAAAAGATGGCAGCCAAAATGGCAACACCCTTCACAGTCGATGTACCCATTTCTAAATCTAAATGACAATTTGCAAATAGAAACAGGTCAACATCACGATTTTATATACTCCCTCCGTTCCAAAACACTGGCCCTATTTTAGCTTGCTAAGTATCTTGTTGGACCAATGTTTTGGAACAGAGGGTGTAGTAGTTCGAATCCTCTCAGAACTCCTTGGCGAACGTGGCGAGGTCGAAGTAGGGCGGGTCGTGGAAAAGCGTGGGCATGGGCTCCACCGGCTCGAGCGTGAAGCCGAGCGAGCGGTAGAACCCCATGGACTGGCTGCTCTTGGCGCCGGCGGTGAGGAACACGCGGCGGAAGCCGTTCTCCTTCGCCCAGACCTCGGCGTGGGCGAGCAGCGCTCTACCGATGCCTCGGCGGTGGATGGCCACGTCCACCGACACGCGCTTGATCTCTGCGACGGTCGCCGACACGGGCTGGAGCGCGGCCATGCCGACCACGACCGAGTCCAGCGTCGCGACCCAAAAGTTGCCGCCTGGGTTGATGTACGTGGCGTCAATGTCGCCCAGGTCGGTGGCGAGGCACTGCTTGACGATCTCGAGCCAGCGCGGGCGGGCCGCCGGGTCGTCGTCGAGACACATGGATGACTGCGAGAAGATCCGCGCGATGGCCGGCAGGTCGTCGGCGCGGAACTGTCGGATGGCGACCGTGCTGGCGGTCATTTTGGCCCTTAGTGCTCGGCGTTTGATGTCCACGAAGACAAATGTTAGGTGATCGACGCCGCCACACCAGCAGGTCGCATCGGACGCGCTTTGCGGTCCTAAGCAGCGCGCCGGTTGCGCATTGCTGTCGCGCCAATCACGAGAATGTTCGCGTCCGAAGGGTGTCGAAAATGACTTCGGTTTAGAGGAGCCATATGATGTGATGAGCGGGGAGTGATGGTCCCATCACCATATTGTTTGGCAGAGTGATTGTACCATCAACCGTAACACGGCAACGAGCCGATGATACTTGCTGTCGATGAACACGCGCCAGACCTCGCCGTGCTTGGGGTCCGAGGTCATCAGCTTCAGGCCGGTGATGCCCACGACCTTCTCGCCGATCGCGGGGTCCTCGTGTGAGACCGTCGCGACTCAGAAGTTGCCGCCGAGTTCCTGGTACCATCCTACAATGTCATCCAGATCCGTCTCGAGGCTCTCGCGGACGTAGCCCGGCCAGTGCTTCCGAGCCGTCTCGCTGTCGTCCATGATCCTGACGTTGTCGACGAACACGCGACGCACTTGATCGCGGTCTTCTTCGCGGTACGGCCGCACGCGGATGGCCGAGCGGTCCGGCTGAGCGGGCTGCGTGACCGCCATGAGTGGTTTTGAAAGCGGAGAGATGTCTGTGCCAGTCGGCGGCGAATTGGGGAATGCAGTTCATGAGACGCCGCGATGCCGGCGAGGCAACTACCATCTCAGATTATTGTGAAATCATTCGTACAGTCCTTTCAATAGCTTCATGACAGGTCGGGCTTGGCCGACATTTGCCGAAAGCGAGCAGTCGGACGCCAGTTGATCCACCGAGCGAACTCGACGATCTCGGCGCGAGCCAGCTCGCCGCTCGGCAGTATGAACGACAAGATGAGCTTGAACACGGAGTCCGGCAGCGCGTTCAGCGGGTGAGGCGCCGGCTTTGAAGTGCCGCTCGCGTTGCTGCGGCGGTGGTGGCGACGGTGCTCCATCACGAGTGCTCCGATGCGATCCCACGCGACGTCCCTGCCGAATTGCGTAGCGAGCGACAGCACAATCGGTCCGAGCTTCCGCCAGCTGGGTCTCCGCTTGCTCGCCATCTCCCTGACCATCACTGAGACGTGGAAGGCAGTGGCAATCGTCACGACGCGGTGATTGGCTTGGTCGAGCTGAGCGAGCAGCCTCTCCATGCCGCTGTGGATGGCGCTGTCGATGCACTTGACCAGTTCACGAACGCTCTTCGGAGCCGACTGTCGGTTTCTCTTCGTCAAGTGGACACTCGGGATTTCGATCGACCGCAGTGCCGCCTGAACGTGTGCATCGCTGGCGACTTCCACGGCCCAAGTCTCGTCCTTGGAGGCGACGGCGGCTTTGAGCACTCGCATTGCGAGCTCCGGCGCGAGCCACGGCCGGTGCTCCACCGTTCGGAGCATGTAGCGTGCCTCGCTGCCTCGGAACCGTTCGCACGCCCATACTAGCGTGTCGTGGTCGATGCTCATCCACCTCGGCAGCTCGGACCGGTCGGTTGTGGCGCCGATGGCGAACTGGCCACGCTGCTGGTAGAAGAGAGTGAGCAGCGTACCGACGACGCGCACGCCGAGCTCACGCTCACAAGCGAACACGAGCAGGTTGGTGTGCGATTCGTGCTGCCAGCGCCACCCGCGGCGCGCCAGCATGGTCACCATCTCAATCGTCGGCTCTGGCGCCTCAGGGTCCGCGTACTTGAGCGCGAGCTCCATGAGCGAGGAACCGCTAGCGTCACACACGTGCTGGACAGCGGTCTCTGAGACGTCCAGAGCCCGCTCAATGGCGGGAGCATCGTAGTTCCAGAAGCAGTCGGCCCAGTTCATATTGCAAATTGACTGGCACGGGGTGGGCGGCGTTGTGGGCGGCGTGGTGGTCGAGCGACGGACAGGTAGGGAAAGAGGCACGATCCACGCGGAGGTCGGCGGGGGTGGCGCCAGCAGCCGATGCATTCTTCTAGCTGCTCACTGCGGGAGGAGCTGACAAGCACCAGATTTAGTCTGCCCTGACTTGGTCTGAGAGTCTGTGCGAGTGAGGATGGATGAGAGAGTGCTGTTCGCTGTTACCTAGGTGCCAATGCTTGTAGAGTGTATGATCGACCATGCTCGATCGGCGTCAACTCCGTACACCAACCCTGGAGATGGGCCACACCCCCAAACCGGTCTTTGAAGCGCAGTATAGTGGGGCGACATATGATCGCTAAGCGGTTGGGAGGTAGTTCAGGAGAGAGTGGGATCGAGGAGGTCAACCCTCCCATCGACAGTGCAAGTCAAAGCTCTCAGTAATCGCAGAAGATTGCTGCTTCAATTGGGCGAATGAGATATGACACAGGAACATCAGCACCTTCGCGTGAGACCGATTGGTGCCGATTGGTGCCAGCGAACGATTACGTTAGCTACCTGCACTCTCCCAGCACCGCTCGCTCGTCGTATCGTGGAGCACGTCGCAGGCGACTGCCACGTCAGCTCCAGCGCCAGACGAACTTGACCAGCGGCATGTAGTCCCAGAGTTTGACGCCCGGCAGCTCGACTCGCTCGAGCCCGAGCGACGTGTAGAACCGGACGGCCGCCTCGTTCTCGACGCTCGCAGTCAGTATCACCTCACTGAACGCGTGAGCCTTGGCCCACGCTTCGACCTCGGCCATCAGCAGACGACCGATACCTCGTCGGTGGTAATCCGAAGCCACGAACATGTGTCGGATCTTGCCGACGCTCGGTTCCAGAAGTTGCAACCCGACGATGCCCACGATCGCCGACCCGTCTGGCGACTCGGCGACCCAGAAGTTGCCGCCGGACTTGTAGTAGTTGACCGAAACGTCGGACATGTCACCCTTGAGCGACAAGTGCATGTAGTCAACCCAGAGCGGACGGAACTCGGCGCGCGGCTCGATCATCATGAGCCCGTCGCAGAAGAGTTGGCGCACCGCCGGTGCGTCCGAGTCTCGGAACTCGCGCACGGTGATACCGTTGGCGCCTGTCATGGTACCAATATTAGTGGTTCGAGGTGGATTCGCAAGTGGTCAGTGCATCCGCCGCCGTGAAGTTTCCGACCCAGCGCGCAGTCAGCCACTTCGTGTTCTCGTGGCTAGCGCTTCGAGCTGGTGCATCTAGTGTAGTGCCATGAGAAAGTTCGCCTTGCTTTGCTTGTAATTCGTCGTGTTTTATCTCATTTTACAACGATTTAGCGCTAAAACTTGATTGACATGGAGAAAATCGGGTTGAAGCCGCAGCTGGCGAAGAGCCTGAAGCCATCAAGCCGACCATGGGTTCAAACTTCTTGATGCACACAGCTACCAGTCCGTGAGGAAGTCCGCATGATCCAAAATGGGAGCCCGACTCATTCTTGATCTGGCTCGCTGTCTGCCATGGCCTCACATCCGTCGGTCGACTTTGTCCCAGTGGAGGACGAGCCGCTGCACGTGGAACGCTGGCGGCGGCCGAACATCCGCCTCGTGCACGCGCAGTTCCCACCCCACACGAGCTGTCTGTGGCATCAGCATGTGCGCAACAGCGTGTATGTCGTGCTGGCGCCGCTCGAAGCGATGGAGCACGCGTACGACCGCGAGCCCAAGCCACTGGTGCAGCCGCGAGGAGCTGTCTTCTGCCGAGATCACTCGCTCGACCGGCTGTTGCATACGGCCAAGACGGGGGACATGCCGGCGTCTCTGGTGCTGATCGAGATGCTCAAAGAGAAGGACGAGGTGGTGCCGCACGAGGACGAGCCAGTGATGTCAGCGACTGGCGTCAAGCTGCTCCACGATGCGGCTGAGTGCCGCGTCTATCGACTGACGCTTTCTACAGTCGAGAGCGGCCCAAGCGAAGATCCAGAGCTGCCGTCGGACGATTTGGTCATCAAGATTACTTCCGAGAGCGTACTCGTGGCCGTCGACGCGTGTGAGATCAAGATCTCCAGCGCTGAAGGCGGGTTCACCCGAAATCTTGATGTCGGAGACGACCTGATGTTGGCGGCGGGCGATCATCGGATCGCGTTGGTGCGAGCGGCCGATCAGACGACCACGGTGGAGCTCGTGCTGACCGAGGTGTTCTGATTGTCAGTGGTCGGGTTCCAATCTTTCTTGGAGTACCAACTTGTGCATTTCATTTTCCGTCATCGGAGATGCATCTCCGATATCAGAACAACCAACAAGAAAGACAAATGTCAAATTGCTTATTCATGTTCATCCTGTGGGTGTCGTAGTTGTGACACAATGAATCAAACTCACTAGATGTATTGATGGCAAACAACCCCAGACAACCGCATATCATTCAAAGGGTGTTCTGTTCCATGACGTTTTGGCAGCGAGTCGTCGCCTACTGAGACTGTCTGCGTCCTTCCGCGACAGAGCAAAGTCTTCCAAATGTTTGAATTCATCCTGCAGCTGCCAGAGATGCAGTCGCCGGAAATGAAGATGCTGTGCCATCACTGCTCACTGCCGCATCGATCTCGGGAAGGGACTTGATGGAGTCTTGCCTGGGAGAATCAACTACCAACAAGAACTTGTTGCACAATGACGTCCAGTCTCGATGGTCATTGATGTCGCTTTCCACAAAGTGAGCAGCAAGAAACTTGTCCAGTCGACGATGCAGCGAGTACCCTCCCAGTGCCAACTCCGTGAACTCGACGAGCGAGACCGCGTCCGCGCTATCGAGCACTGCTTGCGTCTTTGGTTGCGCAAAGTCCACGAGTTCACGAAGGACATCTTCAATTTGTGATCTTCCGCTATCGTCTTGGCCACAGTTTCCAATATGATCTGCCACTTTCTCGAAGCGGCTCCACAGCAAGTGGTAAATCCTGCGAAGAATCGCGACCTCCGTGTTCGCCGTGGTTGCCAGGTCCTTCACATCGACAAGCAACCTCACCATTTCGTGCACACTATCAGAGACCGCGACCAAAGGTGTTTGTGACACATGATCGGTGGAGACTGTTTGCTGCGCTTGTTTGGTCATCTTCTCGAGCTCGTCCACAACCGTCATGATCTGGATTCGACCAGCTGCATCGTGCTTGCACATTCGCTCTATCAAGCTCCACGCGTCATTCGGACAATGGCGAGGTCGTGGCGGCAATTGTTTCTTCCTTGTGACAAGAAATTTGACCGCCGCATTCTGGAGCCCTGCGTTGTATGAGTTCACCCACGGCAGACAGTCATCAGAACCTTCCACCACGCGCAACGCCTCGATCATGCACATCCCGAGCGAGTACACGTCGGATGACAACGAGGGCTTCTGTCCCAAAATGCACTCTGGCGCCACCCAGTGCCACGCCTGGCTCACCGATCGCTCACTCAACTCCTCATCGTTAGCCCCACTCAACCCGAAATCGGTCACTTTCGCCTTGCCGTCGCTGCCAATCACGATATTGTTGCCTTTCAAGTCGCCGTGAACAATCCCGCGAGCATGTAAATACTGCACGCCCAGCGCCGCCTCTCGCAGCTTTGACCACAGCTCGTCGGGATGGGAGGTCAAATAGTCGACCAGCGTGCCGTTCGGAGCGAACTCGCACACGAAGAACGGCCGACCGACGTGACATGCGCCGAACAACCGCACGACGTGCGGGTGGCTCAGACCGAACCAAATCTCCACCTCGCGCTCGAACATTTGGCGCATCTCGTGCCTTTTGGTTGGGTTTCTGGCGTCATCGTCGCTCATCTCCAGCTTCTTCATCACAACCTGAGAGTCCAGCCACTGCGCTTTGAACACGCTTCCAAACCCACCTACTCCCAGCGATACCATATCGCTCATATCGAGTTCGAACCACGGAATGAACCACTCGGGTCTCGTCGAAAGCTCCACCTCAGTCAGGGACTTGGACTCAATTTCATCATACGTCTTGCGAAGCACCGACAGCTGTTTGGCAGTGTATTTGGCATCGTTTCCCTGCAGTTCGGCGCGCAAGAAGGCGGCAAACGCCATCAGATCGTCCTCGGACTCTAGCTTGTCCAGCAGCATCAGCGTCTCCGACACTTCGGACACAAACACCTCCATTTGTTCGCGACACTGTCTCCCCCACTGTGCCTCCCGCGACTCGGCGTCTTGGTCTGGGATCTGCAAACGCCTCAGAATCTGACCCACACGACGATGTAAGCCGTGCACGTTGCTATCAGTAGCGCGGGTCGACGATAAACGATAGACTCGGTTCTGTTGTGACATCGGATCAAGAGCACCGCGACATTCTACCAACACGCGGTGGAACTGCTCGAGCAGCGACCACTTGCACGGCACTTGGCTCAAGTGATTGAAGATCAATGTCAGCTCGCCGAAGATTTGCTGATGGAGACCATTGTCACTTTGACCAACGAGAGTCTGGATCTCGTTCCACAGTGTTACAGTCAGCCCGTTATGGAATACAGTCAGGTCGGCGAGCGGGTCCTCATCTCGCTGATCTGCAGAATCCTTGAGGTGTGCAACCTCCATCGAGGCGAATCGCTCCAGCATTTTCACAACTGATGAAATTTGCAGCCGCTCTCGTGGGTCTTTGCGACAGACGGCGAGCACCAATTGCCATTGATCAGGCGAAAAGACGATCGGTCGCTCCATCGACAAGTCCAGCTCACGCTTGATTTTCTGCGCTCTCACCATCCACTCGTGCTTCTCTTTCCACGGCACTTCCCCCGTCACGGCCTCCACGATGCACATCCCTAGCGAATAAATGTCCGAAGCGAACGAAGTCTCTTCTCCATGCAAAGCCTCCGGTGCTACCCATCGCAGCCAACTGCCGAAGCCATACCCAGACCATTTCGTCGTCGCACTCAACCCAAAATTCGACAGCTTGGCCAGTCCGTCGTCTCCGACCAAAATGTTACTCCCGCGAAGGTGGCGATGCACAATCTTCCGCTCGTGCAGGAACTCCAACCCGAGCGCTGTCTCGTGTAGGAACTTCCACGGCGTTCGGCTCTCAACATCGCACGCCTTCAAATACTCGGGCAGCGACCCATTACTCGCGTACTCGCACACAAAGAAGTGGTGGCCCAGGTCGCAGGCGCCGTACAGCTTGATGACGTTCGGGTGTCGCAATTTGTGCCAGGTACTCACTTCGTCGCTGAACGTGGCGATCGCAGAGTCATGCAGGAAGAGCTTGACAACGACGTCCGCGTCCAGCCACTTCCCGCGAAAGTCTCCGCCGATATGACCGACGTCGGCAAATGACTCGACCTCGACCTCGAACGGGGCGATCAGCCAGTTCGGCGGCGCCGCCAAGAGCTCCGTTACCTCCTCCAGCGTCCGGGAGTTTTCGTATCGGTAGCGAATGAGAGGCATCAAGAACCTCACGACGCCCTCGCGATCGTACCTCGTTGCGATCGACATGGCCGTGTCCCCTGCCGCGGACTCGATGTTTGGGTCGGCTCCTTGATTGATAAGAAAGCGAACAATATCCAAGTGACCTCCAACTGCGGCTCTCATGAGCGGCGTCCTGCCGTCCTTTGAGTCGACCGCATCCACCGCCGCCCCGTGCTCCACGAGCAATCGCACAACGTCAAAGTGACCCCCGCGAGCGGCCCTCATCACCGGCGTCCACCCATCGCTGGCTACAGCATCCACCGCCGCGCCGATGACTGCCAGGAAGCGGACGACCTCAGTGTGGCCTCTGTTGGCCGCCCTCGACAGCGCCGTCCACCCGCGCGCGTCCACTGCGTCAAGGCTCACTCCTTCTTGGATCAACTGCCGCACTCGCTCCAGATTGCCGTCGCGCGCGGCCGCCTGCAGCGCCATCGTCACAGATCCCTGCTCGTTCGAAAATGAGGACCTCGAGAAGCTCTCGTCTCTACTGACTGCTGCCCAATGGGTTGAGTTGTACGGTACTACTCTGATCGGAGCCGTCCGATTGGCTCACGCAGGACCGGAATGCTGCAGTGCGCGGTATCTATGGCGCTGGCCAGCTCGTTGAAGGTGCGATGCCAACTGCGCACTGCGATTCTGCACCAACACTCGGGATATTTCTTGCACACTTGTTACCTCGATGATACAGATCGCGTTTGATCAGTAATGCTTGCTTGAGAATGGCCAGAGAAGGTCTGTTCATTCCGTCGAGAGTGCAAAGATCCACAACATGGGCCAATGCCGCTGCAGCAAGACACTGGTGCTGTCGCTGACGAGTGTTGTCGTGTTCTGGCGGAGCGGTTGCCCTCATGTTGAGGCCGTCAGATCGGTGGTGATAGATTCTTCGCGAATGTTCGAACTGAGACGTTTCCGCCTTCAACATGCGCGTTCGGGGGGTCGCAGGCAGCTCCATCCGGGGAGTGGCGTGGAGAGACTCTTGCAGCGCGATGTCCTGAGCTGGTCAGCCATAGTGTGTGTTGCGCGCCGAGATTTTGCTCTCCTTAGCTCGCAGCCAGCAATGCCACCTGCCATTTCTATGATCTTGGACTGTTCTTGTCTTGTTGGAAAGGCAGTCAGAAGCACTCTCGGCGGTCATGACCGGGTTCGCCTGCAAATCTCGATGCTCTTGCGTTGCATGCCACCGCCACGATCCACCCACCAACTCCCGAGTCGTCGTGGCGACGGAAGCATGCGCCAGCGTTTCCACGTACAGCTTGCTTTCATCGAATGGATCGATGTCGTTGGCCTAGTCGTCGAGACAAATGGTTGCCTGGTCACTCATCTGGCACGTGAGCGAGCTTGTCAATACAGTCGTGGATGTAGTCGGCATCATCTCAAAAGCTCGTTGCGAGTCTCACATCGATCTTTCTCACTTCTTCGGGACTCTCGCCAATGCCAAACACGAGAGACTAGAGGATATCGAATTGCCTGGTCTCAGCACAGCGGTTGAATGCAGCGTGATCCAGGACGCTCTGACACCATGGTCATCGTTACCCTCCAGAATATCGACTCCATTGATCGCTGCATCCTGCCCATGCTGGATAAAGGCAAAGCGCAGGGTAGCAGAGGAGGGTCCTTCAACCACGGAGAGATCCGAATGTTGCGGCACATTCATTCGTTCATCATTTGGCTCCTCTGTTCGATCTGTCCCCAACCACGCCTCCACAAGGGTCGATGCCAAAGGGTCACTCGTCGCCATCCATAACCGTTGCTCGACGACCCTTTGACCGACCACTGCCTGTTCGAGACCTTCACATCACCAACTCTCGATAACGATGGCAAACGATGTCGATCCTGATGGCAAGGATGCTACAGCACCGCCAGATCAGCCCGACAACGACGCAGCAGGCGGCTTAGATACTGCAAATACTGCTGTCGACGTCGTCGATCAAGATCCAGCTGCAGAGGAAGGCGAGCCGGCAGAGTCTGTGCCGGAGAGCAATGATCCAGAAGTGCCGCCTGATCAGCCAAATAATGCAGCGAGCAGCTCAGATACTGCAGACTCCCCTGTCACGGTCAGCGATCAGCATCCAGCAGTGAAGGAAGACGAACCAGTCGAGATTGTGCTAGACACCAACGATCCTGCTGCCGACACTAGCGACGTTGCAGAAGTTGTGGTGGACGTGTCGGCTCTCGGGGATGAACAACAAGCTGCCGCTCCGAAGCTGCCGCGTTTGTCGCCTCATGGCTCGAACGCCCGTGGCTCGATCGCCGCTGGTCACAATGACGACGACGCGCTAATCCCGAGCAAGGACTTCAAGGCCATGGCCAGACAGGCGATCGTGAACACGCGCGAGCACCGACTCGCGGGCGGTACCAAGTCGGTCTTCCAGGCCAAGATGAGCGACATTGGCGCGCTCGGCATTGGCCTGCAGCTCTACTTCATGCTGACCAAGTACCTGAGCATAACGTTCCTGGCCATGGGGATCCTGGCGCTGCCTGCCATCATCCTCAACAAGTACGGCCACGGCATCACGAGCAAGATGGTGGATCCGTTGCTGCTCGCGTACTCGTCGCTCGGCAACGAAGGCGTGAACGACCAGGTCGCCAACAACACGCTGTTGTGCTTGCCGCAGGGCTCGATCGACTGCACGTGGACGACCATCAAGACGCCGTTCACGGACGACCCGTACCAGGCAACGTGGATATTGACCTTCAGCGACTGCGCGTACTCGCTGGTCTTCGCCTTGTTCTGCGTCTTCTATTGGCGCCGCATGCGCAAGGCCGTCAAACTCCATCTGAACGAGAACCTCACGCCGGCCAAGTACGCCGTCTACGTGCGTGGTCTGCCTCCGGACGCGACGGAAGAGGAAATCCTGCGCCACTTCAACAACCTGTACGACCCGACGCTCGAGGAGCACTACTTCCCGCTCTGGTTCGGCTGCTGCTGGGGCCGCAGACGCAAGGTCAAGCATTCGCGACTACCCGACCTGGCCAACAAGACCCTGGTGGCCAACTTGGACCACTTGCACGGCACGCGCAGCGTCACCAAAAAGCTCTACTTGAACACGTGGATCGCCGAGGTGAGCGTGGCGCACCCGACCGGCGGCATGCTGCGCGCGTTCCTCAACATGGAGGGGATCACGCAGAGCATCGCCGAGACGCAGACGCTCATCCGCACGCTGAACGAGGAGAAGCGCGTGTCGCCCGGGACGTTCAAGGCTCGCGACGAGAAGCTCATCCACTCGTCGCACAAGAAGCTCGACAAGCTCCTGGACCGGCTGGAGCGAGACAAGAGCAAGATCAAGGAGCTGAAAGATGTGTTGCCTGCGAAGAGAACGGCCAAACAGGAGCGTGCCAAGGAGAAGCAGAAGGAGCTCAATCGGCGCGGCTCGACGTCCACTCAGCGCACCAAGGCCAAGGTCTCGGCGGCCGCGAAAGCTGCCAAGAAGGCCGCGACCAAGACGCAGCGCGCCTTCAACTGGGACGCGTGCGAGTGTGCCTTCGTGGTCTTCAACAACGCCGAGTCGCGTCGCCGGTGTCTGCGTGACTACCGCGGCTCGAGCCACTGGCTGGCGCGCAAGTTCCAGCCGGAGCTGCTGCGGTTCCGGAACGGCCAGTTCCGGCTGAATGTGGCCCGAGCCCCCGAGCCGTCCAACATTTTGTGGGAGAACCTCGAGGTGACGGACCGTGGGCGGGCGTATCGCCAGGTGCTGACTAATTTCGTCACCTTCTTGTTGTTGCTTGCGTCCTGCCTGGTGATTTCGGCGGCGCAGTCCAAGCAGCAGGACTTCCAGAGCAAGATGCCGCCTTCAGGACTGTGCGAGTCGTCTCTTCCCCAGGTCTACTACGGCAACAGCTCGTACGCGAGCAACCGCAGAGTCAAGTGGGTGCTCGAGTGGGACCAGAACGCGACGTGTCCGGACAACGCCGACGGCGGCGCGCAGTACCATATCGCCTACTCGAACGGCATCGTCAACCCGTTCACGTTCACCGAGTCGTTCGGTCCATCCAACCCGTCGCCCGTGCGGTGCGTCGACCCGTGCGTGTCGGAGGCGAGCTCGACCGTGTGTTCAACGCTGCCGTGCTTCAACTACCAGTCGCTCGTGATCGAGGGCGGCCTGTCGTGCGAGACGTACCTGGCGAGCCACATGCTCTACTGCTACTGCTCGGCCGAGCTGACGGCCAACATGGCCAAATTCGGGTACGTGGACGGCGCCAAGCGGCTGTGGAGCGAGTACGAGCCGTGCCGCGCGTTCATCAAGGACTACTCGCTCAAGAACGCCTTCATCGTCGTGGCGGCCGCGGTCGTCGTGGTCGTCAATCTGCTGCTCAAGGTCTTCATCCACCGGCTCGCCGTCTTCGAGCGGCACAGCAGCGAGTCGGCCAAGATGCTGGCCATCGCGCTCAAGACGTTCAGCGCGCAGCTCCTCAACACGGCCATCATCGTGCTGTTCGTCAACGCGTCGCTCGGGCTCACGTCCGTTCCCATCATCAAGGAGCTCTTCAAGGGCAAGTACCGCGACTTTGAGCGCGAGTGGTACCCGACCGTCGGCATGGGCATCACCACCACCATGCTGCTCAACGCCGTCATGCCGCAGCTCACGCTGCTCATGCAGATGTTCGTGCTCGCGCCGCTCGCACGGTTCACGCAGCGGCGCCTGATCCGCACGCAGCAGCAGATGGACAAGCTGTACGCCGGCCCGGACTTTGACATGTCGGTGCGCTACCCGATGGTGCTCAACTCGGTGTTTGTGACCATGATCTTCGCGGGCGGCTCTCCGATCTTGCTCTTCATCGCCGCGTTGACCTCGGCCGCCACCTATTGGTTCGACAAGCTCTCGCTGCTGCGCCTGTACAGTGTGCGCACGACGTACGACGAGGAGCTCGGCGACGTGGCGTTGCGTGCGCTGCCGTGGGCACTCGTGCTGCATTTTGGCTTCTCGGCCTGGATGTACGGCAACACGAACCTGATGAAGGCCGACCTGGTTGACTTAGGGTTGGTCATGCGGCTCGTCGGACTCGAGTCGGTCGTGGCCGCTCATCCCGGAGCGACCAACGACGAGCTGTACGCCGCGCTGGTGGACAAGGCTGCCGCCTTCGACGCGCTCGGTCGGTACGGACTCGTCGTCAAGCTCGTGCGCTCGCACGTGCTGCTCATGGCTGTGCTCTTCGCGTGCACGATCGCCGCCATCCTGCTCTCGACGTTCCTGCTGCCGGTCGTGGCGACGGCCATACGCCTCGTGCTGAAGTTCGTCGACCTCGTGCTCTCGATGCTCAGCGCCGGTGTCGCGCGCGCCTTCTCGGTGGCCGTCGCGTGCCTCACGCGGTCGAAGCGCAAGGCCCAGCGCAAGACGATCGTCCAACCCGAGTTCACGGCGCTGTTCCGCAAGTCGGTCAAGATCAGCTTCCGGCCGGACCGTGCGCTGGGGTTCTACTGCCAGCCGCTCGGCGCCGACGACGACCCGAGCGGCGGTAAGGCCGAGGCTGCTGCCAATGCTCAAGACAAGGGCAAGAAGAAGGCCAAGAAACCCAAGGCGCCGATCAAGAAGGAGCTCGTGTGCGCGTGGCAGGCGGACGGCGAGTCCCTCGGCTCGAGACGCCGCGCGGGCGAGCGCAAGCGCACGTGGGAGGCCATGCTGGCGCCGGTCAAGTCGTACGCGATCGAGCGCAACCCCAAGTACGCGCTGGCGGTGCACGAGGTCGAGGCTGCGTGGCGCGCCATCCGTGAGAGTGAACGAGCGCGGCTCGGCAAGGTGGCGCCGACCTCGGACGACCAGCAGCAGGTGAACGAGCCTGTTGCAGACCTGACGGCGGCCATCACGGCCACCGAGCCGGTGCAAGTATCCAGCAATGAACAGGACCAAGTCGAGCCGAATGTGGTCAAGGAGATCAGCGAACACGACGAGAAGGAGGCAGTGGAAGGCGCCTCCGAGTCCACTAACGACATCACAGAGGCGGTTCAAGTGGCTGCAACTGAGCAGGATTAGTACAGCGAAGCGGACGAGCATGGAGAGGAGCTCGTCAACGACGCAGCATCGCCTGTCACGGTCGCAGAGCCTGCTCAAGCGAGCGATGAGGCCGCCAGCAGCGAGCACAGTCAAATGGAGGCGACTGAGCAGGATGATGGAGCTACTGCCGAGGGATCAAATGAATGAGGAAGCAATGAAGGACGAGAGCTAGACGGCGTTTACAACTCCTGCGAGGGGCATTTCGTAATATATACTCCGTTCATTCGTTCGTTCGTTCGGCTGGGGGGATTGATTCATCTGTCCGCAGCCTTAGGTGGACAGCGCGGGCTTGACGTTCCAGGCACAGGACGAGAGGCCGATGGCGAACGCCTGGATGGGGGCGAGTGGGAAGCGGAAGTCGAGCGCGAACTTGGACTTGGAGAATTTGCCGAACTGCATGACAACGCGGTTGCTGCCCGTCGGGTCGACGCCGCTGCCGCCGTCGCCGCTGCGCGCGCTCGGCACGGGCTCGTCCTCGACCATGAGCATGAAGTTCTTGGCTGACGCCTCGCGGATGCGGCCGCCGTGGAACTTGAGCATGAGCGAGTTGACCTCGGGACACCACACGGGGAGCTTGGAGCCCACCTTGATGCGGTCACTCGTCGGCGCGTCGAACGTGAACCGATGCTGCCGCCGGTTCACGGGTGACGGCGACGTGATGAGCTCGCGCTGCGGCGTGCCGCGAGGGGTGCCGCCCGACGGCGTGATGGAGCGGCTCACGCGCGGACACCAGACGACGCGCGAGCGGCGGTCGTCCATGACGGCGGGCAGCACGACCGAGAAGCAGCGCATCTCGGAGCCGGCGATGCCCGCGGCCTTGGTGTAGTGCGAGATGTCGGCCAGCAGCTGCCGGTCCGCGCCTTCCGTGGCCGCGGCAGCCGTCGCAGCCACGTCCGCCTCGGCGTTCTCGTGCGTGTTGCAGCACGTGAAGGTGCTGAAGCTCTGGTCGCAGCCCTCGCAGCCGCACGAGTAGAGCTTGAAGTTGTGCTCGCCGACCTTGCGCAGCACGGCACAGTAGTGGCCCGTCGGCTCATCGCTGCTCTCGCCGCGCTCCGGGAAGGTCTCGTACTGCGAGATGAAGAAGGTGCCGCCCACCTGCTTGGCGCTCAGCAGGAACTGGTCGCTGTTCCAGTACATGCGGTACTGGGTCTTGTTGGCGCGCTCGACGGTCGAGTACGTCCACGACTTGCTCTGCGTCGGGCTCAGGCAGTCCTCGCTGATGTACTCGCGCGCGTTGCCGCTCTCGAGCAGGTCCATGTCCTGAAACTTCTCCTTGCGGATCGTCGTGCCCCACTCCTCGGTCGGCGGCGCCAGCACCTCGACGGGCCGAGCCTCGTCCGACAGGCTTGCGCCGCTCAGACGGTCCGTGATGAGCTTGGTCGCCTTGCCGAGGAACGCGAACGGGCTCGACACGTCCGGCGCCACGAGGTTGCCGTGGGTCGCCGCCGAGCCATTAGCCGAGCGCAGGTTCGTCTCGATGTGCAGGTTCGGGCGTAGCGCGTCGGCCATGGTGTTCGAGTGCGGCGGCGGCGGCGACGGCGGCGATAGGCAGGCCCGAAATTCCAGAATGAGCGCGCTCGAGCGTTGCCGCCTCGAAACTCCATGTTTGGCTCGCAGCTGGAGCTATTTTGCACGCCGCGCCGCTATTTTCGGGCCGACTTGGCTCCGCTTTCGGGTTCCTCGGCGTTCTGACCCGTTCGCGGCGCCGCGAACTGCCGTTCATCAACTGGAAATAGCTTTGATCACGCTCCGCATCCGCACGATCCAGGTGTTGGGTCCTCCGAGCTGGTAGTGCGTGCAGATGCATCCGCACGTCAATGATTCCGCCGCCCGCTTCAGCTGCTTGCGTCAAATCACTGCGGGGTCGTCAGACTGGGGGCGTCTGAGGCGTTGTGGTCAGGGCGAGCAGCAGCAAAAGGCTTGCGCACGGCCATACAGGTCACCCCTTCTCCCAGAAACACGGATCTCGGGGCACACAACGGTCAGCATGCGGCGGAACGTCTAGATCGAGGGATTCCGCTTGTTGCATTTGCCGCCGTCGCCTTGTGCTTGGCTTGATCTTGGCCAGGAACGCGCAACGGACCTAGGTTCAATCCCGTTGCATGGGCGCATCGATGTGCGTCTCACGCACGCTGCAACGTCACCACCGAGACACCGACGGCCGAGACGGAGTTTGCGCGGCAGGCGACGACCACGAGCGGCAGCAGGTGCGCAAACCGCAAGCGCTGGCCAACTCGACATACCAGGCAATTGTGCGATGGATGTTACTGAAGCAAGATGGCTACAGTTTTGAGGCGGTTAAATGTTCAAAGACATGTCGCATGTAACGGCAATTAGCTAGTCGACCTGAACTCTCCCTCATCAAATCAGGCCGCTCATCTAAACCTCTAGCGACGGCCAGCAAATAGATGATCCAGCGATCATGCGCCATGGCGACGCCTTGTGGACCATGCACAAGATCCAAATGCGGATAACTCGCAGCCACCACAGAGTCTGAAGCATTCGGCAGGTAGCGAGGCATTCCTCAATTCCCCTCCGCTGAAGCAGAGTCCACCACCACCACCGCTCCAAGCTCCAAGACCATGACGACCAAGCCGACTATCCGCGTGCGACCGTTCCATGACGAAGACGGCGACCAAGTGCGTCGCCTGTTCGTCGACAACGTCGGGATCGTGGACGACAGCGAGACGGCGCGGAAGCTCTGGCCCGAGTACATTCGCAAGAGCCTCGAGACGGACCTGCGGGACATCGCCGCATGGTACCAGGCGCCGGGCGGCAACTTCTGGGTCGCGACGGCCACGAGCGAAGACCCTGCGGTCAGCGAGAAGGTCGTGGGCATCGTCGCTCTGCAGTTGACGAGCGCCAGCCCTAAACACGGCGAGATCCGGCGAGTGTTCATCGACCGCAAGTATCACCGGCTCGGCATCGGCAGCAAGCTCATGGACGCGCTCGAGTCGTGGACGAAGCTTAACGGGTTCGAGAAGCTCGAACTCGCCACCAACGCGGACAACACGCGCTCGATCGGCTTCTATCTCGCGCTCGGGTACTCTCGGGACCCCGACAATGGAGAGACGTTCTGGGACGAGCCCAAGTACATGCCGCTCGCGTTCTTCTCCAAGAAGCTGTAGGACCCTTAATTGTGATGCTGTTGGCCATAAATTCTCAATTCATAGCTCCCCGATCTATTCAAGTGCCATTTTCGTTGTTTTGCGTGGTGTCGAGGTGCAAATGACGAGATCATGAGGGCAGCACTGTTTGACCCCGAATGTTGACGTATAACGGTTTAAGGTGCAATCACTCTGACAAACAATATGATGATGAAACAATCACTCTCCACTCATCATATCAAGCCGTCCCTCTAAACCGAAGTCACTTCGACCGTCAGGTGCGAACGTTCTCGTGATTGGCGCGACAGTAATGCGCAACCTGCGCGCTGCTTGGGAATGCAGAGAGCGTCCAATGCCAGCTGCCTGTCGGTATAATTGCCTCGCCGATATCTAGGCGTCCCATGGACTGCATTCCCCAATTCGTCGCCGACTGGCACAGACGCCTCTCCGCTCTCAAGACCACTCATGGCGATCACGCAGCCCGCTCAGCCGGACCGCTCGGCCATTCGCGTGCGGCCGTACCGTGAAGAAGACCGCGAGCAAGTGCGCCGCGTGTTCGCCGAGACTGTCGTGACCGTGGAGGTCACCGAGGCGGCGCGGAAGCACTGGCCGGGCTACGTCCGCGAGAGCCTCGAGACGGATCTGGACGACATTGCAGGATGGTACCAGGAGCTCGGCGGCAACTTCTGGGTCGCGACAGTGTCGCACGAGGACCCCGCGATCGGTGAGAAGGTCGTGGGCATCACCGGCCTGAAGCTGATGACCTCGGACCCCAAGCACGGCGAGGTCCGGCGCGTGTTTATCGACGCCAAATACCACCGACTCGGCATCGGACGGAAGCTGATGGACGAGACCGAAGCGTGGGCGAAGCTCCACGGGTACAAAAGCGTCGAGCTCTCCACCAATGCGAAAAACGCGCGCTCCAACACTTTCTACCAGACTCTCGGGTACACGCGGTTGCCGGACAACGGAGACACGCTCTGGAACGACCCCGAGTGTTTCCCCATCGCGTACTACTCCAAGGAGCTTTAAGGCTCAATAAAACTCACTGTTCACATCTGGCGTTTGTCTCCGAACATGATGGCTATAGTCTCAAAGGTTGGTTGTTCACTGACAAAGTCCGACTGCCAGTGTCGGCGCTCAGTATTGGCGAACAGAAGCGATCCCAAGCCAGCAATGGCACCTTTGACGAGCATCGTCGCAGTTTTGGCGAGCCATCGTTCTGCTTCTTGACTGCATTGCTAGTTCTTGTCGCGATCGACGTCTTCGCGTGTGATGATCCTGCGTGGCTGAGGCTCAGTGAGCAGGAATACGGACAATGAAATCCAGTGTCGGAGAAGGTAGTCCACATCACGAGACCATAGCCAAAGGTCTAGTCGTGAGTACAGCCGCACGCAGGCGGCGCAAGAACACGGCGGACAGGCTCATCACTGTTTCTTGATCCTGCAGCTCAAACCACTCCAAAGTCTCCCGGAGGCCACGGAGACGGATGTCAAGCTCGACAAATGGCGCATCGAGCGCAATGTCTACAGTTGCAGCAGCGCATTGGAGCTGCCATGGAGCTCCATCGAGACTTTTTGGGCTCGACAGGAGTTCGATAATCCACTCGGCAGTCCTTTCCACATACTCGCCCACAGGATTGTTGTCGCCATCGATGATCTGGCCGCGAGAACATATCGTCGATACGACGTGACCGGCAATGCCAACGACCCAAGCCTTGCCTGTATCGTTTGAAGAATCGCACTCTCGAAAGGATGACTGGAAATCAGCTAACGAAAAATATCTCAGGAGAGGCTGGGGACCAGACACAGCCGCAATCACCTCCAAACATTTCTTCACCTGGAACAGAAATTCGTCGCGCATATTCGCAGTCGAACTCGGGAAAACGAAACGGGATACCCGCTCCAAGAAGTTGTTCTGGTATCGCGAGTCAGCGCCGTCAATGTCTGCGAGATCTGGGTTCTGGGTCGCCTCCGCAATGCGATGTATCATCCCCAAACTCGTCTCGTTCATTACCGTCTGTCGGTTCGTGGCAGCGTCGCCAGCAATCACAAGCAGAGCATACAACAGCGTGTCTTTCAAAAGCATCGGACGCTCACGACAGTTCTCATCGAGCTCAGGCTCCACGATCTTTGGCGCAATCTCAATCATTGTCGTTGCGAGGTGTAGCCCCTTGATGTTTGGCTTGCTCCTTACGATATCATAAAGCAACACGCGAGAGCACTTGAGGAAGCCAGTTGCACGACACAAGTGTGTGTGGAATGCACAAATGTGCGCCAGGAATGTCTTGTCGTGACTGGTCACGGTGGACTTGCTGGCCTCTCGGTCCTTTATCATCTTCAGCTGATGTGCCGCGAGCGCTGAAGCGTCATAATTCATCGCAGGATACCGTTCTTCCACCACCAGACCTCTCAAAACGTCCAAACACTCGTCCAACTCCCAACATCCCGACGAATAGACAGGTTCGTCCACATTGCTTGACCCGCGCATGAGCTGGAGAAGCACCTGGCAACAGAGTTCACTCAACCCCATCGAGTCTCTGTTCACCAGACGTCGAGTTCGGGGAGCCCGAAGTACATGAAGAGACCCTTGAAGAGCAAGCATCGGTGTGACGCTGTTGCGCTCATAGACGCCTGCGAGGTCCTTGCACAGATTCGCCTAGACTTGCACGACACCACGAGCTCAAAATGAGTACAGTTCCTGCAAGCGAAACAAGAACTACACGTACCACGTGCTTCGGCTGCGTCACCAAGAACTTTGCGCTCGCTTTTACCAATATCGATAACGTCCTCGCAACGTACTGCTCGTTGCACTCTTCGCCATCGACGAGCTGAGCATCTCGCTTCAGCGCGGTCCTGGCTTTCAGTAAATACAACTCGCGCTTCTTCTCAGTCTTTGTCGGCGTGTTCACCTTGTCGGGTTCAGACTCGGACACCTCGTCCTCAATAACCGAGCTTGATGACCTCACAGCTCCTTCTTCATCGTCCATCTCAGCAATGTGCTGGAGCTTTTGCTTCTTCGGATCAGAGTCAAAGGACTCAGCGGTGGTAGTCGCTTCATCATCACCAGCAGCAACCTCGTCAATCGCTCGTTTTCGTGCAGGAAAAAGTGATTTACTAATTGCTCCATTGGCTTGCACGGATGGCGCTTCGTTGGAGACTACAGCGCCATCGCCAACCTCTTCACCTGTTGCTAGAGCATTGACAGCCGTCTGGTCGTCCCTTCCGACAGAAGGCACCAATGTTAACGTCGAGTGACTGTTTCCATTTGCTTGAGCTACTTGGGAATCGTCTGCAGCCAATTCTTGCTCGATATCATCGGAAACGCCTCCCATTTCGTCATCATTCTCGTCACTACTGGAGTCACTGCTGCTGCTACTGCTTGATATTTCGAGCCCAACACCAGCCTTGCCATCATCATCAGCGACAGTCTCTTGGCCAGCGTCCGACGGCAGAGAAGCCAGCTCAGCATCAATCTCGTCGTCGATGGATCTCAACAGCTGTGCACGAAACTCTGCTGAGCCGCTCGTGGGTCTCTTTTCGCCATCTCTAGCCTCTGTCTCAAGTTTATATGCCGTGCTGGTGGTATCTGGTTGTGATTGTTCTGGTCCCTGGTCACTACAAACAGTTTCGAGTCTCTGCGTCGATCGAGCATTCTCATCGCTCACCACGGTGTTCTCGGCTGGCAGCTCATCATCATCACTACTGGTGTTCAACTCATCATCGATCTCTCTCGATATCGCTGCATGGAGGTCCTCACGCAAGATAGCGCTTCCATCTGACTTGTCCTTGGTGCTCACAGATTCCTGCTGTGCGACTGGCTCGTCGTCCGAGTCGCTCAACGCGAGCTCCGCATCGATTGCCGCGCTCGTTGCGTGATCAAATGATACCCCTGCTCCTACTGAAGCAATCACGCCGCTAACTGCAGCAACTGGTAGAGCAGAACTGGAAGCCATCAGTGCTTCATTCGAACCTGTCGTCACTGCTTGATTCACTCCATCACTGATCAACTTCGGCTCATCAACAGCAAAGTCCACCATCTCGTCCACGCGAACATTATCCGTCTGCACGCCTTGATCACATCCAGGGCCCGACAACGCCTTGATCGAGCCACTCATCTCCGTTTGCACGTGTGCGTCCACCTTTCCAGTCAATTGCTCCGTCTGGACTCCAACCTCTCGAACAGGAGCCGTTCTCCCACCACCGCGACCTCTGCCTCGCCCACCGCCTGCTTTCACAGCCTCTATCTCGCGCTTGGCCTCTGCCAGCTCCTTGATCAGTCCGTCGGCGCGCAGTCGGTACTCGCGCAGTCGCTGCGCCGCCTCCTTGAGCCGAGTCTTGCTGCGCCGCTTGAAGTCATTGCCTCGCTCCACCTGCTCGCGCAGCTCGGCGATGGTCTGCGCCTGCCGCTGGATGATCTGCGCCTGCGAGACACCGCCACCGTTGCCATCGTCCCGCTCGAGCTCCTCCAGCGCGCCGTCCACCTCCTCGAGCAGGAGGCGGTCGGCCGCTGCGCTGCTCCGCTCCATCGCCTACTGGTTTCCCAATCGAAAGGAAAGGTAAAGCTGCCCAATCGGGACAATTTCAGGATGCACATCAACGCTAATTTGGGCTTTCAGGTCCGTTTTCAGGTCCACCTACAAAAATCGATTGTCAGATCGAGCGATGGCGCTGGTGCAGGCAGTCTCGAGGCGGCTTCGGCGATGCGCGCCGTTCGCCGCCAGCAGCGTGCTAGGCGCTGACTGGAGACCGCGATCGCGGGACAATGTGGAACAGAATGTGGTGCCGACAGTGCCAATGGTTCCAGCGATCACGGGGACAAGAGGGCTGCGCGACTTCCCGATCCAGCTGTTGATCCGCAACCACAACTTCCTGCGCAAGGTGAGCGGCAAGGCGTTCGAGGTCGAGCGCGAGTGGAACCTGGGGATCCAGCTGCAGCCATCCGAGGTCAAGTCGCTGCGCGCGCGGCACGGCGACCTGTCGGCGGCCTTCGCCGAGGTCTACAAGCACGAGCTCTTCCTACACCAGCTGCACATTCCAGGTTCGGTGTTCGGTGGATTGGCGTCATCCTGGATAAGAGGACTGACCTGAAGACTATCCATGCATGACAGTGTGGCGGCATGGACTGATCGGCCGGCCGGAGCCGACGCGCGTGCGCAAGCTGCTGGCCAACCGGTCGGAGCTCAAGAAGCTCGAGGAGTTCGCGTACCATCCAAACGCGCAGCTGGTGTGTTGCTGGAGAAAGCTGGTCCTGCTGCTGGACATCTACCTGACGAAAGGTACATGATGACCTTGACAGATCCCGATGCGACTCGAGGTGGGCAAGACCGGCTGGATCAAGGTCGTGCTGGCCGCGTGCTACAAGCGGAGCCAGGTGGACAACCGCAAGCGCGACTCGGAGCGCGAGATCCAGCGCCAGCTGCGCGACTGGTGACGCGGGGACGACCGACCGAACGCACAATCCAAAATGCAATTTAGTCTCTGTCCGGCCCGCTTCTGCCGCTCCCAAGCAGCTCGTCGACTGGCCAGTCGCCACCACAAAACCGCTCGCTCGCTCGCTCACTTGCCTGTCCTCGCTCTAACAGCAGCCGCCCGACTTCTTCTTGCCGCCGCCGTACGGGTCGACGATCTCCGGCAGCGCGTTGCTCTCAGTCGAAGCCGTCGGCAGCGCCTGGCTGATCTGGATGAACAGGTCCGACACGTTCGTGTCCTCCTTCGCGCTCGTCTCGATAAACAGCGCGCCGATCTCCTCGGCGTACGCGCGCGCCTGCGACGCCGTCACTTCCTGCAGATCCACCACCAAAGTCCCCACCCCACGTCAGTGATGAACAACCCCTCCGGTTCGACAATCTCAGCAGCCATACCCGCTTCTCCTCCAGGTCGCTCTTGTTGCCGGCGATGGCGATCACAATGTTGTCCGGTCCGAGCTGCTTGAGCTCCTTGACCCAGTTCTTGAGCGTCGTCAGCGATTGCTGCAGCCACACAGTCAGCACGCTCCGCATCGCCACCCCTCCCTGACTCAACCACACCTCACCTTGCGAGTGATATCGTACACGACGATGGCGGCGGCCGCGCCGCGGTAGTACATCGGCGCCAAGCTGTGGTACTGTTCCCACACACAACCGCATCGCACCTGTTAGCACAGTGCCTCCACTGTGGGGTCACCTGGACAAACAGACACCTTTTCCTGGCCGGCCGTGTCCCAGATCTGGTACTTGATGGGGGCGTCGTTGACGACGATCATCTTGGACATGAAGCTGGCGCCGATCGTCGACTCCGAGTACGGACGGAAGTTGTTCGTCACGAAGCGCAGCACGAGCGAGGACTTGCCCACGCCCGTGTCGCCGAGCAGCACCACCTTGACCTCGCGCGCCTTGCCGCCGTCGGCCATCGCCCTTGGAGCTTCTGCTGCGGTCGGTCGCTGTGTCTGCCGCCTGGCCGTTGCTGTGCTCGAGAAAGCAGGAACACTGCAGACTCGGGAGCTGTTCTGAGAGGTAGGAAAAACCTCGGACAAACACGGAGAAGCCCCGTTTAGATCAGTGTATAGAGTGCGCGATTCAAAGTGCAGAGAGGAGGCGAGAGAACAGTCAACTTAAGCGGGTGTCCACACTGCCGTGTTTGACAAGGTTTTATTACTGATACAGCGCACTGTTCGATACGGGACGGTACAAGTGCAACTTCTCGGTTGAACGATCTTGCCGCAATCGAAGTTGACAGAATGATTCAAGCCGCTCGATCGTCTGCTGGATCGGCCAGTCACTCCAAAGTGAAGCCACGTGTTGCGGTTGTGTCGATGCAGCCATGTACGATACTGCGCATGCAATATCGCAGTGCAGGACCTGCCTCTCGCCCATGATATGTCCGATGTCCACACTAGCACACCGCTCGGCGTGGCCAGAGCCGCTGACAAGCCATGCAAATCCAGTCGCGGTGGCGGCCGAGCTAATGGCGTTCGTCCATTTCTAGATCCAAGCACGAGGCGCTGATGCCCTGACACCACAAACCAAGTCCACCAGTCGAAAGCTTCTGATATGATATGTGAGCCAATTCACGATAATCATCAATTATATCCGGTTGATCATATATCCTAGGTGCTTGTACTCTGTTACAATACAAATGTGATGACATCACATATCCAATAAATGCGTGCATATCCATTTATACAGGCGAGCCCATTTTGCTTCAACTTTGACAGGCGATCTTCATCACGAACAGATAAATCCACCCACGCACCACCACGTCATTCCCGAGAGCCAAGCTCACTATTCGATTTTCCGCCTGCCATCGCCATCACTTCCGCCAGAGCTCACAGGATGCATCGACTGCTGTGGGCGGCGACTGCGGCCGCCCTCTCGGCCTCAACTGCTGCAGCTGACGATGCAGTCCAGATCAACGGGTGGTACCCGTGCAGCGTGGCGGGCACTGTCATCTCGACCAACCCAGTGCCGTTCGAGTGCGCCGAGGTGCGCGTGCCGCTCTGCCACGCCGGCATCTGCGAGAGCGACCGGACCATCGAGCTGTTCGTGCGGCGGCTGCTCGCCACCAATCCCTATCCAGATGAGCCGCGCAAAGCTGTCTGGTTCCTCCAAGGCGGCCCCGGTGGATCATCCTACGCTAGTACGTTGCTCTCTGGATCTGTCTGCAGTCTTGCATGAATCGATGGTCATCTAACCAGACCTTGCTGCATCGTAGTGGACGCAAGGATGCAGCACTTCAATGCGACCATGGGTGGCGCCGCGGATTTATACACGATGGATCACCGTGGCACTGGACGCAGCTTCTTTCTCGACTGCCAAGCCGCGCAAGCGTTCGCCGACGATGGACTGGATGGCACGGGCTTGTTCTTGGACGAGATGCCGAACTGCTTGAAGGACGTCATGTTCCAGATCGACGGCCATCTCAATGCGTTCTCGATCACGAGCGCGGCCAAAGACTTGGAGTATCTGGTGGACCATCTCCATGGCGAGGACGAAGAAGTGTTCGTGTACGGTGTGAGCTACGGCACGCTGCTGGTCGAACGCCTCATGCACTTGGCGCCGCCCAAGGTCATCGGATATATCCTGAGCGGTGTCTCGCAAGAGGACAACCCGTCGTTCGCGACGACCAGCACTGAACGAATGTACCCTGGTCGGCGACTGGCCGAGTACTGCGAGCAAGACGAGCTCTGTGGCTCCTACTTTCAAGACGAGATCGAGGAGTATGGCGATCTGACGGAGACGTGGCTGGCACTCTACGACGAGCTAGACAGCGGTGAGGCCGCCTGTTCGGATCTGTTGGCGGAGGCCACAAGCTACAGCTACCCGTCCGATTTCCTCCGCGAAACCTTCGACAGAACATACGTCAAGGACGCGACAATGCGCACGCTGGTGCCCGCCATCCTCTACCGCATCGCTCGCTGCGCCGACTATGACATTCCATTCCTCCGCGTGGCGCTGGGGTTGTCCGAACCAACCGCAAGGCGATTGGAGGCGTACGACCAGGTTGAAGAGATCTCGCCTGTGCTGCACTGGCTCATCAAGGCGTCCGAAATGTGGTCGTACCCGTCACCGTCGTGGGAGGACGAGATTGGCGTCTACAACAAGGGCGTCTTCACCACCGATCTCTCGAACGAGTTTGTTTGGACCTGTGCGCTGGCGGGCGATTTCACATCGCCAGCCTGTGCGGACGTCGTCGAGATGTACTCCGTCGACATCGACTCATGGGACGGCGGGCCGTTCGTGTACGAACGCGACGAGTACTACCAAAAGTTCGCACCGATTCCGCCCAACACGAGCGTGATCCTCTTCAACGGCGGCTTGGACTTCCAGACGGTCAGCGAAAGCGCTCAGCACGAGTACGACAACCTCATCGGCGACAACAAGATGCTCATCAACTTTGACTATGGCGTCCACGGCACAATCTTCATCCCGACGATGTCGAACGACGTAACCAACTGCGGAGCGCTCATTATGGCGTACTACGTAGTGGCAAGTGGCGACCTGAACGCAGTCAATACGTCCTGCATGACGCAGTTGCCAGCCATCAGCTTCAACGACACAAAAGCCATCGAGCTCAAGTTCCCGGGGCTCGGTGACTTGTTTGACGGCGAGATGCCTGGCGAGACCGAGTCCAGCAGTGATGGTGTGAGCCACTGACGCCTCAGTGCGTAGCAAAGAAGGCGCACAAGGAGAAGTGATGAAGGCACAGGAGGCCGCGAGAGATAATCACTCGCGTGACACAAGATCGCGGCAACAGAGGGCAACGCCGAGCGAGAGCAGGAGCCGATGAGGAAGGGTAACGGGGTAGTCACGGTGAACTATTCGGTGCAGTCGTCGCTAATGTTTGCGACTCAGCGAAAACACTTGAACTCGGCTTGCCTTCTCGTTGATGCCGGTGCGGAAGGAGACGATCGCGTGATGACAACGGCAAGACACCGCTCTGGACCGCCGTCGTTGAGGGACACTGACTGCCACGCGTTACTCATAGAGCAAGGAGAGACGTTAGACAATCCAATACACCTTGTGTATCAATTTCGCTGTTCAGCACAATCGCGACGAAGTTAGTCGGTGTTAGTCGATCACCCATTCCAGACTCAACGGCGCATTAATTTCTCAGATAATCCAGCCCCACAACAGCATTGCAACCCGGCTGCTGCTTGATAGTTGGTCTCTGGAGTGCACCGATGAGTTTTTGGCCAGCTGTGTGGGTCTGTGATTTCATGGGTTCAGATGAGCACCTGAGTGTACCTACATGATATTAAATATCATGGGATAACATCTGCCAACGCCCCATACTAACCAGGCATTAGTCGGCGCCGACTACCGAATGCATTCAATTTCAGAGTCCCTCAATGAGTTGGCGCCGTCCGTTTCGAAGTGAGGCGGACGTCAATTGCAGCAGGGGCAAAGGAGAGGCAGCAGCGCCGCTACCTCCCGTCACTATCCAAGTCGCCGCCACCCACACAGAGCTGCAAGCCGTCCTGACTATCCTGCCGTTCAATGTGCGCCGCTCTGTTGCTGCTCGGCGCCGCCACCGCCGCCACGGCCGCCACGGCCGCGGCGTCTGCGACCTCCGACTCGCTCGATAGTGTGCTGAACGGCTGGTACCCGTGCGCAGTGGAGGACCAGTATGGGTTCGCGTCCGAAGCCATCGTGCCGTTCGAGTGCGCCGAGATGCGAGTGCCGCTGTGCTACGAGGGGATCTGCGAGAGCGACAAGACCATCGACTTGTTCTTGCGGCGGCTGCTGGCAACCAACCCCGACCAGAATGCGCGACCCAAGGCGCTCTGGTTCCTGCAGGGCGGGCCGGGCGGCTCCTCTTACGCCAGTACGTGCTCGTAGCGAGTGATCCTGTTGTTGTTGGGGCTGCTGCTGACAATGAGATGTTCCGCAGTGGACAGCTACATTGAGTACATTGACAATACGGCGAACGGCACGGTGGACCTGTACACGATGGACCACCGCGGCACGGGTCGCAGCTTCTTCCTCGACTGCCAGGCTGCGCAAGCGCTCGCTGAAGACAGCATTGGCGGGTCCAATATCGTCATGGACGAGATGCCGAACTGCTTCAAAGATATCTTGTTCCAGATCGATGGCCACCTTGAGGCGTTCTCCATCACAAGCGCCGCCAAAGACATGGAGTTCCTCGTGGACCAGCTGCACACCGAGGACGAAGACGTGTTCATCTATGGCGTGAGCTATGGCACACTGCTTACGGAGCGCATCATGCACCTGGCTCCCCCCAAAATCCGCGGCTACATCTTGGATGGCGTCGAGCGCGAGGACAGCCCGTCGTTCGCGGAGACCAACCCGGGCCGACTCGCGCCAGGAGACCGCCTCGCGCAGTACTGCCAAGAGGACGAGCTCTGCAGCTCGTACTTCGTCAACGAGCTGGAGCAGTACGGTAATCTGACGGCGGTGTGGATGGCGCTGTACGATCGACTTGACAACGCCGAGATCGGCGAGAATGCGTGCGTTGACCTGATCAACGAGGCCGACAGCTCCATATACCCGTCCGACTACCTCCGCGACGTGTTTGATGGGACGTACATCACAGACATCATGATGCGGACGCTGGTGCCCGCGATCTTCTACCGCCTGAACCGATGCGCAGACTACGACATCACTTTCCTTCGTGTGGCGCTCGACATCCCTGAGGCATCGTCGAGTTCAACATCGGGAAGTGAGGAGCGTCGACGCCTGGAGCCGTTCAACCCCATCACGGATACATCGCCCATCCTGCACTGGCTCGTCAAGATGTCCGAGATGTGGAGCTATCCGTCGCCGTCGTGGGACGACGACTTCGCCGTGTACCTCTCTGGCGTCTTCACCACCGACATGACGCTCGAGTTCCAGTGGTTTTGCATGATGACGGGCAACTTCTCGTCGCCAGCGTGCTCCAACGTCGTTGAAAGCTACCCCGACGTGGACTTTAGTGCTTGGGATGCCCCGCCGTTTCTCTACGAGCGCGACGAGTACTTCCAACAGTTCGCGACGATCCCGGAGGACGCGAGCGTCGTTCTGTTCAACGGGTTGCTCGACTTCCAGACGCCGAGCGAGTCAGGAGAGCACGAGTACGAGAACATCATCGGGGACGACAAGATGCTAGTGGCATTCCAGTACGGTGTCCACGGCACTGGCATCCAGCGGACAACCACAGACGACGACTCAAACTGCGGCGCCTCCATCATCGCGAACTTCGTGCAGGTCGGCGGTGACCTTGACGCTGTCGACATCTCCTGCATGGAGCTCCTGCCCACTATCAGCTTCAACGACTCGCTCGCCATTAGCGCGTATTTCCCAGGCCTCGTGGACGTGTATGACGGCGAGATGCCGGACGAGAGCAGCTCTATCCAGGAGAAGCGGAGCCATCATCAGCGCGTGAAGCGGTACAGCTACCATTTCTGATTAGACCTAGAAGGTTTGATTTGTCAAAGCGTTTGTGGGTCGCAAATAAAACCAAATCGATGTTCACATAGAAATGAGGGACTTCCATTCAGTCAAACTATCAAACCAATCTTGGTTTGTATTAGGTTTACATAAATGTATTTACGTGTTTTGGTATTTTTACGAGACTTGCAGGAACGGTTGGTTGGCGAATGAAGCGTCTGGTCATTTGGCGAGCGGATCCACAGTCGGAATTGGAGCAGGAAGGTCGCTTCGCTCATGGCTGCTGTCGTGCTGCTGGTGTGCTCGCCTCTGCGTCGAGTTCGCGGCGCTGGAGTGCCTTGCCTTGCTCTTATTGCTATGTGTGTTGTGTGTGTGTCAATTGTGACGATCGCGGACCCCAATGAGAGTATTTATCTCTAGAATTACACTGACACTCGTGATGTCAACTATCCAGTTGAGGGGTTCACTGCAGGGTAGCAGTATCGCTTCCCACTGACGCTGGCAGCTGTCAGACTGTGGCCGAGGGAGCTGCGTGTGGTGGTTGGGAGGAAGGTGTGGAGAATGATGAAAGTCTAGCTTTTTACCATTAGGAAGTGCCGTCTGATCATGTTGAACGTTATGACGATACGCAAAGCTGTGTCGGCCCTCCTCGCGGGGGCCCTGAGACTCCACACCCTCCCCCACTTGCATATGCACACATCAATTGAATCATTTACATCGCACATGCGTGTCGAGCCTGAGGCAATGCGGATTTCTGTTATAGTGGGCATCACAAACCTTGGACAATCGCGATGGCGAGTCCATCGCCAAAGACAAGCTTTCATGCAACTTGTCGACGCCGTTAGAGGCACTCACGCAACACTCGCGCAACTCTCATAGAGCCTCCAATCAACACCTCCGATCATAGCACTCAATCATGCTGCGGACCCGCAAGTTCGATGTGCCCGTTGCCGCCGCGAATGGCGCTCCGCCAGCGCGCCGCCTGCTGGCGATGCTGGCGACGGTCGGCGACGAGCACGAGGAAGGCGGTGACGAGCTGCAGCACTACGACGAGGCGCTCGTGTATCTCCACGGCTTCCCGGACATGAGCGTCCACCCGACTCGGCTCTCGTTCGCATCTCGGCTGCCGGTCAAGCTGGGCACCGCATGGCTGCAAGCACAAGCAGAGCGACAGCAGCAGAAACACGCACGGCGCGCGTTCGTCAGCTTCAACTTCGGTGGGATCCCCGGGTCGGACGGCGAGCTCACGTTCGTCGACAAGACGGTGGGGCAAGAGGTCGAGGACGCCATTGCCGTGTGCAAGTACGTCCGTACCCATGTCTTAACGGAGGGGAGCGACGCTTCGCGACTGCACGTCGTGGGGCTCTCGACTGGTGCCATCATCGCCTCGCTGCTGCGTTCCGTCCCCAAGCTCTGCGACTCGATCACGGCCATCGCGGGGCTGCTGGACGTGGCGGCGGGCGTGCAGTTCGACTTTACCGCGGAGCAATTAGCGCAGTTCGAGGCGAACGGGTGGTGCTGGAAGGAGTTCTACCTCCCCGAGGAGTGTCCGCTGCCACGCAACGCCACCATCTCGCTGGATGGCCAAGTGGCCGAGGACGAGGCACCCGAGCTGCCGCCCGAGAAGATCTACCTGCAGCTCGACCAGCGCTATGTGGACGAGTGTCGCGACGGTTCTCTCAATGTCCGCGCTGCAGTCAGCGACTCGAACCGGCCGCCGATGCTCATTGTCCACGGCGACGCCGACCGGAACGTGCCGGTGGCGCAGGGCGAGGCGTTGTTCGAGGCCGCGGCCGAGCCCAAGACGTGGCTGCTGCTCCATGGCGCGAACCACCTGCTGTCCAACTCGAAGCACCTGAAGAAGGCGCTGCGGGCCATCGAGTTGCACACGGCGGCAGTGTAGAGCTCGGTGCCCATCCGGCGGGCCAGCAATCAAGCAGCGGACGCCGCTTGGAGGCCAAACGGTGCGCGCTGCCGCTTGGAGGCACGAGGACCCCACGTTGCAGTGTCGCCGTGAGCATTCAAACCGGTTGGGAGAGCATCACCGGGCCGGAGGCGCGCGCCAACCCGAACGATTGGCCAGCGGCACCTTGCTGGGGTGGTGTTGCGGCGGTCCAAAGTCGACAGAAGTGTGTCAAGTCAACATGGTGTTGGAGAAAATGGGCGAAGTGAGGCGTCGATTTAGTGAGATGTGTGTTCCAAAGTTGCAGCAAGAAATTTAGTGAAAGGCGGCGGGCTGCATCTGTGCAGGTGTCGCAATGTCAAACAACGCTTCCAACTGTTGCACCAAGCGGATCGCGGACTTCTCATCAGTGCCGCTTGAATATGGGATTTCGCAGGTTGTTTACCTGCGGTGATGCGCTGTGAGTTTGTAGCGTGTCGACGTCACCATGTCCGACGGCCGCCTACACAGGGTATACGTTCTGAAAGGTTATACCGCCTGGTCGCGGCCCTCCCCTTCCCCTCCAGCATGCACAGATTCGCGTCCTCTCTGCCCTCACACGGTCGCCAAGCAGAAAACCTCACCCATCGCCACTCCGAGACACCTCAGATTATGCTCTGCCGCAAGTTATCATTTCCCGCGAGTGCACAACGTGCAGCTTCACGTTGTTGACGAAACACGAGCGGCGCCGCAAACCGGTTGCGTATGCGGTCTCGCAGGTCATGACGCGCCGCCGTCGCATGCATCAGCGGAGACTTGACAAACTCGCTGGCCTCCTGCAGGACCAACGCTCAGACCTCGAGGCCAGCAAAGCTCTCGAGCTCATTCGTCTTCCTGCCGCCTGAACAGCAGTTGCTCTTCCTTCCTCTCCCCGCCACTCCAAGCACTCCAGCCATGCCGAAGAAGGTCTGCCTCGTGGGCTCGGGCAACTGGGGCTCGGCCATCGCGCGCATCATCGGCGAGAACACGGAGCGGCTCAGCAAGGTGTTCGAGAAGGACATCAACATGTGGGTGTTCGAGGAGATGGTCGAGGGCCGCAAGCTGACCGAGATCATCAACGAGACCCACGAGAACGTCAAGTACCTGCCGGGCTACACGCTGCCGAGCAACGTGATCGCCGTGCCGGACCTGCTCGAGGCGGTCAAGGGGGCCGACATCCTCATCTTCTGCGTGCCGCACCAGTTTTTGGGCCGCATGCTCAAGGCCATCAAGGAGCAGGGGCTCGCGCCTGGCGCCATGGCCGTCTCGCTCATCAAGGGCATCGACTTTGACGAGAACGGAGTGGTGCTCATCTCGAACATGATCCGCAAGGCGCTCGACATTGACTGCAGCGTGCTCATGGGGGCCAACGTGGCCAACGAGGTGGCCGCGGGCGACTTCTGCGAGTCGACGCTCGGCTGCTCGGACCTGCGCCACGGCGCCGTGCTGCGCGAGCTGTTTAACGCGCCGACGTTCCGCGTCGAGGTGGCGCTGGACCCGCACGGCGTCGAGATGTGCGGTGCGCTCAAGAACGTCGTGGCGCTCGGCGCCGGCTTCTGCGACGGCCTGAGCTACGGCGGCAACACCAAGGCGGCCATCATCCGCATCGGTCTGATCGAGATGAAGAAGTTCTGCTTCAAGTACTTTGACGGCGTCAAGGAGGACACGTTCTTCGAGTCGTGCGGCGTGGCCGACCTCATCACGACGTGCTTTGGCGGCCGCAACCGGAAGTGCGCCGAGGCGTTCGTCAAGAGCGAGACGACGTGGGAGCAGCTCGAGGACTCGATGCTGAACGGGCAGAAGCTGCAGGGCACGCTGGCGGCCAAGGAGGTGTTCTCGATCCTCAAGGCGCACCACAGCGAGGACCAGTTCCCGCTCTTCACGGCCATCTACCGCATCGCGTTCGAAGGTGCCGACCCGGTGACCATCACGCAGCTCGCCCCCGCCGCGCAGTAGGCGGCCACTAGTCATAGCAGGACCATTTTCTCCCCACCACTACCACATCCATCCATCCGTCGACTCGGATGCAATCCACGTATGTAATATTGACTCTCTGTCGTGGTGTTAGCTGTGCTCGTCCCTCAACGTCCTTCGTCGTCGTACTGCGCCAGTAGCGCCAGCGTCGTCGCGGCCTCCGACTCGACCGACACGAAGGCCACGATGAGCCGGAAGACGCTGCCGGGCAGCAGCAGCATCGAGCGGCTCGGCGGCCGCGACCAGCAGCCAAGCAGCAACGCCCAGCCAAGTGGTTGAGGCGGCCGCACCTTCTCCATGCGCGCCAGCACGAGCGGGCCGACCTGCCGCCACAGCAGATCCGCTCGGAACTCCTTGGCCAATGCCAACAGTGTCGAGCCATCGGACTGAGTCTGCTGGCGACTGTGGCAGTACGCGGCGGCGGCGCGCGTGAGCCGAGGGTTGACTGCGTCGAGCTGTCGCAGCAACGCGTCCATTTGGGAGGAAGCTGCGAGTCGCACGCTCTCGAGGAAGCAGCTGACGGCGAGCTGCTGCTGCTGCCGCTTGCCGAGTCGCCTCCTGCTCGACGACTTGCTCGCCTTGGCCTGTATCGGACGGTCTGGCAGCTCCACCAACGCGACGATGGGCCGAATGCGGCAGTGCAGCAGCACATGCGCGGCCCAGCGCTGGTCACCGGACTGCACAGCACCCAGCAGCACCTCGAGGCAGAGTGCAGGCGGCTGAAGCTGGACGAGATCGAGCAGGAAGCGACCAGCGGCGGCCTCGGGGTGTGCAGCGGCCCACGTGAGCGCCTCGCGGTCCGCCACGAAGAAGCGGCGCGTGCCGTCGAGCAGCGCGAGCCGCCGCTGGCGGTAGAAGGCCTGCAGCAGCGCGTTGAGCACGGCGGCGTCCAAGCCGCGCTCGCAGGCGAGGATGAGGAAGTTGCGGCGCCTGGGCAGCCCCCAGTCGATGCGCTGCTGCGCCAGCACTCGGCGCACCTCGCCCGGCGACGGACCCGGCGCCGACAGCACGAACTCAAGCAGCGTGCCGCCCGAGCATCGCCCCGGCCGCGGCGGAGGCCGCAGCGGCGCCACCTGGTGGCGCAGCATGGCGAAATGATCGCGACGCTTGAATGAACAGGGCGGTGCAGTCCGTTTCACCATAAAGGGCATCGTTGAGGTATTCATTATTGAAGTGAATATTGATGTGACTAGTATTTTCAAGATTAGACCTGTGTATGTTACGAGTTAATATAAGAGGTTAATGGAATGTAAGATGCTGTCGATGTGGCAACTGACTGGACTTTCTTCCGTCGTTGAAGTGGATCAGACCGAATGGGTACAGAGAACATTATCGAGTATAAATTATGGGTTTGGATATGGATGGATATGTGCGGATTCAATTATGCAATTGCGTTTAGGACGGCTCGACTTTTTTGAGGGAAGAACGGGGATCAATCATCAATGCTGGGGCTCAAGTCGTTCGTGGTGGCCAAGTCGCGCGAGCTGTCGACGGCGCTGGAGCTGTCGCCCGCGGTCGTCGGCGGCGTGGCGCACACTGGCAATAAGCCGGCGCAGGCAGAGCGTGCGGTCGCGGAGGCGGCGGACGCTGGCGCGGCGCCGACGGAGGGCGGCGAGTTCCTCGAGCACCACCGCTTGCAGTTGGACCTCGCGCTCGAGCGGCACCACGCGCTGGTCGCTAGGTGGGTGTACTGTATCGCATAGTATGAAGGGAGGAGAGGTGGCTAACGCTGGAGTGGGTGGCAGTGGCGAGACGCTGGCGGGGGAGCTGGCCAAGACGCGGCAGAAGCTGCTGGACCAGGCAGAGAGTGCCCAGTTCCTGGCACAGAACTTCCACCTCGTCGCGCGCGTGCGGCAGCAGCTCGGCCACCTGCGGTAGGAAGATTTGGCGGTGGATGATATAGCGGACGAGGACGGAGACTAACGGCGTTGCTTGGCGCAGTGGGCTGGTCGCCAAGATCGCGGAGGATGTCGAGGACGTGGAGAACTTGCTGGCACAGCGCAACGAGGAGCATCTCGCCAAACAGAACGCCGAGTTCGCGGTGCGGCAGGTCGGTGATGCTTACACACCTGTATACAAGTGAGTGTTGTGGCGTGACGCTGACTGGACGACTGGTTGGACAGCAAGAGGAGCTCGAGCGGTTCGAGGAGCGCATCCTGGTCGAGAAGGAGGGCCGGCAGCGCGCGCTGCTGGAGGAGCGACGCCAGCGGCTCGCGCAGGCGTTCCGAGATGACCTGCAGACGTACCAGACCCTCGTGACGTACCAGGGAGCCAAGCCCGAGCCGTCAGGTCTGTCCCGAATGTTGGATTAATGGATTACTTGGTGGTGTTGAATCTAACTTCAACGTGACTGCACAGATGAAGAAAAGGCGGCTGGCAGTATTCCTGGAGCCAAAGAGACGCTCGAGTCGATCGACCTCGTGGTGGAGGCCGATGCCGAGCAGCTCGACGCGTTCTACGACTCGGACTCGGCGTCGGAGGCGGCGCTCACGCCCAAGTTCGCGTCTCCGCAGTCGTCGATCGATCTGACGCGAGCGGCGGGCGACGAGGAAGAAGACGAGGAATGCGACGCACTTCCTGCCGACGCCACCACTGGGGAAGAGGAAGAAAAGGAAGAGAAGGAAGAGATGGAGGAACTTGCGAAAACAGAAGCTGAGGAGGCAAAGGAACAGGTGGAGGAACCTGCAAAGGCGACAGCTGACGATGCAAAGGAAGAAGCACAGACTCCCGACGGAGAATCTGCAGCTCCACCGTCACCCGAACCGGCAGCTGCAGCAGTAGTTAGCAGTCCGGCTAAGGCCGCGGCGTCCGACTAGATTGAATATTGTGGAGACTGGTGCAAGGATGCAGTGAAGGTCGGCCGCGCATTGGGCTGCCTCGCGCTGCCGCTGTCCTCTGTATTTATCGTCGAGACGGCAGTGAGCGCAACGCCAAGCAGACCCAAGCGTTCAATTTCCGACCAACAGACAGACTGACTGTAATACACTGACGGTGGCGATGAAACTCCCCCGACCGACGCGTCGAGTTGAACGAGTTGCGATCTTTCCCTGCGTCCGACCAGCGGCGCTCGATCCTGTGAGCCACTGACGCGATGGAGGCCAAGGGCGGCGGCGTGACGGAGGCCGAGCTGAGCCAGTCGAGCAAGAGCCTCAAGGCCGTCAAGGGCCGGGAGCACTCGGACTCGCTCGAGTTCGACCCGCGCGTGGCCGAGAAGCTCTCGGCGCTCTACGACAAGCTCGGCGGCGATCTGGCCGCCATCTTCGAGGTATGTTCGCTGCTCCATTTGTTACGTGTCGTGCGGTTAGTGACGCTGCTGGCAGGAGCTGGACGAGAACCCGCGCAAGGCGCTCAAACACCCCCCGAGCTCGGCGGACGAATTTGGCAAGAAGTACGCGCAGGGCTTCTACACGATGGCCGAGGCCAAGTGACGCGTCAATCAATACACTCGCGTGCATTACGAGCTCTGTTGTTGTTTTTCCTGTGCTGCAACCGGCGGCGGCTCTTCTACTGCTGCAGACACCGCTGCATCTGGCGATTCAACCTCAGGCTCTGTCGCCTCCACTGCAGCAGCAGGAGGCTCCACTCCGATCGGCGCTGCGATGTCGAGCGCCTCAAGCTGCACGTCCTCGATGTTCTCGAGCGTGAGCAGGTCGGCCTTGTTGAGCACCGCCGACGCCGACCGCGAGCGCTTGGCGGCGGCCGCCAGCTCGGCGAACGCGATGCGGTACTTGGCGTTCGCCTCGATCGAGTACGTCTTGACCGGAGCCTGCAGCGCCTCCCACGTGCGCATCTGCTCGCCCGGCGTGCGCGTCCGTCCATTGCTGATCGTCTCCTCCTTCCAGCGACGCACGAGCTCACCTGAGTCGGGCTCAAGCGTGAACCCGAGCTGCTTGTCCGGTCGGAAGCGAGACGGCACCGACTTCCGGAACACGTCCGTAAACTCGGGCAGCACCACCTCTGGAGGTGCTCGCCGCGCCGACACGGGAGGCGTGGGCTGCTTGTCTGTCTTGGTCTCTGCTGCTGGCTCGGTGGCTGGTGTCAGAGAAGGCTCCACTGGAGACTTGACCTCAGTTGTCGGTGTAATCTCCGCCGTTGGTGTGGCCTCTGTTGTCGGGCTGGGCTCCAGTGTCGGCACGGTCTCCGTTGCTGGTGTGGACTCCGCTGTTGCCACAGGCTCTGTCGTTGAGTTCGGATTTGCAAACTCTGCTGTCACCATGGGCTCGGTCACCTCGGGCTGGATGACGGCTTCAGGAGGCTCGACCTCCTCCAGCACGATCGGCGCCGACTCGGCCGCTGGAGGCTGGTCGATCTTGGACCAGGCTTCCTCGTGCGGCGCGTTGTCGACCGCCACCTTGGTGCTGCGGCTGGCGTTGCCCTTGGTGGCGGGCTTGGCGGTCGTCGTGGGCTGCACGCGCTTCCGGCGGCGCGCGCAGCAGTACAAGCAGTGGCAGGAGCACTTGACGCGGCTCCAGATGGCCGCCAGCACGACGTACAGCGTCTTGCGCAGCACGGGCAACGCTACCTGCAGCCAGAGCGTCGAGAGCAGGATGCCCGCGATGGTGATGGCACAGAAGAGCACCATGACCATGACGTTGGCGCGCACGATCTTGACGACGAAGCCGTACTGGCCGAGCACGTCGACGGAGCTCGCCTCGGTCAGCAGTTGCGAGTAGAGCGAGTCGCTCGACTCGCCGTCGCCCGCCTTGAGTCCCAGCAGGCTGAACACGAAGCCCAGGTTGATCGTCGTCGACTTCATCAGGTTCGGGTTGCCGTACATCCAGGACGAGAAGCCCAGGTGCAGCACGAGTGCCCAAGGTAGCAGCGAGAGCGCGACCTCGCCGAGCGCTTCATCGTACGCCGTCTTGACCGAGTAGAGTCTCAAAATGGACAGCTTGTCGAGCCAAAACGTTCCGCCGCAAGTCAACGCCGCGATGAAGAGCAGCACAGGTGAGCCGCCAGAAAAGAGCATGGTGACGATGACCGAGTTGAGCACGAGCGGATAGCGGACCGCCAGATCGAATGGCGGACCAGCGTAGAGCTTGTTCATCTGTTCCTGGCTCCGGATGGACCGGCGCGAGACGCAGCGCTTGAGCGGCGCGAGCACGAACATCTGCAGGCCGAGCACGAGGTGCGGCACGAAGGCGTTGATGAGCATGGTCATGGTGATGGCCATCCCCACGGTCGGGTACCAGTCACGCTCAAAGTCGCGGTATTTGCCCTTGAACAGATCCCTGGCGAGCGGCACCTTGTCCAGGTGTAGCGCCGCGTTCACGATGAGCACGATCACGGCCGTGTTGAGAAACTGCGCGAGGAACATCTTGAGTGCGAGTGCCGATGCTCGAGAGGACTCGCTCGAGTGTCGCTCAAAGCCCGCGAGCGCGCGCAGCACGGCCTTGAGCAGCAAGTTGACGACCACGACGATGCCCGAGGCCAGCGCGATGAAGGCGTTCTTGGTCAGGTAGTCCTTGATGAAGCCTCGGCACGGCAGCACGTCCTTCCAGAGCGCCTGCGGCCCGTCGAGGAAGCCCTTCTCCGAGATGTAGTTCTGCAGCTCGCCCGTGCAAAGGCAGTAGAGCACGTGGCTCGCCAGGTACGTCTCGCACGACTCGCCGCTGTTGAGCAGGTCCTGGTCGAAGCACGGCAGCGTGCTGCAGGTCGTCGAGCTCGCGTCCGACACGCACGGGTCGGTACACCGCACACCCGTCGTCGACGTAGGGTGGGCGATGGACAGCGGGTTCACGATGCCGTTCGTGTAGGCGATGTGGTACTGCGTCTCGCCATTGGTGCCGGCCGGGCACGTCGCGTTCGGAGACCACGCGAGCTCCCAGTCGAGCTTGGCGTTGGCACCCGTGTCGAACGAGGTGTTGCCAAAGAAAACGGCGGGGAGGGACGAGTCGCAGAGACCCGAGGGAGGCATCTTGGCCTTGAACTGCTGCTGCGCCGACTGCGCGCCAGAGATGATGCCGCACGAGAAGAGCAGCAGCAGGAATGTGATGAGGTTGGTGAACGACCGGCGGTACAGGCGGCCGCGGTCCGTGATCTCGAGGTTCTCCCACAGGATATTGCTCGGCTCGGGTGCAGCCACCACAATCAACGGGAACTTGTCTCGGAACCGGAGCTGCTTGGGCTGGAACTTGTGTGGCAGCCACTGCGTCGACCGCCGGTAGTCACGCAGACAGCGGCGCCGCGACTCGAGGTTGTTGAAAACGACGAAGGCAGCCTCGCACGCATCGAGGTCGAAGGCCGAGACGGTCGCGGTCGCCGCCTTCTTGACGGCCGCCACATTGAGCTTGCCCTGCGCCGGCTGGTCCTGTACACTTGGCATGGCAACGTCAGTCTCGGCAGGTTTGTTCTCTGCCTTGACGTCGGTCTTGCTGTCAGTCTTGACATCGGTCTTGGCGTCAGCCTTGACATCAGTCTTACTGTCAATCTTGGTATCGGCCTTGGTGTCGGCTTTGGCGTCGGTCTTGGGCTTGGTCTCCTTCTTGGCCTTCTCGTGCTGCTGCTGCTTGAACGCCTTAATCTTGCCCGTCTTCTTCTCGAGCTGCGCGCTCAGTCGTGCGAGCTTGACGGTCGCGACCTGCAGTAGCTTGTCGTCCGCCGGCCGGAAGACCCGGGCCGCCTCCTTCTTGATCTTCTTGGCCTCGATACCGGTCAGCGTAGCCGCCTTGGCCTCGAGCGCAGCTGCCTCACGTTTGTCACGCTCCAAGATAGCGATCAACTGATTGGTGTCGGCCACGCTGCGTGTGAGCGCCTCCATGCTGAGGAACGTGCGCAACAGCCCTCCAGTTGGCCGCGCCACGCTCACCTCAGCGATCCATGTTCCCAGATACATATCGCTGTTGGCGGCGTCATTCAAGTGCTCGACGTTGGCGACGACGTTGCAGTTGACGGCACCTTTAGAAAGCGAGTGTTTGACTCGGCGACGACGCTTGCCCCAGCAGCAGCCGAGCCAAAGCGGGAAGTAGGTCTCCTCTTGCGTCGGGTCGAACCGCTCGTTAAAGTGATCGAGGATCTCCTTGGCCGTTGCATCGCGCGGCAGCCCTCGCACGAACACCGCATATTTGGCTGGTGTCAGGTTCTCCTGCTGGTGCTTGTCGATGGCACGACGAGCTCGGACGCGGAAGGCGATGACGAAGACCAGGAACACGAACGAGTAGATGGCGTCGCTAGACGTGATGATCCAGCTCACTGTGACGGGGCTGGTCGTGAAGGGAGTCTTGACCGTCTCCCACGTGCAGTCGATGTCACCTTCAGGCTGACAAAGGCTCGTGTCCGCCTTGACATCGTCGCTCACGCCTTGATTGCCCAGCGACGCATATGCGAGCTGCAGAGGATCGGCCATCTTGCTCGTCACGCCGTGGCCGTAGTTGTTGACGGTAATGGCGGGGAGCGACACGATGCCCATGATCAGGAAGACGATCCCCAGGTACTTGGTCAGCATGAAGTACAGCTGCATGCCGATCCCCAGCTCGCCAATGTCGGACATGTTCGCGTCAAAGACTGACTTGTTTCCCCCCGCGAGTCGGTCCTGCTTGGCCAGTGCCGCCGCGCGCTTGGCCATCGTCTTGTAGTCCTTGCTGTTGATACCGGAGTGTGATGACGGGGGAGGTGGGTGTGGTGCTAGTGCTTCCAGCGGAGCAATGGCTTCAATCACGATCGGTTCTTCCACTGGCATCTCAACCTCACGCGGAGTGTTGCCGTGCACTGATGGCGCTTTGCTGGTTGGCCGCGGACTGTGAGTTGACGGGACGGCCTCGACGGAAAGCCTCCGCGCTGATGAATGCGACTGCACCAGCCGCGACTCATCCACCTCGACGGGTGGCGGCGTCGCCGGCCGCTCGATGGCGCCTGTCTCGGGGTCGTCCGGCACGATCAGCGTCGGCAGCGACCCGAGCGCCGCGTCCATCATGGTTGCGGCCCCCGCCACAGCTCCGAGCGGTTGGTCGCGTAGGTCTTTGGCCCCGTTGTCGAGTGATTCGATTGACGTCCGCTCCTTGCGGCGGATCGACAACGCAACCGGCTCAGGAGCAGACGACGAGACCGAAGGACGTCAGTTAAGAATAGACGCTTCGAGTTCAAGCAAGAAACCGCCATCAAGCACCGCCTGAGAGTCAAGTGGCACGTCATGTTGATTCGATCGTAACTCAGGACCCAGCGCAGCAACACCTACCGCTTCAAGTTGTGTTCGGGTGATCAGCATTGCCAGCGTTGGCCTCGCCATGGGTGATGCCGGATTGCAATTTGGTCTCGATTGGGCAGATGACGACCTTGGACGGTTGAACTGGGACTGAGGTCGAGCGCTTGGCGGCCTTCACCAGCTCCGTGTACGCGCTCCTGTACTTGTCGTTGGCCTCGATCGAGTACGTTTTGACTGGCGCGTGCATCGCCTCCCATGTGCGCATACGCTCGCCTGCCGCGCGTCCGTCCATTGCTGATCGTCTCCTCCTTCCAGTGGCGCACGAGCTCACCTGAGTCGGGATCGATGGCGAACCCGAGCTGCTTGTCCGGTCGGAAACGACGAGGCATTGACTTTCGAAACACGTCCGTGAACTCTGGCAGAATAACGTCGCGCCGCTTCTTGGCTAGCAAGCGACTGAAGAATGATCTTTGCTTTGGATTCCTCTCCGATGGTGGATCAGAAATCGTCTCGCCCTTCACCTGAGATGCACTGTCGTCCTGAGCAACGGGTTGCACTGGAGCCACCGGCTTGGTTGTAGGTCGTGCACGGCGCCGAGGGTAGCAAGCATCGCGCATACAGCTGAAAACTGCGGAGATCGCAATCCCGATCGTGTTTCTCAGCAACGGACGGATCGCGTTACTCCAGATGCTTCGAAGCAGCACGCTGAGCAGCGTGAATAATAGAAAGTGCAGCATGACTACGACGGCGTCGCCTTGGAGCCGTGTCCCCAAACCATACTGGCTGCCTCCGTCAATGGAATATGCGATTCTTCCCAACATTTGAAATGGCATATAGAGATACGATAGACCCAAATTGCTCCCTCCATATACCAGATCGTCGTTGCCGTACATCCAAGCCGAGAAGCACGCGTGCACCTCCAATGTCCACCACAGCACTGAAAGTGCGACCTTGTTGAGGTTCTCGTCGTACGTTGTCTTGACGGAGTAAACCTTCAGGATCGAGATCTTCTCGAGCCAAAACGTTCCGCTGCAAGCCAGCGTTGCGATGAAGAGCAGTATCGGCGATCCGCCCGCGAACATCATGGTGACGATCGCCGAGTTAAGCACGACCGGGTACCGCACGGTCAAATCGAACGGCGGTCCAGCATAGAGCTTTTTCATTCGATCTTGTGTGCGGATAGACCGGCAAAAGTACATACTCTCGAGCGGCGTGAGCACCATTAGTTGCAGCGCCAGAACGATGTACGCGCCAAAGGCATTGAAGAACAGAGTCATGGTGATGGCCATGCCGACAGTCGGGTACCAGTCGCGATCAAAATCATGATATTTGCCTTTGAGCATGTCCTTGGCAACCGGGACGTTTTCGAGCGGAAAGTACACGTTGATGATCAGCACTATGATGGATGCTGCGCTCAAACTCTTTGGTGCACAGGCAATAGAGCATGTGCCATGCCAGGTATGTGCGGCGTGTGTCTGTGTGCGCAATCTATAGTCGGTTTCGTAACTTGTCGTCTGAGTCTGCAGCCTTCCAGCCTTTCTTCATCTGCAGCACCCTCAAGAGCACGATCATTTCACCAGCAAAAGTCCACTATTGAAACGCACTATTGTAAAAGGCAACTTCAACATCAAGAATGTTGATCGATCACTGGATTTCAAACTAATCTCATCACTTGGAAGCCACACAGCGACTCGTATGCAAGCACAAGGCCGCAGCGCCTCGCTTACCGGGACTTGCTTTTGCCTTTGCCGCCAGTCTCGACGTTAGCGTCCAGAGTGAGCACGTCGGCCTTGGTGAGCTGGCCCGAAGCGGATCGCGACCGCTTGGCCGCCGCCACGAGCTCGGCGAACGCGATCCGGTATTTGGCATTTGCCTCGATCGCGTACGTCTTGACTGGCGCCTGTAGCGCCTCCCACGTGAGCATGCGCTCACCCGCCGAACGGACGTATCCGTGGCTGACGGTCTCCTCTTGCCAGCGGCGCACGAGCTCGCCCGAATCGCGGTCGATTGCGAACCCGAGTTGCCTGTCCGGTCGAAAGCGCCGTGACACGGACTGGCGGAACTCTCCAGTGAACTCAGGCAACACCACATCGGGCCGTTGAGGAGCTGGTCGTCGCGCTGTCGCTGCGGACCGAGGCTCCGGCGACGCCTTGGCTTGCTTGGAATCTGTCGTAGCTGCCCCCCTCGGCGAGCCGTCTTTCGTAGCCTTGGAGTTCGTAGTTGTCGCCACGGCTGGCGCTGTGTCGGGACCAACCTTGGCGCTGTGAGTGCTACCGCCGCCCTTGGCGGTTGGAGGACCGCCACCAGCTGTCGTGGGCTGCACTCGCTCCCGCTTCCGCCGACGACAGCAGCAGATGCAGCAGCAGACGTCACACAGACAGCCACAGAAGGCAGACAACACGACTCCAACAGTCTTCTGCCACACCGGACGCAGCACCTTGAGCCAAAGTGCGGAGAGCAGAATGCCCGAGACCGTGATGGCGCAGAAGAGCACCATTACCATGACGTTGGCGCGCACGAGCTTGACAGTGATGCCGTACCTGCTCCACTTGTCGATGCGACTGGACTGTTCTCGCAGCTGCGAGAGCATGTCGTCCACGAACGCCGGGCCGTTCAGCGATACAGTCTTCATCAAGTCCGGGTTTCCGTACATCCAGGCGGAGAAGCCCAGGTGCAGCACGAGTGCCCACGGCAGTAGTGAGAGCGCCAACTTCCCCAGAGCCTCATCATATGCCGTCTTGACCGAGTAGAGCCGCAAGATCGAGAGCTTCTCGAGCCAAAACGTGCCACCGCAAGTCAACGCCGCGATGAAGAGCAGCACGGGCGAACCACCGGCGAAGACCATCGTGACTAGCACCGAGTTGAGCACGAGTGGGTAGCGGACCGCCAGATCGAATGGCGGACCAGCGTAGAGCTTGTTCATCTGCTCTTGTGTCCGGATGCTGCGCTTGGTGATGCAGCGCGTGAGCGGCGCGACCACAAACATTTGGACCGACAACACCAAGTGAGGCAGCACCGAGTTGAAGAGCATGGTCATGGTGATGGCCATCCCCACGGTCGGGTACCAGTCACGCTCAAAGTCGCGGTATTTGCCCTTGAACAGGTCCTTGGCGACCGGGATGTTGTCCAAGTGGAGCGCCGCGTTGACCACCAGAACGATCACGGCCGTGTTGAGAAACTGCGCGAGGAACATCTTGAGTGCGAGCGCTGAGGCTCGAGAAGACTCGCTCGAGTGTCGTTCAAAGCCTGCGAGCGCATGGAGGATCGCGTTGAGCAGCAGGTTGACGAGCACCACAACACCAGAAGCCAGAACAATAAGTGCATTCTTGGTCAGGTAGTCCTTGATGAAGCCTCGACACGGCTCAACGTCATTCCAGAGTGCCTGAGGACCGTCGACGTACCCGTTCACCGCGATGGACCGCTGCAGCTCGCTCGTGCACAGACAGTAGAGCACGTGGCTCGCCAAGTACGTTTCGCAATCGTTGCCCGCGTTGACCCGGTCCGCGTCGAAGCACGGCAGCGTTCCGCAAATTGTTGAGCTCGCATCGGACACGCACGGGTCAATGCATCGCTCGTACTCGTCCGCTGTGGCTGCTCGGTGAGCGGCCGATAGCGGGTTCATGATGCCGTTCGTGTAGGCGATGTGGTAGCGCATCTCACCGCTGGCGCCAGGAGAGCACGTCGCGTTCGACGCCCACGCGAGGTTCCAATCCAGTTTGGCGTTGGATCCCTTATTGAACGATGTGCTGCCGAAGAAGACAGCAGGGAGAGCGGAGTCACAGAGTCCTGCAGGCGGCATCTTGGCCTTAAACTGTTGTTGCGCGGACTGCGCGCCAGAGATGATGGCGCATGAAAAGAGCAGCAGCAGGAACGTAATGAGGTTCGTCAACGATCGTCGGTAGAAGCGACCGCGGTTGGTCACTTCGAGATTCTCCCACAAGATGTTCGACGGCTCCGGCGCTGCGATCACCCTCAGAGGGAACTTCTCCCGAAAGCGCAGCGCCTTCGGTTGGAACCTGTACGGCAGTCGCTGCATGGACCGCCGGTAGTCACGCAGACAGCGGCGTCGCGACTCGAGGTTGTTAAAGACGACGAAGGCGGCCTCGCACGCGTCGAGGTCGAAAGCAGACACACCTGCGGCTCGGAGCTTCGTCTGTGTTGACTGTTTGGTCAGGTTCGGTGTCGTCTGTCCCTTCGTTTGGTCGCGCTGGCGCTGCTTGAAGGCCTTGATCTTGCCCGTCTTCTTCTGCAGCTTGGCGTTCAGACTTGCCAGCGTAGCTTTCGCTGTCTGCAGCAGGCGCTCGTCGGCCTGGCGGAAAGCCCGGTGAGCCTGTTTCTTCATCATTTTGGCCTCGCGACCGGTTAGAGCGGCTGCCTGCGTCGCGAGAGTGGCTGCCTCGCGTTTGTCGCGCTCCAAGATAGCGATCAGCTGGTTCGTCTCGGCCACTTTGCCCGTGAGCGCCTCCATGCTGAGAAACGTGCGCAACAGACCGCCGGTCGGCCGCGCCACGCTTACTTCAGCGACCCATGTTCCCAGATACATGTTGCCGCCTTCTTGGCCGTCCAAATGCTCGACGTTAGAGACGACGTTGCAGTTGACGGCACCCTTGGAGAGCGTGTTCTTGACCTTGCGGCGCCGCCCCCAGCAACAGCCGAGCCAGAGCGGGAAGTACATCTCCTCCTGCGTCGGGTCGAATCGCTCGTTAAAGTGATCGAGGATCTCCTTGTCGGTCGCGTCGTGCGGCAGCCCTCGCACGAACACCGCATATTTGGCTGGCGTCAGGTTCTCTTGCTCGTGTTTGGCGATCGCTCGCTTGGCGCTGCGGCGGAATCCGAGCACGAAGAGCAAGAACACGAACGAGTAGATGGCATCGCTGGACGTGATAATCCAGCTCACCGTCACCGGGTTGGACGCGAAGGGAGTCTTGACCGTCTCCCACGTGCAGTCGATGTCGCCCTGCGGCAAGCAGAGCCGCTCGTCCGCCTTTATCTCCTCGGCGACTCCTTGGTTGCCCAGCGATGCATACGCGAGCTGCAGAGGATCGGCCATCTTGCTCGTCACGCCGTGGCCGAAGCAGTTGGCGACGAGCGCCGGCAGCGACACGATCCCCATGACCAAGAAGACGATCCCCAGGTACTTGGTCAGCATGAAGTACAGCTGCATGCCGATCCCCAGCGCGCCAATGTCGGACATGTTCGCGTCGAAGACTGACTTGTTTCCCCCCGCCAGTCGGTCCTGTTTGGCCAGTGCCGCCGCGCGCTTGGCCATCGTCTTGTAGTCCTTGCTGCTTACCGCTGCCGCTCGCGCAGACGGCGACGGAGGCGGTGCCGTGGTCGCGACTGCATCAGCAGGACCGACCGGCGTCAGAGCGCTCGCATTCGGACTCGCTCCCGCCGGCACATTGGTCGCGGTCGAGAGCCGGCGGCTGGTCGGTGACGACTTCCCCACTCGAGATTCGTCCGCCTTGGCGAGCGCCGCGGCCGTCATGGTCCGCGGCGGCCCGCTGGGCTTGCGCTGGTCCGATCCGTCCGGTGGAGAGGCGCTCATGTGGCGAGGCCGCTCGCCAACGACGACTCCATCCCCGTCGGGAATAACCGCCCCGTGTGTGCGGGGCCAGCGCCGAGAAACGAACCCAACCACCGGCCACTGGCCACTGGCAACCGGTCGCTGCGGCTTGAAGTCTCTCGTTTTGCTGGTCGCGTTGCAGTCTCGGCGACCAATGAGCGCCGGTGGTGAGACGAGCTCTCGGTTTGACATGTCGCGGCCGCGTAAAGAACCCACGCTCTCTCTCTCACTTCGCTCCTGCTCCGCCCCCGCCTGGTGCCTCCGCGATCGGCAGCACTCGCTCGGCGGCCCCCTCGCGACCCGTCCCGAATGCTGTGGACGCCGCTGGCCACGGCCTCGGCCGCGCTCTCGAGCGCCGGCTCGGCGCTGCTCGTCATCAAGCTCGCGCGCGACTGGGACGTGCGCCTCTCGAGCGTGCGGTGGCTCTTCCTGCTCTTCTTCGCCAGCGTGTGGCTCTACACGACCGGCCGCGTCGCGCAGTACGCGTGGCTGCTCTCGCTGAGTGACGCACAGCTCGCGAGCGTCTACGCCGCGGGGGTCTCGCCCGCGCAGCTCGACCGGCTCGGCATCTTCGCGTCCGTCGACATCGCCGCCGTTCGCACGCCTTGGGTCTCGACCGTCGCCTGCTTCTGCGACGCCATGCACTTCGCGGCCGCGCTCTGGGTGTTGCCGCTCACGTTCGAGCTCGCGCACATCGCCAGCAAGACCATGGACCGCGGCGTCGCCATGGAGCAGCGCCAGATCCGCCTGTACACTGTCGGTGGACTCGCACTGATTGCAGGCTTCGTCGCGACGCAGGTCGCACTGGCGGCCGTGCACGGCGGCTACTGCGACGCCACATACAAGCTCGCGCTCGCCGTCTACGCGCTGCAGGTCGTGACGCTGGTGTACATGGTGGTGCTGCTGTTCGTGCTGCGGTGCAAGGGCCGCGACGTCGAGGCCGTGCACGGCCACTTCGAGGCGTCGCCCATCTATCGCCGACTGGTGCGCATCATGCTCGTCTACGCGCTGTTCGCCTTCCAGTACGAGCTGCTGACGCTGTCGCTGCACTGGACGCTGCCGACGGACCCGCGGCTGCTGACGGTCGTGGCACTCAGCCAGGTCGTGTACAACGCCACGGGCTTCATGCTGGCCGCCATCACGGGCTGCAGCCTGCCGTGCGTGCTGCGCTTCTGCGGCTGCTGCCTGCCGGATGACCTCGAGTCGCAGCTCGTGCTCGGGCGGGATGCACTGCCCGTCTCGCTCTCGCCCATCGGCGTGCCGGACTGCCTGCCTCCCTTCGACCGTCCGGTGTTCGTCGTCACGGACATTGAAGCGTCCAGCGCGCTGTGGGGAATCGGCGACGGCCTCGTCATGCAGCGTGCGACCGAGATCCACGACAATGTGCTGCGCCAGGAACTCGCGCGATATCGCGGGTACGAGATCACGACGGCGGGCGACTCGTTCCAGCTCGCCTTCCACACGGTGCGCGAGGCCGTCGAGTACTGCCTGGCCGTGCAGACGACGCTGCTGGCCGCCGACTGGCCCAAGGAGCTGCACGGGCTCGTGCCGGCCACGCAGACCGTGCGGTCACTTGCCCGGCCGCTGTTCCGCGGTCTGCGAGTGCGCATGGGCGTTCACGCGGCCGCCGACTGCGAAGGTCCAGTGATCGTCGCGCCGCACGCCGTGACGGGGAAGATGACGTACGCGGGCGTGTCGTTCGAGATCGCCAACGAGGTCGGAAACCTCGGCGCCGGCGGCCAGGTGCTTGTCACGGAGCGGGTCGCGCAGTGGATCGACAGCAACAACTGGCTGCTGGATGTGCCCGCGCGCGTCGAGCGGCTCGGCAACTACACCATCCCGCAGGCCAACCTCCGCGTCGAGCTCTTCCAGGTATTGCCGCACCAGCTGCGCAAGCGCGCGAGGCTGTTCCCCGCCATCGACGTCGAGAGCGACGACGCCTCCGAGACCACGCTCCCAGTCAGTGCGTCCGGCGACGACCCCATACAGATCGAAAACTGGCGGATTTAAGTTAATCGGCTCGTTGCGAGCCTTTCCCAAGCGACTTAGAGGCTGGAGCGAGCGTGGTGGTCGCTCGGCCGAGGGCTCCAGTGCCACGACCCGCTCGACGACACGCTCAGCTCGACTGTCTCGAACTCGGCGTTTCCCGAGAAGCCTCCACCTATGGGCAATTTCAGCCGCCGGCTTCTGCTCTTGGCCACGACGTCCGGCGGTGTCTCGCCGGCGAACCAGTGCCTGCGCGCTCGCAGCTGCGCCGGGATGATCTGGAAAAGCTCCACACGCACGTTCACCTGAGGGACAATCAGCTCGCACAAAAAGTCGACCTCGAACTGCTCGTCCACCAACTCGCTGTGCTGCTCGAGCCACTCCGCCACACGGCGAGTAGCCACGATCTGACCACCAGCGCCGAGATCACCAACACTGCTCGCAACCACCTCGGACGCACCAGTGTACGTCGTCTTGCCGGTCACCGCGTGGACGTCGACCACGAGCGGACCTTCGCACTCGGCCGCGTCGTGGATACCCATGCGGACGCGCAGTCCTCGGAAGACGTATCGGTGACCCCATCGCTCTTTGGCGGTCGCGGGGACCATATTGTGGAGTTCGTCTGGCCAGTCTGCCGCTAACAGTCGGTTCTGCACGTCGATGCAATACTCTGCGGCTTCTCTCATGGTGTGGAATGCGAGTTGGAAGGCGTCTCCCGCTGTGGTGATCTCGTATCCTCTGTGTGGCGCGAGTCTTGATCGTAGGATGTCGTCGTGTATCTGTACAGCCTTCTGCATGACTCTTCCGTCTCCGATGGCCCACAATGCGCTGGATGACTCGATGTCGGTGAAGACGAAGACCGGGTTGTTCCACGGCCCCAGTCGTTCGATCGTCGTCGTCATCACCATCTCGAACGCGGGCACGCCATCCGTCAGGATCTCGAGCTGCTCGGGCATCGCATGCTCGACGAGCCACGGGCAGGCGCGGAGGATGCAGTCGAGCGAACAACCCGTGGCGATTGCGAGCCCGAGCACTGTGCCCATGTAGAACACCACCGATATGCCGAGGTAGTCGAGCACGGCTGAGCTGTGGTCGTCCACGATGTACAGGATGACGGAGCTCAGCTGGAACTCGAGCGCGAAGACGGCGTAGACCACCCTGCGTTATCAAAACACCAACCACTCAGTCAGAACCAAATCTGCTACAACCCGTGGCGGCAATGCGACTTACATGATGGCGCGGAGGCGGCGGTAGATGGGCGAGAGCACAAAGCGGCCGTGCACCGACTCGACATCCCGCCCCTTCCACTTGAGCGTCACGAGGATCGCAGCCATGTAGACGAGCGAGAAGATCTGCACCGTGTACACGCTCAGCAGCAGCGCGTGCGCCGAGGACGAGTAGCCGCGCTTCGAGATTGCGAGCACGATCTCGACGATCGCAAACGCCGCGATCAGCACATGCCCGAGCCACGCGTACACGCGAATCTTGGCGCGCTCGTTGGCGGGGCCGCGGTCCATGGTCGCCGACAGCAGCTTGGAGAGCTCGTACGTGAGCGCGAAGACCCAGAAGGCGGCGCCGAAGAGCGCCACGTCACCCAGCACGACCAGCGTCGTCATCCAGCCGTTGCCGGCCGCCTGCATGTACACGACGGCATGGATGCCAAGCCGATCGAGCTCGTTGACTGTGAACGAGTCGCCCGAGCGCAGCGCCGGATCGGCCGCCAGCAGCGCGACCAGCCAGCTGTAGTAGCCCACGCGAGCCGTCGTGTAGACGAACAGGTAGAGGAAGAAGACGGTGAAGAGCCATCGCACGCTCGAGACGCGGATATCCCAGTCGCGGCAGAACTTGAACACCACGAGCGCCGCCGCCCCGGCCGACAGGGCCGCGCTGCCGAGCGCCAGCAGCGTGTAGATCATTTGCCGCGGTGATGGGAAGGTGAGACAGGTGGGGACGGCGCGACTGTAAGCTGCGAGTCGGCGGGGCGGTCGAGTCGCGTGTGGCGAAGGGTGCCGAAGGTCGACCGTTGACCCCGTGGCGTCAGGGTGGCTCCTAGTGTTCAGCAGACCGAACAGTCGATATTTTTGCGTTTGACATGGGTGGAAGAAGCTCAGTGATGGATTCTATACTATTTCGTTAGTGTAATGATCCGGTCCCCATCCCATTCCGCACTCGGTGATTCTCGAACGGCTGGTGGTCAGGAGCGGCAAATATCTACTGCCACCGATGGCAGTAAGCTCTCACGTCTGCCCCTTCGCGTCGATGGCGAACAACTCAAACTAGATCCTCATACGCCACGAACGGAAACTGCTGACCGCCGCAACACCCGCTAGGACTGAACGGCAGCGTGTCGCTCCGCAAGCGACTGTAGCTCATCGTCCGAGAGCGGAGCCGCTCGGTGATGTCGGCGGTCCGGAAAAACCTTCTCCGAGCCGCGAGCTTGGCCGGCAGCAGCTGAGAGAGCTCCACACGCACGTTCACCTGAGGGACAATCAACTCACGAAGAAAGTCGACCTCGAACTGCTCGTCCACCAACTCGCTGTGCTGCTCGAGCCACTCCGCCACACGGCGAGTAGCCACGATCTGACCACCAGCGCCGAGATCACCAACACTGCTCGCAACCACCTCGGACGCACCAGTGTACGTCGTCTTGCCGGTCACCGCGTGGACGTCGACCACGAGCGGACCTTCGCACTCGGCCGCGTCGTGGATACCCATGCGGACGCGCAGTCCTCGGAAGACGTATCGGTGACCCCATCGCTCTTTGGCGGTCGCGGGGACCATATTGTGGAGTTCGTCTGGCCAGTCTGCCGCTAACAGTCGGTTCTGCACGTCGATGCAATACTCTGCGGCTTCTCTCATGGTGTGGAATGCGAGTTGGAAGGCGTCTCCCGCTGTGGTGATCTCGTATCCTCTGTGTGGCGCGAGTCTTGATCGTAGGATGTCGTCGTGTATCTGTACAGCCTTCTGCATGACTCTTCCGTCTCCGATGGCCCACAATGCGCTGGATGACTCGATGTCGGTGAAGACGAAGACCGGAGTGTGCACTGGCGTGGTGTTGAGGTTCATTGGTGTTTCGAACTCGAAGTATGTTGCGAGGTCGTCTGGTTTGCCGTGCACAATGGCGGCGTCTGTTGGTAGGCACCAGCGGCAACACTTGGTGACGCATGTCAGACTGCAACCCGTGACGATCGAGAGTGCGAGCACCGTCGCGTTGTACATCACGACACTCACGCCGAGGATACGCTCCGTGGACTCATTGTTGGGCGACATGAGCTGCACGAGTAATGTGAGGCTGAATTGTAGCGCGAAGATGGCGTAGACAAACATCATCCACTTGAGCCGATGGTAGAGCGGTGAGGCGATGAACTGTCCGTGCACGGCTTCGCGGTCGCGTCCCGAACGTTTGAGCACGACGAGCAGACCGGTCATGAAGATCAGCACGCTGATCTGCATCACATGGCGGATGATCAGCACCACGTAGTAGGCGTGCGAGTTGTCGTGATACACAACGTCTAGCATCGTCTCGGCGACAGCAAAGCAGGCGATGGCAACGTGACCCACGAGGCAGTAGACGCGGATGCGGCGCTGCTCGGTCTCGACGCCGCTGTCCATAGCAGTGGCCACGAGCCGGAAGAGTTCGTACGTGAGTGGGAACACCCACAATGTGGCGCCGAAGTGAGCCATGTTGCCGAATGCCACGAGAGGCAAGATCCACGGCTCAATGTTCCCCTTGAGCCTCAAGACGGAGAAGATGCCGAGCCGGTCTAATTTGCTGGCCGATATGGTAAACTCCGGAGACGGGTGAGCCACCTCGTGCACAAGCCAGCAGTTGTAGATGACACGAGTCGTAATGTAGACCCAGAGGTAGCCGAAGAAGAGTGTGAACAGCCATCGCACACTCGACACCCGCATGTCCCAGTCGCGGCAGAACTTGACGACCATGAGCGCCGAGCCGATACTCGAGCCCACGGCTGCGCCGAGCGCCAGAGGCGCGTACAGCATTTTTGTCGGCCCAGATCGCTCGTCACCTTAGTGAGAGTGGAGAGTCGTCGAGCCAGCGAGCCAGTCAAGAATAGCGCAGCGCGTTTCGCTGTCGGTCAAGTCGAGCCGCTCTCTCCTAACGTTTAGTGACCGTATGATCTCTAGGCGTTAAACGGTATGAGCAACAGCTTATCCGAATGTGGACCGAGGTTGACGAGCGTGGCGAGCTGCACGAGGTTGACGAGCGTGGTGATCTGCACGAGGCAGACGGCGAACGCGAGACGATAGCTCACCACCGAATAGCCGCCATGCACAACACACGCTCGAGACGCGCACGTCCTAGTCGCGCGTGAGCTTGACCGTGAGCAGTCCCGTGGCGGCGCTGGAGAGTCCCGCGAGCGTCATGGCGAGCGGCGTCCAGAGCATCTCGAGCCGTGACCGAGTATCTGGAGGCCTTGATCGAGCTTCTACAGGCTATAGACGAGTGTCTGGCGGTCTTGGGGAGCTTTGGCGAGTGCCAAATGGCCCCGGGGAATGCAAACAGGAGCAGGAAGGGACCATGTGTGTCGGTGTCGACGGAGATGGTCTGCATGTGTCGGCCAGCTGATCGCGAGGGGTGTCAGTCGGGATGCTGTGGATCATGTAACCCAAGTCAGACTTGGACTGTCCTGGACATCCAACAGCCGAACCTTCAAAGAGTTTACATGCAGAGTCTTCACCGTCGCGTCGATGGCGAACAACTCAAACTAGATCCTCATACGCCACGAACGGAAACTGCTGACCGCCGCAACACCCGCTAGGACTGAACGGCAGCGTGTCGCTCCGCAAGCGACTGTAGCTCATCGTCCGAGAGCGGAGCCGCTCGGTGATGTCGGCGGTCCGGAAAAACCTTCTCCGAGCCGCGAGCTTGGCCAGCAGCAGCTGAGAGAGCTCCACACGCACGTTCACCTGAGGGACAATCAACTCACGAAGAAAGTCGACCTCGAACTGCTCGTCCACCAACTCGCTGTGCTGCTCGAGCCACTCCGCCACACGGCGAGTAGCCACGATCTGACCACCAGCGCCGAGATCACCAACACTGCTCGCAACCACCTCGGACGCACCAGTGTACGTCGTCTTGCCGGTCACCGCGTGGACGTCGACCACGAGCGGACCTTCGCACTCGGCCGCGTCGTGGATACCCATGCGGACGCGCAGTCCTCGGAAGACGTATCGGTGACCCCATCGCTCTTTGGCGGTCGCGGGGACCATATTGTGGAGTTCGTCTGGCCAGTCTGCCGCTAACAGTCGGTTCTGCACGTCGATGCAATACTCTGCGGCTTCTCTCATGGTGTGGAATGCGAGTTGGAAGGCGTCTCCCGCTGTGGTGATCTCGTATCCTCTGTGTGGCGCGAGTCTTGATCGTAGGATGTCGTCGTGTATCTGTACAGCCTTCTGCATGACTCTTCCGTCTTCGATGGCCCACAATGCGCTGGATGACTCGATGTCGGTGAAGACGAAGACCGGAGTGTGCACTGGTGCTGTGATGAGGTTCATTGGTGTTTCGAACTCGAAGTATGTTGCGAGGTCGTCTGGTTTGCCGTGCACAATGGCGGCGTCTGTTGGTAGGCACCAGCGGCAACACTTGGTGACGCATGTCAGACTGCAACCCGTGACGATCGAGAGTGCGAGCACCGTCGCGTTGTACATCACGACACTCACGCAGAGGATGCGCTCCGTGAAGTCGTTGGCGGGTGAGAAGACCTGTATGAGCAATGTGAGACTGAACTGCAGCGCGAAGATAGCGTAGACAAACATCATCCACTTGAGCCGATGGTAGAGCGGTGAGGCGATGAACTGTCCGTGCACGGCTTCGCGGTCGCGTCCCGAACGTTTGAGCACGACGAGCAGACCGGTCATGAAGATCAGCACGCTGATCTGCATCACATGGCGGATGATCAGCAGTGCGTAGTAGGCATACGACATGTCGTGGTACACCACGCTTATCAGCGTCTCGGCGACAGCAAAGCAGGCGATGGCAACGTGACCCACGAGGCAGTAGACGCGGATGCGGCGCTGCTCGGTCTTGACACCGCGATCCATAGCAGTGGCCACGAGCCGGAAGAGTTCGTACGTGAGTGGGAACACCCACAATGTGGCGCCGAAGTGAGCCATGTTGCCGAGCGACACGAGCAGCCGGATCCACGGCTCGGTTTTGCCCACGAGCTGCATGATCGTGACGATGCCGAGCCGGTCTAATTTGCTGGCCGATATGGTAAACTCCGGAGACGGGTGAGCCACCTCGTGCACAAGCCAGCAGTTGTAGATGACACGAGTCGTAATGTAGACCCAGAGGTAGCCGAAGAAGAGTGTGAACAGCCATCGCACACTCGACACCCGCATGTCCCAGTCGCGGCAGAACTTGACGACCATGAGCGCCGAGCCGATACTCGAGCCCACGGCTGCGCCGAGCGCCAGAGGCGCGTACAGCATTTTTGTCGGCCCAGATCGCTCGTCACCTTAGTGAGAGTGGAGAGTCGTCGAGCCAGCGAGCCAGTCAAGAATAGCGCAGCGCGTTTCGCTGTCGGTCAAGTCGAGCCGCTCTCTCCTAACGTTTAGTGACCGTATGATCTCTAGGCGTTAAACGGTATGAGCAACAGCTTATCCGAATGTGGACCGAGGTTGACGAGCGTGGCGAGCTGCACGAGGTTGACGAGCGTGGTGATCTGCACGAGGCAGACGGCGAACGCGAGACGATAGCTCACCACCGAATAGCCGCCATGCACAACACACGCTCGAGACGCGCACGTCCTAGTCGCGCGTGAGCTTGACCGTGAGCAGTCCCGTGGCGGCGCTGGAGAGTCCCGCGAGCGTCATGGCGAGCGGCGTCCAGAGCATCTCGAGCCGTGACCGAGTATCTGGAGGCCTTGATCGAGCTTCTACAGGCTATAGACGAGTGTCTGGCGGTCTTGGGGAGCTTTGGCGAGTGCCAAATGGCCCCGGGGAATGCAAACAGGAGCAGGAAGGGACCATGTGTGTCGGTGTCGACGGAGATGGTCTGCATGTGTCGGCCAGCTGATCGCGAGGGGTGTCAGTCGGGATGCTGTGGATCATGTAACCCAAGTCAGACTTGGACTGTCCTGGACATCCAACAGCCGAACCTTCAAAGAGTTTACATGCAGAGTCTTCACCGTCGCGTCGATGGCGAACAACTCAAACTAGATCCTCATACGCCACGAACGGAAACTGCTGACCGCCGCAACACCCGCTAGGACTGAACGGCAGCGTGTCGCTCCGCAAGCGACTGTAGCTCATCGTCCGAGAGCGGAGCCGCTCGGTGATGTCGGCGGTCCGGAAAAACCTTCTCCGAGCCGCGAGCTTGGCCGGCAGCAGCTGAGAGAGCTCCACACGCACGTTCACCTGAGGGACAATCAACTCACGAAGAAAGTCGACCTCGAACTGCTCGTCCACCAACTCGCTGTGCTGCTCGAGCCACTCCGCCACACGGCGAGTAGCCACGATCTGACCACCAGCGCCGAGATCACCAACACTGCTCGCAACCACCTCGGACGCACCAGTGTACGTCGTCTTGCCGGTCACCGCGTGGACGTCGACCACGAGCGGACCTTCGCACTCGGCCGCGTCGTGGATACCCATGCGGACGCGCAGTCCTCGGAAGACGTATCGGTGACCCCATCGCTCTTTGGCGGTCGCGGGGACCATATTGTGGAGTTCGTCTGGCCAGTCTGCCGCTAACAGTCGGTTCTGCACGTCGATGCAATACTCTGCGGCTTCTCTCATGGTGTGGAATGCGAGTTGGAAGGCGTCTCCCGCTGTGGTGATCTCGTATCCTCTGTGTGGCGCGAGTCTTGATCGTAGGATGTCGTCGTGTATCTGTACAGCCTTCTGCATGACTCTTCCGTCTCCGATGGCCCACAATGCGCTGGATGACTCGATGTCGGTGAAGACGAAGACCGGAGTGTGCACTGGTGCTGTGATGAGGTTCATTGGTGTTTCGAACTCGAAGTATGTTGCGAGGTCGTCTGGTTTGCCGTGCACAATGGCGGCGTCTGTTGGTAGGCACCAGCGGCAACACTTGGTGACGCATGTCAGACTGCAACCCGTGACGATCGAGAGCGCTAACGCTGTCGCGTTGTATATTATGCCACTTGCACCAAGGATTCGCTGCACGAGTTCATTGTTGGGCGACATGAGCTGCACGAGTAATGTGAGGCTGAATTGTAGCGCGAAGATGGCGTAGACAAACATCATCCACTTGAGCCGATGGTAGAGCGGTGAGGCGATGAACTGTCCGTGCACAGCTTCGCGATTACGGCCCGAGTGCTTGAGTACAACAAGCACGCCAACCATGGTGATCAGCACGCTGATCTGCATCACATGGCGGACGATCAGCAGTGCGTAGAAAGAAGGTACGTAACCGTGATTCAGCACGCCCATCAGCGTCTCAGCAAGCGCGAAGCCAGCGATGGCAACGTGACCCACGAGGCAGTAGACGCGGATGCGGCGCTGCTCGGTCTCGACGCCGCGGTCCATAGCGGTGGCCACGAGCCGGAAGAGTTCGTACGTGAGTGGGAGTACCCACAATGTGGCGCCGAAGTGAGCCATGTCACCGACTGCCACGACTGGCAAGATCCACGGCTCGGTCTTGTCCACGATCTGCAGGATGGAATAGATACCTAGCCGATCGAGTTTGTCGGCCGACACGGAAAACGTTGGGGACGGGTGAGCCACCTCGTGCACAAGCCAGCAGAAGTAGACGGCGCGAGTCGTGATGTAGACCCAGAGGTAGCCGAAGAAGAGTGTGAACAGCCATCGCACGCTCGACACGCGCACGTCCCAGTCACGACAAAACTTGACGACCATGAGCGCCGAGCCGATGCTCGAGCCCACGGCCGCACCGAGCGACACAGGAGCGTACAGCATCGTCAGCGGTTCGGATCGCTCGTCACCTTAGTGAGAGTGGAGAGTCGTCGAGCCAGCGAGCCAGTCAAGAATAGCGCAGCGCGTTTCGCTGTCGGTCAAGTCGAGCCGCTCTCTCCTAACGTTTAGTGACCGTATGATCTCTAGGCGTTAAACGGTATGAGCAACAGCTTATCCGAATGTGGACCGAGGTTGACGAGCGTGGCGAGCTGCACGAGGTTGACGAGCGTGGTGATCTGCACGAGGCAGACGGCGAACGCGAGACGATAGCTCACCACCGAATAGCCGCCATGCACAACACACGCTCGAGACGCGCACGTCCTAGTCGCGCGTGAGCTTGACCGTGAGCAGTCCCGTGGCGGCGCTGGAGAGTCCCGCGAGCGTCATGGCGAGCGGCGTCCAGAGCATCTCGAGCCGTGACCGAGTATCTGGAGGCCTTGATCGAGCTTCTACAGGCTATAGACGAGTGTCTGGCGGTCTTGGGGAGCTTTGGCGAGTGCCAAATGGCCCCGGGGAATGCAAACAGGAGCAGGAAGGGACCATGTGTGTCGGTGTCGACGGAGATGGTCTGCATGTGTCGGCCAGCTGATCGCGAGGGGTGTCAGTCGGGATGCTGTGGATCATGTAACCCAAGTCAGACTTGGACTGTCCTGGACATCCAACAGCCGAACCTTCAAAGAGTTTACATGCAGAGTCTTCACCGTCGCGTCGATGGCGAACAACTCAAACTAGATCCTCATACGCCACGAACGGAAACTGCTGACCGCCGCAACACCCGCTAGGACTGAACGGCAGCGTGTCGCTCCGCAAGCGACTGTAGCTCATCGTCCGAGAGCGGAGCCGCTCGGTGATGTCGGCGGTCCGGAAAAACCTTCTCCGAGCCGCGAGCTTGGCCGGCAGCAGCTGAGAGAGCTCCACACGCACGTTCACCTGAGGGACAATCAACTCACGAAGAAAGTCGACCTCGAACTGCTCGTCCACCAACTCGCTGTGCTGCTCGAGCCACTCCGCCACACGGCGAGTAGCCACGATCTGACCACCAGCGCCGAGATCACCAACACTGCTCGCAACCACCTCGGACGCACCAGTGTACGTCGTCTTGCCGGTCACCGCGTGGACGTCGACCACGAGCGGACCTTCGCACTCGGCCGCGTCGTGGATACCCATGCGGACGCGCAGTCCTCGGAAGACGTATCGGTGACCCCATCGCTCTTTGGCGGTCGCGGGGACCATATTGTGGAGTTCGTCTGGCCAGTCTGCCGCTAACAGTCGGTTCTGCACGTCGATGCAATACTCTGCGGCTTCTCTCATGGTGTGGAATGCGAGTTGGAAGGCGTCTCCCGCTGTGGTGATCTCGTATCCTCTGTGTGGCGCGAGTCTTGATCGTAGGATGTCGTCGTGTATCTGTACAGCCTTCTGCATGACTCTTCCGTCTCCGATGGCCCACAATGCGCTGGATGACTCGATGTCGGTGAAGACGAAGACCGGAGTGTGCACTGGCGTGGTGTTGAGGTTCATTGGTGTTTCGAACTCGAAGTATGTTGCGAGGTCGTCTGGTTTGCCGTGCACAATGGCGGCGTCTGTTGGTAGGCACCAGCGGCAACACTTGGTGACGCATGTCAGACTGCAACCCGTGACGATCGAGAGTGCGAGCACCGTCGCGTTGTACATCACGACACTCACGCCGAGGATACGCTCCGTGGACTCATTGTTGGGCGACATGAGCTGCACGAGTAATGTGAGGCTGAATTGTAGCGCGAAGATGGCGTAGACAAACATCATCCACTTGAGCCGATGGTAGAGCGGTGAGGCGATGAACTGTCCGTGCACGGCTTCGCGGTCGCGTCCCGAACGTTTGAGCACGACGAGCAGACCGGTCATGAAGATCAGCACGCTGATCTGCATCACATGGCGGATGATCAGCACCACGTAGTAGGCGTGCGAGTTGTCGTGATACACAACGTCTAGCATCGTCTCGGCGACAGCAAAGCAGGCGATGGCAACGTGACCCACGAGGCAGTAGACGCGGATGCGGCGCTGCTCGGTCTCGACGCCGCTGTCCATAGCAGTGGCCACGAGCCGGAAGAGTTCGTACGTGAGTGGGAACACCCACAATGTGGCGCCGAAGTGAGCCATGTTGCCGAATGCCACGAGAGGCAAGATCCACGGCTCAATGTTCCCCTTGAGCCTCAAGACGGAGAAGATGCCGAGCCGGTCTAATTTGCTGGCCGATATGGTAAACTCCGGAGACGGGTGAGCCACCTCGTGCACAAGCCAGCAGTTGTAGATGACACGAGTCGTAATGTAGACCCAGAGGTAGCCGAAGAAGAGTGTGAACAGCCATCGCACACTCGACACCCGCATGTCCCAGTCGCGGCAGAACTTGACGACCATGAGCGCCGAGCCGATACTCGAGCCCACGGCTGCGCCGAGCGCCAGAGGCGCGTACAGCATTTTTGTCGGCCCAGATCGCTCGTCACCTTAGTGAGAGTGGAGAGTCGTCGAGCCAGCGAGCCAGCGAGCCAGTCAAGAATAGTGTGACGCGTTTCGCTGTCGGTCAAGTCGAGAGCAGCTCTCCAAACGGCCAGTGATTGCCTGTTCTCTAGGCGTTCAACGGCCCGAGCGTCGACTTGGCCGGTCGTAGAGCGAGGCCGAGATGGTCTCGAGGCTCGTGAGGCTGCCTCGCGGTGTCAACTCGACGCCTGAGCCAGGCACGCGCATCGCGAGCTCGCGGTCGAAGGTCTGGACCCTGCGCGCGAGCTCGTCCGGCGTGACCTGGAAGACCTGGAGGTGCGCGTCGACCTGCGGCAGCGCCAGGTCGCACACGTAGTGCACGGCATAGCGCGTGGGGAAGATGTCGCTGTTCTCGACGAGCCAGTCGGCGATGCGCTTGGTGACGAGCACCTGGCCGCCGGCCGCCAGGTCGCTCACCTCGGCCGCCATGACCTCGGACGCGCCAGTGTACGTGAGCTTCCCCGTGACGGCGTGCAGCCGCGTGGCGAGCGGACCGTCCGACCCCATTGCGTCGTGGACGCCCATGCGCACGCGCAGGCCGCGGAAGACGACGCGGGTGGCCGCGCGCTTTGTCTTGGTGGCCGGCACGAGTCCGTCGAGTCCCGCGGGCCACTTGGCGGCCAGCAGCTGCAGCTGTGCGGCGAGGCAGAAGCCGACGGCCTCGCGGATCGTGTGGAAGGCGAGCTGGAACGAGTCCCCCGCCGTGGCGATCTCGTACCCGCGGTGCGGCGCCAGCAGCGACCGCAACACGTCGTCGTGTACCTGCGTGGCCTGCTGCATGACGCGGCCGTCGCCGATGGCCCACAGCGCGCTGGACGACTCGACGTCCGTGACGACGAACACCGGGTTGAGCAACGGTGGCGGCGCCTCGGACAGCGGCGTGCCGCACGGCGTGAAAAGCGAGTCGGTGCCGGCCGCGAGCTGCGCCTCGACGTCGGGAGGCAGGCAGGGACCGCACAGGCGCAGCACGCACGGCAGACTCGCGCCGGTGACGACGGCGAGCATGAGTCCCGTGGCGTTGTACGCGACCTGGCTCACGGCCAGCAGGTGCAGCACGGGGCCGTCCAGCGACTGCGCGCAGTAGGCGTAGAGTGAGGCGAGCTCGAACTGCAGCGCGAAGACGGCGTAGACGAACCTGCGGATAAAACATGGAGTGATTAGAACAGCTTACTCAATGTGATGGAGACCCAACCTGCGACGTACATGATGCGCTTGAGTCGCTGGTAGACTGGCGCGGCCTGGAAGTGGCCGTGGATGGGCTCGACGTTGCGGCCATGACGTCGTAGTCGCAGCAGCAACGCCGCGAGGTACACCAGCGTGGCGATCTGCACGAGGTAGACGGCGAGCACGAGACGGTAGCTTACCACCGAGTAGCCGCCCTGAGCGACGCACACGGCCACCTCGGCCAACAGGAACAGCAGCTGCAGCGCGTGGCCTCCCAACGTGTACCGACGGATCTTGCGGCGCTCAAGAGTGATGCCGCCGTCCATCGACTTGAACGCGAGCTGAGCCAGCTCGTGCGCGAGAGGCAACGCCCACAGCGCCGCGCCGAAGTGCGCGACGTCGCAGAGACACAGCAGCGCCGAGACGAGCGGCGCGCGCGCGGCCGCCACGTCGAACGTGGCGTAGATGCCGAGCTGGTCGAGCTCAGCGGCCGAGAGCGGCTTGGCGTGGAGACTGTCGACGAACTCTTTGGCGGGGAGCGAGACGACCCACGCGTACTGCGCGCACCTCGCGGAGGCGCTGAGCCATAGCGCGGCGAAGAAGAGCGCGAAGAGCCACCGCACGCTCGAGACGCGCACGTCCCAGTCGCGCGTGAGCTTGATGGCGAGCAGTCCCGTGGCGGCGCTGGAGAGTCCGGCGAGCGCCATGGCGAGCGGCGTCCAGAGCATCTTGACCCGCCTGGAGGCTATGGCCGAGTGCCTACAGGCTATGACCGAGTGTCTGGCGGCCGTGGGGAGCGCTGGCTAGTGCCGATGGGCCGTGGGGAGTGCAGGCGAGTGCGGAACGCAGTCATATCGCCTGTGGCGGAGATGGTCTGCATGTATCGGCCATCTGGTCGCGAGGGTTGGCGGAGTGGATGCTCTGGATTGTGGGTGGCTTAGGTGAGCCTCGGACTTTCCTCTGGATTTCCTTTCCTGCAGCCGAAACATTTCCGAATGATTACTCTCGCCTAGCGTCTACAACGTTTTAGGTGGCCCACACATCCTGAGATAGGGGTCGGACCACGAAATAGCGACAAAAACGGCTAAATCGCGGATTACATTGCTAAAACGCCGGTTAATTCCTCCTACCTACCCACCTTCGGCCCTTCCTCCGGACCTAAAATGGTCACCGCTGCGGCCTCCGCTTGAGCTCGTCGCGCAGCCCGAGCGAGAAGCAGTCGCCGCGCTGCACGAGCTGGTGCGGCGGCACGAACGACTCGGACAGCGGCCGCGCGCGGGCGGCCTCGCGCTGGTTGTCGCCCCTCGGCCGCGCGGTCGGCAGCGACCCGCGCCGGCGGCCAGCAACATTCCCGATGGGTACAGCAACATTCGGCACCATCACTCCGGCGTCCGCGGGACACCACGGTGTCCGCTTGTCTCCGTCGTCGCCGTCCAGCGCGTCCATCTTAAATATGTCGTCGTCTTCGTCCGCGGCGTCCATGTCGTTCTCGGCGTCCATGTCGTCCGTGCGGCCGTCGTCCCCCGAGTCGTCTTCAGGCTCGGCCCCTCGGCCGAACCTCGGATCAAACCGGTATTCATACCGGTGGTCCCCCAGCATCACGGCCGGTTCCTCCCACGAGAGCAACTGCGGTGTCTGATTGGTCCCCTCGCGGTCCGCGGGCCCCACGGCCGACATGTCGTCCCCCGGGGCCGTCCGGATCGCAATGGGGGCCGACACTCGGTCCACGACCACCACATCGGGCCGCGCCGGTCGCCGCGCTCGGAACAGGTGCGCGCGCATACCGAAGACGTAGCCGCCCTTGTCCTCCGGGGGGGACGAAGCCATGGCCCCGGGGGCCGGGGGGGCCCCCGTGGACCGCCGCCCCAGCAGCCGCCCGACCCCGCTGCGCGTTGAGGACGCGCCGCTGCTGCGCGACGGGCGCGATCCGGTGGACGAGTCGGCCGCGGGGGGGCCCCCGTCCTCGGGCCGCCGACCCCGGGGACGAGAGTGAATGTGGCCGGGTCGGGGGACGGGGACGCGGCCGCGCGCCGCATTAACCTCGGGCGGGTAGATATTGAGCGCGCGCAGGTAGCTCGCGCGCCAGTTCTTGTGTCTTGCGGCGCCAAGCGCAGCGCGGCCCGAGGTCACGGACGCCGCAAGGCTGGCCGCCACGGACGCGCGGGGACCGACCGCGGCGCCATCCACACTCATGCGGGGGGGCCACGGGGGACGAAGCGGGGACCGACGGGGACGAATCACAGGCGGCGATCGCCACAGAACCGCACGCGATTGGGCCACGCGCGACGGCGGACGGGGCCGGGGGCTGGCGGCGGGCCGCTCGGACGGGGGCCGTCCCTCTCGCTCGCTGCTACTCGGGTCACGACCGCCGGCCGGAGCTGCGCGCCATCAACTGTTCCGATCCAAAAGTGACACCTTTATGTCGGGAGGGACGAAAAAAACATGTCCGGAGGAGGTTAGCAAATGTTTTAAACAATAGTAGTTTCAAACAGGCTGGGGTGGGTGGAATGGGAAGGCTGAGCCGCCCAGCCAGCGGCGGGTTGGACCGTGACGAGACTGCGACCCTCCTCTCTCACGTGTGTGCGGCCGGTGGCGACTGAGCGGCGCGCTGCTGGTCTCGGCGTGCAGAAACGATCAACCGCCGGCCGGTTGGATGTGTGCGCCGCGTTTTGGTTTTATATATCCAACTGGGGTTGAATATGGCGAGGCGGTATAGAACAGCGGCGATCGCGGTGGGGATCTGTCGGACCGCGGGGAGAGCGAGCGACATCTTGATTAAAGTATGATCGGACGGCAACAGGTCGACACCACACCGATTGCTAACGGAGATTTGCTATTGCTATTGCTACCGCCGATCGCACGAACGGGTCGGCGTGCTAAAATTTGTTAGCAAACGCCGGCACGCAGGCAGGCAGCCTCATGACGACAGTGGACGCGTCCGGGCGGTTTCCGACGGATGGCCGTCAGCACGCGACAGAAGCGCAACGGTTCGTACGGTATCGTACGGTACCGTACGGTAGAGACGCCCCAGCCGAAAAAGCGACGAGGCGGATCGCCCAGCCACCAACCGCTTTGCTATCAGCCACGCTTGCTATCCTTGAGCTAAACCAGGAAGCCAGGCCGCGAGGCGACGGCGGTGATCGCGGCGGCCGCGGCCAGCCTGTCTTTTTTTCGAATCTGATTCGTTGCCAACGAGTGTTTAAAACACCCGCGGTAGGAAAACGACGCATCCGCAAGTTCAAGGTGCCGCGCGGTTGGCTCGCGCCTGCCTAGTCACATTCGCCCGCGGCCAGCGATTGGTCGGAACCGCGTCAAGTCAGTGCTGCCTGCCTGGGGGGGAGGAGATGTGGCCAGCCTTCTTCATTCACCCGCGATCGTTGGCGGCGGTGGCATGGCGGCGCGCGTCTCGACCGCCAGTCGTTTCCGCCGCCTTCCACCGCCGGCCGAGACACGCGCCGAGTGTGTCGGCGTCGTTTAGCAAATGTCGCGCGGGCGAGATCTGACATGTGGGTCGTCGCCAGAGGCGGCGTTTGCTAAACATGGAGAGGTTCGCTGAATATTGCCTCGGCTTTGTATGGCTCCCGAGCGGCGACATGCCGTTATGTGCCCCCCCGGCCGCGTTCCGCTGGTGGACCTGCCGACGAGCAGACAGTCAACCGCGAGTTCACTTTCTTAACAGGGGCGCGGCCGTTTAGCAAAGTTGTTGCTAAATGCGAGCAGGTCGCAGCCACACCACCGCGACACCAACCCGCGAGATAACGATAGCAAACGCGGAACTGCGCTGGACGCAGCCTTGTACTGGACGGAGAATCCGGCGCCATGGGTGCGCCGCGCTGCACCGACGTGCAGAGTGTATCCCTGTTGCTAGCACGTAGCGACGGCAATTCTCATTCAGTTGTGCTGTCGGCGCGCGGCGGTGGCTCCGACGGCGGCCCACCGTCGCAGTCGCAGTCGCTCCAGCACAAGGTGCTCTGGACGCGAGTCCACTGTTCTTCGGTCCGGCATTTCGATTCCATCTGAAATAACGTAAACATCCACAACGGTTGTTCGAGAACTCTCGCTGGCCTTTGCTTTTCTATCGCTTGGATTCAGTGCGGCCGCCCCCTTTTCTCGGCGGAGATGGGTGCACGCCGTTCTTTTTTCTCACTCGCCGCCTAAATCTGTTTAGCAATATCAACTTTCGAAGGTTCTTGTTGTCGATTTGCCCTCCCCGCCTGGCCATCGGCCGTCATCACCACCACCATATTCAGGCGAGTTCATCGTTCGGGCCGCGATGCTCTGGCAGTCGCTGGCGGTCGCGTCCATGGGCGTCTCGACCGTCGCCACGGGGCTCACAACGCTGCGGCTGTGCCGCGCCTGGGACGTGCGTGTCTCGAGCGTGCGGTGGCTCTTCTCGGCCTTCTTCCTCTACCTCTGGCTCTGGGGCTGTGCGCGCTGCGTCTACTTCATCTACGTGGCGCTGAACCCGCTCGAGATGACCTACTCGGCCTCGGCGGACGAGCGCGAGGCCTTCGAGCGCTACTCGAGCCTCTCCATCTACACCATCCTGCAGTGGAAGGTCACGAGCAACGCCGCCGTCACCGCCATGCTCTGTCTGGGCGACGCCATGCTGTTCACGGTCGCTGTGCTCATGGTGCCGCTCGTGTACGAGCTGGCCAAGATCGCGACCAAGTCGATGGACCGCGGCGCCGACAAGGAGCGGAGACAGATCCGCCGCTACGCCGTGGGCGTGCACGCGCTGCTGCTCGTCTTCGTGTCCATCGAGGCGTCGCTCGCCATCGCCTACGACGGCTACTCGGAGCACACGCAGCGGTGCCTGCTCGCCGTCTACTTCATCGAGTTCGGCAGCTTCCTCTACATGATCTGGCTCATCGTGCGGCTCAAGGTCATCGGCCGCAAGTACGAGAACGTCCAGGGCCAGTTCGTCACCTCTCCCGTCTACCAGCGGCTCAAGCGGTTCATGTACGTGGCCGCAGTCGTATACAGTCGATATCGTTGGTTGACTTGGACTGATTGATTCTTCATGACAGGATGGTGTACGGGGTCTTCTCGTTCCAGTACCAGCTCGCGACGGTCATCATGTACGTCTTCCCGGACAGCGAGGAGCGGCTGCTGGACGTCATCAGCGTCTCGCTCGTGCTCTACTACCTCGCGGGGCTCGCGCTCGCCGTCACGACCATGTGCAGTCAGACGTGCGTGCTGCAGAGCTGCCGCTGGTGCCTCCCCAACGACATTGAGGCCCAGGTGCAGACGCGGCTGATGCTCGAGCAGGACCTGCTGTCGCCTCGCGAGAACCGAGGGCTCGACACGGAGCCGCCTCTGGTCAATCCGGTCTTCGTCTTCACCGACATTGAGTCGTCCAGTGCACTGTGGGGGATCGGCGACGGTCACGTCATGCAGCGCGCGACAGAGCTCCACGACAACATTCTGCGGTCGTCGCTCATGAAGTACCGCGGGTACGAGATCACGACGGCGGGGGATGCCTTTCAGCTCGCCTTCCACACGATCCGCGAGGCTGTCGAGTACTGTCTGGACGTGCAGCTGCAGCTTCTGGTCGCCAACTGGCCGAAGGAACTGCACAATGCTCTGCCAGCCACTAAGAAGCATCGGTCGGGTCATCGCCTGATCTTCAACGGCCTCCGCGTGCGAATGGGCATCCACGACGCCGTCGAGTCGGATGGTCCACTGGTGCTGGATGTCCACGCCGTGACTGGCAAGATGATCTACACTGGCGCGGCCGAGGTGATCGCGAACGAGATCGGCGACCTGGGGGACGGCGGTCAGATCTTAGTGACGAAGCGCGTGGCCGAGTGGCTGCAGCTGTACGAGGACCTGGTCTCCATCGAGAGCATCGTGGCCAGAGTGGGCGAGTACGCGATCCCGACCATCAATACCAAGCTCGAGGTCTTCCAGGTGCTGCCGGAGGTGCTGAGCGGGCGGAAGAAGCTGTTCACGTGCAACCTGCGCAAGCGCAGCGCCACGTCCGTGTCGTCCGGCCCGACGCGCTACTCGCAGCGGTCCGAGTACCGCGAGCGGCTGCGGCGGCTGCGGCAGGCGGCCCAGCGCGCGGACGGCGAGCTGCAGCCGAGGCGGTCGGCCGCCCAGCGCTTCTTCATCCGCGTCGACCACGGCTCCTTCTACGCCAACATGTGAAGATGCACATATCTATCATCACCACCACCACGCGCGTGGCCTTATGACTCGCGCGGCCATTGTACTATTTAGCCAAGCCGCCCAAGCGAAGGCGGCGGATAACAGGCATTTGGAGTGTTGATGCTCACGCGCTCGCCTCGTTTGGATTTGGCAGTCAAGAAGTCCTGCGAGACGAACTGCACCAAGACTGCCGTCGTCACGGGTGAGTTCTGCTCCATGCACCAGCTGCACCTTGGGCGTCCGCCCAGCTCCGTGCCGGCGACGAGCTTCTAGTCACGACGTCGTGGTCGGCGAGCACGGGGTCAGAGAGCGTCGACTCGTTCGCGCAGCGCCGATCGTCACCTTAGATTGTGTTGAAGCGGGGGCATGCCCGAATACCCAAAAGTGAGACCCAATTATGGCCCGAATACCCAAATATGAGACCCAGTTGTGTTAAAATGTGGCACAAAGCACCAACATTTTGAAGTATTATCCTTCACTCGTCATTTTGCCCTCCGTCATCACTCGCCGATTCATTGGCCAAAAAAGATCAATTAGTTATTGACCAGACAAGGTAGTGACTGCGAATTCTGTATAAATTCTGTATATTTATCGCGGTCAATAGGGTGTGTGTGAGTATCATAACTTTATCGATTACAGCTCAAGACTGGATATTCGAACCTAATAGAGGTGATCCTGTAGCTACTAAAGGGTACACTTTGATCATATAAACTTCAAGGTTAAAAATGTGGGCCGTGCCACATCGTTTCACTCGTCGATTATTTTCTCCAGCCCTAAAATAGATTAGCCTAAATCACCCTTTTTTCTTTTGGGGTCATGGATTGACATTTTGGCATACACAGGCGCTCGGCGCATCACCCCTTCCCCTCCCCCATCGCGACTTCCGTTCTGGATTCCCGGCCCAGTTCAGTGCCCATTCTGCCCGCAACCGAGCCCAACGTTCGGCCAATCGCCGCGCGGGGCTTTCGCTAGGAGGGAAGCACCAGGCTCGGGAAGCGCCAAGGCTCCAAGGCTCTAAGGCTCAAGGCTCAAGGCGTGCAGCGGCCGCGGCCGCCGCGCGATCCTCATCCTCTCCCCCCCTTCGTCAGACAGCTAAGCAGTATGGCCTGGGCCACGCTCTCCATCGCGGCCGTGGCGCTGTCGCTGGCCGCCACGGGGCTCACGACCGCGCGGCTGCGGCGCCACTGGGACCTGCACGTCTCGAGCGTCCGCTGGCTCTTCGTGGCCTTCTTCGCCTACTTCTGCGCCTACTGCGCCGCCAGGCTCGCCTACCTCGTGTACGTGCGCGTGACCCCCGAGGACGCGCGCGCCGCCGCCGCCCAGGACGAGGCGCTGTACGACCGCTACTCGACCATGGGCATCTACACGGTGCTCAACTTCCGCTCGACTTCGGACGGCTACGTCACGGCGCTGCTCTGCCTGGGGGACACGCTGCTCTTCGCGGTGGCCGTGTGGATGTTCCCGCTGGCCTACGAGCTCGCCCATATTGCAGCCAGATCGATGGACCGCGGGCCGGAGAAGGAGCGGCGCCAGATCCGCACGTACGCCGCCGCGGTCCACGCGCTCATCGCCGCCTACGCCGTGACGGAGGCGGCGCTGGCGGCAGCGCACGGTGGCTACACGACCGCCACGCAGCGCTGCCTGCTCGCCATCTACTTCCTGCAGTTCCTCTCGTTCCTGTACATGCTCTGGCTCATCGCCAGACTGCGGCTCGCCGGCCGCAAGTATGAGAACGTGCGCGGCCAGTTCGTCACGTCCCCCATCTACCAGCGGCTCACCCGCATCATGCAAGTGCCACCTGACCCTGTTGCAGTTGTATGCGAGTGCTGCCGACGCTGACTATAACTCTGTTGTTGCCATGGTATTGTCGTCATTGCAGGGCGGTGTACGCGCTGTTCTCGTTCCAGTACCAGCTCGTGGCGGTGATCGTGTACTCGACGCCGGACAGCGAGCACGAGCTGCTCGCCTTCGTGAGTGTCAGCTCCATCCTCTACTCGCTCTCGGGCTTCGCGCTGGCGGTCACGACCATGTGCAGCCAGGTGTGCGTGCTGCAGAGCTGCAGCTGGGTGCTGCCCGACGACATCGAGGCGCAGATGCAGTCGCGGCTGCTGCAGGCGGGCGGCGACCTGGCCACGCCTCGCGATACGCTCGCGCACGAGCTGGTCGAGCCGCCTCTGGTCAATCCGGTCTTCGTCTTCACCGACATTGAGTCGTCTAGCGCTCTATGGGCCGTCGGTGACGGCCTCGTCATGCAGCGCGCGACAGAGCTCCACGACAACATCCTGCGGTCTTCACTGGCTAAATATCGAGGCTACGAGATCACGACGGCGGGGGACGCCTTCCAGCTCGCCTTCCACACGATCCGCGAGGCTGTCGAGTACTGTCTGGACGTTCAGCTGCAGCTGCTAGTGGCCAACTGGCCGAAGGAGCTGCACAACATGCTACCGGCGACGAAGAAGCACCGGTCCGGCCACCGACTGATCTTCAACGGTCTCCGTGTGCGAATGGGGATCCACGACGCCGTTGAGTCAGACGGCGCACTTGTTCTTGATGTTCATGCAGTGACGGGGAAGATGATCTACACTGGCGCGGCGGAGGTGATTGCCAATGAGGTCGGCGACTTGGGGGACGGCGGACAGATCCTGATAACGAAGCGCGTGGCCGAGTGGCTGCAGATGTACGAAGATCTCGTCTCCATCGAGTGCAACGTGGCCAGAGTGGGTGAGTACGCGATCCCGCAGATCAAGGCCAAGCTGGAGGTCTACCAGCTCTGTCCGGAGGTGCTGAGCGCGCGCAAGAAGACGTTCTCGTCGACGCTGCGCAAGCGGCGCTCCACGGCCGCGTCCTTCGGCACCAACTCGTCGTTCGCGGGCGGCAACGGCAGTGTGGGCAACGGGTTCAGCGGCGGCGGCGGCCGCGAGCGGCTCAACAGCGTCGCGTTCCAGCGGCGTTTGCTGCAGCAGCAGGAGTACCAGCAGCAGCGGCCGCTCAATCGCCACGCGTCGCAGGCGTCGTTCTTCGGGCCGGACCTGAGCACGCTGTACGCGCGGTCCACGAGCATGTAAAGTAGCGGATAAGTCAGGTAAGAGGCCGCTGGCGCGCGAGCGAGGGTTGGTTGGCGATGTGCTCGCTCGACGCCTGGGCCAGAGTGTACGGCGGAGTGAACGAAAGACAAGTCGAGGTTAATGAATGCAGTCCTACAGTAATGAGCTGTGTCGTTCGTTGTTGCAGTGCAAGTATCCAGTTCGTGACAGGCTCACATAGCTTGACAGAGACTTGAAGATCTGTCCAGCCTCATGGAGTCAGCGGCCATGAGATGGTCTGACCTGTTGAGGTTGATGAAGAGACCAAAGGACTGGTTCAGTAAGAATGGTTCGTGCATTATCGTGTACAACTCCGAGCCAAACGCGCGTGTTCCTATTCAAAAATGGACACTACATAGGGCACGGACGGTGGGTCTCTCCTCGACCTCTCTCTCTCTCTCGTTGCCATGCATGAACGTCTAGATAGACATTACGGGGGCGGGCTCGCGCCGAGCGCGTGACGTCAAAACGCTGTCAGTTCAAGACGCGAGCCCCACACTCAAGTGGCGCGCTCACATCTTGCAGTTCTTGCTGCTACCAGTGGCAGTCGTCGCGGCCGGCGTCACGGCAGGCGAGTCCGTCGTGGCGGTCGTGGTCGTGTCGTCCGTGGTGGTCGTGGTCGTGGTCGTGTCATCCGCGGTGGTGGCGGCGGGCGTGGCGGCCGGGGCCTCCGTCGCGGCCGAACCCTCCGTCGTCTCCGTGGTGGTCGTGGCGGCAGGCGTGGCGGCCGGAGCCTCCGTCGTCGTCTCAGTCGTCGAGTCGTCCGTGGCCGAGTCGTCGTCGTAGTCCGAGTCATCGTCGTACGAGCCCGTGGTCGAGCCCGTGGTCGAGGTCGTGGTCGTGGTCGTGTTGCTGCTCGTGGAGCCGTCGCCCGACGGGATGGTCACGTGCTGGGTCGTGCCGTCCGAGCCGAAGATGCCGAAGTGGGTCTCGTAGTCCGCACCCGAGTACGACGTGGTCGTGTCGTACATCATGAAGAAGTAGGCGGACGAGACGCTCTCGGACCACGTGACGAAGTCGTTCAGGTACTGCTGCATGCCGTCGTACGAGGGTGTGTTGCTCTCGTAGTCCGAGCCGGCGTACGGCCAGCCCGTCTCGGTCACGTGCATCTTGCTGGACGAGTAGCCCGCGTCCAGCATCTGCTGCCACTGGGTCTCGAGCTTGGTCACGGCCGAGTCGTCGCCGTTCGTGAAGAACGGGTAGATGTTGACGCCGATCACGTCGCAGTTCGAGTACAGCGTCGCGGCGTTGTCCGTCTCGAGCCACTCGTTGATGCGCTGCACCGTGCCGACCGGGATGTTGTACGACGAGACGCACTCCTTGACCTGGTTGATGTAGCCCACCAGCTCGCTCGACGAGTACGTGCCGTAGCTGCCGTCCGCGTTCACGAGGTCCTCGTTGCCGACGTACACAGCCTCGATGGCCGACGCGTAGCTCTGCGCCGCCGAGCAGACGGCGTCGATCTCGGTCTGGATCTGGCTCGAGTCCGTCAGCTGCACACCGGCAGCGATCTTGAGGCCGGCGCTGGCCGCCACCTCGATGGCGTTCACGCCGCTCATCATGGTCTGGAAGGTGCGCACGCGCTGGAAGTAGGTGCCGACGGCGGCGAAGTCGGACGCGACCACGTCGGTCGTAACGCTCGAGTGGTGCCACGGCGCGTAGCAGATGCCCGTGGAGAGCGAGCCGGCCTCGGCCGACTGCAGCGCCAGGGCCATGAGGCCGGCGAGGATGCCCGCGTACTTCGCGCAGACCATGATTGGTGGTAAGAGGAGGAAGTCGATGCGGTCGGTCGAGGTGGTGCGCTCGAGCGAGGCAAATCGGATTGTGATGCGTCCGAACTCTTGCTAACCGCTCTGAACGCGCTTTTGCTAACCGCCTGCCTCTACGGAGCCGTGCCTTACTTCACCCACGCTCGTCGTCTGTTGGCTGCCGCCTCTCTCGCACGGGATACGCCGGGAGTTTATGCGAGGCCCACACGCGCGTGAGGGCAAACCGACTCTTGCACTGCGCTCGAGCAGAGACGGTTAGCAACCGGCCGGCCGGTGCCGCGCCTTACATTCCGCCAGTGGTTGGCAATTCACCAGCTGGTCGGGTGTAGGGCTCTGGCGTGCCATCGCACTCGCCAGGTGGAGCGCGGCCATACTGCGGGCGACATTTTTGGAGCGAACGGCACGGCCGCTTGCTGGCGGTTTCGCCAGCTGGCGCTTCTGAACGGCGAGCGGATGGCTCGAACGTGGGTGGCGGTCCCGGTCTGGTGCGACCAGACGATTTCCGGGCAGAGGCTGACGCATTCTGGGCAACGGCAATGCGCCGTTTGTTGGTACTGTTCCGAACCGTTACCTGGGCGGTTGCACGAGATCAAAAACAACAGCAAAATAGAGCGAGCCGGGAACGCGCGACGACCGCCACGCGCTTCATCGTCTGACCGATTTGGAGCGGCGCCGAGTGTCGCGATCGTCGAGCGCGACCGACTGACGGACGAGCGACGCGCGATTTGCTGCGGTGCCTTGTTGGAATTTTGGCTTTCACGCAAGCCCGTTCCACATCTGGATCTGGACCAGACGAGACAGGCCACCAACTTGTGACGCACACCAGATCTTGCGCTCTGGCTTCCTGGCGCCGGATTAATCTCCGCGCCAGCTGGTGACTGGATCATCCGTTTCCGCAGGTCGACAACGCGCAAAAATAGACCCGTATGGCCGTCTGCTGTATGCCCATGCGCCGGGTATGCGTTTCCGAAGGTGATCTCAGGCCGAAAGTGTCTCTTCGTGTCGGCGGCGAGCGGTCGAAGAGTCCGCCCTTCCCGAAATGCTGACGACGACGGTGATGGTCGCGACTGGCTGACGATAGCCGATCGCCGCTCTTCTGGCCGCTCCTGCTGGATCTTCGGCTCGTCGTCCACCGCTGTCGATGCCATCGATCGAAGGGGACGGCGCAGGATCTGCTGAGGCTCAACGAGCTGCTGCCGCGAGCGGATCGTTGACGGTCGCGAGCGTCTTCCGTCGTGCGCGTCGGCCACTGCGGCTGGGCGTTAGCCACGCTGGCGAGCGCGATCAAAATGCTCTGCGTCCGTCCACTCGGTCGATATGAGCCGCAGGAAGGCGGCAGATGCTGTGAGTATTGTGTGGGTGCACAGGTATGGAGATCGCAGCTGGGGACACATGTCACGCGACACGCTCCTGCCTTGCTGTCCGCCACTGAGCTGTTCGTGCGTGTGTATATCGGCGCCGTCCGACCGTCGATGGTCGAAGCGATCGCGAAAGAGCGTGGGGGTCAGTCGAGTCTGGCGCCATTCGCGACCACCGACGAATGCACATGCGCCGACAGGAGTGATCCTGACGTATCTCCCGAGTCCGGAATGTATCAATTCCTGCAGAATTCATAGCTGGACGATCGCAAGTCTTCGCCTGATAGACACCTCAATGCAGTAGCACATCCTACATGAACAGTCCGCTGGAGGACGCGTTCGTTTACATTTGCACCTCCCACAGTGTGCCTGAATTGGTGTGTTATCACTCGCATTCGCTCTAGCTAATGTCGCTGCTCGCCTGCTCTGGCGCTCGCATGGTACATGTGCTGCCCCGGTCTGCAACCACCGGATCGCCGCTTAAATACTCCTCGTAGCTTACACAACCTGCGCGCCTTTGCCAGTCGTCAGCCGACGTCGTCCTCGTCGTCGTAGTCGTCGTCGGCGCCAATGCCCGACTCCTTCTTGAGCCAGTGCGAGACGTAGAACTTGCCGACCGCAAACAGCCGCAGCCGGTCGCCGCCGAACCGGTCGCGGTAGTGCTGGAACAGCCACTGCAGGATCTCGAGCTCGCCCGCGGCCGTGGCGTTCACGAACGCCCGCGACGAGCAGCCCTCGCTGCGCGACGCGCGCAGGAACAGCATCACCTCGAAGTGGCCGCCCGCGGCCGCCGCGTCCATCGCGTCCTTCGTGCAGCCCTCGGTCCGCAAGTGCTGCAGCCACTTGACCACTTGAAGGTGACCGTGGGCCGCCGCGTTGTCCATGGCTCGAGCCGTGCAGCCTTCCGTCCGGTGGGTCTGCAGCCACTCGACCACCTGCAGGTGGCCGCCGCCCGCCGCTCGGTCCATGGCGCCGGTCGTGCAGCCTTCAGTCCGGGTCGAGTGCAGCCACTGGATCACTTGGAGGTGGCCGTTGGCGGCGGCGCCGTCCATGGCGTCGGTCGTGCAGCCCTCCATTCGATGAATGTGCAGCCACTGCACGACCTCGAGGTGGCCGTTGCGCGCCGCGAGGTTCATCGCTCCCTTCGTGCCGCCCTCGCGTCGATGCGCGTGCAGCCACTGCACAACGTCAAGGAAGCCCGAGCGAGCCGCCCAGTCCATCGCGGCCGACGTGCAGCCCTCCTGTCGGTTCGCGTGCAGCCACTGGACGACCTCGAGATGGCCGTGCCAGGCCGCGCCGTCCATCGCGCGGGTCGAGCAGCCCTCGGTTCGATGCGTGTGCAGCCACTCGACCACTTGGAGGTGGCCGTGGCGTGCCGCCAGGTTCATGGCGTCGCTGGAGCAGCCCTCTTGTCGGTTCATATGCAGCCACCGGACAACCTCGAGGTGTCCGTTGCTCGCCGCCTGGTCCATCGCGTCGGCCGTGCAGCCCTCGTTTCGGTGGGTATGCAGCCACTGGACGACGTCGAGGTGGCCGTTGCTCGCGGCCTTGTTCATGGCCGCGACGCCGCAGTACGCCGAGTTGTCGTGCAGCCACTGGACCACTTGGAGGTGGCCGTTGGTAGCCGCGTCATCCATGGGGATGGCCGGGCACGAGCTGAACAAGTTGCGCCGCAGCCACTGCAGCACCTCGAGGTGGCCGCCGGCCGCCGCCAGCACGGCCGCGTACGGCGACCACTCGCCGCGCACCTCGCACAGCCAGCGCACGAGCGGCAGGTTCCCGTTGCGCGCCGCCTCCTCGAGCGTCACGAAGAACATGTGCGTCGGCGGCGGCGCCGTGTGCTGCTGCAGCCACTGCGCGACCTGCAAATGGCCGTGCTTGCCGGCGTAGTACAGCTCCTTGGCTCCCCAGAACACGTCGACATCCCCACGCGCGCGCAGCCACTGCAGCGCCTCGAGCTGCCCGTGCCTGGCGGCCTCCTCGACCGCCGACGTGACCCTGCAGCCCGGGAATCGCTCGACCAGCCAGCTCATGACGCGCAGGTCGCCATGAGCCGCCGCCTGCTCCATGGCCCGCGAGAACTGCCATTGCCGGAAGAGCGCGTCCCGCAGCTCGCCGCGCCGCGCGTCGCGGGCCGCCACCCGCTCCAGCAGCCACAGGCCGCCGGCCGCGTGGCGAGAACAGGCGTGCGGCAGCGACCAGCGGCCCGAATGGTCCAGGAAGCGGCTGATAGTCTCGGCGACATGGCGCAGCGCGGCGACCCGCGGCCGCGCGCGGCAGACGACGACCGCGCTCGCGAGTGGTGGAAGAGCCATCGCCACCTCGACGACCGGAGCGACGACGACGACAGGATCGCGCGTGGGCCGCCCGGAGGCTCCTCCTCCCCCTCTTCTGCGCGCGCCGAGGCGATGCGGCCGCGCCGCGAGCATGTTGATGGCGCCGCTGGGTTCGCCAAGGATGGGCGGACGGGGCGGAGACCCACACTCTTTGCGGGTCACTTTTTGAGGGCGGAAGGTGGTGATTGGGTGGATTGGGAGAGGGGTGGGGTTGATTGAAGGAGATCATCTCTGCTCATTTGTCGCAGATGGGGACAAACCGCGGCGAATTAGAGTTAAAACAAGGGGATTAACATGGGTTATTGTTATCTGTGCCTTCAATCCTTGAGCTGATGAGCATTCCGGTTTGTCCAGACGACGCCTGCTCGATGGACGACACGGAGGATCTAGGAGGCGACTTTGACGCCGACGCGCTGCTGGCGCTGCTGGAGACCGACGGAGATGCTGTTGGGTCGCTCGCGACGGGTTTGGAGGCTGTAAGGAGCCCAAGCGATGGCTATGTTGAGGCGAAGGACCGAATGGCAAGGCGGAAGGCGAGCGATGCGGCCTTTGCTCGTCGATACCGAGCTCGCAAGAAGGTTTGTGGGGCTATAACGACGATTCCTAACCGCTGATCTTCGTCTGACTGGCTGTGTTGTGACGTGGTCGGACAGGGGGAGCTGCGGGAGCTGCAGACGCAGGTGGCGAGTCTCGGAACACAGCTCGAGGCTCTGCGCGCCAAGGCTGAGATGGCGAGTTGCTCTAAACTGACCGGCAGCTGGGAGCAGCGAGCCGTGGCACTGCGGCGGAAGCGCCGGCACGCCGAGCGCGTGAACGCTCAGCTCAAGCGCGCGTTCGTGCAGCAGCGGAGCTTCCTGCGCAACCTCAAGACCGTCTTCTCCACCTCGCCCATGCTCACACCGGTACGAGTTGCCAATACTATGCAGGTTAGTTATGGCCATTGACTGACGGATAAGTGCCTGGACAGGAGTTCAACATGCGCTGTCTGTTGCACACGTACACGCGGCTGGGGCGGAGCGCGCGCTCGCGGAGCCTCGACTACCAGGCGCTGCGCACCGACGACAAGCTGGACTTGGCGATGCAGACGGTGGCGGCCGAGACGGAGACGATCCCGTTCGTCACGCCGAGCTTCACGGCACACCCCGTGCAGGTCCAGGAGGGCGAGTTCGGCATGACAGCCGTGTCTGTGTACGCGCTCGACACCGTCGACATGGACAAGATCTTTGACGCGGCCTGCCGAGCCTACTTGAGCTGCAGAACCATCTGGCCCAACTACACGCTGACGCGGGCGAAGGCGAGCGTCGTCGACTCGCCGGCCGAGAACGTCCAGTACTGCGTCTCGGACGTGAGATACAAGAACGACACGACCGGCGAGGAGATCCGAACGGAGAGCCGCTTGATCTCGTACTACCGCGTCACCGACGAGTACGCCGTGCTCCTGTGGGACTTTGCCGACGCGGACGACCTGTACCCGCTGAGGAAGGAGACCCACATGAAGTGCGACACAACTGGCGCGTACGTTTTTGGTGGTGTTTTGTTCGGTCGTTCGTGGTCGTGCGCTAACCGCGGCTCTGGTAGGATCCTTGTTCGCCAAGAATTGTGCGACGACGGCGTTGTGCGAGTCGTGTGCCGCGCCATCTGCACGAAGATCCACACTTTCAACGCGATGGAGACCTCGCAGAACGTTGTGGGGTTCTCGCAGCAAAAGGAGCTGGGGGCCAAAGTCGGCAGCTCTTGGATATACGAGCAGATCAACAGCAGCTTGGAACAGTACTGTTAGTGTCAGCCGCAGGTCAACAGTGCTGAGCGTAAATGGATCCTGCAGCTCCAGTTCCGATACAGGGCTAGAAACACCAATTCGGCGCCAGTGCAGGCTGCAAAGCAAGCATGAAAGGCAAACCGTGAGGCAAAATGATTGCAATTTCGTGACTATATCCAGTCCGGCTGCATTCCTACATCATCTTCTACGGCCAAGTCTGTTTTTCATCAAGCACAGCGCCAAATCTGCAGGTGCTCTCAAGTCCCGTCTGACTACTCGATCTTCACTTCGATACCGACCTTGCCGATGTGTTGCGCAGATTTCAAGTAGTCGAACGCACCCACCACTTCGTCGCGGCTGAACCCGAACGTTTTGTGGATGTACGGCTGAATGTTCTTGTTGGCGACGAAGCGAACCAACTCCTCGGTCAGCTGCTGGCTGCCGATCAAGACTCCGCGAACGACGCACCCCTTGACCAGCGCCATAATCGCGACGTCAGGCATGTCCTCCTGCTTGATGTCAGCTAGATACCCGATGACAGCGATCGTTCCGCCAGGAGTGACAGCGTTGATACTCTGGGCGATCGTTCCGGCCCCGCCAGTCTCCAGGATGTAGTCGGCGCCGTGCCCATTCGTGATTCGCTCAACTTCTGCCGCCCAGTCCGGAGTCTTGCGGTAGTTGATGACGTGGTCCACCCCGAACTTCTCTTTGATGAACTCGAGCTTGTCGTCGGAGGAAGATGTGATGATCGTGACAGCGCCAGCGGCCTTCGCGAGCTGGAGACCCATGATGGAGACTCCTCCCGTTCCTACAAGCAAGTACAACAGCAGTGTGAGATGTTGCAGCAGCGTCGATTGTAATGCTGCAAAGCAGTCGTACCCATGAAGAGCACGGTTTGGCCAGGTCGCATCGGAACAAGTCCGAACAGCGCGTTCCACGCCGTCGCACCGGTGCAGACGAGCGAGGCCAGCTGGACGAAGTCCAGATTGCAGTGCGCTGGGATCTTGGTGATTGCTTGCGCTGGGATGGCGGCATACTGGCGCAACGTGCCGTCCGCGCCGCCACCGAGGGTATACTGCTGGCTCTTGAGCGTGCCGTACACATTATCGAGAGCAAAGTTGGCAATGACGCGGTCGCCGACGCGGACTCCGTCGACTGCAGCTCCGACGGCGACCACGACGCCGGCGTTATCCGAACAGGGGACCACCTTGTCTTTGATCGCGATGCTCGGAGGATATGTGCTGCTCGCGATCTGCAGGTCGCGCGAGTTGAGTGTCACGCCGCGAATCTGGACGAGCACCTCATGATCGCGCACGGCCGGGATCGGCTCTGTCGTGCAGACCAAGTCGTGGTGGGATGTGCGTGCGGCGAGGCGGTAGACGAGGTTCGAGGCTGCCATGGCAACTTGTACGAAGGCACTTGGTGGCGGATTCGAGAGTGATCGAGTGGGATCTGCGAGTGGCAAATTGCAAACACAGTGGCGAAGATGCGAGTATGTGGCTGTGCTTCAACCGATTACGTCGAGAGAATAGAGATCTTTCGCTTCAGCAGAATAGCAGGGGTCAATCAAGGACAGATCTGTCCCACAGTTGGCACCGACGCAATCACTGTTGACGTCGGAATCTACTACTGTAACCAGCAATCAGCGAATGGATCGCAAAAGGCGATGCCATCCGGACTGCAGTGAGTTGGCAATTTTGTTGTGCCCTTCAACAGTCCTTGTCCTATTATGTAACTCATCGAGTATCCAGGTAGGAGACGAAGCGGTATATTTGACTCTTGCATTGGAAGCTGGGTCAGTAGAAAGACGAGTTTGTGGATCGCCATTCGCAGATGGTCGTTCGATGATTCTCCCTCACTCTCACCTGCAACGATGTGGATTCTATGTGGTTATACCGTGGCATTCGGCGACCAACCAACCGGACATGTTGATTGCGTCGGTCAAGGCTGTCGGGGGCTGAGTGGTTTGGACTGGTTTGTGCGACACAACAACCCGGACCTGAAGCCGAACGCAAACAGAGTTTACGTCGGAGGTCATCAGCAGCAAACAGCCGATTTTTGATGCGGGTGACAACAGTGTGATTGTGTCAAAGAGATCAAATCTGCGACGTGTGCAGCGACCATGTTGTACAGTGACCGTCGTTTCTATAAGATCCGACGTGAACAGGCCGACACAATCTCATGTTGGGATGTGTCAAAATGCAGGAATCGGCGCTGCCTCCTCCGACGCAATCGCGATGAAGCATGCTTTGCGTTCTGTGCGCCTCGACAGAGGGATGACCGCCATTTGACAATCTCTCCAGTATCTGCAAGCGCTCTGGTTTGTTCATGGAGCCCTTCACGACGAGAGATGCGGCGATCGACGCCAAGCATCCGGTGTCTGACCTCGACTTCTCTGCTGACTGGATGGACCGCGACCCCGACGCTTTGTATGGCCACCTCGCGACCAAGCTGGAGGCTTCGCTCGGCCAGGCGCTGCCTCAGATGGAGATCCGGTACAATGTCTCTCTGACCGCTCGCGTCAAAGTGCTCGACCAAGAACAATTCGAGGTGCCATCGGTTGCCAGCGTGCTCAAGCGCGTGTTCGTGCCAGCACAGACAGTGGTCGTCGAGAAGAAGATCCTCAAGGATGTGGGCGGAGTGCTGCGTCCAGGAACCATGACATTGGTGCTCGGACAGCCGGGCTCGGGCAAGTCGGCACTGCTCAAGCTGCTCAGTGGCCAGTTTCCACGCTCTCGGAACGTGTCCATGGAGGGATCGATTTCCTACAATGGCGTCTCACAGGAGTCACTCCAGGCGCGGCTGCCGCAGTTTATCAGCTACGTGGAACAGCGCGACAAGCACTACTCGACGCTCACTGTCAAGGAGACGCTCGAGTTTGCCCACGAGTTCACTGGTGGAGAGCTGTTTCGTTGTAGGGCTGCATTGCTGACCAAGGGAACCTCTGATGAGAACGCAGCTGCTAGCGCTGCGGTACTGGATATGCAGCGAGGTCTCCCCAACCACGTCGCCAAGAGCCTCGGACTCAGCAAGAGCCTAGACACTGTCGTTGGCGACGAACTACTTCGGGGACTCTCTGGCGGCGAACGCAAGCGCTTGACACTGGGAGAGATGATGTTCGGCATGAAAGATGTGGCCATTATGGACGAAGTGAGCACTGGGCTTGACAGCGCCACGACCTTCGACATTGTTACCATGCAGCGCAGCATCGCACGAAAGATGAAGAAGACAGTGGTGATGGCGCTGCTGCAGCCGACGCCCGAGGTGTTTTCTCTGTTCGACGACGTGATCTTGCTGAACGAGGGCGAGGTTCTGTACCATGGTCCCCCAGCTCGTGTCGTTGAGTATTTCTCGAGCCTTGGTTTGGATTGTCCTTCCTCGCGCGACCCGGCCGACTTTTTGCTCGACAATGGGACTGAACAGCAGCTCGAGTATGAAATGACGGGCATGGACGTACCTCGAACGGCGGCTGAGCTTGCGGCACGATTTCGGCAGTCGGAACTGTATCACTCGATCTGCGAGTCACTATCATCGCCTCTATCGCTGGAGTTGCAAAACCAAGTGAAGGACTACATGGACAACGTGCCCGAGTTTCATCTGTCCGCTTGGGTCGGCACACTGATACTGGCCAGACGACAAACCATGCTTGCGTGGCGGAACAAATCGTTCATGATGGCCAGAGCCGCCATGATCATGCTGATGGGGTTGCTCTACGGCAGCGCGTTCCGCTCGTTTGATCCTACCGATGTCCTCTTGGTTCTTGCTGTCATTTTCAACGCTGCGATCGTCATCTCGCTCAGCCAAATGCCTCAGGTGCCCATTATCATTGGAGAGCGCGAAGTCTTCTACAAGCAGCGAGCGGCCAACTTCTATCGGGCGTCTTCGTTCGTCGTTGCGTCCGTGATCAAACAGGTGCCGTTCGCATTCCTTGAAGCCGTCGGTTTTGTGACGATCGTGTACTGGATATGCGGCTTCACGCCGTCGGTGTGGTCCTACTTGCTCTTCATTGCCGTCATGATGCTGCTGTGTTTGGTGCTCGGCGCGTGGTTCTTCTTCGTGGCGACAATTTCGCCGGACGCTCTCGTCGCGGCAGCATTCACGTCGCTCTCCTACGTGGTTTTGATCATCTTCACGGGTTTCATCATCCTGAGCGGCCAGATCTCTGACTACTTGGTAGACGTGTATTGGGCTAACCCCGCCAGCTGGGCTATCCGAGCTGTCGCTGTCGACCAGTACCTCTCGGACGCTTGGAACGTGTGTGAGTACGATGGTGTCAACTACTGCGCGCAATATGGGAGGTCAATGGGTGTGTACTACCTCGAGTCGTTCGATATTTTGGCGGACAAGTGCTGGATCGGCTTCGGAATCCTGTATTTGGTCGCTGCTCTCGTGGTGTTCATGTGTTTATCCTCGCTAGCGCTCGAGTATTGTCGGTATGAAGACTCTGGACACACCGCCAGTTTGAATCCTAGTCTGAGTTCCAGCGAAATGGACAAGTATGATGTCTACATGCTCGCGCAGAGTCCAACACATGCTGACAAGAGCTCGATCGTGACTATCAAGCCAGAATCAGCAGTTGTGGATGTCTCGAGCCATCCTTTCGCCATCAATCCAGTGACTTTGGCATTCCAAGACTTGTGCTATTCAGTGCCATCGCAGATCAATTCCAAGGAGTCAATCGAGTTGTTGAAAGGAGTGAGTGGGTTCGCTCGACCGAAAACCATGACTGCGCTCATGGGATCAAGCGGCGCAGGCAAGACGACGCTCATGGATGTGATCGCAGGGCGGAAGACTGGCGGCACGATCTCGGGGAAGATCTTTCTGAACGGTCATGAAGCAGATGAACTTGCTATCCGTCGGACGACTGGGTACTGCGAGCAGATGGACGTGCATTCCGAGTCGACCACATTCCGCGAGGCGATCATGTTTAGCGCGTTCCTTCGCCAGGACAGCAAAATCCCGGCCAACCACAGATTCGACACTGTCGATGAATGCTTGGATATGCTTGATCTGCGGAGCATCGCCGACAAGATTGTTCGCGGTAGTTCGGTGGAGCAACTGAAGCGACTCTCGATTGCGATAGAGCTCGCCGCCCAGCCGAGCTTGCTGTTCCTGGATGAGTCGACGAGCGGACTGGATGCTCGAGCGGCCAAGATCGTGGCAGACTCTCTGCGGAGAGTGGCCGACACGGGCCGAACAGTTGTTTGTACGATCCACCAGCCTTCGGCCGAGGTCTTTCGCGTGTTCGACAGCCTGTTACTGCTCAAGCGCGGGGGCAAAATGGTTTTCTTCGGTGAGATAGGTCGAGACTGTACCCATTTGATTTCCTATTTCGCCTCCGTCCCAGGCACTCCTCCTTTGCGAGATGATGCAAATCCTGCCTCGTGGATGCTTGAGTGCATCGGCGCCGGCGTCCAGGCTAATGGCAAGGGCTCAGCAGAACTGGATTTTGCGAATCATTTTGCGGCAAGTCCAGAGAGTGCACGATTGCTTCAGGAATTGGACATGGAAGGAGTGACACGACCGTCGATGAGTCTGGTTAAGGTTTCTTTTGCTCAGAAGCACGCAGCCAGTTCTCTCGTACAGTGCCGATTTGTGGTCGCCCGATTCCTCAAGATGTACTGGCGCACGCCATCATTCTCGCTCACGTGTGTCGCGCTCTTGATCGTGCAAGCACTATTGTTTGGCATCATTCTCCTCGGAGCCGACTTCACAACCTATCAAGGCGTCGTCTCGGGAATGGGAATGCTGTACATGGTGGTCGTCTTTGATGGTTTCGTCACCTTGAACGGTGTCATTCCGTTGGCATCAAACGAACGCGCATCTTACTACCGCGAGCGATCGTCCGAGACATACAGAGCTGTGTGGTACTTTGTGGGCTCGACAGCAGCCGAGATCCCGCTCACAATGGTGGCTTCGCTGTTGTTTACTGCGATCTTCTACCCATTAGTGGGCTTCTCCGGTTGGGACACTGCCTCACTGTTCTGGCTGAACCTGTGGCTGTTTGGGCTGCAGCAGGCGTATGTCGGCTAACTGTTCGCGTACGTGATGCCCAGTCAAGAGGTCGCTGTCGCTGCGGGGCTCCTGTTCGACAACATCCTGTACATCTTCACGGGCTACACCCCTCCGTACGCGATGCTGCCAGACGGATACAAGTGGCTGTATCACATCAACCCAATCCAGTTCGCCTTGTCGGCAGCAGGAGCGCTTGTGTTTGCAGACTGCTCGACTGAGCCCGAATTCGACCAAGCCCTTGGCGCATTCTCCAATGTCGGTCCAGAGTTGGGATGCCAACCCATGCGAGATGCACCCGTGTCTGTCGGCAACATCACGGTCAAGGAGTACGCCGAGCAGACGTTTCGGATGCGGTACAATGACATCGCATTTGATTTTGGTGTCACGGTGGCGTACATTGTCGTTTTCAGATTGTTGGCGTTGCTGGGACTGCGCTACGTTCGGCATCAGAAGAGATAAGCTAGAATTCGGTTCGAACAGGGGATGAATATACGAATATGACCACGGCGTCGGCCCGGTCTCAACTGCTGCTGCAGCTGTTGCATGTAATATTGGTCTCAGGAATTGTTCTGACCTCATAAGCTTGGTGAGATCGTCGACCATGTTCCAGACGGAGCCAGCAAAGAAACGCATTGGTGCAGGGCTGTGAAACATGACAAAAGATGCGCTCGCCATGATGTCCACGGTGCTCGCCACTATTGAGATCCAGAATTCTTCAGCGCCTTGTTCCCAAATTGTGATCTATGACGATCGCAGCGATCTGTGGCGACCTCATTTCGCTTTTTGTTTTGTATCACAGCGGATATCGACATCAATGCTCATTTTTGCCTGGAGTGAGACCTGGCGAAAACGGCTTTTCATGGAGTGGGTAGAGCAACGGAAAACCAGATGAACTCCTCGTGCCCCGCGTCCACCTATTTCACGATGCTGAGTGAGTGACCGACATCCACTCAACACCAAGAATCCGAACAGGATGCTAGACAAGCTCGAACAACTTGATGCATTGTGTATTCTTCATGACTTCAACCGCAAGTTAGACCATAGCTCCGTAACGTACCCTCCTCGCCACACCCGGGAAGGAGGAGCGCCAATACAGCCTCATCTCACGTTTCAAACGCAAGGATAATTATAAGAAGTTGCTGGGTTGGCGAATCTTAGATCAATAACTGACATTTTCCAAACACCCAGTTCATTTTGAGTTTCCCACATTTGATGATCTCACTCTTCGTTAGCTGATTACCTCCACCATGTATTTATTTGTCCTTGGCATTTACTCGTCTTTTGATTGCATTACGATCCTCCATTTGTTCTATTTCTCTACATTGTGGTTGCATTCATCGAATCATTGTGCAATACAACAAAGGCTATGAGCCACATCAACTATGAATTGGTTGCCGTCGTAACTCATCGACTTGACATTCACTCTGATGTAGTCGTTGGCCAGTTTTTCCAGTATATCAAGCATGCATGTTGTGTCGAAGATCACATATGCTGAATGTCCACGCTGTACATTTTTAGCTGCAGGTCTGGTGTTCTCATACTTTCATTCGTGTGTCGTTTTGTCAATGTTTTCTTACCTCGCCACATCAATGAGTGACACAAAGGGATGACAAAGAGCTCTTAGGTGCTCAATTGTTGGTAATCGCTGCTAGGAACAACACCATATGTGCTAGTAGTTTCCGAGGTGTTAACCCATGAATGCTGTATCCTCAAGTTAAAACATCGATTACAACTGCAACAGCGTCGTGGCAAAATGGCCAATCTTGAACTGGGGATATCCCACGGTTAGGCCCTCGGTAGCTCTAGATGAATATGAAGCTTGATGAACTGAATATATTGCCAACGAACACGCCATCACCACAAACTTGGCAAACTCAATACCTCCGTTGATGTACTCGTTTTTAAGTTTCCTTGATAGGCATTACGGCAAGGATTGGCCAAAATCGCGATTTCAGTGGACAACATCAGGAAGATAATAACAGTAATCCTGAGGTATAGTAGGATTAGGTATAAAAAGATCGTCCAGTGAAATGTGTTACGGCAATATAGCTAACAGCGCTGATTGCAATCCTCCATGTTCGTTGGTTAGGCTACCAGTGCCTATTCGTCAATGCACCTACTCATCCATGCTCGGAGAGTCTACATTGAAATCTCTTCGTTGTTGGCGCTTAACTTCCCCCCCAAGACCATCCAGATAAGCTTTGACATCGAAGTAGTGCCCAAATCAGTTCGCAGATCACTCGAAGTCATCCTTGTTAGAGTCCACCTGAACATGGGATTACTCTAGTTCGGCGTTGGCTAATTCTTCATTAGCGAATTGCTCAATTGCAGCGATCGCGTCTTTCAGACTAATTCGCTCGCTCCGAGTGTAACATATCATTCTTTCCACGAACGCCCAGTCGCGATCTGTCATTGACTTTGGCTGGCGCATCGGAATCTTCCTTTTCAGATGGTACTTAATTGATGGCTCGGGAAAGAATCTACCCCAAGGGGGCTCACCAGTCACGATCTCCACGATGAACATTCCCAATGCGAACACATCCGACTCTACAGATGGACGAGTGGCAGTTCCATTCACATACTCAGGAGCTCGCCAACGTGGATTTAAGTTCGCTGGCATGGACTGTGAGCCCTCATCAAAAAAACTCAACCCGAAATCAGTGAGCATCGCCGTCCCATCATCAGAAACAACAATGTTATTCCCCTTCAAGTCTCCATGAATGATGCCTTTCGAATGCAGAACATCCAACCCCACCGCAACATCCAAAATCTTTCTCCACACCACTGATCGACCGTTCTCCTTTTCCTTCTTGAGGTAGGTGATCAAATCTCCGTTCGAAGCAAACTCGGAGACCAAGAAAAATGGCGGCTCGCGATCATTCGCGCCGAAGAACGAGACAATATTCTTGTGTCGAGCTCCATGCCACACTCTCGCTTCGCGAAGAAACGTCCGCATCTCTGCTGGAGACGTAATACCTCGTAATTCCTTGATAACGACGTCCATACGCTTCCAAGTGCCGCGATACACAACCCCAAAGGCGCCACCATCGCTTATCAATTTTCCTTTCTCCAGATCTTCGGGTAAAATCAGCAAGTCGTCTTGCAGCGAATACGAAATCTGAGATGGCACTCTCTGCTTCTCCGCATATTCTTCAATCAGATTTTTGACAGCGTCAAAGCCCCGTTTAATTGCAATAGATCTCATAGAGAGCCCGACATTGTTGCTGTGAAGAGCAGAGCAGCCATACTCAAGCAGCAATTTAGCGATTGGGAGAGCACGTTCCTCATCATCAGCCAGCTTTACGAGATGGATAAGAGCCGAATCTCCGATGTGATTGACGGCACGAACATCTGCATTTTGTTCAACAAGGTAGCGCACCACTTCTATGTGGCCCTTCCCTGCAGCCCGCATCAGTACAGTCTCTCCATTCATGCTCCTCGCGTTGATATTCGCACCATTCTCAACTAGAGAGCGCACTTCATCCAGTCTACCATTCTCAGCAACCAACATCAGTTCAGTATCAATATTGATCGCGGTGTTGCCATCCTGGATTATTGCATTTGGGAAGATATGATCATCAACATAGACACAAATCATGTTAGACACGGCCCAACATTACAACACACACCAGATTCACTACCACCAAAGAATCCCTCACACAGTTCTCGACAATACGTACCATGTTTACAGCATTCACGTCGGCACCTTGATCCAATATCTGGTTTGTTGTCTCCTTTGAGCCGATTGAGACCTCGCAAATCGCAGTGGATTGTTGGGAAATTGTCCTTCCTTCCAATGCGACCTTGATCTCGATTGGACTCGAATTACTCCAATCCGTGCCAACATGATCCTTGACATGCACCTCGCCATGACCGATCACCTTGTCGCTTAACAAACAAAATCACCATGAACAAATGTTAGCGAACACAGATCCAATCAATCATCTTGAAGCACCAATTCATACACACCCCAAACTTTTCGCGTATTGATTCGGCTGCTTCACAAGGACCTTCACTGTGCTCTCTCGCAACATTTTGATCGACGACACGTCCACCAATTCCACGGGTGGAGACGACCACGCGATATCAGCTCCCGAATCTGCTGCCGCCTCGGTTTTGCCAATAGCCACCAGCCTCGATTGATGAACGACCTCCCACTCGCAGTAGATCCTCTTTTGACTCTTCCTCCGACCCGCCCACAGCAGCCGAGTCACGCGGATGGAGATTGACTTTGAGTTATCAAATGGAGACATCGGCGGCTTAGGCGGGTGACATGGAGTGAGATGCCCTTTCATATCCTTGAGCTCTCGCGGATGCACCCACACATAACAACCTTCATTGGAGGCAGCGAAGCACAAGTTGGATACTTCACCGACCTTCAAGTCTTCGAATGTTGGGTCATGGAGCTGCAACAGTTCACGCAGAAAGGACATCTTCGCTTGCACAGGTATTCCTAACTCCGTCGCCGACTTCACTTCACCTCGAGTCAAACCTGCTTTAGCGAGTATCGATATGACTGTCTGAGCGTGATCCAGAGCAGTCCTTGATGCTACGTCACAAATCACAAAGTTTGATACAGTTTAGCATCAGCAATCCACAAACTCTATCGAACGACCAAGCAGTTGTGACTCTACCGGATAGCGCCATCTCCACGGCAGTGCTGGCGACATCGAGTGGAACTAGCGAGGAGCCGACCGAGATTATCGAAACGCCGTCCTACTCAACATCAATGATTAGCATCGCACCAGCGCTCTCCACCAATACTAAGACGGTTAAATATTCACCTGAATGAGATCGACATGGCTCATGACAAAGTCTTTTGGGACAGCAATCCGCAGCGGCACGTGGTAGCACACGCCAGACAAGTCGCTGTGTACGCGAAGCTCAACCACCGATGTTTCAGCTTCACCCGAATACGAGAGTGTCCACAGCGCTGGCAAATGGCGCGGTTCACCGCTGACAACAAGCTGCTTCAACACATCCAATCGATGAGACAAATGAAGTTTGATCTTGTGCGCTCGAAGCTGTTTGAGCTTCTCTGGGTTCTCCCACGCGCGCCGGATAAACCAGTCGAAATCAGGTGGCAACCATGGCATCTCATATCGCAGTCGCATAACTTCATTGGGATCATCGATTAGGCCGCTCACCACGACTCGATCTCCTTTGGGATTAACGATGTATCGCTTGAGCATTTTCTGCTTCGCCGTCTTGAGACCTGGGTACTTGAGCAGAACGCTCTCCATCGACATTACGAACTCGCGCATTTCCGCCCATGCAATCCCCTCTGTTGCTGCAGCCACTTCGATCATGATATCGTCGCAACGCTCCGTTTTGTCAGCAACAAAAGTGATGACGGCTCCAAACTCTCCTCGAACAAAACACTCGACGTGAGTCGCTCCGATTTTCCGAACAACTTCTTGACGGTAGCATCGCACCACGAAATTGACATACACCGCATCGGATATGTCGACGGGTAACGAGTACTGCCACTTTGCAATGAACGACCCAACGACGTTGTTGCGCGACAGTATAGAAGGCTGCTTTGCCAACGACTTGACTATCTTTTGAGCTGCTGCTCTCGTCTTCCAGTACGTCGGCACAATCATGTCGACTTCATCGAGCTCCTTCACATTGCTTGCTGGGTACGCCAAGTTGAAGTGCTGTAGCAATTGCTTGAACAGATGCACCATGTTGCCATCTACTTCTTCCAATGATTTCCACCAAGAGAATGTCATGAGTAGCGAGTGGTGAAGTGTCCCGTCGCGACGAAGCGCATCGTACGATTCACCAACCTGTCCTTCGTAATTGTGATTGACGACCTCGCGAACGAGTTCAAGCATAATTTTCGGGTCAAGAATAATCAACTCAGACTCGTTCGTGATTTTGTCCTCATACCACAAGACATCCCCCAGCCTGTGCAAAACTCGAAGAATCTCTCGACATTTGCCTGCATCTTCCAAATTCGGAACATCATTCTCTAATTTTGTGTACAACTCATTGAATGGCATGACCACTTGCTTAACTCGGTCTAATTGTGTTGCATTCTCAATAACACGTCTGATCTTGATTATACGATCAAGAACATGTGAGTACGTCGCCGGCATCATAAAGCTGAGGTTTGATTTGGCGATGATCGCATCCTCGATAGATTTTCGCGCTTGTTCGATCGATTCGGGTCGAGCAGCACTTGTGGTTACAAGATTGTTTTGTCTAAACTCAGCATCCAGTGCGCTCTTCACCCCATCTGTTATCTCATCTTTGTCAAGATTGTCCACAAATAAGTTCATTCGATAATTCATGTCAACTGAAATACCCTTCAATTGGACTTTCGACACGAGGTCGTCTTTTGTCCCGATCACCTTGAACTGAGCACTTGGCTGTCGAAATAGGATCAACCGTACCCAGCGAAGCACATTCTCTTCAAAGAAGCGTTGCATAGTGACTTCTTTTTCCGATTTCGTACAATTTTTCACCTCGAGCTTCGTAGCGTACACGCTCAAATCGACACAGATAAGATACAATGTGCGCTCCGAATAAAACAAAGCGTGCGTGACATGATATATATCTTGGCCCGCGAAGTCCCAAAAAGTGACATTGTGCCGTTTTACCTTCATCTTCGTCTCGTGGTTCCTATTCCAGAAAACGAATTTGTGCCATTTCACCTTCGACGTCGTTCCATTGTCGCAGTTCTCATCAAAAGTGAATGGAAACAGGTCAATGCCGATCGTTCGGTCTACAATATCCACCAACGACGGCTTGTTCTTAGTCATCGACTTGACGAGACTTGTCTTTCCCCAGGTGCTTGGACCGACGATACAGGCCTTGCATCGATAGACAATTTGAGTTGAACGAGTTTTCTCCAAATCACCAAGATACGTCCTGACCGCGTCTTTGCCGCCATTAATGACTTCGATTGGAATCTCAGTCAAAGGTTCACCCTGCTTATAGCAATGATGCCAGTGACGCGCGCATGCCAGTAGTACCTTTTGGTGTTGTCCCAGCGAAAATTTGTCCTTCAATGCTAACAGGTTTGGGTTCGATCCCTTTGAGCACAGTAAACGTGTGACGGCGATATAGCCATGAAAATTCCATCTCGAAGTTGTCCAGATACTGCTGATGAGCGGACTATGGTTGTCCTATACACACGATTTACAATCTCAGACACGAGTACCAACAATCGCATTTTTGAAATGACCATTAACAAACCTTGTTGACAGCATTCACATCAGCACCTCGATCCAACAACAACGACACCATATTCGTATTGCCGTTTCTTGACACATAATGGAGCGCGGTCTTGCCAAACTGCATTATCACATTCGACAAGAGAGAAACACGACCACAGATCGGAGTCAGACACGTCGCACCATTAAAATACACACACATCTACAGCACCACCACAGCAGTCCTTGCTGGCACAGTCAACACGTACTTTGGTTGTAGCATTCACATCGGCACCTCGATCCAACAACAACGACACCATATCCGTATTGTCGTTTCTTGACACATAATGGAGCGCGGTCTTGCCAAACTGCATTATCACATTCGACAAGAGAGAAACACGACCACAGATCGGAGTCAGACACGTCGCACCATTAAAATACACACACATCTACAGCACCACCACAGCAGTCCTTGCTGGCACAGTCAACACGTACTTTGGTTGTAGCATTCACATCGGCACCTCGATCCAACAACAGCGACACCATATCCGTATTGCCGTTTTCTGCCGCTGCATGGAGCGCGGTCCAGCCAAACTGCATTATCACATTCGACAAGAGAACAACACGACCACACATCCGAGTCAGACACGTCACACCAATACATCACACAACTACAACACCGTCACAGTAGTCAATGGTGTCGACGTCAACACGCACTTCGGTTGCAGCATTCACATCGGCGCCTCGATCCAACAACAACGATACCATATCCGTATTGCCGTTTTCTGCCGCCACATAGAGCGCAGTCTTGCCATCCTGCATTATCACATTCGACAAGAGAGAAACACGACCACAGATCGGAGTTAGATTCCCTCCAGTACGATAATACACACAAATAAATATACATCATGAAGCCACGCAGCGTACCTCGTCCCTCGCGTCGACGTCTGCGCCACCTGCGACCAGCGACTTGATCTCTTCCGCAACTTCTTCGTCAAGCGTGCGCCACATCGTCTTCAGCTCGTCCTGCTCCCTCCACAGTCAGCGACAAGGTCTACAAGTAGGCTGATACCAATCACCACACGTTACTCACCAGCGGAATGCTCGTGATCTGTTCCTTCTCGAAATACTGCAGGAGCTCCGCCAAATCTCTTCCAACAACCCTCTGACATTTACATCATTATAACAGCACCACCGCTCCGTGAGAGCTGTCCCTCTGCCCTCACGCCAAAGTGCAAGCGCACATACAGAAACTTTCAGCGAAACCCCTCGCTCTTGAAGCCACCGGTGCTTTTTCTCCACCTCGCCTTTCAATACTGCGTGCAGCGTGAGCACCTCGCCCTGTGTGCCGTTCGAGAAAACGCAGGCGCTGTGAGTGTCTATGCTCCTTTTCCTCTTCCCAATCGGTTTCTCCTCACTTCGCCCGCCATGACTGCTCGCTTGTGTCTGCGGCCCGCAATCGAGAACTGTCACCTCAGGTGACCACACAACCGCATGGAGACTAAGGTGGATATTTATCTGTCCAGCATGGGAGGAGAACAGAAGAGCCTTCCTGCACAGATACCTCAATCTGTGTGCATCTCCAAAGGTTGGAAATCTTCTGGGGTGATTTAGATTGCCATCCATAGGCTCAGACAGGCGGAGGTCAGTGCGGCATGCAGCAGACAGCCTAAACAAATGCAACTACCAGCAGTGTCGCAACATCAACGCCTGTGCTTCGGGAGTTGTGTTCGCCGACCAGACAGGTCGACTTGGAGCTGCTTCACTTGAATCAATTTGTTTGATTACAAGGTATAATCTCCGAAGAAACTCAAGGTCGCTGCTCTCTGTGTAATGCTCGGCCAAACTTGTCTTCTTCCTTCATTGGAGCGTCGGCAATCACGAACATTGCTCCTTTCTCGTCCTGGATACGGACTCATCACAGTGTCGTTGTGTCGCCTGTAGAATTGAAAAATGTGAATCACAAACGAGCAAATCGCCCCACTCCTAGATAGGGAATCGCCCGGATACGCACGCATTCCGCGGGATGCAGTGACTCAAAACCTCACTCATTTCAGTGCGTACAAACGTATTCCTTGGCGTAATATAAAATATGGCAGTGCCTTTTTCTATCAAATATTACCGAAACTACAGTGGGAAATAATTTTACGGTGCTGAGCATCACCCTCCGTGCGTTTTCTGCACCGTCCTGCATGAAATAACGCGCCAAGGCCACAGCCGAAAGATCTTCGATGGAGGTGCGGCGGGGGTCCAAGCTGGACGAGCTGGACGATGGCGGCGAGGTGCGGCCGAGGGTACTTTCAAAAGGTGCGATCCTAAGGGAATCGATCATTTGCGCTACATCATCCCAGACCCACACGCCCTTCCTCCTCACTTTGGCAGAGTTTCCAGCAGTGCCGAACAGCCGTCTAGAGTCCGTCGAGACATGGCAGTGATCGGTACAGCTATGACACCATCATGCATGGCAACAAAATTCGATGACATCCATCGGTATCCAGAGCGATTCGCGACCAAAGTGTATTTCCACGGCAGAAATTGACTCACTCATACTCACAGCTCTCCACCTGCTCTACCGCATTTACTCGAGCGTGCTGATGCGGTTGAAACCCCAACATCCGTCGCTCGTCTTGAGACAACGAGCCTGGGCACCAGTCGGCGTATACTTGGTGATCGTCGACAGGGCGGACGCCGACAGGACAGCGGCGCCATTGTTGGACGAGATCGACCCAGAGTTGTCGAACGTGTTGAGCACGCAGTTGCGGCCGAGGTACTTGGTGCAGTACGACTGGTCGGACGTCGGGATGTAGATGGAGCCCGTGTCGCCGGACTCGATCAAAGCCGTGACATCCTCAAATTAATTGGATTCGGCGAGCACGTACGCGTTCTCGCCAATCTCGAACGCGTGTCCAAAGTTGTCCGCCCAGTAATTGTCGGCGATGTGCACGACTGCGTTGCCGCTGCTGGTGACGATCTTGGGCGAGCGGATTGACGTCGGGTGGATGTACAGTGAGGTACTTGGCAAAGCCTTCACCAATTTCGGCAAGTTGTGGAGCGAATTTTAATCTTCAGTTCGGATGAATCCCTTGCAGATGGTGAGAGCGGGTATATCCTCGAAGATGGTATTCACAATGCCAGAGGCAGTCATGAGTAGAATGCGGCAGGTCTTGGGTCACATGAGCGTGACATGAAGAGAGTAGTCGCGTTCTTCGATCTATTGGGCATATTGGTGAACAGGGTGTGCGTATTGTTGACAATGACTACCTTTCTGTTTAGACGCAGAACTTCACGCTCACGGCGGTGAATTGATCAGTGGTCGTTTCCAACTTTTCAATCCTGATGTACGCATAGGAAGACACGCATCAGTATAGACGGTCGTTCTTGACTTCAAACTATCTGAGAATTTTCTTGAAATTCTCGTGGAGCAATTTAGGGGGCGACCATTTGACATCTCTGTAGACCTTCAGATACTCCGCGCAGGTAATCGCAGCGAGAGTCTTACCGACATTGTCTGTGTGAATAATGCCAACCCCGCGATTAGGACACTGGATGAACCAATCTAGAGTGGATTGTTGATGCGGATGAAGGTGAACTATTTACGAGTACAAAGATACGACAATATACCCAGAAATCCTTATGTTTGCACAAGAAGTTCAGGACAGTATCGTGTTGACCGGAGCCACGTTTGTCAAGACAGCGCAATTCATTTTCTTTTACTAGCACCATGACAAGACAAATGACTTCCTGATCAATATTTGGCGCTGCTCGTTCATGGACAAGCGCACCAGCGATTCAATCCGAGTGAGCGGCACTTCGTAAAGCAGAAGCAAGAGCTGTTTGATCAAAAGAACTCCGCTCTAGCGGTACAGCTGTTGCATGCTAAGGCTCCAAATGTCGCCAAGAATCTCGGGCTGGGTATTTTTGGAAGCAAGGCGACCGAAAATAACTTTTCCGGGACGCAGGCGAAGCAAGAAGAAACCAACGTCGCCTGACCAAGTAGATAGTTGCATTCTCCTTTCTGCTTGCTAGCCTACGATTAAGCCCTCGCGCCTCCTGCCAACATCCACTCAGCGCTCCGATCATGGTCCGGCTTACATCGCGCTCCTATCTCCACCTGCTGCCGGAAGATGCAGCGGTTGACTTCGACCACCCATTTTACGCTCGCGTCACGAGCATCGTGGGTGACCAGGTCAGCTTCATTGGTTTACTGGACGCCGTCGGAATCGAAGGCACAACCTCGGCCGCGACAATCCGACTGAAGTCGAGCGTGGTTCGCGGGACAGAGGTCACGAGCGCCCCCGGCCAGTCCATCGTTCGGTGTGGTGCGGTGGTTCAAACCGAAGAGGAATTCCGACACGGGCAAGTGTTGCAAGCGCAGGAAGGAATCGCCACGATCGACGTGGGCGATGCAGTTATTGAAGCACCTTCGACCTCAGTCGAAGTGGTGTCACCAGTGGTGGCTCTGATCCTGAGGCACATGGTGTTCGAAACCGGATCATGGACGGGAGACGAATTGGCACAGCTCCACAACACTATACTCCAACGTTTGGCGGGTACAGATGGCACGAACGACATCGCCGAAGTACTGGCAAACCTTATCGAAGAAGACGGATACCCCGACACAGGAGATGAATGTGAATGGGTCGAGGCCGGCACCGGGGAGCTGCGATCATTCCTACTCCAGCATGCAATTGATTTTACCTATTACGTTGATGGTAGTGGCTCGCCGACACCGAGCGATGTGGGAAAGTCATTTTGCAGACCACCGTCACGATCAGCGGTACCACGCCAAGCGCGTCTCCGGCCAACGGCTCAAGGCCAACCGAGCTTATTCGACCCACTCTTGGATGACGACGCAGTTCCCGAACCGCCTACTACCGTGCCATGGCAGCCTCGAGTTGCAACCAAAAACGAGCACGCGCTCGAGATAGTCATGCAGACACTGGCCTTCAACCGGGAGCAAAGCGATTACAAGTGTCAGAAGAAGAGGACCAGTCCGCCACGAGTGATCGTGACGCTCGCATACTAGAACGGCTGATGGACAAACCGGAGTTGGTGGAACATTTCCTCCAGTTACGTCGGCGCCAATTATTGACCGTCAAAGAGCATGGCAAGCACGCAGTAGAGAATCCCGTGACAGCAACCCGCACGGACTCCCCGGTCCAGCACTCAAAATTCGCGTTCACTCCGCAGGAAGACCAGACAAAGATCCATCTTCACATAGCGGCGAACCGATATAGAGGTAAGCAACCCACTCTGATATTTAGCGGTATGGTAGACTCCAGTTCGGTGCTCTTCAAACCACTGCCGGGTGTCCTCGCACGAACGTTCGACTTTCAATTTGGATCGAGAGGACTTTCGATTATGCACTTCCGCCCGATGACTCAATCGGAGAAGATCTCTTGGAAGGCAGAGGGCGGCGCCAACTTCAACAACTTCTCGGCAACTGCCGAATTTGAGAAAGCGACACAGCCTCAGTCCACCTCCGACTTACTCGATGCCGTTACTTCGCTCTTACTGTTTGGACGAGAGTTTTACGGGCAGGAAACCCAAGATATCATCAAGGCGATGGAAAAATTCGTCAGGACGATGTCTGTAACTCAACGCTGGACAGAGACCGAGCTCGCGATCCTTACCTACTGGATCAACGACGTGCTCGAGGACTACCGCACAAGAATATGGTCCAGTGAGGCGAGTGCGTACGCAGTCATCCGAAGATGCTCGCTGGACGACGAGCTGCTTCGTCGCCTCATGCACGAAATGCAATTGGCGCGCCTTGAACGACTGGAGCATGCTCAGTCTCATCTGTCAGATGGCGCGCGCTCGTCGACTACATCTCTACGACGCACCGATAATAGCAGGCAAGGACTAACCCGCACTGCGCAAAAGCTGCTCGGCTCCATACCCACCAGAGTGCTGGGGCTACTCCCAAAGAAGAGAAACCCGTCGACTGGCAAGGACCTGCCGCTCTGCATGCGGTACCTGTCCAATGACGGCTGCACCTCTTCATCCACTTCCAAGCGCCACAACCGCAGTCGCCTCCATTTCGTTCCTTCCGCTCTCCACAAGGAAGTAATCGCCGAGATTGATCTACGGTTCGGGGGACTCAAGGCCCAATACACCAGCCTAGACACGAGCTCCTGACTAGCCGCAACAGAACCCAACCGAAAATGCGCGCCAGTCTCCTCGACTGCGCGCACAACAGCCGTGAACATCGCTGTTGTACGTGATCTCGAGACCGATGACCCGACATGCTCTGGTGGCAGTATCGTGCCCGTCCATGCGGCGGAACGCGCTGCCATCACGAGAGCCGGCTGTGTACGCGTTTCCGAGTACGATGACCCGATCCCTTCAAGCTCAAGCCACGCAACCCCCGACGTGGCGGCTACTATGAATATCGCTGGTGTACGTGATCTCGAGACCGATGACCCGACATGCTCTGGTGGCAGTATCGTGCCCGTCCATGCGGCGGCACACGCTGCCATCACGAGAGTCGGCCGTGTACGCGTTTCCGAGTACGATGACCCAATCATTTCAGAAAACACACCCATTGCAACTGAGACAGCACCCATACTGCAAAGCATCAGCGGGTCAGTCTCTATGACCGCCCACGCGACCCGTTCAGACAACGAAGGTTCGCCCGGGACGGACCACGAGTGCATCACAGGCAGTGACGAGCATACAATCGACCTCTCGTCCACGTCTAGCCACGGCATTCACGATCTCAATTCGACGCACTCAACCCCGCAAACATATCATGCAGATCCGCTCACGCTGCAGTCCGCGGCTAACATCCAGTCTCTTCTGGAACTGGATCTCCTACATCAGGAAGCCCGACAATCACGGTTACATCATCAAATTGGCCTCGTTCGCGACAGGGAGAGTGCACCGCCCTCATTCGAGATTGATTACTTGGCAGCAGACTCGCTCACACGGATCATTCGGGACCTCAACATGTCCCTCGCCACGACTGTGCGTTTCATTCGAGGAGAAACAGGCGCAGATACGCGGCCTAACAAGGGTCTAGACCCGGATCGCCTTCGCACGGTCCTGCGGGGATACCCGCATCTTGAAACCTTACTTGATATCGCCCAACACGGAATATCCCCAGCATGGAAGACCGAAGCCATACAGCAGATGAGGCCGCCCAAAAACCATGCCTCCTGTCGTCGTCATTTACGGGCGATCGCGCGAAACATTCGCCAAGGGCAAAACTGTGGTCAATATCTTGTGGTCCGAGCCGACATTTTGCAACAATGGCCATCAATAGTCTGTAGCCCTCTTGGCGCAGTCGAGAAGAAAGGAGTCGACCCAGATCTGGAGGTTCGGACAATCCACGACCTATCATATCCAAAGGGGAACTCCGTGAATTCACAATTCATCGCATCTACGGCACCGGTGATTCCTTACCTGTATGTGTCCACGCTCGCGCGCCGAATCGAATCTCTCGCAGCAACGAGCCCCCAGGACGGCATCTACATGCTAAAAGGCGATGTCAAGGGAGCGTTCCGCCATCTCATGACTAACGCCGAGCATGTCCACCGGATGGCGGCTTTGATTCCCGAATTGGATATCCTATGTGTCGACCTGGCAGCCCCTTTCGGTTGGTCAGGATCGCCGCCATACTACGGTGCATTTGGACGAGCAATTTCCTGGCTGATGGCGCAAAACTCACCGGGTTCTGTGTCCGACTCCACCGACTACGACCCATTTTTCGGGTACGAGTGGGTGGATGACCACATTTTGATTGAGGCGAACTCAGGTGACCGACTTCAACTAGCTGAAGCAGCTCTTCGACATGCCATGTTGGCGGTGCTGGGTCCGCGGTCGATCAATGAATCCAAGTTCTCGGGATGGCGACAAGAACTGTCCGCGCTGGGATTGCAATGGAACACTGTGAGACGGACGTTATCAATGCCCGAAGACAAAATCCTCAAAGCAAGCAAACGAGTCGAAGTGATGCGTCGCAAAGGGAAGGCAACAAAACACGACCTACAGCAACTACTTGGGAGCCTCCGTCACATTTGCGCGTGTCTACCATCCGCGAAACCCTTCTACCAACGTTTACATTGGCAATGTCAACATGCTCCACGTTTCGGCAATCAGCGTCTGTCGCCCGGCGCAAACTCCGACCTAAAGTGGTTCAGTCACATCCTGAATCGAGGACACCTTGCGGAATTACCGCTGCGTATGTTCGGCAACCTACCAAATCCTGATGTCCATTTGTACATGGACGCCTCGAACGACGGACTTGCAGTTCTACATCCCGCTATAAATCAGTTCATTCAAGTCAAATTCGACGACCAGGAACGAGACCTCATGAAGAACGGAAACGAATTTTCCATTAATGTGCGAGAACACTTCTGCATCGCGCTTGCAGTGTGGACATGGGCACCTACCTGGTACACTCAGTCTTCCAAATCAACCATTCACATCAAGTGCTGGAGTGACAATACAGCCGCGGTAGCGTGGAGCAACCGAAAGTTCTCAAAGAACCACTCAAGCCAAGAGATCAATAGGGCCATCGGCCTCGCCGAAGCAATATTCAACTTCAGAGTGACTGCGGAACACCTTTCAGGGTCGACGAACCGGATGGCAGACGCTGCTTCCCGAGCATGGAGCGAACCACACAGATCGCTGTGGACTAACTACTCTGCATTGTGGAAACAGGTGCAAGTCCCAACCCACTTCAGGAAGCTTTACATGAACTTCTCAATGACCTGCAGTCCAGATCTTTGGCCTCCTCGTCAGCAACCAAGTACGCAAGCACGTGGTCCCAGTGGTCACAATGGTGCACGTGGATCGGGATCTCCCCATGGCTTCCAGCAGACCCAGACAGGCACTCGTACATTCTTGCCCTCTTCGCTACCTATTGCTGGCGCTACGGATGGTCGACAACAAAGGGCAACTCGTCCTCGACCGTGCTCGCCAAGATCAGCCACATTTCGTGGAATCATCAGCGCACAGTCGGATATAAAGTCGGCCTGCTACCAGGACACAAGCTCGCAATCACAGGCATGCGCCGATCAGACCCACCAGCCAATCCCAAGAGCCCCATCACAACCACCATCCTGCGGCACATGCACCGGTCTCTCGACTTTGCCACAGCCCACGACCGTGTCTTGTGGGGGGCTACGGTCGTGGGCTTCTTCTTTCTTCTCCGACGATCGGAGTACCTCGCAAACGGGACAAGGACCCAACCATACGCGATCCAACGCCGGGATGTGACTTTTCTCTCAGCAAACGACAAGCCGTGTTACGCTCTCAACCAGACTGTAAAGATCGCGATCCACTTTCGCGGAGGAAAAAGTGACCAGTTTGGAGAAGGTAACACCAGAGTCCTCGCAAGAACCGGGCTGCATTGGTGCTGTCCCGTTATCGCAGGCTGGTTCCTTGTGGAGCACCACATGGCAACCGCGTCTCCGGCAAACTCGCTCCTCTGCAAGATCGACGCGTCCACCAACCTACAAACACGAGACGTGGTGCAAGCGATTAAGAATGCGGCCAGTCTCGCCGGAGAAGATCCAAACCGGTACGGCTCGCACTCACTCAGAAGCGGCGGAGCATCCGCACTATTCAATGCCGGCTTCGACAGCCTAGCCATACGAATGTTTGGACGTTGGAAGTCCGACGCGGTCTCACGCTACACGCGAATCAGCGGGCGGCTCTCGTCGCACATGGCTCAAGAGATGATTTCAAGCCTACATTGCAGCGTCTAAGTGGGCAACCTCCACGCCACACCCTGGCAGCGGAGGCGCTGCAATGCTACTCATCATTAGTGCCGGTTGCGGCACGCCCCCGAGACGAAAGTGACGGAAAGTCAGGTGTACCGCTACGACGATGCAGATGAGGCGAAAAAGGTTTGCAACCTCAGCAACCGCACTCAAGCTCAAGTTCTCGCAGATCGACGATCTACAAGCCAAATTGTTGGCCAAAGTTAGCATATGACTGTGAGAAAGTGCCTTGAGACGCTACTTAGGATATTTGCATTGGTGTCAAGCACATCACCAATAACTTCTGAGAGAACAATTCGTCTTTGCGTTTGGTCGACTAGCGGTTTGGTGTCAAGCAAACGGCGGTTTTCGTAGGCGCTGACGTTGGTTACAAGCTCAGTAGTTTGAAGCGGCAGCCTGGTTATATATATCACACTCCACTACCCGACGTCGAGCGCTCATCGCTTGGCAAGCGCTCATTTCCACACTCACCGCTCGAAGAACAAGCAGCCGCTCGCAAGAAAACCCACCACTCCACTCCCAGGGCCGCACTCGGCTTCACCTCGGCGCTAGACAGGTGTATGTGTTTAACATTGAACCATGATTTGCCCCAAACAACTTTTGCTCTGCGCTGAAGAAAAGTAGATGTTTCCAAGCAAAGAGAGTTCTTCGACCAAAACATTATTGGCAAGGCGCTCGTGGACACGCGGACCTGATCTTGCGAGCGTGTGTAGAACAGTGCTGAGGCAGAGAGAAACGAACAGTATTGAACACCAGCACGATAATTAGTTGTTCATCACAAACCAGCATCGATCATAAACATTCTATATCACGGCGTTATTTCTCGACTTAAGTTCTAACCTGTCTACTCATCTTTGTCGACAGCTCTAACCTACGCACCGGCATCGATCAGGAGTTTGATATTCTCACCGCGACGTCTGAAACCTGTAAGGATAACATCTGTCTCACGAAGTAAAATTTCAACAGTACCCACGTTAGCTCCAGCGTCGATCAAGAGCTTCACTGTCTTAGATTGTCCCTCGTTAGCCGCACGTATTAAAGCAGTTATGCCATCACTGTCAGCGGTATCCGCTTTCGCTCCGGCATCGATCAAATTTTAGACGATGTCAAAAATTGGGCAATCATGCATGCATGCGGCCAGTACCAAAGATGTCTCGGAATCAAGACCATATTGATATCCACGCAATGCTGTAGCAAGCATATCAAAATTTTGACATCATCACAATTCACCACGCCCTCTAACCATGTGTCCAGTTTCACCATCGTGAAGTCGTATGTCGACAAATTCATCGCCAATGACACTTGTTGTGTTTGGAGATCATTATTCTCACTGCTGTTCGCACTCCCCGTTTTGTTCGGGGTATCGTCGTTTGACAGTGAGATGGGCCGTGGAGAATTTGGTTAGACACACAGTATGATTCGATCTTTGGCAACTTCGTTGTTGCACCACTACCCGCTGTTATGGATTTGGATGATGACGTGGGCGCGGTGTAGGTCGAGCTGAATGAAGTTTCGATAGGCAATGCGGTTGTAACTCAATTTTGCACTGGGAAGCCGCAATGTTAGCAGAACAACGAAACACTGGAGAGATTCCTGACTCTTTTAATGTAAGTGGCAACTGATTGGTGGGTTTCTGCCTACCGAATTGTGTTTATTTGTCCGTATATTCTGAGAGCTTTCACCTCGGCATCACCAATATCCTTCAGCTTTTTAATCGCTTGCTACAGTAAAAATCGCTATATGGGGTCCTTAATGGTCATTGCAACCACGGCTTTCCTCACTTCATCTCTCAATTGCTCAGGATGTACAGAGATAGATCCTCTATCAAGGTTGTATTGTAATGGGGTTACACAGCCTGTAACTGGGTTACAGAGCAGTACAGTCGGACTGTACTGCGTTAGGTGTGCCACGCTAACATTTGCCGGGTACATTTTGGGATTAGTGTGACCAACACTAATCCATACATAAATTCGGTCGGAGCGTCCGTGACCAGTCACGGACGCCTCCCAAAATACATGCATTAGGGATTAGAGGTTTGGTACCTAGGCAGAACGCTAAACAATAAGACAGTTCTCATTTTGGACACTAGCACAGACTTCCATTCATTTGTATTGAACTGTACAGTGAACTGTACAGTTTGTATACAAATTTGTATACGCTTCCTTACACGCGCTAGTGTAAGCCAGTAACCGAGCGTAAGCCTCGCCCGGTTACATGTATTGCACATCGCCATCGCATAGGGAGCCGAACGAAGACTCGCCGATCGCGGCTTCAACAGTACACACACCGATGGAATATTGTAATGGGCCTATCCAATAGTGCCATTACATGGCGATGTCCAATTACGGATTAGTGATTCCCACTAATTGTTTTGGATCGCCAGGTGTCATAGACATGATCCCTGATTCATGTCTACACACCGACACTCACGGAGTAATCATTGATTACGTCCGCACGGAATGTTCTCGAACATTCTCGAGTGTTCTCTGCCTGCGCACATGTCTTTGCGCACGGTGATGGTTCCTGCTGGGAAACTATCTGTTGGCGAAGCCGACGTGTCATTGTGGGTACAATGTTGTTGATATCAGCCAATCACAACGCCCCGTGCACAGAAGATTCTTCGGAGAAGAATCTCAAGTTCAAGTTCAAGTTTCTCCTTGAAGTTCAAGTTCAAGTGAGAATATTCTTCACGCTCAGCTTCAAGCTCAACCTGATTCAACCCAAGGTTTATTCTGCATTTGTAGGGTGATTGCATTTAACCCCATAGGACTCTAGGGAGAGGTTTCAGGAACCATAAGCTCATTTCAATTCAGTTGCAAATTTGCCGTCTTCTGCTCAAGTCTCCTACTCACTCTTCTCCTCCCTCTTCGTCCCTCCAAGTCGGGACTCTGCCAAGTCTTCCTCATCAGCGCAAGCGTGTGTGCCGTGTTATCGGGAACTGTCGTTGACAGCGTCCCGTTACACCTGGTAGCACTTCGTGGTCCTTTCAGCGACCAAGCCAAGAGGGACAGCCGAAGAGCGTGAGCACTTCGAGATCCCTGTTCAAGCGAAGGATTGTCAAAGCGGCGTTGCCCTTTGTACATCCTTAGTCAAGACTCTCCCTGTCTGCGGATCAGACATCGGAAGGGATGGAGACTCCGGCGAGTATGTTGCCCGACGAGACCGTGACCCTGACGAATGAGCAGTTTCCTCATCTGTCAGAGCACGAGTGGGCAGCGCTCGAACGGATGCGCATTGTCATCGGAGAGGCAGCTGTGATCACGTTGTTGAGATCAGCTACTCCTGATGAACAGAAGAACGCGGCAGTGAGCTTCATGCACCATGAGGTCATGGACTCTCGTCGACAGCCCGCAACTCCTGTTTCGACCATGAGAGTGACGCCTCTGAAGCTCAACGTGTCTCCGTACCGCGGCGGAGAGAACGAACCTCTCGCAAGATGGTTCGTCGAGCTGGATGCAGCTATCGTTGCACGACAGCTTCGGGACCCAGAGCAGCAAGTGTTGTTCTCGATGTCCAACCTTGCGGGTCGGGCTAAGAGTTGGGCGTTTGGGAAGCGTTTGGCGGATGTCAACTGCTTCTACAACCTCGACGACTTCAAGCGTGAGTTGAAGCGCGCGTTTGAGCCTCCGCAGAGCGAGTTTCGCGCTCGTGCCGAGTTCCTCAAGCTTCGACAAGGACGCCAAGACCTCCACACGTATGCTCAACGTGCACGATTCCTCGTGTCAAGCATCGTGGAGCAGCCGATTGACGTAGCAACGCAAGTTGTCACGTTCATGGCGGGACTGGACGATGGACCGATCAGGAACCAACTCTTCCGCGAGTATCCTGATTCGCTGGACCAAGCTATCGAGAGAGCGATGCAAGAAGAATTCAGCATCAAGCAAGCCAAGTTTGGTGGTCCGATTCCACGTCAAGTTCGCGTGTCGTCGCCGACGAATGATGGACCAGAACCGATGGATCTGTCGTACGTCCAACAAGCCAACAATGTGGGACCTCGCAACGATGTGAAGTGTTTCCGTTGTGGGAAGCTGGGTCACTTCGCTCGGAACTGCAAAGTGTCCTTGCCACCTGGGCAAGAGACACAGGGATCGCGATTCAACTCGAGCGGCAGACGATTTGCTGGCCGCCGGTTTGATCGTTCCCGAGGGTCAAAAAACGGGAACAACCAGTAGGGGCGGGGCTCCCTACTGGGCCCGACAAGAGGACTGTGGACGTTGTGGAGACACAGGACTCTGGCCCCGATGTGCATCATGCACATGCAGTTTCCACTAAGAGTGATGGCAGTGTCGATCAGAGGTCCTCTCTGATCATACACCAAGTCCATGTGGATGGTATTGCAACGCCTCTACGTGCTTTGGTTGACACTGGTGCGTCGAACAACTTTGTTCGAGCAAACGTCGTGATCGGGAGTGATGTGGCTCCACCCGATACGACGAACGAGATGGTGATTAGGTTGGCCAACGGGTCGACTGTGAAGATGCCGAAGCGAACCGTTCGCTTGGCAATGACGTTTGAAGATTTCCGAGGCGAGGACGAGTTCATTCTCCTCGATCTCGATGCCAAGTTTGATCTCATCTTGGGAATGCCGTGGCTGAAGCGTTACCAACCCCGCATTGACTGGATGAAGATGAAGATCTCCGTTGACAAGTCGTGCCACGACGCAGACTTGAATTGTACGACAACGGATGAAGTGATATGGGCATATGCGTCTGTCGAAGATGCATCGTCGAATGAGACTCAGGAGTGCGATGGCCCCTCAATCTCACAAGACCAGCCCGCGACGATGAATGGAGGTGGAGCAGTCAGGCGCCAGAAAAAGACTGTCTCCTTTGCCAAGGACATTGAAGAAATCCGTCCTGGCGTGAAGTTACAAGACCGAAAGAAGACCGACGTCAAGAGTTTTCCGTCATCCGGCATCCCTGATCAAGATGCGAGTCAAGATGATGAAGGTGGTGACCCACAGAGAGGCACTACACACAGTTATGCGGACGTCGTGGTCTACGGTGAAGAGGGTGACAGCATGGAATTGCGTCACATCCAAGTGGAAAATCCTCCAAGTTCCGTCGAAGATTTGGTTTCCTTGCCTATGATGAGCAAGAAGGCGCTTAGGCGTAGCCTGGCGAAAGGCGAAATTTCGCAGCTTTGTGCGATCGTCGAAGCGATTGACAAAGACTCCGTCAACGCAGCATCAACTGTGGATGCGACCGACGCGTTGATCGGAAAGACACGGAAGGAAAGGTTCGAGGAGCAGTCATGGGATGCCCTCAAGACGAACCCCGTGTGGAAGCTTGTTCGGGAGTTTGAAGATATCTTCCCCGACAAGGTGCCGGACGAACTGCCATTTGACAGAGGCATTCGTCACGAGATTGATGTACTTCCTGGCACGAAGTACTGCATCACAAGACAGTGGCCGTTGCCGAAGGAACAAGTCGATGCGATCGATGAGTTCTTCGCACAACGTGCAAAGGCTGGTCACGTGCGAGAGAGCAAGTCTCCGCATTGCAGCCCCACTTTCTGTGTGAAGAAGGCGACTGGCGGGTGGCGCATTGTTCATGCTTTCAACAAGCTGAACGACGCGACCATTCCTGCTCAGACACCGGTTCCACGCAAGGATATGATCCTTGATGGAATGGTTGGCAGTACGATCTTCAGCGCCATCGATCTGAAGGATGGATTCTATCAGATTCGGATGCGTGAAGATGACGTACCACTAACTGCAGTGAGTACCCCGAGTGGTATGCTGTGGGAATGGTTAGTGATGCCACAAGGACTGAAGAATGCGCCTGCGACTTTCAATCGCATGGTCACGAATGTTCTTCGTCCGCTGCGAGCATTCGCACCGAGCTACTTTGACGATATTTTCGTTCATAGTAAGGCGGTTGGTGGAAAGTCCGACGTCGATGTTCATTTGGATCATCTTCGCCGTGTCTTTGAGGTCATGCGAGAGAACAAGCTCTACGCTAACCTGAAGAAGTGTGTCTTCTTCTCACCAGAGATACCCGTACTCGGTTGCTTTGTTGGCAAGAACGGTGTTCGAGTTGACCCCGAGAAGGTCAAAGCTATTGACGATTGGCCCGTGCCTCAGAACGTCAAACAGCTGCGACAATGGTTGGGTCTGGCCAATTACTTGCACAAGTACACGCGCAATTATGCAGCGCTGGTGCAGCCTCTCACACAACTGCTGAAGAAAGACGTCGAGTGGAAGTGGTCTGATGATCACCAAGCGGCATTCGAAGAAGTCAAGAGGAGTCTTCGTGAAGCTCCTGTGTTGGCTCTTCCGGATCACGACAAGCCGTTCCACGTCGTCTGTGATGCAAGCGACTATGCCATCGGTTGCGCCTTGATGCAACACGATGATGAGGGTCGAGAGCGAGTTGTTTCGTATCAATCACGACAACTCCGACCCGCAGAACGGAACTACCCAGTGCATGACAAGGAACTTCTTGCGATGAAGTATTCCTTAGTCAAGTTCCGTGTCTACTTGCTTGGCGAGGAACGCTTTGCGATCTACACAGATCATGCGTCGCTGCGGACTGCAGTGAAGACTCCTCACTTGTCCCAAAGAATGGCGAGATGGCTCTCCTTCTTTGCGGAGTACAACTTTGTTGTGCACTACAAGCCAGGCAAGATGAACATCTTGGCCGACGCTTTATCAAGACGTCCGGACTACGATCCCAAGACCAAGAATGAGGATCCGGACGAAGCGTGTCGTCTCTGTGAAGATGTTCAAGCAGTTGCTGTTCAAGCTGCGACTACAGTGCGTGAAGACATTGTCGAGGGTTACAAGTCTGACGAGACCTGTCAGGACTTGCTCAAGTATTTCAAGGACCCCTCCGACAAGGCACTGCAAGGTCTGCCAGCACGAACAAGGTCGCGTGTCCACCGCTTCCAAGCACGCAATGGGTTGCTGTACTACGCGATTGAGGACGGGGATTCAGCACGAGTTGTTGTTCCCAGCGATGAAGGTGTGCGTCATCGACTCTTGTATGAGTATCATGACAGCCCTTCTGGCGGCCATCTCGGACGTGAGAAGACGTTTCTCAGTCTTTCTCGAGATTACTACTGGCCACACATGTACAAGTGGGTTCGCAAGTACGTGAGGACATGCGAGATCTGCCAACGAGTGAAGCCTTCCGGTTCCACTCAGGCCCCACTTCGTTCATTGCCTGTCCCTCAGGACAGCTGGAGGTCCGTGAGTATGGATTTCATATTCGGACTTCCAAGGGACAAACACGGCAGGAATGGCATCCTGGTGTTTGTGGACCGATTCAGCAAGATGGTCCATCTTGCGCCTGTTTCGGACAAGATCTCAGCCGAGAAGACAGCGAAGGTCTTCCTCGATGTGGTATTCCGTTTGCACGGTTTGCCAACTGAGATTGTGTCAGATCGCGACACCCGTTTCACGTCGAAGTTTTGGCGTGCACTGTTCGGACTGTTGGGCACCCAGTTGTCCATGTCAACAGCGGCACATCCAGAAACGGACGGTCAAACAGAGCGTGTGAATCGAGTCCTCGAGGACGTTTTGCGAAGTTACGCTACGTCATTCAAAGAGTGGAGCGAGTTTCTCCCTCTTTGCGAGTTTGCGTTGAACAATTCCACGCATGTCTCGACGGGTCATTCCCCATTCTTCGTGAACTATGGTCTCCATCCGAGAGTACCAGCTTCACTAGTGGGTGAGGTCTCTACCTTAAGTGGGGGAGGGACTACGGCTCCTGGCAATTCGCCGCAGTCGTTTGACCTGAATGCTGCTTCCGAGCTCAAAGCCAACTTTGACTCGATGGAACCTTTGACCGACATGAAGAGTCGTGATAAGCAGCAGCTCGATGAGTTTATCGAGAAGAGACAAGTGATCGTGCGGTATGTTCGAGACGCAATCGCCAAGGCTCAGGATCTGCAAAAGCAACAAGCAGACAAGAGTGGAAGGAAGAACAAGCAATCGTACAGGATCAATGATCTTGTCTTGCTTAGTACGGCAAACCTGCCTGAACATGCAGTGTCCAACTTGGGAAGTTCGAAACTTCTACCAAGGTTCATCGGACCGTTCACGGTGGTGAAATGCAATGGCGATGCCTACACCCTAGACATCCCTACAAGCATGCGTCTACACCCGACGTTTTACGTGGGTAGACTGAAGCCTTACCTTCCGAGTGGGTCAGCCGACCCTAATGAGCCCTGCGCGGATGATCCAAGCGATCCTGAAGTTGCTCCACTTGGTCACGAAGAGTTCGCAACTCATCGTCATGGAGCATCTTCTCGGCATAAAGGCGCTGAAGCACGTCGTAGGATTCATCCTTCACAGCTTCCAGCACACGAAGGCGAGACTGGTACTCCTTCCGAAGTACCTCGAGCAGAGCCCCTGCTTCCGCCACGGAACGCAGAAGACGCTCTTGGAAGGCCTCACGGGTCTTCTCAGCCTTCTGGAGTCGCACGAGTTCACCATGAACTTGATCGATCCGATGATCGATTCGAGACTCCATTGCCGACAACTGGGTTTGACCATCGGTCAGCAAGTCAATCGTTGACTCCTGACCCTTCAGCTGGTCATCGAGGCTTTCGCACCGGTCTTGAAGAACCGCGTGGCGAACTTCCAGTGTCTCGATCCGAACGCGATGAGCACTCTTCCACTTCCAGAGCCGCTCGATCGTTTTCGCGTTCAGCCCCACCTCCTCTGATTGATCATCAGGGAGTGCGTCGATGGATCATGGAGTCGATTGTTGGTCACGAAGACCGACAGACTCGCGGGAAGAAGCGGTTGACTCGTCAACGCTTCTATCGAGTTCGGTGGCGCGGCTATCCACCGAGTTCGGACACGTGGGAATCGAAGCAGACTCTCGAGTCTGATGTTCCCGACGTGGTTCGCAGCTACGAGGCAAGCTTGTAGCGTCGCGAGAGACGCTGCCGCGACGAAGGCCATGGGCTGCCTTGTCGTGACTTGGAGTTTTGCTGAGCAAACGCTCCATCTTGCCCTCGTTCTCAAGGCGAGCGAATGATCGCCATGAGTCCGCTTTCGCTGCGAAGGGTTGGTCCGGATCATCACGGTTGTTGATCCGACGCCAACGGAAGAACCGTTCCTTGTAGAACTCAGTGTCTCCCACCCGATGGCGGATGAGAGTCACATCGTAGAGTTCTGGAGCTCGACGCTGGTGCTTGCGCACAGCGGGTTCTTCATGAGAGGCTTGGTCACTTGAGCGCTTCATCGCGAATCGCAAAGTGAGCCGAAGCCAACCCAAAGAAGAGCGAGTGATCGCTACTTTAAGGGGGGGATGATGTAATGGGCCTATCCAATAGTGCCATTACATGGCGATGTCCAATTACGGATTAGTGATTCCCACTAATTGTTTTGGATCGCCAGGTGTCATAGACATGATCCCTGATTCATGTCTACACACCGACACTCACGGAGTAATCATTGATTACGTCCGCACGGAATGTTCTCGAACATTCTCGAGTGTTCTCTGCCTGCGCACATGTCTTTGCGCACGGTGATGGTTCCTGCTGGGAAACTATCTGTTGGCGAAGCCGACGTGTCATTGTGGGTACAATGTTGTTGATATCAGCCAATCACAACGCCCCGTGCACAGAAGATTCTTCGGAGAAGAATCTCAAGTTCAAGTTCAAGTTTCTCCTTGAAGTTCAAGTTCAAGTGAGAATATTCTTCACGCTCAGCTTCAAGCTCAACCTGATTCAACCCAAGGTTTATTCTGCATTTGTAGGGTGATTGCATTTAACCCCATAGGACTCTAGGGAGAGGTTTCAGGAACCATAAGCTCATTTCAATTCAGTTGCAAATTTGCCGTCTTCTGCTCAAGTCTCCTACTCACTCTTCTCCTCCCTCTTCGTCCCTCCAAGTCGGGACTCTGCCAAGTCTTCCTCATCAGCGCAAGCGTGTGTGCCGTGTTATCGGGAACTGTCGTTGACAGCGTCCCGTTACAAATATACACTCGACTTGAACGTAGGCCACATACTTAACTACTCTGGCGGTTGTCACCGATGTCCACCCAATATGATATTTCCTGTCTGAAATACACGCTTTTAACTCGTGGACGATAATCGCATGGTGCTCAATCCAACATTAGCGATCTACGCCTAGAAGTCAGAACCAAAAAGAAATAGTTCACATTCAGGTCTTCAAGCACGACCTGCAGAGAATCATTGGTTGTATCGCCAGTGAGACTGGATACACTCGATTGTGCTCACTACTTTATTCTGGAATAGACCTGTGTACTCGCCAAAAAGAAAACGCTGATGAAGCTGAAGATAACGAGCTCGTGCAGTTCATGGTCGTGTTGATGTCAAACAATGAATTATGTAACGTGTTGGCTGAGAGTCGTTAAGTTTAAGGACTGGATCAACAAGAAGAAGAATCATTGGTCAAATTGTCGACTATTGGAATGATTGCAACCACGCCGACAATCTAATACAACAGCTTTATGCGGCGTGAAAGGACGATTACAAAGATAACTCTGATATAAAGAGGGCACAGAATAGGGATGTCGTTGTATATATCTGCTCTGTATTTAGACCATAATTTAGATCCATGAAGAAATTATCAGGAGACGATGGAGGCTCGGATTGAGAAATTGATACTACAGCTACTCAAAGTCGTATTGACAGAGTACCCCAATATCATGAATTGCAAATTGATTCACGCAATATTTAGTACCTCGCTGTGTCACCTCGAACGTGATCTCTGATCACCATACGTTGTGTCATTGATTTGGTTCTTGGGGTCTTCAACAATATTCACGAATTTGTGGTGACTTATCTCGCTCACAAAGAATTGAGCATCAATTCGGTGCAGAACTTCCTTGTGATGAGCAAGAAGAACTAGGGATCTGCTCAATATTAGCTGTATGCACGCGCACTGTTCAAAACAATCAAGTTTAGAAACCAGAATTCTTCTAAATATAAAGACGAGATCAGCGACCAACTCCAAATTTTTCAGTTGGCGTTCATCGATCAGTTGCTATCGATTGCAAACGTTCCCAAGCACGTATCGACGTCGGGAAGAATGACATGGTCAGTACACTCGTTCATCACGTCAAGAACCGATATTCGGCCAAGCTTAACAACATGATTGATTCCAATGCCTTTGTCACTATTTACAGCAATGTTTTAAATGCCTTGACCTATGTTGGAGTGACTGCATTGGTTGACAGTCCGTTTAACTTAATTGAGTCTGAATATAAATAGTCGTTAAAGGTTCACATAAGGAGAACTACAACAGGGTCAATGTAATTGATTTACTAGAATATTCTAGCCGAAGCATTCATCCTGCTTGGATTATAGTCTTCCTTGTTCAACTCGTTAAGAATACGATTACGCATTAGCAAGTTTAAAATAAATTAGCACTTTGCTGGTGTCTATCTATTCGAGCGCAACTTCTCAACTTGCTGGCAAACGCGCGCCACAAACTGAGAACCCGAATAGTAGCCCCTACAAGCACTTCCAGCAACGACGCCGATCATGGACCCCTGCGACGACGCCCCGACCTCCGCACCCCCTCTGATGACCGACGTGCATCCGCTACCCCCACCTCCTGAGGATGAGGGCATGCAGACCACGCCGGCTACCCCATCTGTCCCCCCGACAGGCGACCCACAGAGCACTTCGGTGAACGCGGTCGCCTCTGGTGGCGAGCAAGAAATCCCTCCAGTCACGGACCAAACTCGAAGGGACAGCGGCGACAGCCATCGTCCACCTTCCATTCCGCAATCCCATGAAGATACCCCCTCATATCGCAGGGCGGTGACCGGCGAACGTGATCCCTCGATCTCTCCGCCGGCCGACCGCATCAGGGTTCATGGATTGCTGCCCAACCCCGAGGCGGTAGAGGCCGTTAGACGGCTATACGCGGGTGGGAAGAGCGACCCAAACGCCGCCTTGGCCCTGGCCAAAGCTGCGCAGCCTGAAACCATCCCGGACGCACCTTTTAGCATCACTGCAAAGGTGTCGTCCACACTCTTCGGAATCAGCAGACCAGCGCTAATCCTCGGTCTGGCTGCTGTCAAGAACAATGGAGTCATTCGAGAACTGGTAGCCGAGGGCGCTATCGCGCACGTCCATCGCCAACCTCGCAACACGTTACTTCTCTACCTCCGCACGGAGGAGGCGAAGAAGCGACTTGCGGGGCAACAATGCACGTATTTGGGACGGACCCTTAAGTTTGACCAACCCAATCCGTTAGCCGACGTGTTCTACTTGGACATTCTCGGCCTCCGTAGCGATGAATCCGCCAGTCTCATGTTTCGAGGCTTCGTGAAGCTCGGGTGCGAGCCGCTCTACTACAACTTCACGTACGTGACACCTGAGGGATCCATCTCCTCAGGAATCGTACGGTACTATTTCAACGCGACAGCGTGCCCGCCGGCCCTCCTGGCGCAAGGCAAGGCATGCGACCAGATCGTGCTGCACGGCGAGATGTTCTCGGCTCGAGCGCGCGGAGCAGCCGCATCGCAATATCACCTGAACCCAAGCACAAACTCCCAGCACGCCGTGCACCTGGACGCTAACCCCCAAAAACCTGGGAAGAAGACCCCACAAGCCGGCCAAAGATCCCATATCGGAGGCAAACGTGGACGGGATAATGAAGACGGAGGATCGAGCTCAACCGTAGGCCCAAGTGAGCGGGAACGGAACGACAACAATCACATTGCCCTCCCGCCAGACGAACACAACTGCACTGACGTAGCCCTACTGGCGAGCCCACCCTTCCGCCCGCCACAGCGGAAGAAGGCGGCTAGGCAAGCTCCAGGCTCCGCCAAGACTACACCGAAGCCGTTCTCTTCCCCTAACTACTGGGCGGAACTCGGTCAAATTGCAGTACATTGGGACCATCAATTCGCCGATGACAAGGACTCATCCCAAGGTATCCTAATCCGCGCGACCGGAGTAACAGCCCCCCCCTCCGTGCGGACTTCGAGTGAATGCTATCACTACACGGAGATGAGCAAAGGAGACGCCAAGCTGTCCGCAGTGCCGGTAACACTAGCCACCACACTCCAGCTGCTAGACGATGACGTGGCCCTGCAGAAGGCAGCAGCACAGCGAAAGACCGAGCTCGCCTATGCGGCGATGGACTTGGCCCCTTCCCGCACGGAAGCCAACGCGAGCACCTCGGACGTTCTAATCCGATGCATGCTCAAAGGCAAGATGCAATTTCAACGAAAGTTATTCCACCTGATGCGAACCAAGTCGCACCTGATCGAAGACTTTATGAGGATCCATCTCGTCTCACGCGCGGTCTGCGCAACGGTACCTGAGAAGTGCCGTCCAGTGTCAGAGAAATGGAAATCACTCTTCAACGAAGAATGCCCGAAAAAGCGAGCCGACATGATTACCAAAGCCGGAGACTGGATCCTGGAGGACAGCGAGAACGAACTGGTAACAATCTCCGAGGCCTTGGCGCTCTTTGAGCTCCTAGCCATGACAGTGGCACCAGAGATCATGGAGAACGATATGTGGGTGCACGCAATCTGCGGGTTTGACGCTCCGTGGGTCGCCACATCCCCAAAGAGATTTCTACACCCAAACGCGCTGATTGGATTGCTGCGCAGCGATGTGGGAGCAGCCGTCATACGCCAAGCTTCCCTTACCGAATGGGAGCACCCGAGCCTAAGCACACTGACTTCTCTACGTGAAGGGTCAACCTGGTTGCCCTGGGAGGGTGGAGTGCTCACAGTCGCGATCACGAGCCTTGGGCCAGCTTGGAATGCCGGAGCCATCCCCCAGGCAAGCACGTAGGTTCTCTCAAGATGGCCAGAGGCCGCGATGCTATCCGTCAACACGAATGGCATCAAACGGAACGGCCGCAAACTGATCGAACAGGTGCTCAGCCAATATCACATAGCCGCCGTCCAGGAAACCAAATTCCGCAACACCCACCACGTATCCAAGTTTAGATTCCACCTATCCAGCACATCACGACACCGCCTCTTCCTGAGCGATCGCAACGGCTCGAGTCCAGTCCAGATTGGCCCTAGAAGCAGTGGAATCGCAACCCTACTCCATCCGGAACTACCAGGCGTTGAAACAGCGCAGGAAGTTATGGAAGTGACAATCACCGGTCGCTATCTCCTCGTGCGTCTAACAACGGAAGACACGGTGATCTACATCCACAATGTGTACGCCCCAGTCATTCAGGCGGAGCGTGCAGCATTCTTTCAACAGCTGCCGGATCAATTCGACCCGGATGCTCAACATATCATACTCGGGGACCTCAACGTGGCGGTCGATCCTCGGATCGACTCACGAGGAACAGCTTCAACCGATACTTCAAGGGGAATACTTTTGGGTTGGCTAGCGTCTCTGAGAGTTATTGATCCGTGGCGCCTACGTTTTCCCAACCGGAGGATGTTTTCCGGGCCAACTCCACGGGTCAACCGCCTCGACTACATCTTCATCAGCGACGAATGGGTCAATTCGGCATTTGAGTCAGCAAAGTATTTCCAAGCCCCACACAGCGGCGACCACCTGGCGGTACGAGTGGTAATGGGCGAACAACAACGCAAACCACGAGCGGGATATTGGAGATTGCGATCGGCAACTCTTGAGGACGGTACCGTTCGGGTTTCCGTTCTGGAAAGCATCCGACAGCTCGCGGCCACTATCGGAACAGAAGCCAACCCTGGTCGGGTATGGGAAGGGTGGAAACGCCGAATCAGAGCCCAGCTTCGACTCGCACAGGAACGAGCGACCGCGCAGGAGACAGACCTCCTCCGAGAACGACAACAACAAACAGCTCAAGCTCGGCGCCAACATGAGGCGGATCCCACCGTGGACTCCGCAGCAGCGGTGAAAGCAGCGGCTGCCTGTGAGGACTCTCTCATACAATCAATTGCGGACGCCAACCAGGATCGAGGTTTTGACTTTCACGCACTCGAGATGGAACGCTCCTCATCTGCGTTCTTCAGGCCACCAAGCGCCAATCTCCGCTCGACAGCCATTACTAGTGTCGTCAATGACGATGGCACCGAATCGTGCGACCCGACAGTTATCGCCAACCGGTTCAAGAGCCACTGGGGAGCTGTCTTTGGGGACAGACGGTTCATACCGGATGTCCCGGCGACTGACCCCACAGCAACAAATTCGCTGGCTGAGACGATATCTCGACGGTTATCTCCAGCCCAAACGGCAACTCTGGATTCCCCGATAACTGCAGAAGACCTGGCAGCGTCCATACGGCACCTGAAGAAAACTTCAGCTCCTGGGTTGGACGGTCTTGGTCCGCCTCTATACTTATTGGACCCGGAGTCGTTCGGGGTAATACTCGCAGCGGTCTTCACACATCAGCTATCCAGAGGGACCTTGCTACCGTCCCAGAGTCGGTCATGTGTGTCTCTGCTATACAAGAAAGGCGACCGACGTGACCCGGGGAACTACCGACCGATCTCCCTGCTTCCGGTAGACGTGAAAATCCTGTCTAAAACGCTGGCACATCGGCTACAAAGCTACCTACCCAGCCTGATCCATACCGAACAAAAGGGCTTCGTGAAGGGAAGGTCGCTGCACCACCAAGTCCGAATGATTGCTGATTTGAAGGAGTTGCTGCGACTGCAGCGACGCAAGGGCTACGCCCTGTTTCTTGACTTCGCGAAGGCCTACGACAGGGTGGACTGGGTATACATGCACAAGGTTCTGGAGCACATGGGTTGCGGGGCAGCGTTCCGCAGCTGGATCCAGCTCCTCTACTCTAACGCCCACGCGGTGTTGTCGCTCAATGGCACCCTGCAAGAAATCCTCACGCCGACACGCGGAGTCAAGCAAGGCGACCCGCTCTCTTCGCTACTGTTCGTCCTGACTATCGAACCCCTCGGCAACCTAATCCGAAGCCGACCAGAGTATGGGATTCCAATCGCCAACGGAGTAATCGGGTCGGGCCTCTACTTCGCTGATGACTCAACTTTGCTGTCCCCGAGTTTAGAGGGACTCCAACGACAAGTTGAATCCGTGCAGCTCTACTGCGCCGGCTCGGGCGCGCTGCTTAACCTGTCGAAGTCACAGCTCTTCTCGTTTTCAGGTGAAACCATGACAGCAGCCGAATGCCCCCTGGGGATAAGCACAACGGATACGGTCACTTACCTGGGACTACCTTTTAGCAACGATCCAGAGGAAGCCTCAGTGGTGGCGACCCTGGAAACGAAGATGCTCAAACGACTGGCCGTGTGGGAGTCACGTGCTCGAACATACAGGGGACGGCTCTTGATGCTACAAGCTATGATCCTCTCGACACTTTGGCACTACACTCTACACTATAACTTTCCAGACACGATAGTGCGCCGATGGCAAGCACTATGCGAGAAGTACCTGCTGACGCGGCGAGGCGACATCACCAGCCGCTACGTCAAGCTCGCGAAACCCTACATCTGCCACGTCCCATTCAAGGACGGCGGCCTTCAAATGCCCCTAATTGGGACAAACATCCAAGTGCAGCGCATCAACCTACTCCAGCAACTAACTCGACTACCCGCTTCTGAGCCGTGGTCTGCAGCGGCGAATGGATTAATCACGGCTTCCTTCCCAGGAGGCCTGGCTCAAACGCTGGACGAACTACTCCACTGCTCCATAGCTGGTGGTGGACCAGACATCCAAGCAAAGGCTCTCCCTCCCTGGTGGAAGTGCACCTGGACCAGCTGGTCCAAGATCCCATGCTTGCCTAACCAGGTAATCCCTGATCCGGTTGAGCGTCAAGCGGTTCTCCTTCAAGCTCATCTCTGGCATAACCGTCATCCACAGCTCAGCGTGGACATGCCCCGGGACCCGCCGAGCACTATGCTCACACGCTCCCCCTCAACATGCAGATTCCGTTCACGGTTTGCAGCAATAACGAATTGCCGAAGCCTACATGACTTTTACGCACCGGACTGGCCGACGACACAAGAGTTTCTCGAGAGATTTTACCCATGCATGACGGAGTGGCGACCCAACATACGAGTTCGGCATCTACTCAAGCTGTACGCGGATCTGGATAGGCTGGAGAGGAGCTTAATCGGTGACGGAGGACTGTTCCTCGGTCCACTTCAACGCTGGGCTGCCTCCCCCCTGGTGGGGACAGCTCAGGAAAGGAAGGTGAGTCGTTTCCCGACCCTACACCGCCGCACTATCCGGACTCTACTGACGCCCGTCTCGGCGAGACAACAAGACCATCCGATCAACCACCTGGGTGTACCAAGCGCCAGCGTATCTCTATCTACGGTTCTACAAGCACTGAAATCCCTAAGGGCGAAGGTTCTTCCAGTGTATTCCGACTTGCAGTTCCGCCTCGCCTGGAAACTGCTTCCGACGCGATCAAGGTTCTGGTTCCTCCAACGCCTAGCTCCAGAAGCCCTCTACTGCCCATATCCTGAATGCGGAACGGTCGAGTCAGACCTGCACCTCTTTTGGGAATGCTCGCGCGCAGCGACACTGTGGATAATGATCTCCGACGATTGGAGACTCATTTTCAACGCTCCGTTGAGATGGGCAAATATATGTATTTGCCAAGAGCCTGCCTGGACCCAGAGCGCTGCTGAGCTCGCGAATGAGGTCTCTACCCTATGGGCAATTACCAGGTGCGCGGCCATCCATGTGATCTGGACTGCTCGGAACAAACATCAGTTCGAACACCTCCCTCCGATGATCGCGAAGACAGCAATCTATCAAGTTTACTCCACAATCAGCGCACACTGTCGGTCACTGCTCAGGAATGCAGATCCCGCGGAGCGAACCAAGTGGACGCAGAGCCTAAGCCTGTTCCCAAACAACTCACGCTTTGGAAACTTCATTTCGAAGAATCGCAAGCTCTTCACACAACGCAGACGCCAAAGATACTTTGATCAAGAGGGACGTCTGCAAGCCCTCCCTCAAGGCTAGTTCGGTACAACTCTTCCCAGACGATAGTCGAGCCTCAGTCTCGCTGCCTTCTCCACACTTACTCGGATACTTAGTCGCTCCTCACGTGTATAGTAGCGGCGCAGTTTGCCACAGTTGAGAAGTCACTATACGATATTAAACACGGTAATCGTTTCCCCCCCCCCTATTCGAGCGCAAATTGATCCAACCATATTCATTAGTCACAAATTGCCTATAATGTCACCTATATCTTGCCTTACGTCTGGAGAATAGGTCATTTAACCATGATAAGAACGGCATACAATAGCCATCGTTAGTGCATGACATAACTAATGCTGTTTCACTTTCCTCTAATGATGAAATAAACCCTGCCTCATCCTCCTTCACATCGAATTCAATGGAATCCTCTTCGCAGCCAGCTGGATGTATAATATCGCTCAATCCCAAAAACGTGCTGCACGCTGATTTCCAGTCATGAAGCGAGGTTGATCCATTTGAGACAGCGTGAGCAGCCATGAACTTGTCCAGACGACGATGCAGTGCATATCCTCCAAGTGTCAGCTCTGTAAACTTGGCCAGAGGAATATCATCAGTGATCCCAAGGGCTGCTTGCGTACGCTGTTTTGAATATTCGATAAGGGCACTCAAGTCGCTGATTGTCGTTTTTGCGACGACGGCGTCATCGCCCTCAGGGAACAATTGAGTCACCACCTGCTCGAAGCGGTCCCATAGAAGCTGATGAATCTTCTCGAGGACATTCATCTCCCAATCTTCAGTCGTATTGCAATTGACAATCCAATTTATCATCTCGATCAGCATATTGACCACAGAAGACGACGATAGTTGCATTTCATCATGATTCGTTTCATCACTGAGATTCTCTTGCCGATCAGCAAGCTTCTCAAGCTCGTCCACTACCGTCATGATTATCATACGATCGGCCGGAGCGCTCGTACACATATGCATAATCAGTGTCCACGCCTCGTCCGAGCAGCTTCGGGGTCGTGAAGGCAGGCGATGGTCTTTCGTTACGTGATGTTTTACCGCCGCATTTGGCATGGCTCCCCAAGGCGTATACAAGACGTCACCATTTGTCACTCGTAGCGCCTCAATAATGCACATCCCCAACGAGTAAATGTCAGACGCGAACGTCGGCTTCTGCTTCAGCATACACTCTGGAGCCACCCAGTGCCACGCACCAGTTAGGATCACATCTGCTGAGTCATCGCCGAACACACCACTGAGCCCAAAATCAGTCACCTTTGCTTTTCCGTCGCTCCCAATCAGGATGTTGTTGCCTTTCAGATCGCCGTGGACAATCCCACGCGCATGCAAATACTGAACACCCAGAGCAGCCTCGCGAAGTTTCCACCACAACTCGTCTGGGTGCTTGCGCAGGTATTCGACCAACGTCCCATTTGGCGCTAGCTCGCAAACGAAGAACGGTCGTCCAACGTGGCACGCGCCAAATAGTCGCACCACGTGTGGGTGGCTCAGTCCAAACCAAATGTTCACCTCGCGTTCGAACATCTGTCGCATCTCGCGCTTCTTGTCGACATTCGTTGCGTCTTTATCTGCTATCTCGAGTTTCTTGACGACGACCTCCGAGTCGAGCCACCGTGCCTTGATGACACTCCCAAATCCTCCTTCTCCGAGCGTCGTCATCTCGTTCATTTCCAGTTCGAACCACGGAATGAACCACTCCGGCGTGGCTACAAATTGCACATCTTCGAGGGACTTGGATACAATCCCATCGTAAGCTTTCTGCAATATCATTAGCTGCTTTTCCGTGTACTTCCCATTACTGTTGCGCAGCTCTGCTCTCAAAACAGCAACAAACGCCGATCGGTCCTCCTCCAAGTCGGCGGAACTCAGCAGCACACATGCTTCTGACGCCTCAGACACAAATATCTCGATTTGTTCTCTGCACAGACGTTTCCACTCCGTCTCTCTCATCTCAACATCGTGCTCGCGAGGGCAAACAAGCTGGAGCATCTGATTAATTTGTCGATGCAGGCCTTGAACGCTATAGTCTCTAGCTCGCGTCGCCGACAGTCGGTAGACTCGATTTTGCTGAGACATGGCGTCAAGTGGAAGTCGGCATTCAACAAGCAGGGAATGGAAGCGCTCCAGTGTTGACCATGGATGGCGCTTTGTTTTCAGGGTATCGTAAATCAATTCCAGTTCGCGGCACATTTGACGATAGAGATTGTTCTCACTCTGAGCGACCAAAGCTTGTACCACGGTCCATAATGTGCTCGTCTTGCCGTGATCAAACTCATCGAAGGCGACAAGCGCCTCTGGCTCGATGTGCTCATCGACAGCTGCAGCTTCCATCTCGGCAATTTGTTCAAGCTTCTTCACGGCGGTTGGCATTTGGAGGCGCTTGCGCGGATCCGTGCGACACATGGACCGTACTAAGTCCCGCTGCTCGCGCGTTGAGCGGGCCAATTGATGTGTCAGGTGATACATGACACTGCCTTCATTGTGAACCGTGAAATTTCCATTAGACACCGCCCATCTATTAAGCGGGGTTTTTCCCGACACAGCCTCCATGATGTACATACCCAACGAGTACACATCCGATGAAGGCGAAACTTTTTCGCCATTCAATACCTCAGGAGCCACCCAATATACCCCGTCGCCCCAATTCTTCACACTCCTCTCTGGCAGCGCACCATTCCATCCAAACCCCGACAGCTTGGCCAACCCATCGCTCCCAATCAAAACGTTGCTCCCACGAAGATTGCCATGAACAGTCTTGCGCTCGTGAAGATACTCCAAGCCCAGTGCCGCCTCGTATAAGAATTTCCACGGAGTTCGACGTTCAGCATCACACGACTTGAGATACTCAGGAAGCGATCCTTTGTTTGCGTACTCGCAAACAAAAAAGCGGTGGAAGGAGTTGCAAACCCCGTACAACTTGAGGATGTTGGGGTGCCGCAACTGGTGCCACAAACGAACCTCGTCAACAAATGAAGCACTTGTAGCATCAACAAACAGCTTGACAGCAACGTCAGCATCCAACCACTTGCCTCGATAGTTTCCACCAATATCTCCTACATCGATGAATGGTTCAACCTCGACATCGAAGGCTGCAATGAGCCAACTGGACGGAATATCGGAGATTCGCGCGACGTGTTCATAAGCGTGCTCCATCTCAGTCCTCCGATCTTTGTAGCGAACGTGCGGAAACAGGAATTGGACAATTTCATGGCGACCAAGCTTGGCTGCGATTCCAAGAGCAGTGTCACCGGCCATAGACATTAAATTGGAGTTCGCTCCGTGTTCCACGAGAAATCGCACCACGTCCAAGTGGCCGCCACCAGCAGCACGCATCAGCGGCGTCCAACCTTCAGTGTCTGTAGTATTCACTGATGATCCGCATTCGAAAAGAAAACGAACTAATTCCAAGTGGCCGCCATGGGAAGCCCACATGAGCGACGTCCAACCGTCACTGTCGCTAGCATCCACAGCCGCTCCGTGTTCCACGAGAAAGCGAACCACGACCGAATCACCCTGCATGATGAACCATATGAGCGGCGCCAAACCGGAATATTTACGAGATTCCAACGACGCTCCGCGTTCCACGAGAAATCGCACAATATCCAAGTGACCATTTTCGGCAACCCCCATGAGCAATATCCAGCCGTCAACGTCGTTGGCATCCACGTCTGCTCCGTGTTCCACGAGAAAGCGCACCACGTCCAAGTGGCCGCCACCAGCAGCACGCATTAGCGGCGTCCAACCTTCAGTGTCTGTAGTATTCACTGATGATCCGCATTCGAAAAGAAAACGAACTAATTCCAACTTGCCAAAACGCACCGCCCACATAAGCGGCGTTCGACCGTTGTTATCGGTAGCATCCACAGTTGCCCCATGTTCAACGAGATAGCGTACTACATCCAACTGGCCGGCACGTGTAGCCCATATGAGTGGCGTCCAACCGTATATGTCGCTACCATCCACAGCCGCTCCGTGTTCCAGGAAAAATTGCACCATGTCCAAGTGACCTTCACGAGCAGCCCTCATCATTGACGTCCAACCGTTCTTGTCGGTAGCATCCACAGCCGCTCCGTGTTCCACCAGAAAGCGCACCATGTCCCATTGTTTGCAAAGAGCAGCCCGCATCAGAGGCGTCTCACCGTCACTGTCGCTAGCATTCACAGCCGCTCCGTGTTCCACGAGAAATCGCACTATGTCCAAGTGGCCGCCATGGGAAGCCCACATGAGCGACGTCCAACCGTCACTGTCGATAGTATCCACAGGCGCTCCGTGTTCCACGAGAAAGCGCACCACGTCCAAATGGCCGCGACGAGCAGCACGCATCAGCGGCGTCCAACCTTCACTGTCGCGAGAATCCACGGTCGCTCCGCGTTCCACAAGGAATCGAACCACATCCCAGCGACCGCCGCGAGCAGCACATATCAACGCAGTCCAGTTGTCGTTGTTCTTGGCCTCTTTGTCGGCACCTTGTTCAACCAGATATCGCACCACATCCAAATGACCATTGCTAGCAGCCGAGTTCAGCGCAGTATTGCCATTGTTGTTCTTGGTCTCTTTGTCGGCACCTTGCTCCACGAGATAATGCACCACATCCAAATGACCATTATAAGCAGCCCTGATCAGCGCGGTGCTGCCATACTTGTTCTTGGTTTCTTTGTCGGCACCTTGTTCAACCAGATATCGCACCACATCCACATGACCACTGTCAGCAGCTGAGTTCAGCGCAGTCCAGCCATTGTTGTTCTTGGTCTCTTTGTCGGCACCTTGTTCAACCAGATATCGCACCACATCCAAATGACCATTGCTAGCAGCCGAGTTCAGCGCAGTATTGCCATTGTTGTTCTTGGTCTCTTTGTCGGCACCTTGCTCCACGAGATAATGCACCACATCCAAATGACCATTATAAGCAGCCCTGATCAGCGCGGTGCTGCCATACTTGTTCTTGGTTTCTTTGTCGGCACCTTGTTCAACCAGATATCGCACCACATCCACATGACCACTGTCAGCAGCCGAGTTCAGCGCAGTATCGCCATTGTTGTTCTTGGCCTCTTTGTCAGCGCATTGCTCGACGAGATATTGCACCACATCTAGATGATCATTGAGTGCAGCCGAGTTCAGCGCAGTATTGCCATTGTTATTCTTGGCTTCTTTGTCAGCGCCTTGCTCGATCAGATAGCGCACAGCTGCAAGATCACCTACAGTCATAGCCTTCTCCATAGACTTCACTGGTTTACTTGTTCTTTTTCTCAAGTCGCTTGTTGAATAATGGTGTCGGTTTAGGATATCCTCCTTCCATTCAGCTGGCGGATCCAGTTGGGTTTTATCCGGTGTTCCAGGGTGCAAAACTGAGCACAGTGCTATAAATCAGAGGAGGAGACCACAAGAAGCACCTTCCACGATCGTTCCCGGTGTATCACTCAATCGAAGATTTGTGCGAAGTGAATGCCTAGCAGCTCCCAATTCAAGCCGTCGTGAATCTACAGTGGTAGGCGGTACATGTCAGCAGCAGAACGATCCACAACTCTGTAATACTCGACTCGTGTGCTCAAGTTCGTTGAAAAGAACGGCATGTTTCCACCATCATTCATCGTGCTTGGGGTCGAAGAGCAATCCATGTTGTCGCTAGGCGCCTCCAGCCAGGGTGTGGCGTGGAGGGTTACAAGCTGATCAAATTCTGAACTGCCCTACTTGTTCCTATCTCAACCACTCCTTCCTCTCCAGTGAGATCCTGTCCTGCCTATGAACACAAACCGTCTTCTGCACGCTGGTCACTCGGTAGAAAACCGGTTTCCTTCCTCAAGGGAACCCACAGACCAATAAAGTGAGGTAGTTCTTTGAACACTAAACTAAGCTTATTTGATTAGCAGCGAATGCATTGCCATAGTGGATCATCCAACAAAGTAACATGAGAAGAAACAATAGCTACATTGCTCTCTGAATGATGGATCAACTGGACACGCTGAATAATCGCGCGAACCAGCATAGACCCAACAACTCCGCGTTCTAGTACTAGCAACTAGAATTGTACGCGGAGTTGCTGAGGTTGGGCTGGTTCGTGCGCTTGTTTCAGTGTCGCCTTTTTCTTCAAGTAGTTGGAACTTCCGCGATTTCTGTTGTAGATCTTATTCTTCGGGAGGCATCTTAGCCCCAGCGACTAGCGTGGTACACCGTGTTATTCGAGTTTAGCTGATTCGCGCGATTGTTCAGTGCCGCTCTCTTGGAGTAGTCGGAGCTTCCGCGGCTGCTGTAGTAAGCCACGTTGTTCAGATTTATCTATTTGGGTCGATTATTCATCGCTACCGTATCCTTAAGAGTATGCTCAGACTCACGCGAGGAGCAGCACCACCACCTGAAAAGCAAGTTGGTCACAAGGATCGGAAGGATGACCAGGACGAACAGGCGATCGCAGCTTTCGTCTTCTCCTCTTGCGACGGCTTGCTTCCAGCGCCTCCATTCCTGAGTCTCGCTGAAGAAACGAGAATGAGCGACAAGGTAGGAGCACCCTGAGCCTCCCGTGAGGTTTTGAGGTGATTCAATACTTCAAGCTTCCATTTTTCCATTTTTCAGAAATCGACAGTACCACCCAGAGGACTACGCATGGTCGGTGGATGAAGTGGCGAAATGCGCGATGGAAATCTGATCTAGCTATCCTTGCGGTGTTTAGCGATCTTGACTGATTTCGATTGCGACCGTTTTTTCGTCGCTGACAACGGTTCGAGGCTCAGTGTCGTCAGCTCATTCAAGAGTCTAGGGTTCAGGGGACCTAAACACGGCACGACAACTATACTTTAATCAAGTCAAGCGGGTGATCGACCTTGCAGACACCGTGTCGTGCCGATTTTAATACAAATTTCAAGATAAAGTGCACCGTGTCGTGCCACCGCGCAATGTCGTGCCACTTTTGACTTGAATTCACTATGTGAGAGCACCGTACCATTAACTATCGAAATTCGACCCGTACAAAAGATAGTACATATGGCAAGCGACAGGCCGAGTAATTTATCCCTTCCCCTGTATAAGGAATCCCGCGGATACGCACGTATTCCGTGGTGCGCAGCTACGCAAATCCTCACTTCATGCAGTACATTTACACGTATTCCGTTGCGCAACGCACGTATTCCGTTGCGCAAAATCAAATACTGCAGTGCCTTATCCACTGAAATGTATCGAAGATTACAGTGCAAACCAATTTAAACGATGCAGAGCATCACCCTCCCTCCCACCCCCCACGTGCATCCCAGAATACGCAGCGCCGAGCCGAAATGCTCAACGACACGCAGCCGCTCAAGCCCGAAGCTGCATAGCTGCATGATGGCGAACAGGCCGCGGCAGCCGGTGCATGATGCCGCCGTGGCCGACCAACGCTGAAGAGCGACGATGGCGCCGCGACCAACGCTGCATGATGGCGCCGCGACCAACGCTGCATGATGCCGCCATGGCCGACCAACGCTGAAGAGCGACGACGGCGCGTGGCCACGACCATCGTTGGACGTGATGCCCGGGCCACAGCCGAAGCTGTACATGTGACCCCTGAGTGCAGCAGTTGGCCGCATTGTCCCCAACAGCGAGATGTCAGCGAGCGCCACGGCGCGATCGGGACGGTCCTGGGTATGAGAGCTGCTGCTTCTGGTTCGCGTCCTGGATTTTTTCCCCCATTCCTGTAGTCCTCGGAGCTCGAGCTCGAGATGGACGCGGATCTATCCGATGACGAGAACGATGAAGCGGACGACAATGACCGAGAGCGGTGCAGGTGGTGATGGCGGTGGCGGCGTGACGAGCTCTTGCTGAGCCTGCCCTCTCGTTCGCGGCGCGGGCTGCGACTGCGGCTCCGTTTATTCTTCCGCTCGGTTCTTGGGCTGTGACTTCGGCTGCGCTTCCTCCCCCGCGGCGACGACTAGGGCGATTGGGAACTCTTACTGGATCTCACGTGCCCCTTCGCGACTGCCGCGCGTCTCCTGCTCGCAGCCAGCTATCACGAATGTCATACCCCTACACACGATCAGCACCTTTCGCTGTCGTGAGGTTCGTACTGGCGAGCGTTCGGGCGTTGAAGCTGCCGCTTCCGGAGCCGGCGCAGGCGCTAGTGTCGGAGCTGCTGGATTGCTCCGGGTCCGTGTGTTCGGACAGAGCGGTGAGGCACGGCTGGGTGCACTGGTTCAAGTGAACGCAGACTACTGGTGTGTGCGCGTGTCACGGTGACAAGGCAATAAAGTGATAGATCAAGCGGCCGCGAACGGCCATTTGGAGGTGGTGCAGTGGCTTCACGCGAACCGTACTGAGGACTGCGCGACGAGAGCGATCAATTTGGCCTCTGCGAGGGGTCACAAAGATTTGGTGCGGTTGCTTTGCTCAAAATGCCGGTGGAGCTGTTCAACGAGGGCGAGGTACTCTGCAGACTAAGTGGAGCATCGGGACGAGGTGCAGTTGTTGCTGCAGGAAACGAAGACGACACTCGAAATACCTGTGATTATCTCCAACGCAATTGGTATTGTGGGCATGACGGAGTGGCAAGTTGAACTGTGTGTCTTGCACGGCAATTTACTGTACTGTGTTGACGCCATCCAACAAATACGTTCTGGCCAATTGGTTGCCGGGAAAGCAAAGTGTCCCCACAGACTCTGGCGGCGGCTGTGAAGCTGATCAGTGGTGAATTGGCGCTGATCCAGGCTGGCAATCGGATAATATCGAGAATATGGAGCTATCGGAGGCTGCGAGCAAGGGCGATGTCCTGCAGGTTGAACTGCTTGTAAACGCGGGTGTCTATATTGATCGAAAAGATAGAGTTCGTACGCCGCTCATGCACGCTGTCGAAAACGGCCACTTGAACGTGGTGCGCTTTCTCGTGGACCACGGAGCGACCGTGAATGATCGCGATAACATCGGAATGACGTCAATCATGCAGGCTGTCCAATTCGATCACTTGGAAGTGGTACGATATCTCGTAGAACATGGAGCGGACGTAAATGTTTGTAAGAACAATGGAGTGACGCCGATCATGCGGGCTGCCGAAAAAGGTGACGTAGAGATGGTGCGCTTTCTCGTGGAACTCGGAGCAAACATCAATTTGATGTCTACAGACGGTGGCACTGCTATTTCAATTGCAATCAAGTTCGGTCGCCAAGAAGTTGTCCAATTTCTACTTCCACTCGTTCGATACGAACATCAGAGGACTCTGACGGATCACCTTGATGAGCACGTGGCTCAACACTCCTATATACCTCAACGACTCGTGCGAGCGACTTCAGATGCAAACAGTAGTGACCAAGATCCAAAGGTTTGCCGAGATCAAAGCCGCAAATCTCTTGCAGCGCACAGCTCAGCCCGAACCAGACCCACTCGTGAGTTTTGATGCTTTCGACGAGTTGAATTACGGCAAGACGAGCTCATTGTGGACTGCGGTGCAAACGCTGGTCGCCTGGAATGAGAAAGATCTCTATCGCCAAATCTACCACGACATGAAATTGATTTACGATACTCTGGAAGCAGAGAGCCATCCGTGGTCAGCACTGCAGCAGTTCCATTATCTGGTTGCTGATTGTCAGTTTGCCTTTGACGCCATATCGCAACAGAATCAAGTATGCCGGTTGTCGTCAACGCGAGTCAGGAGCTACAGTGTCCAGGGCTTGCATCGGCGAATTAGCCAGTTGCTTCAGCTTGTTCTTCCCCTCAGGATCACGATACAGAAACTCGTGAGACGGAGTGGAAACGTCTATGCAGAGAGCATTGAGTGTGTGAAATGAATTGCATCAGCAGATTCTGAATATCGGTGTAGCCGCAGCTGCAAGGAAAGAAGATCGCTGTGTGACCATAATTGTTCGCCCTGTCCACATCAGTGCCATTGCCCAGGGGAAACTGAACGACGTTCAACTCGCCACTCTCAGCCGCGCGCATCAGTGAGGTCCATCCGTACTTGCCCACAAAATTGACGTCGGCGCCACCCTCGACAAGAAACCGAACAACCTCCAAATTGCTGGCGCTTGTCGATCTCTTCGGCCTCGTGCTCATCTCAAATGGCAAGGATGCCATCTCGAACGGTTCTTATGATGAACTCCATTCTGTGGCGAGTGAGATGGATTCACAGTGGTGGGTATAGGCAATGAGGTGAGATACTGCAGTGGTGAACACACAAAGGACACTGTCGGCTGTCGTCGTGACTCTCGCCGCAGTACGCATAGTGAATCACACACCAAAGAAAATGCTCACCACTACAACGAGGCACATCTTGCTATTCACTGCCCTAGCCTTCGTGTTCCTCCTGTTTGCTCAAACACCAACCAACACACGCACACACACGCACACACACCACACAACTCCGCACTGACGACGCCATCCCAAGACGCGTCCACTCGATCCGACACAAACGCTATCCTCACACCGATATTCTTCGCACGCATGACATGTCTGACCGGAATCGATATCTTCACCGCCATCGCCTCATGGAACCACGTCGCTCTTGAACTCGGTCGATGCCACTTCAGCGGCCAACCTTGCGAGTCCCGCGCACATTCACCGCTTCCTCTTAGTTCCCGAGCTACTTTGAGGTACTTGCTTACCGTCACGAAGCACAATCGGCTGCGAGCACTCCACAGCCTCCATCAAATCGTCCTCGGAGAGCACTTTCAACAGCACACCGAAGGTCGACTCGTCGCGCCGCCTCACGTCGCTCAGAACTCGCTCGTTCATATCCCACCAAGCTGCATTGACGATCTGCTCCAGGCAGCGCGACAACCCCGAGGACAAGAACGACCACGTGCGTGACGTGGCGTCAGTGTCAGTGTCAGCCTCAGCCTTAGCCTCAGCCTCAGTTTCAGCCTCTGGCGATGGCCTGCACACGCCTCGGAGACACAGCGCGTACGTCGGTTTCTCTCAGTAGTTATCCCCTTGACGTGCGCCTACTCGAGCACTAGTGCGCCTGGTCGTGATCACATACATCTGAGCGGGCTTGTCTGCAGTGGCCTCCTCACGGAGAGTGATGTAGAGCCGAATTATATCGTGCGGCAGCTTGTCCAACAGCGGGTTCGTCGTCTTGAACACATTTCTAGGAAGCAGATCGGTAGTTGTCGATGCCGGGTACTCCTTATCCTTCACTCGGTTCTTCACTTGGACCAAGATGAACGAGACGACGTCGCAGGTGTCGTTGCTGGAGAAGATCGGGATCACCAGATCCGCTCCCCTCTGGTGTCGCCGAAGCACTCCGGCTGCGCGACGACCCAGTAATAGCCACAACATCTCCTCGGTGGGTTCCTTGGGCAGATCCTCGAATTGACTGAAACCCACCTTCCAGTTCTCCCACTTGTCCATCCATGTCTTGTAGTCAGCCTCCTGCGCTTCCGTCACGGTAGCCCTATTGGTGCCCTCAAGCACAGGAGACTTTCCGCCGAGCTCGTCTAAGAACTGCCTGACTGTGCAGAACTGACCCGAGAAGATGAAGTTTCCCTTCAGCACCTTGGGACCCTCGGACCAACGCATGATAGTCGCGTCCATCGCCAGTAACAGGAAAATACGCGCGACGACCTCGTCGATGTCGCCAATGTCGACGAGCCGCTGCATCAGCATCTCCTGGAAACGTGGTAGAAGAAACCTTTCCAACGCCGTCGACTCGAGCTGGTACCACAGGCGCGCCGCGCCGAACGCCAGGACAGGCTCCGACGGGTAACTGGTGATATGGCTGTCATTCGTGAAGGTCACGTAGCTGAGGACTCCCATAAAGTCTGCCACTACCTGCAATGACAGAGCGGAGCTCGAGTGTGGATGCAGTCCGAGCCGGCATAGCAGTGCCGCGACACCAAATATGGTGCTCTCGTTGTAGCTCGTGTCGAGGTCCGGGGGTTGACCCAGCAATAGCTTGGATGCTGCAAGTTTCGAAATCAGTACCTTCTGAGCATCCGAGGAGGCCACATTGTGGACGAAGCTTTTCCAGAGCGGACGACCCATCGAGATGAGTGCAGCCCACTCGTCTTTTGGAACACCTCAGATGACACTCGCCTTGTAGTCGAACGGAGCAGCCGGTGGCGACTCAGAATTCGGCACAACAGGCGGTGTGCCAGCGTGAGTACCAGCCGGCGCTGACCCGGTGTTTGGATCGGATGTCAGCGACTTGGGGGTTCGACAAAACACATCCATTGTGTGCGTCAGCACAAACGGCGGGAACAGCGCCGTCGCCCCCCTGTGCTTAGTCTCTCGCGACGATGGGTCGTTCTCTTGCGGCGGCGTGAAGTCATGAACCTTGGAGTTGGTGTCAACCAGCACCCCAAAAATGCCACCGCGGTAACGCAAAGTGTCCAGCTCGTCGTTTGCCGCCGTCAGCGCTCTGTGCAAGAGCCGGAAGAAGTCGACGCCGTGTGCGTCCTTCAGGTCAAACAGCGATCTAGCCTCGTCGACAACCAGCACCAGCAGCCGGTTGAGAGGGCGACCATCCTCACTGAGATTGGCTGTCTGTGGTGCGGCGGCGATAGCAGCTCCAACTCTCTTATCGGCTGACGGATCCGAGAACAACTCAAACCACTCGTTGCCCACCGTCTCCCAGTGCTCCTGAGCGTACTTGAACGTAGTCAGCAGTCGTTCCGTCATAACCTCCACTGTGTGGCTCTCACTGAAGAACCACCTGGTTAGACTCGGCGTCACGACAGGGAAGCCTGACGATTTCGGGACGCTGCGAGCGCATACATACAGGACTCGCATGCTGATTTTAATGCCCGAGTCTGTCAACTGCGTCTGCGGCATAGCTGTGTCGTCCCTCGTCACTCCCGCGAGCTCGCGCAACAATCGGCTCTTGCCAAACCCCGAGCTCTGCACCAGTGGTACATACGGAGACGTGTACCCGTTCCTCTTGGCTGTATACGCACGCCAGCACCGTGCCAGGTACCCGTGAAACTTGAGATGTGTGTCTCCGACGTAGAGTTGTTTGAAAGCCCCTTGGAGTCGCGCCAGCTCTTTGGAGTCGAGCGCTGTTGTCGGCGGTGCCAGCCGGACTCTCGCTCTGCTCGCGGCGTGGGAAACGGCTAGGTTGGCAAGCTTAAACTCCTCCATGTCTTCAAGCTTGTAAGCAACAACGATCCGGGAATTCATCATCATAAGTTGGGAGTCGATGCTCTTCTCTCGTTCCGCGACGGCCTCGTCGATACTCAGGGGCTTCATGCCGCCGCGCTTCACTTTGGACAACTTGGCGGCAAGCACGTTGAACACCAACTCGGACAGTTCGTCCGCCAGATTCCGCCAAGCGCCGGCCAGCGCGCCAGCGTCCTCCATATCAACATCGACCTTCTCGCTTGCGCCATCCATGGGCTCGTCCGCGCAGCGCTTTCCCTCCGTCTCTGCGTCCATCGCCAGCTACCTTCTGCAAGAACTGTCGAGCTCTTTGGAATCCCCTGACTGTTGGCCAGAATAGCTTTTGGATTGTCAGACAGCGCGTGGAAAGTTCCGGTCATGCTGCCGCTCTTTGCCAATATTTCTTTTGCGAGCTGTTTTTGATCATCATTGCCTGTTAGAGTATACCTATAAATTAGGGTCTTAGGCAATATGGAGTCAAGAACGACAGTCGGTACCAACACGTATCTTCCAATGCATCTAACATGATTGATAAGCTGGACACGACCACCAACCACTCGACAAGCGTGAGCGTAAAATCGCTACAACTTGAAAGCAAGCTAATCATTGTTGACGAGGCACATACCCAGTTCGTCAATATGTCCAACAGATCGAAGAATGCGACCGCTCTATTCGACATGCTCATGCGAGTAAAGAACTGTCGTACTCTACTCATAACTGCCTCTGGCATTGTGAACACCATCTTCGAGGCGACACCAGCTCTCAACGTCTGTAAGGTCTTCATCCGAACTGAAGATGGAGAACTCTCTAAACTACAACCCAAAAGCGCAGAAGCCTTCGCCAAGTTCTTCATCGATGAGAAGGCGATCAAGGTGAAGAACTCGGGTATGTCAAAGGCTCGGATCACGGAGCTTGTAATTTGGTGATTATTTTCGGCGATGTTGGGATTCCTGCAGTGCGAGATGAACTATGGACGTCGACGTCGATTTTCGGCTGGCAATACGACTACTAACCGGATTGAATCTAATTGGAATCAGTACAAACAGCTCATTGGGACCAAATCCAGCATGGACAAGTGCTTGCGTGTCGTTTTTCAGCAGCAGGTATGCGTAATGCGTCAGTTTCTTAACAGTATCAGCCTGTTCGAAGTGAAAGCCCCGTCCGTCAATTCGACTCCATATGCGCTCGCGGTACTCAGCGATGTGCTTGATTACTACTGCTTTGATCGTGTTCGGCGTCAGTGGGATCACAGCATTGTCTACGGCAGAAGATGGGTGTGGCATCAATCTTCAGACGGGAAGAAGAATGTGTACAAGCTTTTCACCCCGACTGGTAACGGACTCGAAGTTGTGTGGGAGCTAGATTCGATGTGCAGGTGCGACTGCCTGTTTCACGTTTCCACGCACCTGCCATGCCAGCATATTTTCAATGTGATGGTGCAATGCCGAGGTGAAAGTGTCTTCGATGTTGGACTTCTCTCTCCTCGGTGGTCCATGAGGCTGGCCGCGTCCGTCGAGCCAATCCTGACGCAGACGATCAAGCATCTTGGAGAAGTTCGCCAAGTGCAAGGCGCACGTATGCAGGCGGTGTCCTCGCCTCATCAAGTTACCACTATGAGACGACGTGTTAGATATGTAAAGATAAGACGCGGCGAGCATTGTGACAGGGTTGTGCTCTCGGAATGCGAGAAGCACAATGTCGTACAGGCAGAACTTCAACCGTTAGCTTACGCATTGGAGCGCTTGCCGTCACATCAATTTTGGGAACGTTTTGACGACTTCCGTGCGACGATAACAGCCTTCACAAACAAGTGGAGGTTGACGACACCAATTGTTGATGAGATCGACTCGGGCGACGAACTAGATAGTGATTTGGTCAGCGATGAGGAGAATGAGTTTGAGGATAGTCCTGTTTCACCGCCTGTCTGCGAGCCTCGTGATGATGAGAGGATTGACGAGTTTGCACTGCGCGATTTAGACACGGAATGCGTAATGAACCCGTCTCAAGTATCTCAACCGGATCTGGATAGTAGCGACGCTTCTCAAGAGCTGCTTCAGATGGGAGCGCGCGAAGCTTCGAGTTCGGTTTCATCCACGGGTGAAGTTGCGCAACTTCTCGGCGGTTCAGCCGAGGTTGACCGCAAAAGCTCACCTCTCGCACAATCTCCTTCAGCTCTCCTCCACCTCAAGCTTCCAACACCATGTGTTCCAGCTGCAAAGGGTTCAACAAGCAAACGGACACGCCTGGGGTTTGTTGTTTCTGGCTGCGACTGTCCTATTTACGTCGACGATTTTCTCTTGTGGGCGCGAAGTTCCGTCGATTTGAACCGAGTACAAGCTGTCCTTAATCAGTATCCTGTTTTGTATCAGGAAAAGGTATTGGAGAATAGACAACCTGACGTGATCTTGAACCAGGCGGCGCCGGCTGATTTCGTCTACAATTTTCTGATTCTTCGTGGGATACTCACGAGAGTGACGAGCGAATTGCTTCAGTGGACGCGCCAACATCATTTCGTTCAAAGCATCGATGTAACCGATATTGCTTCCATTCCTGTAGCTTATCTCTCTCCTGAGCTGTTGGGGTTTTCGCTGTACGCTGTAGATGAATTGCTGTGCGATTCTCTTTTCGGTGTATGCTGACCGTACTATGTGTTAATGACCATGTCTTGTACCTTTTTAGGCAGTACACCGAGCTGGTTGAAGGGATTTATCAAGCTCACGACGAAATTGAAAAGTACAATCATGACCTCTCATGGTGCGAGAGAGACTGGACTCGTCACACCGTTCCTCAACTTCAATTTCACAGTCCGCCAGACGCCCCCGTCACCAACATTGCTCGTGAAGTTGCGCAACTTCTTAGGAATTCTTGGCTGCTGCGCAAGTTCAAAGTGCACGCGGGACCAGCTGGGCGAGGAGGGACTGCAATGCTTCGGGACATTCTCGGTTTTCTAGCGCGCAACGCGCGATTGAATGATATCGTCATGCACTGTGCCTTACAGCGAATCTGTTCTCGGCACGCTAGGTGTTTCGCTGTTGACCCTGTGTTGGTGCCGAAGGGAGAACTAGTGTCCCCAGACGAACCGATATCGAAATTCTCGCACGTCATTGTGCCTGTTTACATGGAGGCTTTACGGCACTGGATTGTGCAGATTGTGGAACTACGTATTGGCGAAGAGACTGAACCAGCGGAAGAGAATCAATCGTGCGTGGACAACATCACATTAACTTGCTATGACCCACTTGGCAGCATGGCGAACATCGCCATGTTGAATCGCAAGTGGGAGAGCTACACACTACCCTTACTTCAAGCCTGGCACGATCGAGATGTAGAGCAGAGTGTGTCATCCAAACCATATTTGGGATCTGCTGGCACAAGTGAAACGATTACGCCTCTGGATATTGCTGGCTCGCTTGCCTGTGACAGTGCAAGTGCATGCGCAACGATTACGAACCAATGTGAGACGACAAGGAGCCTATCAGACAATGTCAATGCCAAAATTTCATGTTTACAGAGCCTACATCACAGCCGTGATGGTAATAACCACGAGTTCAGGCCGAAAGTCACGATGAAGCAGCTTCTGTATCCGCAGCAAAATGACTCTGTGAGCTGCGGTGTATATTGTCTCGCTCAAGTTCTCAGCAACATTACAGGTGACCGCAAGTTCGAGATGCAGAAGAGGATCCCAACAGGTGACGTCGAAGTGTTGCGACTATCTATTATGTGGGAGATTATGTGCGGATGCGACGAGACTCAACAAGCTACTGATTCTGAATGGAGCGACTTTCTTAAAGTTCAGGAGATCAACAAGCAGGTCAATCGCATTTTCAAAGTGCTGTAGTAGGTTGTACGATCAATTAGGCGATGTGATAATAAACGCGAGCCATTTGGCATCTCCTCATTACGCATCAACTCATTGACGTTGATCAAGGCTATGCACGGCCTCGTTTAGCACGGCGCAAAACGGCGAAGAGACTGGCCGTGCCTCGTGCTTGTGCAGAGAAGCGATCTCCAAGATGACCGCAATGTCTTCATCCACACGAGCCACCACATCGCGCTGAACTTCCGCAAGAGTAGCTAGCAATCATCCAATCCTGGCCAGGTCACCTCATAACTCTTCCAATTCGTGGAGCCGGCTCCACACGAGCTTCGCCACCTCCATTCTGTTCCGTTCGCCGCCGTCATCCGTTGAGCGAGCTGGCGCTCTCGCCTCCTTGTCCATGCTGGGTTCCTCGTACTCTGCTTTGGTCGGAAGTTGCTCAGAAGTTGCAGAAGTTGCAGAAGTTGCTCATTTCGAAGTTGCATTAACGAGAGCCAAATTGACAAGTTTGAATACATAAACAATAATTCGGCTGGAGCTGTTTGATTGGTCAAAATTGAGTGGGATATCGGTTTGTTCCTCAGTCGCGAACTTTCCAGACGGAGAACATGGAGAAGGTGAAGCTGCGATGTGGCGTGTACGGTGAAGGGAGCGTATTCTCCGTCGAGATTGAGCGCAATGCAGAGGTTGAAGCGTTGCAGGAGGCTATCTTCGACAAAAAGCGATACAGAGAGCGTTTCAGCTTTGACGCAAGCGCATTGATGCTGTACTTGGCGCGGAAGAACGGCGAATGGTTCAAGGATGACGACAGCATGGATGCCTTTTTGCAAGGAGAAATCGACAAGCAATGCACGAAAATGCGACCGTCATGGAAGCTCAAGAAGGAGGAGTTGCTTGGATCGAGTTTTGAACCCGGAGAAGAAGAGATTCACGTGCTGGTGGAACTCCCAGAAGCTGCAGTTAGTGTTGCCAACCTGCAGTTGCAGTTTAAGGAGTGGCATTTGAATGCTGTTCTTGATGAAGGTGCAACTGAACGCTGGCGACAAGCGAACTTCGCGTCGCGGATTGCTCACGATGCGCTGCCTCTCCTTGAAAATTTGCCGCAGTTTATCGAGGCCGTCCTTCCTGTGAGAGTGAAAGTTAACAATGCTTTGTTTCAGTATATCAAGTTGCGCTTGTCAAGGCAAGACGTAGCAATGATCAACAGCATATTCGAGGTTGACGAGGAGACGCCCTGCACTGAGTTGTGGTATACGATCATTTACCCTATTATCAAGGCATCGGCGGATGGAAGCACAGAGTACTCGTATGTTTCGTTCTGGGACAAGATTATTCGCGATTCACTGAAATTTGTCATCGCCACGGAAGTTCAAACTGACCGCAACTCGAATTCATTATCGTCGACTGGAGCGTGCCGCCCAGATTTCCTTTTCAAAGTAGACTCCGTCTGTGTATTCCGTGGCGAAGAAAAGGTGACAGTTGGCGACATTTTACTAGCGCGCCGAGAGCTGACTGACAAGCTAGTCTGGACGTACGGCGACGTCCCGTACTTGTTCGGGTACGCTGCTGCTGGATTCACACTCAGTTTGTACGCCATCGTGTGTGGTATTGATGGCAAATCACACACTAGTCCGTTGGGGACATACGACCTGCAAAATCTGAACGGACGACTTGAGCTACTGCGCGCACTCTTCAACATTGGTCGTCTCTTCCACGGCATTGCCGAATTGTGTCCCGACAGCGGACGTGGCGAGTACCGAAGACTGGTGAACCATTCGAGTGGAATCGTGGTCGACATTGAGCAGACAAAGGTTGTCAAATGGCTTCCGAATCGCAACATGCTGGACCATTTGGCCAGTGTCTATGGTATGTTGGCCGCCAGTGCAGTTCCAAACGTGGACCGAGTGACCAAAACGATTCCAGACAAGAACGCGATTGTGTTGGAGCCTCGCGGAACTGAGCGGCAACCGTCGAGTTTGGATGAACTATTTTGCGTGCTTCGTGATGTTTTGGCAGCGCTTGTTGAGCTTCACACCGCTTCTTGGATGCATCGTGACATTCGATGGCCGAATGTCATCAAGCGCAGGGACAACTCGGACAAGTGGTTCCTCATTGACTTTTGTGACGCAACGACGTCTCCTCAGATAGCTCCAAATGGGCAGCATTTGTCGAAAGAGGGCCACGCTCCTGAGATCCACGACGCTGCCGAACATACCAGTGCAGTTGACATTTGGTCGGTTGGATACTTGATTACTTCGAGCTACGTTTATGAGTCGTGGCAAGACGGCGGCCCAAGAGACGATTTCGTGAGATACTTAAAGCACAGCAATCCTGCTGAACGACTGACTGCTGCAAATGCTCTTGGAGAGCTGGTGAGGCTCGAACAAGCATTCAAGGAGACAAAACAAGAAGCTGCGGCGAAGCCAAGGCGCAGCAGTCGCAAGAGAAGGAAGAATAAGTGAACGGCTCATTTGCTTTCTCGCTAATTTAGCGCGCTACTCTATTCGTTGACGTATTTAGTGTTGATTGCTGCGTTGAGCAGTATTCTTGTGTCGTTCACCAATACAGCGCGGTTCATTCTATTTGTTGCGTTCACGTGTTGTTGTTATGTGTTGACTCGAGAACTTTGTACGATTGAGGGCCAGCAACATATTCATTACAGCATTTCCTGTGATCTAGGTCACTTGTCACGAAGCTAGCCGTACCATAGTGAGTACACGGTGTTTAAATTTGAAATGCTCTCAATTTCCTGCTCGGACACGTCCACGAACTCCACGTTACATCGTCCATCCTTTACTGTATTGTAAGCGGGTCTCACATTGAAGCACAATGGTGTGGTCATCGGAGGAATCGAATTTTTCCTGCATGGATACCAGTTTTGACGTCATATTGCGCTGCACCGTGGAGATTAGTATGAACACTTTGCCGGCAGTCAATATAGCGATATTCTTGTCTTTTGTCCAGTTCAGTATTCGCATGCATATGATTCATGAAGAGATAGACATCTCGTTCGCGCTCCTCCTGACGGAATTAACATTCATGTATACTGTGAATCTAGATAATTGATCATATCGCCATAAAGAGCACAATCCTGAATTCGAGTGTTCTCTTTGTCGAAGCATCGCCCTGTTGTCGCTCGTAGTTTTTCGTCTATGTGAGTGCCTTATCAAGTATGATCTGTTCGAAGAATTCACCTTGCTAAGCTCCATCTACTTCTTCTCGGATAGTTCTCTGAGAATACGAATAGGGTTGGCCACATTCGGGATCAAATATCTCACTTTGATTGTGTATCTCTGCTCGAACATGCAATGGGCCATTCCAATCAACGTGAATACGATAAATACGTTATATTGTCATCTGCTATTGGAGAACATATCGTGTAAATGTGACCAAAGGGAAACAATAAGCTCGTTCGTGACAATTGTGATTCATGCAACCCCTCCTAGTGCTGCAGCCACATTGGCCAACGAGGCAATTCCTGCGCCGTCCACAGTCGTTTCATCCACGCTCCAATCCTCATTGGTGCAAATTAAACGTGGACTATTTTTCACTCCTACGAATGCGCTGCACGCTGGCGTCCAGTTGTGGAGAGAACTTGAATCCTTTGGAACAGCGTGAGCAGCCATGAACTTGTCCAGACGACGATGCAATGCATATCCACCCAATGCCAGGTCTGTAAAGTTGATCAGAGAGATGTCACCAGTGATGTCCAGTGCTTCTCGCGTTCGCTGTTTTGAATATTCGACGATGGTACTAAAGTCGCTGATTGTCGTTATGGTGACGTCGGTGACCTCGCCGTTAGGGAACACTTGAGCCGCCACCAACTCGAGGCGATCCCACAGGAGCTGATAAATATTTGTGAGAGCATCCATCTCCCAATCCTGATTCGTATCGCGATGAACAACCCAGTCTTTCATCTCGGCGAGTTCATCGGCTACAGGTGATGACGACAGCCGTATCGCCGACAATTTGCTTCGTGTCACCACTGAGATCCCCGTGTTGATCCGCAAGCTTCTCAAGCTCGTCCACCACCGTCATGATCAGTGTACGATCGGCCGGTGCACTCTTGCACATACACTCAATAAGCGTCCACACCTGATCCGAGCAGTTTTGCGGACGTGGAGGCAGGTGATGTCTCCGCGTCACGCGAAATTTGACCGCTGCATTCGGGAGGGTTACCCACGGCAGAGTATACTCATCGCCATTCGTCACTCGCAGCGCTTCGATGATGCACATCGCCAAAGAATAGATGTCCGACGCAATTGTCGGTTGATGACCGAGAATACACTCCGGAGCCACCCAGTGCCATGCACCACTCACCACAAAATCTGTTGAGTCATCACCGAACATGCTACTGAGACCAAAATCAGTCACCTTCGCCTTTCCATCGCTCCCAATTAGGATATTGTTGCCTTTCAGATCGCCGAGGACAATTCCACGTGCATGCAAATACTGAACACCCAGCGCGGCCTCACGAAATTTTAACCACAACTCGTCTGGATGATGGTGCAAGTATTTGTCCAACGTTCCATTTGGAGCCAGTTCACACACGAAGAATGGTCTTCCAACATGACATGCTCCAAATAGTCGCACCACGTGTGGGTGGCTCAGACCGAACCAAATATCCACCTCTCGAACATCTTTCGCATCTCGCGCTTCTTGTTCTCGTTTGCTGAGTCAATATCGGATATCTCGAGTTTCTTGACGACGACCTCCGAGCCGAGCCACTTCACCTTAATGACACTCCCGAATCCACCTTCTCCGAGCATTGTCGTCTCATTCATTTCCAGCTCGAACCATGGGATGAACCACTCCGGAGTAGTCGCCAATTTCACATCTTCGAGAGACTTGGACACAATATCATCGTATGCCTTCTGCAGCACCGCAAGCTGTTGCTCCGTGTAATTCCCATCGTTGTTGTGCAGCTTGGCACGCAAAACAGCAACAAGCGCCGAGCGATCCTCCTTCGAGTCGACCGAAGACAGCAGCACACATGCTTCCGACGCATCGGACAGAAATACCTCGACTTGTTCTCTGTATAGACGTTTCCATTTCGTCTCGCGCGTCTCAGCATCGTGCTCCAGAGTTCAAACAAGCTGAAGAAGCAGGTTAATGCGTCGGTGAAAGCCCTGGACGCTTGTTGAGTCTCGTCGCATCCGCACATAATCTCCCACATAATAGATAGTCGCAACACTTCGACGTCACCTGTTGGGATCCTCTTCTGCATCTCGAACTTGCGGTCACCTGTAATGTTGCTGAGAACTTGAGCGAGACAATATACACCGCAGCTCACAGAGTCATTTTGCTGCGGATACAGAAGCTGCTTCATCGTGACTTTCGGCCTGAACTCGTGGTTATTACCATCACGGCTGTGATGTAGGCTCTGTAAACATGAAATTTTGGCATTGACATTGTCTGATAGGCTCCTTGTCGTCTCACATTGGTTCGTAATCGTTGCGCATGCACTTGCACTGTCACAGGCAAGCGAGCCAGCAATATCCAGAGGCGTAATCGTTTCACTTGTGCCAGCAGATCCCAAATATGGTTTGGATGACACACTCTGCTCTACATCTCGATCGTGCCAGGCTTGAAGTAAGGGTAGTGTGTAGCTCTCCCACTTGCGATTCAACATGGCGATGTTCGCCATGCTGCCAAGTGGGTCATAGCAAGTTAATGTGATGTTGTCCACGCACGATTGATTCTCTTCCGCTGGTTCAGTCTCTTCGCCAATACGTAGTTCCACAATCTGCACAATCCAGTGCCGTAAAGCCTCCATGTAAACAGGCACAATGACGTGCGAGAATTTCGATATCGGTTCGTCTGGGGACACTAGTTCTCCCTTCGGCACCAACACAGGGTCAACAGCGAAACACCTAGCGTGCCGAGAACAGATTCGCTGTAAGGCACAGTGCATGACGATATCATTCAATCGCGCGTTGCGCGCTAGAAAACCGAGAATGTCCCGAAGCATTGCAGTCCCTCCTCGCCCAGCTGGTCCCGCGTGCACTTTGAACTTGCGCAGCAGCCAAGAATTCCTAAGAAGTTGCGCAACTTCACGAGCAATGTTGGTGACGGGGGCGTCTGGCGGACTGTGAAATTGAAGTTGAGGAACGGTGTGACGAGTCCAGTCTCTCTCGCACCATGAGAGGTCATGATTGTACTTTTCAATTTCGTCGTGAGCTTGATAAATCCCTTCAACCAGCTCGGTGTACTGCCTAAAAAGGTACAAGACATGGTCATTAACACATAGTACGGTCAGCATACACCGAAAAGAGAATCGCACAGCAATTCATCTACAGCGTACAGCGAAAACCCCAACAGCTCAGGAGAGAGATAAGCTACAGGAATGGAAGCAATATCGGTTACATCGATGCTTTGAACGAAATGATGTTGGCGCGTCCACTGAAGCAATTCGCTCGTCACTCTCGTGAGTATCCCACGAAGAATCAGAAAATTGTAGACGAAATCAGCCGGCGCCGCCTGGTTCAAGATCACGTCAGGTTGTCTATTCTCCAATACCTTTTCCTGATACAAAACAGGATACTGATTAAGGACAGCTTGTACTCGGTTCAAATCGACGGAACTTCGCGCCCACAAGAGAAAATCGTCGACGTAAATAGGACAGTCGCAGCCAGAAACAACAAACCCCAGGCGTGTCCGTTTGCTTGTTGAACCCTTTGCAGCTGGAACACATGGTGTTGGAAGCTTGAGGTGGAGGAGAGCTGAAGGAGATTGTGCGAGAGGTGAGCTTTTGCGGTCAACCTCGGCTGAACCGCCGAGAAGTTGCGCAACTTCACCCGTGGATGAAACCGAACTCGAAGCTTCGCGCGCTCCCATCTGAAGCAGCTCTTGAGAAGCGTCGCTACTATCCAGATCCGGTTGAGATACTTGAGACGGGTTCATTACGCATTCCGTGTCTAAATCGCGCAGTGCAAACTCGTCAATCCTCTCATCATCACGAGGCTCGCAGACAGGCGGTGAAACAGGACTATCCTCAAACTCATTCTCCTCATCGCTGACCAAATCACTATCTAGTTCGTCGCCCGAGTCGATCTCATCAACAATTGGTGTCGTCAACCTCCACTTGTTTGTGAAGGCTGTTATCGTCGCACGGAAGTCGTCAAAACGTTCCCAAAATTGATGTGACGGCAAGCGCTCCAATGCGTAAGCTAACGGTTGAAGTTCTGCCTGTACGACATTGTGCTTCTCGCATTCCGAGAGCACAACCCTGTCACAATGCTCGCCGCGTCTTATCTTTACATATCTAACACGTCGTCTCATAGTGGTAACTTGATGAGGCGAGGACACCGCCTGCATACGTGCGCCTTGCACTTGGCGAACTTCTCCAAGATGCTTGATCGTCTGCGTCAGGATTGGCTCGACGGACGCGGCCAGCCTCATGGACCACCGAGGAGAGAGAAGTCCAACATCGAAGACACTTTCACCTCGGCATTGCACCATCACATTGAAAATATGCTGGCATGGCAGGTGCGTGGAAACGTGAAACAGGCAGTCGCACCTGCACATCGAATCTAGCTCCCACACAACTTCGAGTCCGTTACCAGTCGGGGTGAAAAGCTTGTACACATTCTTCTTCCCGTCTGAAGATTGATGCCACACCCATCTTCTGCCGTAGACAATGCTGTGATCCCACTGACGCCGAACACGATCAAAGCAGTAGTAATCAAGCACATCGCTGAGTACCGCGAGCGCATATGGAGTCGAATTGACGGACGGGGCTTTCACTTCGAACAGGCTGATACTGTTAAGAAACTGACGCATTACGCATACCTGCTGCTGAAAAACGACACGCAAGCACTTGTCCATGCTGGATTTGGTCCCAATGAGCTGTTTGTACTGATTCCAATTAGATTCAATCCGGTTAGTAGTCGTATTGCCAGCCGAAAATCGACGTCGACGTCCATAGTTCATCTCGCACTGCAGGAATCCCAACATCGCCGAAAATAATCACCAAATTACAAGCTCCGTGATCCGAGCCTTTGACATACCCGAGTTCTTCACCTTGATCGCCTTCTCATCGATGAAGAACTTGGCGAAGGCTTCTGCGCTTTTGGGTTGTAGTTTAGAGAGTTCTCCATCTTCAGTTCGGATGAAGACCTTACAGACGTTGAGAGCTGGTGTCGCCTCGAAGATGGTGTTCACAATGCCAGAGGCAGTTATGAGTAGAGTACGACAGTTCTTTACTCGCATGAGCATGTCGAATAGAGCGGTCGCATTCTTCGATCTGTTGGACATATTGACGAACTGGGTATGTGCCTCGTCAACAATGATTAGCTTGCTTTCAAGTTGTAGCGATTTTACGCTCACGCTTGTCGAGTGGTTGGTGGTCGTGTCCAGCTTATCAATCATGTTAGATGCATTGGAAGATACGTGTTGGTACCGACTGTCGTTCTTGACTCCATATTGCCTAAGACCCTAATTTATGGGTATACTCTAACAGGCAATGATGATCAAAAACAGCTCGCAAAAGAAATATTGGCAAAGAGCGGCAGCATGACCGGAACTTTCCACGCGCTGTCTGACAATCCAAAAGCTATTCTGGCCAACAGTCAGGGGATTCCAAAGAGCTCGACAGTTCTTGCAGAAGGTAGCTGGCGATGGACGCAGAGACGGAGGGAAAGCGCTGCGCGGACGAGCCCATGGATGGCGCAAGCGAGAAGGTCGATGTTGATATGGAGGACGCTGGCGCGCTGGCCGGCGCTTGGCGGAATCTGGCGGACGAACTGTCCGAGTTGGTGTTCAACGTGCTTGCCGCCAAGTTGTCCAAAGTGAAGCGCGGCGGCATAAAGCCCCTGAGTATCGACGAGGCCGTCGCGGAACGAGAGAAGAGCATCGACTCCCAACTTATGATGATGAATTCCCGGATCGTTGTTGCTTACAAGCTTGAAGACATGGAGGAGTTTAAGCTTGCCAACCTAGCCGTTTCCCACGCCGCGAGCAGAGCGAGAGTCCGGCTGGCACCGCCGACAACAGCGCTCGACTCCAAAGAGCTGGCGCGACTCCAAGGGGCTTTCAAACAACTCTACGTCGGAGACACACATCTCAAGTTTCACGGGTACCTGGCACGGTGCTGGCGTGCGTATACAGCCAAGAGGAACGGGTACACGTCTCCGTATGTACCACTGGTGCAGAGCTCGGGGTTTGGCAAGAGCCGATTGTTGCGCGAGCTCGCGGGAGTGACGAGGGACGACACAGCTATGCCGCAGACGCAGTTGACAGACTCGGGCATTAAAATCAGCATGCGAGTCCTGTATGTATGCGCTCGCAGCGTCCCGAAATCGTCAGGCTTCCCTGTCGTGACGCCGAGTCTAACCAGGTGGTTCTTCAGTGAGAGCCACACAGTGGAGGTTATGACGGAACGACTGCTGACTACGTTCAAGTACGCTCAGGAGCACTGGGAGACGGTGGGCAACGAGTGGTTTGAGTTGTTCTCGGATCCGTCAGCCGATAAGAGAGTTGGAGCTGCTATCGCCGCCGCACCACAGACAGTCAATCGCAGTGAGGATGGTCGCCCTCTCAACCGGCTGCTGGTGCTGGTTGTCGACGAGGCTAGAACGCTGTTTGACCTGAAGGACGCACACGGCGTCGACTTCTTCCGGCTCTTGCGCAGAGCGCTTCGCGGAATACGTGCGTATCCGGGTGATCCCCAATAGAGACCAGTTCGCCTCGTTCTTTGGAGGAGTCCCCATGTTCACGATCCCTGGTCGCACCTTTCGACGTCGACACGTTCTACGCCAAGTCGTCCGCTGAGGACTACGTGGACGCGGCTGTGAAGCAAGTCATGCAGATCCACCTGTCGCATCCACCTGGCGACATTCTCGTTGTCATGACGGGTCAGGAGAATATCAAGGCTGCATGCTTCGTGCTCGCTGAGCGCGTGGGCAATATTGACGGCACTCTGCCACTGTTCATGTTTCCCATGTACTCTCAGCTACCTGCTGACCTGCAAGCCAAGATCTTCGACGCCGCCGACGTGCGCAAGTGCATCGTGTCGACCAATATTGCCGAGACGTCGCTTACGGTCGACGGCATCAAGTACGTCATCGACTCGGGCTTCTGCAAGATGAAAGTGTACAACCCCAAGATCGCTATGGACGCGCTGCAGCTTAGTCCCATCAGCCAGTAGAATGCCAACCAACGAGTAGGTCGTGCCGGCCGTACTGGTCCAGGCGTGAGCTACCGGCTGTACACGGAGCGTCAGTTTGTTCACGAGCTGCCGGAGGCGCAGATTCCCGAGATCCAGCGCACCAACCTCGGCGCCGTCGTGCTGCTGCTCAAGTCGCTCGGCGTGCGCAACCTGCTCGAGTTCGACTTCATGGACCCGCCGCCGCAGGACAATATCACCAACTCCATGTACCAGCTGTGGGTGCTCGGCGCGCTCGACAACACGGACGAGCTGACGGAGCTGGGCTGCAAGATGGTCGTCTACCCGCTCGACCCGCCGCTCGCCAAGATGCTGCTCTTCTCGGACAAGCTGGGCTTTGCGGCGGAGGTGCTGATCATCGTGTCGATGCTGTCGGTGCCGAGCGTCTTCTTCCGTCCGAAGGATTGCGCGGACGAGAGCGACGCTGCTCGAGAGAAGTTCTTCGTGCCCGAGAGCGACCACCTGACGCTGCTGAATGTATACCAGCAATGGGAGCTCAACGGCCACTCGAGTGCGTGGTGCGCCGCGCACTTTATCCACGCCAAGGGACTCCGCAAGGCTCGAGAGGTGCGCGAGCAGCTCGCCGACCTGCTCCGGCAGCAGAAGATCCCGCTGCGCATGTGCGATGGTGCGTGGGACGTGGTGCGCAAGGCCATCTGCTCGGCGTACTTTTACAACTCGGCACAGATCAAGGGCATCGGCGAGTACGTCAGCATGCTGACGGGGATGCCGTGTCACCTGCACCCTAGCGCCGCGCTCTTCGGACTCGGCTACACGCCCGACTTTGTCGTCTACCACGAGCTGATCTACACGAGCAAGGAGTACATGCAGTGTGCCACGGCTGTCGAGGGCGAGTGGCTTGCCGAGCTCGATCCTATGTTCTTCAGCGTCAAAGAGTCGTACAAGTCGCGGTTGCTGAAGCGCGCCAAGGAGTCCGAGGAGGCAGCCGTGATGGAGAGCGAGATGGCTGCTGCTCTGGTAGCACAGACTCCCGCCCGCGACGACAGCGGCAGCAAGAGCAAGAAACAGCGCCTGAACATGGCCACACCCGGCCGGCGGAGTCTTGGTGGTGCCACGCCACTGATCACACCCAAACGCCGTTTTGGCTTTAAGACGCTGACAAATACTGAGAGAAATCCTATCCACTCGCAACAACGAGACAGCTTCACATGTCAGCCGTGGACGCGAGAGCTACCGATTTAAAGCGTAGAGACTGCACGGTGTCGAGCTCGTTGAACAGTAGCGTTTGGACCGACCCGAACAAAACCCGCTGCGTAGTGGATCGCTTGCTCCTTGGTTCATCCACGCATGATCGAGGCTGATTGTTCGGCGACGACGAGATCAGTGCGACACACGTGCGGCCATGCACTCGAGTTCGTCGCCTACCATCGACCCGTCGGCTGCCGAACGCGCCGGACCACACCTTGACGACCCACTCGGCTGTCTGCGTCAGCGCTTCGCGACTGCAGTGCGACTCGGGATCGTGCTTGCGACGCTGCAGACGACGCAGCAGCTTCATTATCTTGTCCCTGGAGCCAGGCTTCGATCTCCAGAATGGCGCACTGGCCGTGACATGGAGCAACACTTCGAGGCCCGTGGCGGTCTCACCGCCTTGAACGACGACCCACTCGAGCAGTAAATGATGCACCATCGACAGTCCGTCCGCTTTGACGAATCGTGCAAGCGTCTCATTCGTCTACCTCAACACACGCCATCAGCTTTCACTCGTCACGTCCCGAGTTGTTCCGGACCATCACAACGTACTCGAGCTCGACTATTGCCTAACATGTGACGCATCGCGCGGCAGCTGTTGCCGACGGCGGTACCGTCAGTGGTGCTGTCGTAGTTGCTGAGCAGCGCGTAGAGCAGGCCCCGTAGCAATCGCAGCGCCAGACTGTCGCTGGTCTGAAGCGCGGCGCTCGCGGGATGTGATCGTAGGCAGCTCTTCTCATCTCTGTCTGCTTCTTCTGCTTCTTCTGTTTCTGCTTCCTGCGCTTCGCTAGCTCGGCCTCGATCTGTGGCTTGAGCGGTCGCAGATCGTTCACTTCGTCCGCAGTCAGCGAAACGCAGCATCCGTCGGCGAGTTCAGCCGTGAATCGACCTGTCGCGGCGTCGAACACCGTGACGCGACCCCACAGCGGCGCCAGGTCCTCCCCCACATGGTCACACAGCCGCTCACCCACCCAGATCCGTCCCAATTGCGCCATCCTGGCGCTCACTGACATCTCGCCGTTGGGGACAATGTGGTCAACTACTGCACTCGGGGGTCAAGGGTACAGCTTCTGCCGCTGCCCGGGCATCATGTCCGGCGTTGGCCGCGGCTGTGGTGTCTCATTCACCATGGCGATTGTCACGACGTCTCGTTGAGCTTCAGCTGTGGCCACGGCACCATCGTCGCTCTTCACCGTCGGCCGTGGTGACGGCGCCATCATGCAGCGGCGATCGTGGCTAAGGCGACAGCGTACAACGGCGGTGACGGCCGCCCCACCGTCGTGCAGCTTCAGGCTCTAGCCGTTGCGTATGTGTACTGCGAAACGCAAAGGAGGATATTGATCTGCATTGTGTAAATTTGTTCTCATTGAAATTTCGATATATATCAATAAAAAGGCACTGCAGAAATTGATTTGTGTTCCAAAATACCTGAGTTGCCTCCTGGAATACGTGAGTTGCGCCACAATTACGAGTAAATCTACTGAATTAAGTGGAGAATTGTGTCCCTACATCCTGCGAAATTTGTGCGTTTCCTCGCGTAATCCCGATATACACAAACACAGCATCCAAATATGCGAAATTTTAGCCCATCAAATGAGTACATTTATTCTATTGCTATCCACCAAGCATTGTATAAAATCAGGTAATACACAAGGGCCACATTTGTTATTGACGTGGTTTTCTGTATTTTTGCGACATTGTGTGGTTGCATTACCCTCAGTTTACTTTTATCGGCTTCCTATCTGGCCACCCACCTCATACCTGAGCACAAGGATGGCTGTCTAAAGGATTTCCAATCTTTGGGGATGCTCACTGGATGAAGAATTATGCTGGAATGCTCCGCTGTTCTCCTCCACGCTGAAGCGAGAAGTATCCAGATGCCGCCACCGTGCAGCAGTTGGCCGACTGAGGTGCCAGTTGTCATTTGCGGGTAGCAGCCTTAGGTGAACACTTATGGCAGACCAGGTAATGAAGAATCTGTGTGTAATGAGGGTCAGTGAGATACGTCCGCTAAAAACTCCTGATATCTCTGATGACATTCAGGACGGGAGGCTCGCGCTGTGCACTGTTTTGTATGATGTGGAGAAGAAGAAGACACGGTGGCTTCAACAGCGAGGGGTTTCGCTTGGCTATTCGGTATGAGCAATTTCTGTTTTGATAGAATATGAATTGGAGGTTCTTAAGGAATAGTGGCGCTGTTGCAATGATGTGACCGTTAGGCGCGTGTTCGACGAGATTTGGCATCGATCCTGCACTATCTTGAAAGGAATCAGATCACATGTATTCCGCAGGTAAGAAGTTTGTTGTTACCTTCATTAGTTTCGTCATGGACCTCAACACTGACTGTGGAGGGAACAGGACGACCTGATGATGACGTGGTATGCGTTTGAGCAAGAAGCTGTCGAAACGATTAAGGCGCTCATCGATAGGGGCGCAGACATCGACGCGAAGGACAGAGTACGCTATGTAGACTGAATAGTAGTGCAGTATATTTATGTGGTGTCGTGGTGGGAGGTGTCTGACATTTGTCTGTGATTGTGTTGTTCTCTGTGCGAATGTTTATATTGCAGTTTTGCAGAACCGCGCTCTATGTCGCAGCTCAACACGGCAACACGGATGTGGTATCATTGTTGTTGGACCGAGGAGCCGACGTGAATGTTGTTGATGGAGTACGTGTTCAGTGTGATAGATAGGGATATTGTGGCGGTGCTATGGTTGTGTGTGTGTTATCGTGATGTGATGTATCTGACACTGGTCTGTGATTGTGTTGTTCTCTGTGCGAATGTGTATAATGTAGGATGGCAAGTCTGCGCTCCATATCGCGGCAGAACACGGCAATTCGGTTATGATATCATTGTTGTTGGATGGAGGCATCGACGTGAATGCTGTTGATGGAGTACGTGTTCAGTGTGATAGATAGGGATATTGTGGCGGTGCTGTGGTTGTGTGTGCTATCGTGATGTGATGTATCTGACACTGGTCTGTGATTGTGTTGTTTGGTTGTCGAATGTGATGATGCAGAGTGGGAGTATCGCATTCCATATCGCGGCAGAACACGGCAAGACAGATGTGGTATCATTGTTGTTGGACCGAGGCGTCGACGTGAATGTTGTTGATGGAGTACGTGTTCAGTGTGATAGATAGGGATATTGTGGCGGTGCTGTGGTTGTGTGTGCTATCGTGATGTGATGTATCTGACACTGGTCTGTGATTGTGTTGTTTGGTTGTCGAATGTGATGATGCAGAGTGGGAGTACCGTACTCCATATCGCGGCAGAACACGGCAATGCGGATATGATATCATTGTTGTTGGACCGAGGAGCCGACGTGAATGTTGTTGATGGAGTACGTGTTCAGTGTGATAGATAGGGATATTGTGGCGGTGCTGTGGTTGTGTGTGTGTTATCGTGATGTGATGTATCTGACACTGGTCTGTGATTGTGTTGTTTGGTTGTCGAATGTGTATAATGCAGTTTAGAAGGACCGCACTCCATATCGCGGCAAGACACGGCAAGACAGATGTGGCATCATTGTTGTTGGACCGAGACGTCGACGTGAATGCTGTTGATGGAGTACGTGTTCAGTGTGATAGATAGGGATATTGTGGCGGTGCTGTGGTTGTGTGTGCTATCGTGATGTGATGTATCTGACACTGGTCTGTGATTGTGTTGTTTGGTTGTCGAATGTGATGATGCAGTTTAGAAGGACCGCACTCCATATCGCGGCAGAACACGGCAATGCGGATATGATATCGTTGATGTTGGACCGAGACGTCGACGTGAATACTGTTGATGGAGTACGTGTTCAGTGTGATAGATAGGGATATTGTAGCGGTGCTGTGGTTGTGTGTGTGTTATCGTGATGTGATGTATCTGACACTGGTCTGTGATTGTGTTGTTTGGTTGTCGAATGTGATGATGCAGTTTAAAAAGACTGCACTCCATATCGCGGCAAGACACGGCAAGACAGATGTGGCATCATTGTTGTTGGACCGAGGCGTCGACGTGAATACTGTTGATGGAGTACGTGTTCAGTGTGATAGATAGGGATATTGTGGCGGTGCTGTGGTTGTGTGTGTGTTATCGTGATGTGATGTATCTGACACTGGTCTGTGATTGTGTTGTTTGGTTGTCGAATGTGATGATGCAGAGTGGGAGTACCGTACTCCATATCGCGGCAGAACACGGCAAGACAGATGTGGTATCATTGTTGTTGGACCGAGGCGTCGACGTGAATACTGTTGATGGAGTACGTGTTCAGTGTGATAGATAGGGATATTGTGGCGGTGCTGTGGTTGTGTGTGTGTTATCGTGATGTGATGTATCTGACACTGGTCTGTGATTGTGTTGTTTGGTTGTCGAATGTGATGATGCAGAGTGGGAGTATCGCACTCTATATCGCGGCAGATTACGGCAATGCGGATGTGGTATCATTGTTGTTGGATGGCGGAGCCGACGTGAACGCTGTCGTAGACAAAGTACGAGAGGACGGCGACATCGTAAGCATTTTCGTCGACCCTGCAAATGTGTGTGTGTGTGTTATCGTGATGTGATGTATCTGACACTGGTCTGTGATTGTGTTGTTCTCTGTGCGAATGTGTATAATGTAGGATGGCAAGTCTGCGCTCCATATCGCGGCAGAACACGGCAATTCGGTTATGATATCATTGTTGTTGGATGGAGGCATCGACGTGAATGCTGTTGATGGAGTACGTGTTCAGTGTGATAGATAGGGATATTGTGGCGGTGCTGTGGTTGTGTGTGCTATCGTGATGTGATGTATCTGACACTGGTCTGTGATTGTGTTGTTTGGTTGTCGAATGTGATGATGCAGAGTGGGAGTACCGTACTCCATATCGCGGCAGAACACGGCAAGACAGATGTGGTATCATTGTTGTTGGACCGAGGCGTCGACGTGAATACTGTTGATGGAGTACGTGTTCAGTGTGATAGATAGGGATATTGTGGCGGTGCTGTGGTTGTGTGTGTGTTATCGTGATGTGATGTATCTGACACTGGTCTGTGATTGTGTTGTTTGGTTGTCGAATGTGATGATGCAGTTTAAAAAGACTGCACTCCATATCGCGGCAAGACACGGCAAGACAGATGTGGCATCATTGTTGTTGGACCGAGACGTCGACGTGAATACTGTTGATGGAGTACGTGTTCAGTGTGATAGATAGGGATATTGTGGCGGTGCTGTGGTTGTGTGTGTGTTATCGTGATGTGATGTATCTGACACTGGTCTGTGATTGTGTTGTTTGGTTGTCGAATGTGATGATGCAGTTTAAAAAGACTGCACTCCATATCGCGGCTCAACACGGCAATGCGGATGTGGTATCATTGTTGTTGGACCGAGACGTCGACGTGAATACTGTTGATGGAGTACGTGTTCAGTGTGATAGATAGGGATATTGTGGCGGTGCTGTGGTTGTGTGTGTGTTATCGTGATGTGATGTATCTGACACTGGTCTGTGATTGTGTTGTTCTCTGTGCGAATGTGTATAATGTAGGATGGCAAGTCTGCGCTCCATATCGCGGCAGATTACGGCAATGCGGATATGATATCATTGTTGTTGGATCGGGGAGCCGACATTGATGCTCTTGATAAGGTTAGCCAGTGCTGGTTTTGTGTTTAGTAAGGTGGTACCTGTCTCTGAAGGTGTAAATCCGTGTGTTTAGGAGAATCGTAGTCCGCTCATCAGCATCATCATGGTAGATTCGAAACGGAATCTAAACAAAATCGTTGCCGTTGCACGGTTACTGTGCTCAAGGGGATCGAATCCGAATGTGGCACCATTGGCTGACAATTCTTCGCTGAGGAAAGACCAAATGGGAATACTGGAATGTGCGCGCCACTGGTATCAATGCTATGAACAGGATGAACCTTTGCCAGAGATTCCAATCGAAGTCATTGAAGGCGGCAAAAAAGCGGTCAGGACGATTCTTGGTGATTTGGAAAAGACTCTTTCAGATCAACTAGTTTATCGATGTAAGGTCTGTATCGTCGGTCCAAGCACGTGGGGTAAGACAAGTCTCATCAAGTCGATGACAAAGAACGAGCCGTCATTAGTAGCTGTTGAAGACCGAACGATCGGCATCGACCTGTTTCCGCTTACTTTTGATGAGAACAACAATGATGGGACGATGTCGAGGGTGAATTGGGAAAAAGTATTTTTCTGTAAGAGAAATTCTGGGACAACCGCGAAGGTGAAACGACACAATGTGACTTTCTGGGACTTCGCGGGCCAAGATATTTACCAGGTCACGCACGCATTGTTTTATTCGGAGCGCACATTGTATCTTATCTGTGTCGATTTGAGCGTGTACGCTGCGAAGCTCAAGGGGGTGAAAACGTGTAAAAGATCAGAGAAAGATGCCATTCTCCAGCGTTTCTTTGAAGAGCACGTGCTCCGCTGGGTGAGGCTGATCCTGTTTCGACAGCCAAGTGCTCAGTTTAAGGTGATCGGGACAAAAGACGATCTCGTATCAAAAGCCCAATTGAAGGATGTCTCGGTTGATATGAACTGTCGAATGAACTCATTTTTGGACAATCTTGACAAAGATGGGGTAACTGAGGAGGTGAAGCTCGCATTGGATGCTGAGTTTAGATCGAACAATCTGGTGACTACTAGTGCTGGTCGAGTCGAATCGATCGAACAAGCGCGAAAATCCATCAAACAAGCGATCATCGCCAAACCAGAATTGAGTTTTATGATGCCGGCGACTTTTTCACAAGTTCTAGCACAGATATTCAAAATCAAACGAGAGTCTGAAAGTGCAACACCAGAAGGAAGAGTGGAGAAGGTGATCATGACTTTTAATGAGTTGTACTCAAAGTTGAGACGCGACGTACTGAATTTGGAAGACGCAGGCGAATGTCGTGAGATACTTCGAGTTCTGCACAGGTTGGGGGATATCTTGTGGTTCGATGATGAAATCTTGAACGAGCACGATTTGATTATTCTCGACCCGAAACTCATGCTTGATTTTGTTCGCGAGGTTGTCAATCACAATTACGAAGGGCAGACTGGAGAATCATACGAAGCGCTTCGTCGTGACGGCACACTGCACCACTCACTTCTCATGACATTCTCTTGGTGGAAAGCATTGGAAGCAGTAGATGGCAGGATGGTGCATCTTTTCAAGTATTTGCTACAGCACTTCGATTTGGCCTACCCAGCAAGCAATGTGAAAGAGCTGGATAAAGTCGACATGATTGTGCCGACATACTGGAAGACGAGGACAGAGGCTCAAAATATAGTTATGTCATTGGCAATGCAGCCATCCTTACTGACGCGAATTAATGTCCTCGAATTGGTCATCGCAAAGTGGCAGTACTCGTTACCCGTCGACATATCTGAGGCAGTATATATCAATTTCGTGGTGCGATGCTATCGACAAAATGTTGTTCGCAAAATTGGATTGACTTTCGTCGAATGTTTCGTTCGCGGCGAGTTTGGTGCCGTCATCAATTTTGTAGTCGACGAAACGGAACGTTGCGACAATATCATGATCGAAGTGACTGCTGCAACAATGGAGATTGCGTGGGCAGAGATGCGTGAGTTTGTAATGTCGATGGAGAGCGTTCTGCTGATGTTCCTAGGTCTCAAGTCAACGAAGCAGAAAATGCTGAAGCGATACATCGTTGATCCCAATGGTGATCCCAAAAATAATCGCGTTGTGGTGAGCGGTCTAATGAATGATCCCAATGAAGTTAAGCGACTACGAAATGAGATGTCATGGTTGCCACCTGATTTCGACTGGTTTATCCAGCGTGCGTGGGAGAACCCAGAGAAGCTCGAAGAGCTTCGAGCACAGAAGATCAACCTTCAGATGTCCCATCGATTGGATTTGTTGAAGCAGATCGCAGTCAGCGGTGAAACTCGCCATCTGCCAGCGCTTTGGACGCTCTCGTATTCGAAGGAAGCTGAGGCACCGGCGATCGAGCTTCGCATACACAGTGATCTGACGGGAGTGTGCTACCACATGCCGATGCGAATTGCTGTCCCGAGAGACTTTGTCATGCGCCACGCCGATCTCATTCAGGTGAGTTATTATTTGTCTGAGTGTTAGCAAAGAACCTTGGTGTGATACTAACCATTGTCGCTGAGTAGAATGGCGTTACGGTACTCTCGGTTGCCTCCTCGCTGATTCCAATCGATGTTGCCTGCACTGCCGTGGAGATGGCACTATCTGGTACAGTTGCAATTGCTTGGTCGTTCAATTAGAGTTTGTGAATCGTTCATACTGATCTGTATCAAACATTGTGATTTGTGACGTAGCATCATGCACGTCGGTGGATCACGCTCAGGCAGTCAATTCGATACTCGCGAAGGCAGGTTTGAGTCGAGGCGAAGAGAAGTCGGCAACGGAGTTTGACATGCCTGTGCAATCGCGGATGTCCTTTCTGCGTGAACTGTTGAAGCTCCATGACCCAAATTTCGACGACTTGAAGGTCGGTGAAGTATCCAACTTGTGTTGCGCTGCTTCGGATGAAGGTTGTTATGTGTGGGTGCATCTGCGAGAGCTCGAGGATATGAAAAGTCACCTCACTCCATGTCACCCGCCAAAGCCACCGATAACTCCAATGGGTAACTCAAAGTCAATTTCCATCCGCGTGACTCGATTGCTGTGGGCGGGTGGTAAGAAATGCCAAAAGAAGATCTACTGCGAGTGGGAGGTCATTTGTCAGTCGAGACGGGCAGCTTTTGGCAAAACCGAGGAGGCAGCAGAATCGGGATCAGATATCGAATGGTCGTATTCACCTGTGCAATTGGTTGATGTGTTATCGATCACAATGCTACGAGAGAGCACGGTAAAGGTCCTTGTGAAGCAGCCGAATCAATGCGCGAAAAGGTTGGGGTGTATATGATTTGGTGCGACAAGTTGTTCGATTGGATCCGTGTTCGCTGACCAATACGTATGGTGATTTTGTTGGTGCAGTGACAAGGCCATCGGTCATGGCGAAGTTCAACTCAAGGATCATGTTGGCACGGACTGCATCAATTCGAGTCCTGTCAAGATTGAGATCGCATTGACAGGAACGAATATTCCCCAGTGTTCCACCGTAATTTGCGAGATCTCAATCGGCTCAATGGAGGCAACAAACCTGATATTGGATCGAGGCGCCGACGTGAATACAGTTGACAATGTACGTCTTATAGAAAACGGTGTGGGGGTCTGTGGTGGTGGTGATTTAGATTTATGTTGTAATGTTGGTCCGTGTCTAACCTGAATTGTGTCTATTTTGATGTTGTTCTCTTGTTGGTACAATGGTGCAGGAAGACAGCACTACAGTCAAAAATTGCATTGAACTGATGTGGGCTGCTGAGAATGGAAGACTGGACGAGGTGCGCGTTCTTGTTGACCGTGGCGCGAATATTGACACGAGGAGCAAGAGTGGAGAGACTGTCTTGATGCGAGCTGCAGGAAGGTGCCATTTTGAGGTAGTGCGCTACCTAATTAACCTAGATGCAGATGTTCATGCCGTTGATGATGATGGAGACTCGGCTCTCCTCCATCTCGTAAAGCTGGCTGAAGATGAAGACCGTGCTCGCCCAATCGCAAAATTATTGCTTGAGCATGGTTGCCCTGCACTTCACAGCAACAACGACGGCCTCTCCACAAGATCAATAGCAGTTAAACGGGGTTTTGGCATTGTCAAAGATCTAATTAAAGAGTATGCAGAGAAGCAGAGAGTATCAGCTATGATACCGTACTCACTGCAAGATGACTTGCTGATATCGCGCAAAGATCTGGAGATCGATGATTTGATTTGCAATGATGGTGCCTATGGCGATGTATATCGGGGCACATGGAAGCGCATGGACGTTGTCATCAAAGAAATACGAGGAATTGCGTCGTCAGCAGAGATGCGGATGTTTCTTCGTGAAGCGAGAGTGTGGCTTGGAGCTCGGCACAAGAATATTGTCTCATTCTTCGGCGCGAATGATCGCGAGCAACCATATTTCTTGGTCTCTGAGTTTGCATCGAACGGAAATTTGATGGACTACCTCAATAGAGAAATGGAGAATGGTCGATCAGTGGTGTGGAGAAAGATATTGGATATCGCAGTGGGGTTGGACGTCCTGCATTCGAAAGGCATCATTCATGGCGACTTAAAGGGGAACAACATCGTCGTTTCTGCTGATGGGACGGCGATGCTCACTGATTTCGGGTTGAGTTTTTACGAGGAAGGCTCACTGTCGATGCCTGCGAACTTGAATCCGCGTTGGCGGGCTCCTGAGTATGTGAATGGAACTGTCACTCGACCATCTGTCGAGTCAGACGTATTTGCATTGGGAATGCTCATCGTGGAGATTGTGACAGGTGAACCTCCTTGGGCCGGATTGCAGGTTAATGCAGCAATTAAGCATCATCTGAAAAAGGAGATCCCGATGCGAAAGCCATCATCAATGACAAATCGCGACTGGATGTTCGTGAAAAAAATGATCTGTCACGCTCGGAGCGAGCGAATTACCCTGAAAGATGCGATCGCTACAATTGAGCTATTTGCGGATGAAGAATCTAACACCGAAGGAGAAAATCGTACTCGGGAAATTCTATCGACTATGGCGTTGAATAATCCGCGAATTGATTCGCGCAAATCACCGTTGTCCAGGTGTAGCTAGATACTCTTAGGTGATATTCAATTTTAACTAATATAAGACCTCTTTGAGTATTCTTTGAGCATGGATGCGTAGATAAAATGGCAATATGGCTCTTGCAGCCTAATCAACGAACATGAACATACTGTAGCAGTCAACACCAATGCCCATATCACCCAACCAAACTTCACTGAACATATTTATCAGTCCCAATTTTGCAATACATCAGGCGTACAGACGCCGACTTCTTGTTATAGTCCACCAAACGCACAATTTGGATCAATGCCCGTCACGACGCATGTCAGGGAAACTTGTTGAATGAGTTCTTCAACGGAGGTAGTGTTCGCCGAGTTTGTGGTTGTAACGTGCTCGATTGCGGCTTTATGAAGCGGTCATATTCATATATTCATGCCCTGTTCGAACCGAATACAAGCACATCACATCTTATGCAGAACACATTTCAGTCCCAACAATGCCAGCACTCTGAACATAACAATGTACGCTACTGTGACGCCAAATTTAAATCCGATGTCGTTGTACCACATCCGACACATCTGCTTGGTGTACTCCTTGACCGTGACGTTGCCGATAGACACTGGTGTATCGCGCATGGGTTGGCATCCCAACTCTGGACCGATGCTGGAGAATGCGCCAAGGGCTTGATTGAATTCAGGTCAGTCGAGCAATCTGCAAACACAAGGGCTCCTGTTGCCGACAAGGCGAACTGGATTGGGTTGATGCGGTACAGCCACTTGTATCCGTCCGGCAGCATCGCGTACGGAGGAGTGTAGCCCTTGAAGATGAACAGGATGTTGTCGAACAGGAGCCCCGCAGCGACAGCAACCTCTTAATTGAGCATCACGCATGCGAACAGTTGGCCGACATACGCCTGCTGCAGCCCAAACAACCACAGGTTCAGCCAGAACAGAGCGGCAGTGTCCCAACCGGGGAAGCCCACTAATAGGTAGAAGATCGCAGTAAACAACAGCGAAGCCACCATTGTGAGCGGGATCTCGGCTGCTGTCGAGCCCACAAAGTACCACATAGCGCTGTTCGTCTCAGACGATCGCTCGCGGTAGTATGACGCACGCTCGTTTGATGCCAACGGAATGACACCGTTCAAGGTGACGAAACCATCAAAGACGACCACCATGTAAAGCATTCCCATTCCCGAGACGACGCCTTGATAAGTTGTGAAGTCAGCTCCGAGGAGAATGATGGCGTGCGCCAGTACATCTTGAGGAATCGGGCGACCACAAATCGGCACTGTACGAGGGAACTGGCTGCGTGCTTCTGAGCAAAAGAAACCTTGACCAGACTCATCGATGGCCGTGTCACTCCTTCCATGTCCAGTTCCTGAAGCAATCGTGCACTCTCTGGACTTGCCGCAAAATGATTCGCAAAATCCAGTTCTGCTGAGCCCTTGCCATTAGCCTGGACGCCGGCACCGATGCGCTCGAGCATCCACGAGGCAGGATTTGCATCATCTTGCAAAGGAGGAGTGCCTGGGACGGAGGCGAAATAGGAAATCAAGTGGGAACAGTCTCGACCTATCTCACCGAAGAAAACCATTTCGCCCCCTCGCTTGAGCAGTAACAGGTTGTCGAACACGCGAAAGACCTCGGCCGAAGGCTGGTGGATCGTACAAACAACTGTTCGGCCCGTGTCGGCCACTCTCCGCAGAGAATCCGCCACGATCCTGGCCGCTCGAGCATCCAGTCCGCTCGTCGGCTCATCCAGGAACAGCAAGCTCGGCTGCGCGGCGAGCTCCACCGCAATCGAGAGTCGTTTCAGTTGCTCCACCGAACTACCGCGAACAATCTTGTCGGCGATGCTCCGCAGATCAAGCATATCCAAGCACTCATCGACAGTGTCGAATCTGTGGTTGGTCGGGATCTTGCTGTCCTGGCGAAGGAACGCGCTAAACATGATCGCCTCGCGGAATGTGGTCGACTCGGAATGCACGTCCATCTGCTCGCAGTACTCAGTCGTCCGACAGATAGCTAGTTCATCTGCTTCATGACCGTTCATGAAGATACTCCCGATATCGTGCCGCCAGTCTTCCGCCCTGCGATCACATCCATGAGCGTCGTCTTGCCAGCGCCGCTTGATCCCATAAGCGCAGTCATGGTTTTCGGGCGAGCGAACCCACTCACTCCTTTCAACAACTCGATTGACTCCTTGGGATTGATCTGCGATGGTACTGAATAGCACAAGTCTTGGAATGCCAAAGTCACTGGATTGATGGCGAAAGGATGGCTCGAGACATCCACAACTGCTGATTCTGGCTTGACAGTCACGACCAAGCTCTTGTCAGCATGTGTTGGACTCTGCGCGAGCATGTAGACATCATGCTTGTCCATTTGGCTGGAACTCAGACTAGGATTCAAACTGGCGGTGTGTCCAGAGTCTTCATACCGACAATACTCGAGCGCTAGCGAGGATAAACACATGAGCACCACGAGAGCAGCGATCAAATACAGGATTCCGAAGCCGATCCAGCACTTGTCCGCCAAAATATCGAACGACTCGAGGTAGTACACACCCATTGACCTCCCATATTGCGCGCAGTAGTTGACACCATCGTACTCACACACGTTCCAAGCGTCCGAGAGGTACTGGTCGACAGCGACAGCTCGGATAGCCCAGCTGGCGGGGTTAGCCCAATACACGCCTACCAAGTAGTCAGAGATCTGGCCGCTGAGGATGATGAAACCCGTGAAAATGATCAAAACCACGAAAGAAAGCGACGTGAATGCTGCTGAGGTGAGAGCGTCCGACGAAATCGTTGTCACAAAGCAGAACCACGCGACGAGATTTAAACTCAACAGCTTCATGACAACAACAACTAGTATCAGGATCATACTGATGGCGAAATCCACATGAAATTCGTTCTTTTATTGTTGCTTCTTTCAAATCCTTGCTTTACCCTCACATGTCTGAATATTCCACGTTCAACGCTGTTTGTCCAATTCCTGGCGCAGCCAGGCTGCCTGCTGAGTCTTAAGCTCATCCAGACGCTCTCTGGTCAATTTAGTTTGACCTTGAAGCATCCAAAATTCCACCATGGCAGCAGGGCTGATAATGTTGTCATCATAGGTTTGTCGTTGCTGCCATGGCTTGTCCATTATCCCTTGAACGACTTGTGCTTGACAGTGCGATATCGGAAATGAAGGAGGGGCTCTCGGTAAATGGAGAGCTGATTTGGGTTGTTGGATTCCACTGAGAGATCTTTCTACGATCTTTCTCAGTTTTCATCTTCAACCTCCGGTTCTGACAAAGTCTTGTGTGGCATGGGTTTAGTGGAGTGTATCCTGAAAAAACTAGCCAGCAGATTTTGCTCAAAATTTGCAGGGGGGTGTAATTAACTATATCAGACACCATGGCGAAGTTAATTTTTTCATAAAAAGGGCAGAACCTTTCGAATTAATTGAAAACGCGTGCAGCATCCCGCACCTGACAGTCGACCTTTTTATGTACATATTCGGATAGCGCGTGATCGACTTAGTGGGGGTAGGGCACATTAGGGTTTAGTGGAGTGTATCCTGAAAAAACTAGCCAGCAGATGCTGCTCAAAATTTGCAGGGAGGTGTAATTAACCATATCAGACATCATGGCGAAGTTAATTTTTCATAAAAAGGGCAGAACCTTTCGAAATAATTGAAAACGCGTACAGCATCCCCCACCTAACAATCGACCTTTTTATGTACATATTCGGATAGCGCGTGATCGACTTAGTGGGGGTAGGTCACATTAGATTTCTTGTATCTTTTCTAGGGTTTAGGGGTCCTAAATTCCGGTCCTCATCATACTTTAATCAAGTCAACCGTGTACCAAAATGGCCCGTTGCCAATGAGGACCAGTTTTGACTTGGAGTTTGTATCGAAGTGTGCCATGAGGACCAAAACGTAGATATCCGGGGATGAGGACCAACTTTGACTTGACTTTTGTATGGAAAAATGCCAAAAATATTTTGACCTCAATACTAGCCTCTATCAACTTTGGCCTCTCATTGGACGAAATATCGGTTGTATTAGCGTTTGTATAGCATAGCAAAACTGAGCTAAATGTGAAACTCACTCGTTTGCCGTAAAAACTTGGGATCCTATGTAACTTTGTATGGCGAACATGATGCAAGTGGTCCCACTGGTTGGTATTCACTTCCCTTGAGTATACTATAGTGAAACTAATACAAACTCAATATTACACCGTTTAGGGTTTAGTGAGGTGATCCTATAAAAAACTAGCCAACAGAATGAGCTAAAAATTTGCAGAGGGGTACAATGGACCCTGTAACCACTTCTGGCGAAAAAAAATTTTTCAAAAAAGGGACAGAACAGGGTTTAGGGTTTAGTGAGGTGATCCTATAAAAAACTAGCCAACAGAATGAGCTAAAAATTTGCAGAGGGGTACAATGGACCCTGTAACCACTTCTGGCGAAAAAAAATTTTTCAAAAAAGGGACAGAACAGGGTTTAGGGTTTAGGGTTTAGGGTTTAGGGTTTAGGGTTTAGGGTTTAGGGTTTAGGGTTTAGGGTTTAGGGTTTAGGGTTTAGGGTTTAGGGTTTAGGGTTTAGGGTTTAGGGTTTAGGGTTTAGGGTTTAGGGTTTAGGGTTTAGGGTTTAGGGTTTAGGGTTTAGGGTTTAGGGTTTAGGGTTTAGGGTTTAGGGTTTAGGGTTTAGGGTTTAGGGTTTAGGGTTTAGGGTTTAGGGTTT